>JAOEGL010000008.1:19148180-19875680 GCA_034509955.1 Urosaurus nigricauda
TTGGATTTACAGATCTTAGCTGCCTTGCCTTACGACTGGAAAGGCACGCATCTTCTCATCTACTCTTGCCTGAGAGTGGTCTTCATCCCTCTGTTTATCATGTGTGTTTACCCCAATGGGAAGCCCACTTTCAGCCACCCTGCATGGCCCTGCATCTTTTCTCTCCTCATGGGGATCACCAATGGATACTTTGGCAGTGTCCCCATGATCCTGGCAGCTGGCAAAGTGAGCCCTGAGCAGCGAGAACTAGCAGGTAGGCAGAGCAACTGAGTGACTCCTGGAAAGTGGTAAAAATAATGGTGGTTTGCTACTGCAAAAAAAAGGGGGGCTGGTGCAGAGGGAAGTGGCATTTCCACATGGGTGCAAGAACAGGATGCTTTGAAGATGGAAGTTCGCCATGGGTTGAGATCGACTTGAGGGCAGTTAGCAACCACAAATATGTGAATGCCACTAATAGGCTGTTTCACTGTGACAGTTGATAGTGGCATGTGTAAGAACAATATGTAAGAATTCAAAATAAAGACCCACTGATTGCATACTGCAAACCCAAGATCGGATTGCAACAAGCATGCTGACCCTATCCTTCCGTTTCATTATCTCCTTTTCTAGGTAACACCATGACGGTGTCCTATATGACGGGGCTAACCCTGGGCTCCGCCGTGGCCTATTTCGCCTACAGCCTCACCAGTACATCTCACAGTACCTGCTTCCACACGGAAACCTACAACGGCTCCATCACCGCAGGGTACTGAACAGGGCTTCCCAAAGAGACCGTGCGTCAGTCTGTGGGCTGCAGGCAAGATTGGGGGAGACGACTGGGGAGGGAAGATCCTGTGACTCTGCCCACCCCCGATGTTTTGCAACCTCTGTGCAAAATAGAAATGACACGCTCACCCCCACTGGTTTCACATGGGGGGCAACCCATGGGGATGTTCTTCCTTAAGGCTCATCAAGATGAATGCTCCCCATTCATTCCAGCTGTGTATGCTTGGGATCTTGTTCCCATGGCAGTTTCTCCCACGTGGCAATCATTGGTGGCATCCAGATCCAGTATCTTGAGGCAGCCAACTTTTCCCTTTCCTTAGGATAGGAAGCTGCCTCTCATGTCCTCCATGTTGCTTTGGTTTTTTGACAGCAACGGGAGGAATATACTCACTCACACTCCCACCTGCCTTGACCCATCCATGAACCAAGAGTACTGGGGGAACTGGTACAAAATAGGGCAGGGGGTAGCCTGGCTTCTGATCATGGTGCTGGATGTTTTCTTTTCTTTGGAAAAGTGATCACATAAGAAAATTGCCACTCCAAAAGCTCGGCTCTAAACAGGGAAGTCCAAATGGGATTATTTTAAGGTGGGTTTGATAGGAGAAAATGTCAGAGCTCAGAAAGGTAACTTCTCTGGACAACTGCTTGGGGGATTCTGGGAGCTGTCATCCTGAGAAGTAGCTGTTCCAAGCTCTGGGTGAGGCAAGATGAAAGTGCACTCCAGGGTCTTAATAAAATGCCCTTCTCTTGAAGCTGTTCTGACTCTGATTTAAAATAAAATAAGTGCACCTATTTTACATTAAGAGAGACAGAGCACAAGAGCTGGTTGTTTGATAACAGCTTTTCCTGGACCATGCAGTTCAGAATCTTTTATTTGAATGTTCTGCTCTTAAAAATATGCTTCCATGGGCACTGAAAGCTAGCACATAGGAAAGGACGGCTCTCCTTTTCTCTATGTCTTGCTACCTTTCCTAGTGCGGAGTAGCCATGCAACAGAGGAGCATTCAGACAGGTAATCCCTATCACCTTCTCACACATACCAGATGTACCAGTTGCTAAGAGTACAATCCAAGATTCCCTATTTGGTTTTACTGTGAACCTAACAAGAGCCATGCTGGACCATCCCAAAGGCCTAGCTAGCCTGGGATTCTCTTCCTCCAGAAGTATATGTCCAAATGAAAACCCTGCAAGAGGGTGGTATATAGCTCACTGTGATATCCTCTCAAGGTGGTAGAAAGCAAATGCCATAAACAAACAGCTTCCATGGAGTTGGGGAGAAGCATTTCTCCAAAATATGAAAGGGACAGGAGGCTAGGAGCCTTGATCTTGAAGGGTGTTGGCAGTTCTGTCTGCCTCTTTATTCTGTTGGTAGTTTCCTTTCTTTAAATGACTCCGCTATGATGGGTCATAGCTCTCACCCAAGAAAATGTTCTGGATACAGATACTTCAGTCTGAACTACTTCCATCAATCGCAGTCCTGTAAGCATTAAGCATCCGAGTGTGTGGGAAGTAGGTCCCCTCAAGGCAGGACTGACCTATCTGCTTTGTAGAAGGAAGCACCCATCTGCAAGACAAAGGTCATTCTGATGGTGGTGTACTACACTGGCATAACTAGGCCAGCGTAGTTAAGGCTGGAAAGGAAAAGGCTGCTGGAGAGGAATAAAGATAAGGAACCGGAGAAATTGGGTGCTTGGAGCTAGCAGATCTTGGCTGGCATTCTGTGAGGGACATATGCATGTGTAAAATTCCCTTCTGTATGTCCTTTTTTAGGGGCGATGGAGGGTGGTATTCATTTCCTCCCTTTGCAGCATCCAACACACACACCCAGATGTACTGTACAGCCTATGAAACCTCCCTGCCTTGTGGGGAGTTGGCAGGATTGGAAAAGTGTCTGACTATATGCAAAATGCCAAGTGATTACATCAGCAATGACAGGATCCTGGATATAATCATTTTGCATCTAGCTACAGGTGAAGAACTAGATATTTCTCTGATCTTGTCTGCTCCCTGTGAAGGGACAGGAGGCTCTCAGGGAGTTTTTGGAGACTAAGTCCGAGGAGAATATATGGGTCAGCCTAGTGTAGATCTGCATGCAGAGCCACTATACTGAGCAATAGAGGATTGCAAGCTTTGTCTGCTTTCCTGCACCATTGCTGTGCAACCTGAAAAAAATCCAAATGGCTGCCTTGTTTGGTTTGCTTTTCATATCCATGAGGGTGTCCCAGGGCAGAGTCAGAACTCAGCGACTGTGGTTGCAAATGAGAGTTTGCACATAGAGGTATGTTTCACTTTGTGCCTCCAAAATACACGATTGCCAAGATGTAAGCACTACTTACTCTACGAAAGAAAAAAGAGATAGGTCTCAGGATGCTAAAAAGATGGGCTAGGATCCTTTTGCTTAGCCCCAATGGTGGTAGACCTATCCTATGAATGGTTGAATGGGTAAGTCAACATGTAGGCAAATGCCATTGATTCAGTGGCTCTACTTTGGGTAGGAATAGCAACAGAATTCAGGCCATGCAAACAAAAGGCCATTCTTTGAGCATTCTGAGACCTGTCTCCTTTTTATTTCGGGATTCATATTTATGGTTCTTAGTGACCCCAAAAACTTATTTCTTAAGCCAGACAGTGCCCCCAACTGAAGTTTTTCCAAGGCTCTGCAGATCAAGCACTAGGAAATGTCAGCTGCAGCAGTCTCCCAGTGGCTCCCAGTCTCTCCAGCTGCCTGACTCAACACACCCCACAACTGGGAGAATTCTTTAAAGGTTGTTTCCCAGTGCCCCCATCAGTCCTTTGGTTGGGATGCCACCTGGCTTAAGGGGTAGGTTTTGCGGGGAGATGGCATCAGTAGAAGTAGCTACAAGCACAGAGCTCCATCGTCTTAGCCATTTCTGCCAATGCAGGATTGTGATCATGGATTTGCTTGGATACTCCCTAGTTGTTTCCCCCTAGTTTTTTCTGTGCTTACTTACAGCAGCTGGGAACCCTGGCCATTGTTGATGAAAAACAGGAGTGTTTGCATGTGGGAGTTATTTGGAAAGGGTGGTGGTGAAGGTGTGTGTTCAACCCCTCTCCCATCAGCTGCTTCTTTTCATGTCTCCATCCGCACACTCTCACTAGGAAAAAATTATGAAGTCTAAGCAGAGACAGGAGACAGGGAGGAGGAGAAGCACCAGAGAGGAAGATGGGTTAAGCACCCCTTCCTTACTTCTCCCCGCACCCAGAATCCCCCTTGGCTCTATGCAGTTGTTTGGTACCCAAGTGCCCAGCTCCATGTCTTCTGTCATTTGTCTGATTTTGTTTTTCCTACCTACCTTTGTCATCCCCTCTTAAAAGTCTCTGACAGGATCACCTTGCTTCTGCCTCCGCACAACCAACCACCACATTGCCTTTGCTAGCCAGCTTAGTGTGACACAAGGGCCATTGCAAGTATTCCCGGTCCAAATGGCATTGCAGGGTCAACCCTCGTGCCCACTCATGTTGC
Source organism: Urosaurus nigricauda (assembly GCA_034509955.1). Lineage (NCBI taxonomy): Eukaryota > Metazoa > Chordata > Lepidosauria > Squamata > Phrynosomatidae > Urosaurus > Urosaurus nigricauda. The sequence continues at coordinate 19,152,430 of JAOEGL010000008.1, forward strand.
ATGCCCAGCTCTGTTTCTTGTTTCGATACGGCCAATTCATCCTTGCTCCCATCCACAGGGCACTAGAGTCACTGGCTGCAGGCTGGGCCAAGAAAGCAAGCCTCTTAGGAGAGGAAAGGAGCCTTGCCTCTGTCTCTCCGTTGTGGAGTCTTCTGTGTATGCCCACACTTGTGTGGTTGCTAATAAATAAAATTATTGGGTTGCATTTTTTTTTCCTAAATGTTTTGACTCACCTCTTTGGTTTCTTCTCTGAGGAGAAGGGCAGGATGCTCAGAAGACATTGGAAGGCCTTCCTATCTTAACGCCATTCTTGCAGAAATGCCTACAACATTTATGATACAATGCTAATGGTAAATTCAAATTATGTCAAGTTGGTAAAGGTAATCCTGGCTGAATTCTAGCCTCATGTAACTTGCAGAGATCAGCTGAATAGTTAAGAACTACTAATTTGATTGAAACCAGTCTGCTTTCAAGGCCCATGAAAAAGAGAGAGGGTCAAATCTGGAATCTTTGATTCATCCGGTTTGCAACCCCACACTAAAGTCTTTCTAGGGTAAGGTGAACGAAAGGCTAAAGGGGTTAGCTTGGAAAAGTTACTTTGGGGACTAGTGTTCCCAAGGAACTTTTAGCTATGCTGTGGATATAATTCCCGAGGCTGCCATGAAAACCAGTAACACATCCCAGTTTCTGAGTGAATTATGCAACGGAATGAAAGCATGGACTGAGGGATATAAGTCAAATCCATCAATTGAGTGCTGCAGTTGGAATGCAAAGGCTCACGGCAACAGCAACCATGCTAAAGCTCGATTGAGGTCTGAGAGGCATCTGGATGCCACTTTTGCCACTGGAAGTAAGGAGGAATAAAAATGCAGCCACAGGCAGATCTGGAAGTGCCTATACTCAAAACTGTGTCACTGAAGTGACTTGGACAGGAGGTGGATGCAGGAGCAGGTAGCCTTTGCAGCAGGCAGGAGAGCTGATGAACCGTTTGCATCTGTAAAGCAATTCAGGATTTCAAAAACTGAATAAAGGTAAATACCTGACGGATTTGGAAATATTTCTAACACACCCAACCTTGGTTCTCTGCCTCTTACTCACCTATAGGCAAAAATAGGCTGAAAGGAACAAAAGAACTCACATCAAGGTAAGAGCCAGGCTGGTTTGTAGGACTTGTACTAATCTGTTATTCTGCAAAGAAGAAAGGGAAGAGTAGAGAATAACCCAACTCCACCAGATGGCACTGTTTTCATCCCAAAGTCTGGAATATTCTGGAAATCCCCCACCCCTGCCTAGAACCCACTTGCAGGCCTATGCACCATGCATTCAATGAGTCGCTACTCTTTGAAAAAATGGGTGTTTCTAACCTGCCACTGGGAAAAACCCAGGAAATCTCCCTCCCCGAGAGTCCAAAAGATGAATACAAAGCTACTGGTATGAAGAGAGCTGTCTGCAGGTGTGTATCTTCTGCTGCTGCAGAGCCAAAAATGCTTGGAAACCACCTTTTGCCTGCTTGGAAGGCTGGCTCTCATCTCTTGGTAGAAATGGGGCCATGAGGATGACCGCTGAATTCAAAACTGCCTACCCAAGGGGCAGTGACAATTCCTGCAAAGCAAAAGAAAAGGCTCTCGGGATTCCTTCCAAAATCAAATGCTACTGTAGAATAAACTTCTCTGACTCTTTGCTAGAGCTCCATCCCCAAGGTGTGTGATGTGACAGTTCTGAAAAATGAAGGTGTTTCTGGATAAGGAACACAGCAGACATTTTGAGGCCACAGTCATGAAAAATTATCCCTAGGTTGGATTTTGGAAACATTTTTACCTGAATTGGGACAGGCTCCGTGTGTGTCACCAACAGATGAATCCCAATTGAAATGTCCAATGTAAAGCCCTGAACTAGACCCACTGGGAAAGGAAAGGCGCTCTGGAGAAGGAAGGAAAGTAGCTGTCTCTTAAGCCATTTCAAATTGGGATTGACAGTTTGAACACTCATCATTTTGGGATGCCAACAGGGTTTCAATTACAGGAGGCAAAATGGGGGCATTGTCCCCCAAATAATCCCCCCCCCCAAAATCATTTTCCTTTAACTCTCTCAATTCATAGCATTGCAGCAAGTGAGACACTAGAAATCGTACAGATCAAAACTTTTTCTGTTTGCTGTGTTCACATTTCCTTAGTGACCTTGCTTTCCCCTTTTCTCTGGATGCCTCAATTGTATTCAGCGTAAGTTTTGCATTACTGCAATGCAAGACATTTTAGGAAGGGAAGGAAACATTTTGGGGGATAGACCACTTTTGGGGGGAGGCCATGGCTTCACCCCAGTTGGTGACTCTAAAACCAAGAGGGTGGGAGAAGGCAAGTGATAAAAACCAAGACAAAGAAAGGCAGAGTTCTCGTTGCTTGTTTTTCAAACATATTTTTTTTATGAAAAGGAATCACACATAATTCGGCAACAAACAAAATGCAAAAAAGTGTGAGGGTGGGGAGGAACTGAAAACATTAAAAAAATATGACAACGGTGGGGGGAAAAGGGACAAAAACCTGGCTCCTTTCCTCTCGATTGTCTGCAAAAAATCCTTGTGTTCCATAGAAGGCAATGGGCAGTTAAGTGCTTTCTATTTAACATTCGCATAAATCCTCTCTCTCGCTCGCTCTCTGTGTCTCTTTTTTAAAAGATTTACTCACACAAGTTGCTTCGACACACGTATACAGTACACAGTTTGTATGTAAGCAATGCTTGGGATTTTTTCCTGTTCCCCTGCAGTCACACAATCCAACAGGAAATAAAAAATAGGAGTCTAAATGTCAGACCGTGTTTTGCTTTTTTATAATTTCATAATTTTTTTTCACAGTTTTTAAAAAAAAAGTTTATATATTTATATATATTTATATATTTATATTTTATATTTATAATTAAAAAGTTGAATCCATTTTGCTTTTATTTTCCCCTCTTCCTCCTCCTCTCCTTTTTGATTTTTATATTTATTTATTATTATTATTTTGTCTGTTGGTTGCTTTTCATTTTCTTTAAAGAGGGCTTATGATACAGGGATGGGGAAGGGAGGACATGACATGAGTCTTTTGGTACATTAAAACTGTACAGAGTTGTTGGGGTGGGTGAGTGAATTAAAAGACATTTTCACCATCAAAGACTTTGGAAGCGGTGGTCCGGGGGGGGGGGGGGGGAGGCAGTACACAAAGCAGCACCACTGTGGTTCTTTAAAAGTCGGTTGTGAAGGAGTCCAGAAAGGGACTGGGGGGACTGGGATGTGCCTTCCCCTGGCCAGATACCTCTAGTACTCTCTTAGTACCACCACCAAGAGTAAAAAAATCTGTCCATGTAGGTAAAAGAAATGTATCTCTCCATTGTAGTGCTGGAATGGTAGTCCGTTCCGTGCAGAAACAATCATTGTATCTCAGCTATGTAGTGTATGGTTTTGTTTGTTTGTTAAGTGCAAAATACAGTGTTGTTCTCATCCAGTCTTGCTTCGCCCCTGTCCCCAAACCCTTGCACCGCCTCCACAACTTATGCTCTCGTCGGTCTTGTCTGTAATTTGGGCATTCACACTGTCCTGAAGTTGCAAGAGGTGAAGTCCAGGGGCGATGCCCCCCTGGGGTGGGCTGGCAGGGACGGAGGGGCAGACTGGCAAACTTCTGGGGAGTTGGGACTTGGTGTCAATGGTTGGTTGTGCTGGTCATGTGTCCAGTTTAATGCGGGCTCCCCAGCTGCACAGCCGACGCTTCCCCCATGAATAAATGCAAGGTTTCCGCAAGTGCCATCTGCTCCTTAGTCGTGGTGCCCAGTGGGAGATGAGAGGGAAATGAAGTCAAGCATTTCATTCTGTAGGAAACACTGGGGAGTCTTCAGAAGGTGGTTCATCAGGTCCAGGTATTTTTAAAAATATATATATAAGGGGAAGGGAAGTGTTTCTTGAGTTCCTGAAGCAGGAGCAGCAAATAGCCAACAGCTCATGTCCCAAACACACGTCTTCTCCCAAAATCACAGTCTGTATTTAGGAATAGCTGATGGAAGCAAGATCCGGGATTTCTAACCAGGACCTGTCAACTTACATTCATCTTATAGGAGGAAGAAATGTTTCTTATTCAACCGCACCTGCTTAGAATAAAAACACCTTCCCTCACAAGACTAGATGTTTGGGAGGAGAGGGTAGCAACAAGAGGAATCTCGGTTTAACACAGTTCAGTGGCTGATCTTTCTTGTCCTCCTTGCTCAATGTCTCGTAACCCTACAGGAACATGAGGTGACTAATCTTTCTCCATGCAGCACCATTCTCGACCGTGGCTTCCAAAGCTGTCTCCTTCCTTCTCTGTTGGAGGACAGGCTTTCGAGATAGGCAGGTTAACCCGACTTCAGAGTATAAACCTATCAAAGTTCTCACTGACCTTGTATTCCTCAACATAGTTGTGTGGTTCTTGGTGAGAAAGGCTGGGTAGGTTACCCTGAAGGTTCAAAAACACTGAGCTCAGAAGATGGTTCGTTTCCTGAAATATCCTATGAAAGTCTGAACCCTGGGAGAAAGATGGCAAGGTGCCTGTAGTTCAACATTATTTTGGTGATCTGGCACAGCAACCCAAAGCAGTACCAGTCCATGAAGGGATAGAACACAAACTTGCTGCCCATATCTCCAATGTCTTTTTTTCTATTTCTTCTTTAACTATTCCCTTCTTTTGCAAGAGTCAAGCAACTGGTTCAATCACTCTGTTTCAGAAAGCCCCCTTGAAAAATCTCTGGGTTTTTTTGGAACGATGTGACTGAGTGTTAAAACAATCATGCTGTCGTTAAAACAGGCACATACATTTCTTTACGTCCCATTCCTCATCTTTGTCTCCTTCTTCTTCCTTCTCCATGGAGAGGTGGGATGTGTTCATATGAATGCTATGGGAGTGTGAGATGGCTCCCAGAGTTCCTTTTTCCAGAAGCGGTTAACAGATGACTGGTACTCCATCTGTATTGAATATCATGCCCGTGGTGGGCTCATATGTCCCCGCTAGGTAGTATAGGTCTTCACTGTCTTGGTATTTCTTGGTTTTCAGCATCTGTTCATATTGCTCCAGGTCAACCACCAGACATTTGTGCGAGATTGTCTGGACATCGTTTTCGTCCACGTGGGAAGACTGGTACAATGCACGCTGGATTAAAATGGGGAGGGAGGGAAAGGGAAGACACACAGAGAGATGTTAGCCAGAATATATAGAAGATTTCTTCTCTGGGTCATAAACAATCAGAACCAAAGCAGAAAGAGCAACAGACACCAGTCTCCTAGTGCTTAGAGTCTTCTAAAGTCTTTGTGGACAACAATGGCATAAAGTGTCTAGTCCTCACACGTCTGAGGCTCTTCAGCTCTAAACTTTCAGAAGAACCTCTTGACTATAAAGTGTTTGACAGTGGAATAATGCCCCAGGAGGTGGTAGACTCTCCAACTTTGGAGGTCTTTAAACAGAGGCCAGATGGGCATCCTTCAGAAGTGCTGTAGTTGTGCATTCTTGTATGGCAGGAGGTTGGACTGAGTGGTCCTTGAGGCCTTTTTCACCTCTAAGCATCTATGATTCTGGAATGCTTATGATACCCAGTTTCTACAAGTGGCAGCATTACTGTCTGCTGACTGTGAAGCTCACTTGCAGCTCTTTCTGGAAGGAAACACGCTAGAACTTGGACCTCTCTTGCCAGTGCCAGTGGCCATGCTGGCTGGTGGACTCAGGCATTCTTAGTCAAAATGGTGACATTTCAAGCTGTGTCAGACACATATGCATCTCTCAGAGACTCTATCTTTACATAACTTGAAATTGTCAAGAACTCTGGGGTGGACCTTGACTAAAAACCAAACAAATACCTATAACTTGGATCCAAGTTACTAAAGATCAGTGCTCTGCATCACAGGAAGGGAAAGTCCTTGGCTTCCTTTTGCCTAAAGATCGAGAGGTACCAGAAGCTATCACAGCAAGGCCTCTTTAGAGACTGTGCCCCCTTCACCTGCCACAACCCACCTCCATGAAGTCTTTCCTCTGGCTGGAAGCTTGGAGTGCGGTGGAGAGGCTTCGCCCGGATTTCTGATCCCAACGCTGAAAATAGATCAAGCACAGTGAGGGTGAGGAAGTGGAGTAATGGAAGGAAAGGAGCAAGATTAAAAGTCAAAACTAGCACCATTCAAAGTTTTCTACAAACAAAATAGCATTTTAGACTCCCTCCCATCCCTGGTGCTGAGGAGGGGACTGACTGATGGTGGAAACTCAGTGGTAAAAGGCATTCTGCACATGCTCAGATGTTTACATCCATTTGCCTTGTTTGTTGTGTGCTTTCAAGTTGATTCCGATATATGGCAACCCTAAGGCAAACCTATCACCAGGTTTTCTCAGCAAGATTTGTTCAGAGCAGGGATTGCCATTGCCTTCCTCTGATGCTGAGTGTGTGTGACTTGCCCAAGGTTTCCCCAGGGCTAAGTGAGGATTTGAACCATGGTTTCCCGAGTCCAAGTCCAACACTACACCACACTATCTCTTCACCACACTGGCTCTCTAAATCATTTGACTTAACCATTTCTTTAATCCACTGACCGGTTATATTTCCAAACTCTCCGCTAGTATAAAAGCTGTTTAAAGCAGAAATAAAAAATAATATGAGCTTCCTAGCAAGCAAACCCTCCATGCTGTTTGGCTTTCTTCTCAAGGTGGAACCTGTTCTGATCAAGAACTTCCCTCTCTGGTTGTCCCTGTAAGGAAGTCCCATGCTTCAAAGGCCACCTACCTTGCCTTCATTGAGCTTCTTGCCAGGATTGGTTTCTTCTGGGTGATAAAACCATTTCACTCGGACAACCATGTTGTTCCCCCAGGATTCCCACATGCTCTGGATCCGGCCGATGTAAGGCAGGTTGGGCCGGCCAGCTGACAAGAAGACAGCACAATCTCCGATACGAATGATCTCCTTCCCACGGACGATGGCCTTGTAAAAGAGTTTCCGGGCTTTTCCCTTCATGCCACGCCTCTGTGGAATGGAATAATGCAGAATCCCATAAGTCTGGAGCTTGTTCACAAGCATTCAGCTGGATCAGGATTTCAACCATACTAACAAGAGTAGTGTGATGACCAAAACAGACCCTAAAAAAGATTTATGGTAGATCCTAAAGGGTTGAAATCAGTGAGAGCCAAGTTCAAACCAATAGCCTAACATAACATCCTGCTGATTTCAGAGGCTCTACTTCAGTCATGACCAAATCTGCCTCCAACTCAATCTGTTTGTGTCTTCAGGGATGTACCTTACATGCATCTAAGCTGCTTTTTTAAATATACGCTTCAAAAATCTGAACTGTCAAGGAGACAAAAAAGTGACTAATTACGTTAAGTATGTAATCCAAGGAGAATCTCCAAAAATATACTAGGGCCAGAATTGAAAGGGCTCTCTGTTAAAAGTGCAAACCCAGCTCTGCTGTTTGAAATGTATGAGACAAAGACAAAGAATGTATTATTTAAGCAGGTGGCAAAGAATTCCTTTTAATGGGGTTACAATAAGCTTTTTAAACAGTGTTTTAATGTGCTTTGAATTGTTGTAATCTTTGTGCTTTTAATGGAACTATTTTAGTTAACACTGTTCTAACTTCTGTATCAAATAATCTTTCTGTTCTTAACGTGATGTGAGCTGCTTGGGCTCTGTCCCAGGAGAGAGGTGGGATATAAATGAAATTAAATTGTTGCAGATGTTCTTTTGAGTGCAACTCCCATCGACCATAACCAGCAGAGCCAAGAGTGAGAGAGCCTACTGCACTACGAAGGAGCAGCTCACCTGGGTCGGCTTCCCAAACCACTTCCAAAGCTGGCGCGCAGGTAGGAAGGCAGCGATCTTGGGCCTGTTCTCCACAGAAGGCAGCCGCTGGCGCTTGGCAAGCTCTTTGGTGGTTGGCAGGTGGATCCCCTCACGCTTTTTGGGCCGGTTCTTGTTCCCACTTGGCTGTTTCTGGGCTGCTTGCTGCTGCGGTGGTGGCGACGGCTGTTGTTGCTGCTGCTGCTTGGAACCCGGAGGGTGGGATGCCGAGCGAGATTTCCCTGCTTGCTTGGCTGGCTTGGGTGGCAAGGTCTGCTGCATGGAAGAGGCGCTGGGCTGGGACTCCGGAGTCTCCTCATCCGAGCTGCAAGAGGAGTCTTCATCCGTGGTGGAGGAAGAGGAGGAAGAAGAAGAGGAGCTGGAGCTGGAAGAGGAGGAGGAAGTGGAGGAAGAGGAAGAGGCAGAGGAGGAGGAAGAGGAAGAGCTGCTACTACTGGAGGAGGAGGAAGAGGAAGAGTTTGATGAAGACATGGGTGTGGAGGCCCTCGAACTGGCTGAGCTGCCATCTTGGGCACCACCTCCGTTCTTCTGGGTTTCTTCTTCTCCTTCAGACTCTGAACTGCTGCCACTGCTGTTGCTTTCAGACTCATCTCCTGCCTGCTCTGTCTGACCTTTGTCTTCATGATCCTTTGAGGAAGCGGGGTTCTCTCCAGAGGCACCAAACTTGCCTGCAAACTTAGGGGTGGAAGCTTCTTCGCTGGCCACTTTGTTTTTAGAAGATTTCTGCTTGGCATTGGTGCTCGCTAAGGAATTGTAGCTCAATCCCAAGATGTTCTTAGCCTCTCTCCTGCCAGCCAGATTTGCATCTCCCAGCATCCTCATGGCCTCTTTTGTCTTCTTGGTTTTGGGAGACATGACTCCCTCGTGGTCTAGCTTGATCAAAATCTCACTGTCTGGGATCTTCCTCTGGGCTTTGGCTGTTGAGCCGAATTCCTGCGATTCCTCAGTGGACTTCCCTTTCTTTGATTTGACTTTCCCAGAAGAGGTGTCAGAAGAACTGAAGGCTCCCAAGATGCCTGAGAGCTCAGTATACGGCTCACTCCCACGAACACTGCTAAACACTGGAGACTGGAAAGAGGACTGAGAGGAACTGTGCAGTTTGGCTGATATCTTCATCTTGCTCCCTTTACTCTGATGTTTTTCTTCTGTGGGAGCCAGGGAAGTTCTGGCAGGGACCTGTGGCATTTTCTTTGTGCCTTTCATGGACTGCTTGCAAAGAGGCTTTTCAGGCATGTGCGAAGGGTTTGCAGGTGTTTCTCCCTGGTTTACTGGTTCTGCGAGGATGCTTTCTTCTGGGAAACAGCAAAAAGTAAATCAATGAAATAAACAAATAAAAATGTCATTTGCAACTGGGCAGGGTGCCTCTACACTAGATCCAACAAGTTCTTATTGTGTGCTTTCAAGTTGCTTCTTACTTATAGTGATCCTAAACCAAACCTATGAGCTTTTCTGGGGATGTGAGTGTGAGCCAAGGTCACCCAGTGTGTTTCCATGATCAAGAGGGATATTCAACCTTGATCTCCATAGTTCAATGCTCAAACTACTCTGGCTCTCTAGATCCCAGAAGACTTTCTTCAAAACATTGAATTATTACCTATGGGAAGAAGCAAATAACCAAATAGAGATAGGTTGAAGAGACATTCTTCCTGCATGAAGGAAGAGCTTCTTCAAAACTGAGGGGGATCCTCTGGAAGGAGTCCAATGGAGCCTTTGAAATTTCTACTGACACCCCCCAAGCCCAGCAACACCTCCATATTTTGCCTAACACTCCACCCATTTTTGACTGAAAAACACCACTGACCATACACTGAGATGCAGTAAAATATTCTTTCAAAGGATGGGAGGGTCCCCTCAGTGCCTGGCGGATTTCCTGCAACACTCCCAGCCAGCTAAACAAGGTGGTGGTGTCATACCAGCTTTCTGCTTGTTGCTCGGTTTCCTGCCACGTCCTTTGCCTTTTGGTGTCGTCTCCTCTGATCCCGTCCCACTTCCTTCTTTTCCTTCTCCAGTATCCTTACTGGATTTGCGGCTGCGGCGTTTTGTGCTGGGCACCAAGAGGGCAGGAGAAGGCTCAGCACCTGGAACAGTCAATAGCCATTCTTATATACAATTACTGCCTCCCAAATCTATTAAGGATTTACTCAAACTATAATTGTCAGCAGGAGTCCCACATGACAAGCAAATAATGTGTAAGCTCTGACATGGCTCCCATTTATAATTTCTGGCTTCTGTGGGTTTAGCTAAAAGGTGGGCTAGGATTGAATTCTGTAGAGTTATACTAGAATGGATACCATTCCAGAGAAGAACGTCTTTACTCTAACAACTGTTTGACAGTGGAACAGATTGCCTTGAATGGTGGTGTACTCTACATCTTTGAGAAGTCATATGGGCATCTTTCAGGAGTGCTTTAATTGTGTATTCCTGCATGCCAGGTATAAGATTCTCTGGTTCTACAAATGCCAGACTCACATTGGATCTTGTAATCAGGTGGAAGAAGCCTGATGTGAGATAAGGGGATCCGTCCAGTGTCACCATCATCGAACTCTACAGTGATCAAGTCCCCATCTTCTTCCTGATCATGTGCCCCTAAACACAGAAGAGGAAAGAATTACTATCTGAAGAGAGAAAAACAGGGGAAATGAATGCGCACACACATGTTTACAGTTACAATATATGGGGAATTATGTACAATAATATATACAGGGGTTTCCACCTGTTTTGGATTTCACAGCCAGGTACATTCAGAATATGGCCTGTTCCCATATCTCCCAACACAACTCCCAGCTCAGGAGAAGGGCAACATGATCTCACCTTGGACGACTGTTCCTGGGTAGAGACAGCGGTACTGTTGGCTCCAATAGGCAGCAATCCTTGTGCCTTCAGGCAGGAACCGCACCGAAGGGGGTTTCACGTCAATGATCTGTGTGGAAGGAAGCATCAGTAGCTGGTTTGCCCTGGGGAACACCTTTCCTATATGAGCAAGATGGTTCTTCCCCTCCCTCTATGGAAACAGCAGCTGCCTGTGAGAGTTATGACCCACCCAGCTTTTGTTGTAACACAAGACAGCCAGAGAGCTTGGAGAGGACCATAGGCACAAATGGGTATCTATGGGTACGTCCACAACTCAGTGGTAGAGCATCTGCCATGCCTGCAGAAAGTCTCATGTTCAGACTCTTTACTTTCAGGTAGGGAAGGGAAAGGCTCACAAGAAATCTCTGAGTAATGGGGCCACCTAGAATAGATCAGTGTGGGAAACCCTTGCTCCTCTAGTTTGTGTTTCCAACTCTCTGTTTCTCCAGATAGCCTGGCAAATGGTAATGAGATTATGGGAGCAGTGGTACAAAACATCAGCAGGACCAAAGAGTCCCCAGCCCTGGTATGAGTGGTACTGAGTTGACTGGTCCAGCAAAACTTTTCAGTATAGCTGCATCCCAAATATAGAATGTCTTCCCAAGAGAACATTGGCTGGCATCTATCCAGTGCCAGATAAAGGCCTTTAATATTCTTCTAGCCTTTCTAGGGTGTCAGTGTCTAAAATATGGGTTTTGAAAGATCTTTCCATAATTTTAGTCCTCTGTTGCTGGTTGTTGTTATGTGACTTTCTAAAACTGTTTCAGATTTATTTTATTGTGATTCATTATATTGTGTATTTCTGGTTGTTAATCTTTAGTCTGTGAACTATCCAGAGATCTTTAGGTTGGGGCTGGTATCCTAATACAAAAACATTATACATGTTCAGAGTCTATTGACATACTCTTGACAAAGTCTGTATGCTCTGCCTATGTGCTTACTTGTATTTTAATCATAACTCGTTTTATGCTGTTAGCATTTCTTTTGGGATAGTGTGAAATACTGGGATGGCCATCCAGCCACAGGGATTTGGGGTACCATGGTGGGGGAATGCTGTTCAGAATGAAGGCATTTCCTCCTCCTCTAGAGAAACCTAGATGTTCCCTGTGCCCAGGCCTCTTTTTTCTACCTTCTGCTTTCCTTCCTCAGAAATTAAAAAGGAGTCCAATTTATCCTTCCCGGAGTATTAGGGACTTACCGCCTCCTGCAGCAGCTGTTCCAAACAATAAATGTGGGGGCGATTCCCTCGTTCTCCTTCCACCACAACTCGGTATCTGAAACGTACAGACCCAAAACGCAACAGTGAAGTAGGAAGAGAAGAAGGAGGAGGCTGAGAGACATCGAGATGTAAAAAAAAACAAAAAAAAGGAAAACGATCAGAGAGACATTTTGGGCCTTTCAATGCTGCTTATAAGAATTGCTTTAGCAAACAATTTCTTCACATCTGTATCTCTTGTCTTTCGTACAAAACGCCAACAGCCCCAACCAGACCTCTCCCACCTTGCCCCCCAAACAAGTTGTTTGCCACATTGGGTGGCCTTGTCAAGACAGCTAATTTTGATCTGATAAGGAAAAGCACTGTCCTGCGTAATAATTAAGAAATGGATTAATAATCTACACCGAGTGCTACAATGCCAGCTGGTTCATTAAAAAAAATTAAGGCCCAGGGGCTGCCACCATACTAGCAAGGGGCTTCCTTTTTCATACAGTCTGCTGGAACGGAGCCATGAAAATACAAGGGGCTCCATTTAATACAAATATTATGGTCCAAAATGCTGCACTAAGCAAAGACAGACTTTTATGACTTGCATGTATTATGCACGGCAATGTTATGCATATTTCTTGTTTATTAATTTTGCAGACTGATCGCAACACTGTTAATTCAATGTTGTGGGTTTCTGTTTTAACTGTTTTCTGGCTTTTGCTGGTCTGAACACTGCAAGGATGATGTTGGTCAAAAGGCAACCTAAAGATTTAATAAAGTAAGGAAATTGTACCTGAAAGCGTCTCTCTTACAGCAGCAACCTGCCTGTTTCTTAAGGTTTTCAGTTTAAGATCTTGTCTCAGGGCCCTCTCTAGAAGCATTTAATTTGAAAGCAAGAGAGAGGGCTATTCATCAACATTCTCCTTGCTTTGGAATATTCCCCCCATTAAGGTATGACTAAGAGCCAGTTGGTGTAATGGTTTGGGTATTGGACTAGAACTTTGGTTTGAATCCCCACTTGGCCATGGAAACCTGCTGGGTAACCTTGTGCAAGTTACTCTTTCATAGCCTCAGAAGAAGGCAAAGGAAAACTCTCTCTGAACAAATCCTGCCAAGAAAACCCCGCAGTACAATTTGAAGGCACACAACAAGGTGTGACTGGCACCAGCAAGGGAATCAATTTAGCATCAGATCACAAAGAAACTGAGTAGCTTTATCGAGTTTTAATTATTTAGGCTACTCGGCTGCTTTATATGCCTCTCAATCTGATAGTTTGTTATGAAGGTTTTTGCTCTCTTGTTTTGTTATCTCTGTACACAGTATAATGAATGTAATCCATGCTTATTGTACATCTCTCAGTATCCATCTAGGTCAGGCAATTTAAGTGCCCCCCACAAGCAACCTGGACGGCTTCTTAAGATTTCACTTGCCACTTCCAACCAGTACCTCATAGTAGGGGGGCTTATCCTGCAGCTGAAGACAAGGTCTCCCCTTTGCTCAGACTATGCCCTTGTACCTAACCCGGAAACTTCAATTGGTTCAAAACATGGCAGCCAGATTAGTTACTGGGACATCTAGGAGAGAACATATAACTCCATTGCTTAAGTCTCTCCACTGGCTGCCAATTAGTTTCCGGGCACAGTACAAGGTGCTGGTTCTAACCTTTAAAGCCCTACATGGCTCGGGCCCATCTTATCTCAGGGACCGCCTCTCCCCGTACGATCCTCCCCGCACACTTCGATCCTCTGGGAGGAACCTACTACAGCCTATCAAGACCAGGCTGGCACAGACCTCCCAGAGGGCCTTCTCTGTGACCGCTCCCAAGCTCTGGAATGGTCTGCCGGATGAGATGCGTCTCATGACATCTTTAGATTGCTTCAAAAAAGCCCTAAAGACGCATCTCTTCCGGCAGGCCTTCCCCTGAAATTTCCTATCTCCGGCTTCGGTTCCAGACTTTGATTTCCTGCTTACTCCCATGTTTCTGATCCCCACTTATGACGTGGCCGCATAAGGAAGGGTTAGGATGCTGTTATATGTTTTTAAATAATTACTGTTTTAATCACTGCCGGTTTAATCTATTTTTAAGGGGTGGGAGGTTTGGAAACGGGTTATGGGATTGTTTTAATCTATGTTTTTTCTTTTACTTGTACCCCGCTCCGAGTGTATGAACAGAGGAGCGGGCTATAAATAAACTATTATTATTATTATTATTATTATTATTATTATTATGGATCAATGGGATTCTAAAGCATATTTTGCCTTGAAAATGGAAAGAAAGGGCTGGGATTTTCAGAAATCTGGCATTTGTGTTCACTGTACTTGCATGGAATCATAGGATGTACACCGGAGACCTGGATACATTCACTCCACTCAGTGTAATCCCCTCCCCACAAACCCCAAATGCACGTCCTTTTGCTTACATGTCGGGAGAGTGAACAGTCTTTACATGGCCAGCGTAGAGCAACTTGTCATCCATGGGGATCAGGACCCGCAGACCATCCTTCAGCTCATCTTTGTCAATAATGCACGAACGGGGAGCTGGAGGGTAATGGAGGACCAGAAAGTATTAGCAACACTTTCAGAAGGAGCCAAAATGGGCACCAAGGTGGTTATTTAAATCCCATTTAGGTAGAGTTCAAAGATATAGCCATGTTAGTCTGTAGATCTTTGAGACCATATGCATCTGAGGAAGCAGACTGAAGTCTACAAAAGCCAATGCTGCCAACTTCTTTCTTTTAGTTTGTCTCAAAGTTGCTACAAGATCTCTCTACATACCAAATCCCATTTATTGACACATCCAGCTTGCCCCATATCCTAGAGTCTCTAGGTTAGCATCCTCCCAGGCTGTGGGATTTCAGACCCAATCCTGAGAGCTAGAGGTGGCCTCTGGTGCTGGCAGTGGCAGTGGGCCCCTGGTTATGTCATTATTTATGATACTTTAAGCATCTATCACAGATTTGCAGTATGTCATTCAACAATTAAATTGTTGTCTCAAATCGAGTCTCAATAAGTTGGACTCGAATGCACATAATAGCAGCAGCAACACTATGGGTGCATACATTTGTTTTATCTTCTACTTTTGGAGGGTGAGGAGTAATGATACAGCGGCAGGATCTGGAAAGGCAATCTTCTGATCTCTCACCTGGAGTAAGTGGCCTTTCCATAAGCACACTCAGTGGCACATTCTCATCCTCTGAGAAGCTGCTGTCTTGGTTTGGCTCAAAATCCTCCTCAGCAGCCATGCTCTCCATCAGCTTGCTGACAGCACCTCCTTTTCCTCGGTTCTGGATGGGGAGAAAATAGGCAGCTATTTGCAAAACCTTTCCATTGCAGCCCACAATAAATTTACACTTAAAAATGCCTCTCCTCTTCTCCCCACTATCCATGCCTTGGTTATCCAAAGCTCCCAATGATCTGGATTTATCATCCCCAAATTGCCATGACAAATACACAGAGAGGGAAGAAAAGGAATGCTAGCAAGAAGGCAAGATAGGTATTAGGGATAACCGTGAAATGTAGTGGACAGTGTCTCTTCTCTGTAGATAAAATCAGATGGAAAGAACCTGGAATCCCCTGCATGCAAACCATACATCCTTTCATTAAGAAATAGCCTTCAGTGCTGAGGAAGCCTGTTAATACATCCTCTGGACTGTCACACTAGCATAGACTTAGTTTCCAAAATGTTCTTCTTACTTCTGCTCTGTGAAGCAGTACCATCCTAGTGCTAGGAAATAAGTGATTAAAAATTATTTAACCACCCCTAATTTGTTCCATTATTCAACAATTTGAAGTTCACGTTATTAACTGCCAATAGCATTTTAAAATTTATTTTTATTACTAATGATTGGTATTTTAATCCACTACTTTGGAAGACTCTGGGAGACAAGAGTTTCAGTCCATGCTCAATGATGGAAACTTGCATCACAAGTCACATGCTTTCAGCCTCAGAAGAAAGGCAACATCAACCCCCCTCTGAACAAATCAAATCAAGAGAACTCTCTGATATGTTTTTATTAGGATTGCCATAAGCTGGAAATGACTTGAAGGGACACAACAAGAATTCAGAGTCAACATAACGACACATAAAGAACAACAAAGATGAGCAAAGAGTTTGACCTGGCTTCATGAATTTCCTGGCACATAATCTGATGTGGTCAACTATTCAGCATCAGTCTCTCAAGAACAGAGCCATAAATATATGACTATCAGTCAGACTCATTTGCCTCATTAACACATGCCCCATTCCCCTCCCAACTAGAGCTCAATGAACTGCTTCTGCTGTGAAGCCTGGGCTCTTACCTCTTTCTTCAATTCTTTGTTTTTGCCTTTCCCTTTGCTCTTCTTGCTGGAGCCCAGAGAGCTTGCCAAACTGGCTCGGATGTCAGGTGGACAGCTGGCAATGCCAGGAGGAGAGAGGCAAGAGGAGGAGGAGGAGGAGGAAGAGGAGGAGGAGGAGGAAGAGGAGGAGGAAGAGCAGAATGGGCCATCTTTGTTCTTCTTCTTCTGCAAAACCAAAATTGGAAGAGAACGGAAAAACTTTGGGTCAATAAAATTTGACAGGTGGTTGGGAGGGGAAAAACTGGCAGGCAGGCTAGCTGAGCAAGGGAAACGAAAAGGAAAAAGTCAGTCTCCTTTATTAAACAAAGTGGCACTGGGAATCAAATCTATCTGCCACACCGGGCCTGGCAACCCATGGTTCATACCTTGCTGAGTTCTTTCCTCTCCTTTCCTTTGCTCCCTCTTTCTTGGGACTCTTTCTTGGGACTCAGAGATGGACCCTTCATACAGCGCCCAGTCTTGGAAACGGGGGTTGAGCTGTTTGCCGAGGTGGGAGACAGGATGGCTGACGTCATGGTGGCATCATGAAGGAAGATCCGTTCGCTCCTCCGCCGGTTCCAGAGGTCATCATCACTCATTTCCAGACCAAACTCAAAGGTCAGGTCCTTGGGGGACTTGAACTTCTTCAGTTTCCGGCTCTTTTCAGGAGCCATCTTGGCCTTGTCGAAGCTCCCACTTGGAGTGGAATCCATGGTGTTCACGGACTGCACAACTGTGGTGCTGTTTTGTTCCAGCAGGCCCTTCTTTCCACGTAGCAGTCCAGAGGGTGATTTCTTCCTGATCTTCACCTCACTCTCTGAGTCTGTGTATTCAAACTCCGTCCCTAAATGTAGAACAAGGCGGAGGCCAAAGAAACAAAAAACAGTCATCTCAAATGTTTTCAAGGCTGGTGTAGGATTCTACCGCCTACTCTTTACTTTAAGACAACCAATCACACCCCACATTGAATCTACACCTGCAAATTCATTTTTAAAAAGCATTCTCATATCAGTGCAAACGAATTCACTTTGTTCAGGCTGCACCTCAATACAGATCATCAGGGAATCATTTTCACTGAACCTGATGGAGTTTTTAATTCTGAGCAGTCATGCACAGTCCTATTAGCCACTGGCCAGCATGAAAATCTATAACATGTGCTATGACAGGCCTTGTATTTCATTGACTATAAAATTCTGAGTTGTAAAATAAAGCAGCAACTGCAAATAAAACGCTCAGTGTCAGAATCCAGTTAAAATTGCCTTTAATTTTTTGTGCGCAGGCAAAGGAAAAACAAACAACTCAAACCAAACAGCAGTGTGGTGCTGTGGTATATAGATCACTAGCCTTCTAGAAGGTAATCAAATTTTATTGTCTGAGGTCTTGAAAGCAATCTGATGTTAAGTAATATGACAAAAAACTCCTCTGAAGACTTCACTGCAAAGCACTTGCCACATAACAAAATGTATTACGAGCCTTATCTCATCCATTTCTGTAGCAATCATACCAGGAAGGCTGGGATTATTTCCAATTTAGATGAACAGAACAACGTGGAAGCTAAATTCTCCCTCACATAAACCTCTGCAGTGGTTAAAGATATCCTGCTCAGGTCCCGCTCCATTTACCTTCATCATATGAGGCAAAAATAATCTAACAGGTATGAGCTGGGCCTTGACTGAAATAGCCTCAAGGCACTGGAATGACCTCCTTAGGGATGGCCTATGGCAGCCCCAAGTGGATCTTGGAGGATGCTGGGCTGAATGGCTCAGGGGTTGTTGGCTGCTGAATTTGCTGTTTTGTTGCAATGTTTCATTGCATTTTTATATATACAAACATGAGCCAGGGAAAGGCAGTATATAAATATCTTTAAAATGGAATGGGAAAGATTTGACTGCATTCAGTGATTATTATTTTTTTTACCCCAACCCATCTCGCACAACACAGCTTCAGGGCATTCGGCAGTACATTTTAAGTCCTGCAAACAGCTCAACTAGATAGCTTCTATTACAGAAAGATGAATATTGTATGTTAGGGTGGGAGTCAGCAAAATATGGGCCTGATATCAGCAAAAAAAAAAAAAAAATTGTCAGAAATCACAAAAACACCGTTTTTGATAGCTAGATATATTGGTGGAATGGTTCTTGCAAATGGGGGCAAGACCTCTTCAGCACATGATGTCCTGCACTGAAGAAAAAGAAAGATGCAAAGGAATCATGTAGCACTTCCGAGACAAGAAAGAAAGAAAGAAAGAAAGAAAGAAAGAAAGAAAGAAACTTTTGTGAACACCAGTCCATTTAATCAGATGCAGCTGATGAAAGCTTACGCTAGAAGTGACCTTCTCTCAATCTCAAAAGTGCTACAGGTTTCCTTTATATCTTTTTACGCCGATACAACTAACGCAGCTATGTCTTTGAACAGTGTTACACTGAAGAAAGGAGGACTGTGAAGAGAGTTATTCTGTTTGCCTGGGCATTTTTATGACACACATACAGGTCGCTGGTCCCATTGTACTGGCTGACTGTCTGGCTGTACAAACAGTTGGGGATGCTAGGGTTGTTGCCCAAGAGGAAAGGAAAGTTTGGGGGCCACTGGTATGGGAGGTCAGCAAGAGCTGGCAGGGTAATTTGGGGGACTGTAGTCCAAAAAGTATCTTTTCCAAGCTCAGGAGACTCATCAGACATGTGAAAACACTGACATAGTGACACCAGAGAACACCTTCCTCACCACTAAACTCAAGATTTTTATTCAATTAAATTTTATGGTGGGAGGCAGGGCATCGTAAGAGACTTGTGACAATTCTGATATAGCAGACAGGCAAGGTAGGCTAAAAATAAGCTAGCCTCCCATGGAAAGACATCCGTTTCTATTCTGAATCTCACTATAAATTCCATTATCATTTAATACATATTAATAAAGGGATTTATAAATGGAGTCTTCTACAGCCCTGACTGACTCGGAAAGCTGTTGCCCTGGAGGCACTTTTGAGGCCGCTGGCACACAGGGGAATTAAAAAAGTGAAATTTCCATTATTCATGGAGTGCAGGGTGGCAGCAGCGGTGGAGAGACATCAGGGGAGGTCGAGCTAGACAAGAGATGTGCCACCCTTCAGCCCAGTTCCCTACTGCAGAATTCATGGCAGCACTGATTCTGAGGCAGTTCTACAGAAAACTTCCACCTCCGTAAGGCAGGGATGTAGATCTAAATGCAGATGTGCCCTAAATCTGGGCAGATTAGCATTTGAGGCCACACTACTGGTCCATCTAGTGCAAAACAACTATCTTTTATTACAGTCATAGTCCACCATAAAAAGGGAAGACTACAAACAATTAAAAAACTTTTAAAAACAGAAACAAAATGATAGAAACAAACATTATTGTGCTGTATATAAAATATTATATCAAACCCTTTATCCATCATATTACAAAACCCAACTAGATACCTATTATTCTAGGCTGTAGTACAAGTCATTACCCAGCAAATTTTAATCGCTGCTGCACAGAATTTGGCCACTTTATTTGTTACATCAGGGTTAGTATCTGACAACAACAGGGAGACATAGAACTTGTCTGTACATCATGGATATGTACGCTGGCAGGCAAAGCAGGGTAAGTCTGGTCCATCCAGCTCCCCCATTCTTGTTTTACTTATGCCCACTTGGTCAGCTCCTTCATCTACAGTCGAGCCAAACCCCACCTGCCACGTGCAAAGCAGATGCTTCAGTGCTGAGCAATGGCAACGCACAAATCTTACCCATCAAGCTTTGCCTCTCTTCCTTCTTCTTTGCTTTCTGCTTGGCTTCTAGCTGGACAATGGAAAGAGAAGGTGGGATGACAGGACTTGGCATAGCACTGGCTGCGAATCTTGCAAGCAGCCCCAAGCCACTCTCATCCAAAGTGGGAGGTGAAAGCCTGTCGGTGCTGCCCATCCCATAGCCTTTAGCTTCCTCCTCTTCCTCTTCCTCCTCCTCCTCCTCTTCTTCTTCATCTTCTGAGCTAGAATCTGTCATGCAGAAGACAGGAAGCCGGTTACAAATCAGGATTCAGTCAGGCCATCGTTCCATCTCAGCTCGATAAGAGTAACATGTCATGGAAGTCCCACCCAATACAATGGCTAGCATCTGTTGGAGACATAGGCATGCAGATGTTTCCCTTACAGATATATTTATCCTTTCTTGGGTGCTATAAGGGTTGGTATTCTCTTCCTCCCTCCATAGTGGCCACAGGTAGGATCATGGAAGTATTAATAACCAGATGCAAAATGCGTACATCATCACTGAGACCCCAATGAATCTCAGCACTGATGTTATCATTTTGCATATGACTACAGGGACATAGCCAGACCCTGCTCCCCACAAAGCAGGGCATGGCCATGCGGGTGGTTTCCAAAGCTGTTCAGTAAACTGGGGCACAGCCAAGTATGGGTCTACATGCAGACCAACTATGCTGCACTGAACCCATACAGGATTGTAACCAATGTTCGTTATTCCATTCCGTTCTTGGCTGAATTGTTTATTTTTGACCTCCTTGAAAGAGTAGAGAGATCTCAAGAACTTCTGAGCAAAGAAGATCTGCAGAGACTTACAAGTTAAGAGAAGCAGTGTGCAAAGGGATCTTGTCGCACCTTTGAGAGTAACTGAAAGTTAGTTAAGAGAGGGATGTCAGTTCTGAAATAGCCTTCCCTCCCTCTGGGCTTAAACACGACTCTGCTCAAAATATACCAACAAGACAGAGAAATAGCACTTATCCTTGGGGAAAACCTACAGATGTTAGCTGTTGCTGTTTCTGTCTGCACAGCAAAACTATAAGTGTCTCAAATTCCCAGCTCCTGCTTTCTGCCAACGCTAAGCAAGGACGAATGAATCGCTAAAAGCAAAAGTTGTTTTATCCAGAGCGACATTAATAAACATTCCCTTTCTATACAAAAATGCAGAAAAGTTGGGAGAATTTTCCTCCTGACCTCAGATTTTGAAAAATTTCCCCCTTTTAAAAGAGAATGCACATTCCTAGCTCATATAGTGGTAAAGGTAGCTCTGAAGGTCTTTGAGCAAAGCCTAATGAAAACTTCTGAAATCAGAAAAGAACCTCAGTATGCAAGGCTTCAGGAAACAACAGGCTCCCTCCACCACTTTTGCTGGAAGGCAGGGAATATGTAAAACAAGGAAATAAATCCAACCCCCCCCCCCCCCCCAGACACAGACTTCTTAATAACAAAGATGGGCTACCCTACACAGCACAACATCTGACCTTGCTTCCTTTCCTGCTGAATTGCCCACCACTAATTAGAAATTAGGAATCTGCCATTCCTCATTTTAATGCAACCGAGATTTAAAAACAAGCTGGACAAAGGGTGGGTAAATGACGTACGAATTGCTAGCCTATATCTATGGTCTTCCATAAATGCACATGTTAATGGAAGGGTCTCTTCTTGAAGCTTATGCAACACCCTAAAACAACCTGCATCTCTGGCTTTTGCAAATCTTCTAGTCATCACCTTTTCTGAATAGGTTTGGGAATGCTATTTTCTCACCTTCTTAACTGCCCAGAGTTGTGGCTTCCACTGAAAACTAAGCTTTAAGGCTAGTTCAGCTGCCAAGTCCGCTATCTCTTCTCCAGCTGCCATTGGTCCCTGTTCATCCTGTCAACTTTGAAAATTCATCACAAACCTCACTGTATTGGTTGGTGGCAGGTAGGGTTGTCGGGTCAGATCTGGGTCAACGCTCCTGCTCCTGAACATATCATGGAGCAGGACTAGGTACCGCAAAAGTCTGTCAAGATGGGCAAAGGTACCCGTCCTTCTTTCTCTTTTGAAAGGCCAACTTTCAGCTGCAGCCGTTCCATCCTCAACTAGCTATTAGCTTGCCAGTCGAGATTTGCGGGGTGGACATAGATGTGCCGGCAACAAGAACAGAGCTGGGTGCGCCTTTGTGCCTCTTCCCATTGCTCTCCTTCAGGGAAGTAAAAGCTGGCAGCAGTGGAAAGGTAGAGTTTGTAAAGGAAGAGAGGAGAGATACTTTTGCCCAGCCTGATGGGGCTTTACAGTCATCATGTCATCAAGCTCCATGATCTGTACAGTTAGAAGATCCCCATCCCATACCCAATCTGGCAACCCTAGTGGCAAGAGAAGATCTGGCACAGCTACATCCAGTAGACTAGTCTCTGGGATGCTTTCTGTCAAAATGACAGGTATAACGGGTGCAAGTTTCTAATGCTTAAAAATATGGAAAGCATGCCATAGAGTAAACAACAGAAATGGGGCATATTGCTTTTACCAATCACCTCTAAATCACAGTGGCTCACTTCAGAAAATCTGTTTTGTGGTTTACACAAGAGATTGCTATTAACTGGGTAAAGCCAAGTCTCCAGAGTCACAGTCTAACACTCAAACCACTACATCATGCTGGCTCCCTTAATATTAATATTCAAGCTTATGAACAAGGATGACCCTGGCTTTTTAAAAGTTCTTTCACTAGCCCATCTGGCGAACAATCATTTCATTTCCAAATGACAAATTGGCCCTTGCACTCAGTCATCAGAACAACAGCTAAACAAAACCATAACTGCCAAAATGGAAATCCAACAACATTTCATTATCAATGCTATAAGGAAATGTATCAGACAAGTGCACCTTCTTAGTCAGCAAAGTAGTCTTCATGATAGCTCAGAGAATTGTGAGTGATAAAGTTTTAGAGCGTTAAGTTAATTTTAGTAACACTTCAGCATATGGATATGTACAAGATCATTTTGTAGAAAGTTCTTTTGGATTTGCTGGAAAGGTTCGCAGTGGCTTATTTACTCATTTGGTATTTTAAAGACTAAATGTGTGGTGGTAGGTTTCCATATTTTCAGTTCAGGATAGCGGAAGATGCCTAAACATCTGATGTTATTTCTATCTTGCTTTCTGGCTAAACCTCAAAGCTCCTAATGACCATCATAAAATTATAACAATAAAAACAACTCCATAAATAATATAAACAGTTTTACATTATTGTAGCCATAAAAATATCTAACCAAGAGGTCTTTCTCTTCTGTTAAGCAAATCAGCTTCTCTCCTATCCCTGGACCATCAGGACTATGAAGTTATTAGTTTAAAGAAATAAATAAATGCCAGACAGTATATTAAGATTTCAATAAAAGAAACAACCTTGGCAAGCAATAAAGCCTTCATGTAATCGTGTGTGGTACAAGTTGCCCCCTGTTGATGCACATATTTAAGGACAAAATTTCTTGTGGTATTGTCAATTCAGTACCAAAACTTTCCAAAGCGCTCCCCTCCCCTCAATGAGCAGCGGAAAAAAAAAAAATAAAGCAAACAACAATTTGGTTAAACAACAGACAAGACATTTGTTAAGTTACCACATAAATGCAACAAGATGACTGGAGAAAGCGTGGGTAAGGGATGAGGGGAGAAAAGGGACAGCAATGCACATTTAAAATTAATATTGTATTGTTAAATATATATATTTATAATGTTTATATATATTATAGCAAACACAACATATTTTCATCATGGTGCCAAGCAGCAAATCTACAGCACACAAAGCTGGCTAAGTGCAGGCAGACTTGAGGCAGCTATTGGGTCCTCCACATCTGGCTTAAATTGGCCAGTCCATTTGGGTTTTGTTTCCGAAAAACGTAGAAACTTCTGATTTTCCCCATGTGTGTATCATGCTTTGGACTCCAGAAATAGGCTTTGAAAAAGGCTAATAATAATAATAATAATAATAATAATAATAGCCCTTCAAAATGAGAAAGGAGTGGTTTTGAAGAGTTCCAATACCATCCTATTCTGTGCTTGCTACAGAACTGATTTAGGACAAGTTGTATTACAGGGTTTCTAAAAAGATGAACATCTACCTGAGGGTAGAGTCATGTTCGTTGTAAGATACGTTTACCGGTAGTTGTTGCTGAAAATGACAGATCCGTGTTATGTTATATATCTACTCTGTACTAAAAACTAGCAGAATTTGCTCCGTGAACTGACAGTACAAAGGTATGCTGTCCCAAACTAGTAGTTGCTGTTAGAAAGGAAGAACTTAGCAAAGCAATTTCATGATCTGCATGGTTAGACTAAGAACTGGCAGCCTACTCCTGCACCCTGTAGATATTTTAGACTACAACACCCAAAGCCTGGCATTGACTATGGTCAATGGGAATAAAAAGAGTTGCAGTGCAAAGCATCTGGAGGACTTTAGGCTGCCCACCTGTGGACTAACCATTACTGGCAGAAGAAGGCTTGACACAAGAGGGAATGCCTCTTCCAACCATCGTATCATCCTGAGCAAACCTGATCTTATCTCATTTCGAATGCAAAGCAGAGCTGGACCTGGTTAATACATGGTTGAAAAACTACCTGGGAACACCAGGGATTTTCAGGTAAGGCTAAGCAAGGATCCTGCCTGAAACCCTGGATAGCAGCAGCCGGTAAAAGTGGCCTGGTTCAGTATCAACCAGTTCCCTACGTTCCTATATACGACAAATGTAGAATTTAAAAAAATCAAAGAAAATATATGTCTTGCTTCAGATACACTGCAAAAAGCTATCAGCAGATTAACCGACCGGCCCAAGTTTCCGTACAAAAAGTTCACATCACCACTGGAGGTCACCTTTTTTAGGACAATGCCCTACTTCTCATTTAAAGGGCAAAGAACTCTTCACTGAAATGTTTGAGCTCAATAAGAGAACCACTGAAATTCTTTTAAGAAACTGAGAGGACACGTAACTTCCTGTAGTGGGCATCTTTTGTTCCTGAAAGTCTCTCCATTCCCATTTTGTCTGGGGAACAAAACATTTGCCCTAGATTATTCCCTCTCATGCTACTGCAAAAGCCTTTCTGGAGTCCACAGCAAAACACAGGTTTCTATTAAGCCCTGTTTGGGGATTACAAAATTGTAACCATAGAGGGGGAACCACAGGGATGTCTATGCTGGCCCCAGTACCTCTTCTTTTGAGTTGGTCCAAAGAATGACAATATTTGTGGTTGGCTGAATGCAGTGACTTTCCTCTGTGAATGCACTAGGATCACATGAAGGGCTGTAAAGGCATTCAGACAAGTAAGGTTATAGTGGACCTTCAAAGCTTTCCAGAGTGTAGACACGCCGTACAATTATAGCACTCCAACAGCACTTCAAAATAAACTACACATCCCAGCATTCCACAGCAAGCAGCCATGGCAACCGAAGCGCTATCAAACTGGTATAATTGTGCATTGTGGATACACTCAGAGTCAACACAGAGAGATCAGGAGTGGAAGGGATGGGGTCAGCATGTGTCGCCTGTGTCCCCTCGCATCTTATAATTTCATAACATTTTTGGTAAAAAAAATTCTTGATGGCAAAAGAAACCCATTGTCATTAGAAGAAAGAAACTTAGACTGCTTAGCCCACCCCACCAAAAACTAAAATAAATCCCACAAGTTTCCGTGTTGTTATTGAACAGGGGAAGAAGTGGGGTGGAGACTGCAAAACTGCTGAGATTTAAAGAGGATATATAGAAAAAGGTATTTTTGCCTACCTACATAATAAGGTTCAGGTTCATGCTTAGGGACCTTTCGCTGAGCAGTGTCTGCCCTACTCCAAGCCAATCGCTTTGCTTCTTTAGTGGAGCGCAAGAGCAAACGCAAGGGGCCGATACAGACACTCAAAGCATCATGGGTAAGGGTCAGGGGTGGAGGGATTGGCCAAGCAGCTGCAAGGAGAAAGTGAGCACGCTAGAAAAGCCGAAGTTATTAATGGTTTTAGTAAATCAGGGAAAGCCATTAGAAATGCTATTACGCAAATATCCCTTAAAACGAAACTCAAATTTAGATATCGATCGAAAATAAAAATAGATATGCATTGCCAAAAAAAAAAAAAGATGTTAAAATACTCCTCCCTTCCTCCCACCAATTCCTTCCCCGTCTCCCAGGAACATACCTTTTTTGGAGTTCGCTCAACAACACATAAATGTTTGAAAAATGCATTTTCTCTCCCTTTCCCATAACTTGAAAGCCTGACTTGTGAAGGGGTAGGTTCAAAAGAGAACGAAAAAAGAAGAAGTTCTTGGGGGAAGGGGAGACTTCAGAAATTAATATTAAATTATGTAACTGGGTGTCAAGAGCAAAAATGTGATGGAAAAACCCCAGGGCATCTAAAAACGGGACAAAAATGGTGTTCGTTTTATAAAACAAAGCCATTTTTAGAAGCAAAAATGGCCAGACATAGTCATTTTCCATTTCATTTGCAAAGTGAATCTCTTTTTTTAAAAAAAAACAACAACCCACAAGCCACTGAGGAATAACCTAGGCATAGCATTTAATGCAAAAGAAAGGAGAGATCAACATGCAGATTTGCTTTTCTTCCTGGAAAACAAAGCACCTGAGAAAAACGGCAAACCAGGGATATTTGAATAATAGAGAGGACATCCCCAATTTTGTTAATTTCATTCCCCCCCTTCCCTGAAATTCTTTAGGAGTAATGAGGGATAGCAGGGATGGAGTGAAGCAGCAAGCTCAACCATCTACTGAGAGACACAGCAAGAGAGACAAGGCAGACTGGTTTAGTTAAAAACAAACTGGATATTTTTAATAAAAAGCTTGGTACCAAATTGCAGTACAAACATCAAGGGGCCACTCCCACACAACAAATAGACTAATTTACAAAACTTCCTCCCAAACCTCTAACACAGGCCAAAATGAACTTGGGAAAAGGAAGAAGCCACATATAACAACAACGATGGCAACAAGAGATGAAGGGTTTTTTTAAAAGGGGGGGGAGATCAGAAAGTGTGTGCGTCTGTGTGAAAGGGGAGCACGGTGAAGACTAAAGCTCCAGTTGAGATGAAAGCTCTTGGAAGAGCCCATTGGTCATTAAATAATAGTTAGTGACAAAGGCAGGACGTTGTTGTATAAAAAGAATACTGATAAATCAGGCCATCCAGCCAGGGAGACAGTAATCCAAGATTGCTGATCACTGTACCATCCAAGACGGATGGCCACCGCACCATCCCATTCAAATCCCATGCTCTCTCATCACTCACTCAAACACGGGAGAGTTTGGTTTGGTTTTGTGTTATAATCTAGTAACCTTGATCGAACGAGTCCTCCGAAGAATCACTGAACGAAGATCCAGCTTCGGCCTCTCTGGGCAGCAAACAGAACTGCTGCTTCCTGCTCGCAGCCAGTTTAGATTTGAGAGTTCTGGTGGAAGAGAGGCCCTTTTTGGTTGCTTTGAGGCCTCCAGTGATTCTGCAGCTCTTTGGGGCCACTACACTGTAGAGGCTGGGGGGTCTCATTCTGGAGCTGGTTGGCGAACGAGAAGACCACCCGTCCTTCAGAGATTCATCGTCTTCCTCAGACTCTGTATCTGCAGTCAATGTAGTTATTATTTATATACATATACATATATATGAACAATCATTATACAGTTTGCCATCTCAGAGTTGCATGTCTATCTGTCTCACTCAAGGAGCATAAACATTTACTAAAGGATATACTACTGTGGGGCCTCGAACTGCACAAGAAAGGAGTAGGATAGTCAGGAGATTTAGTGCCGCTTAGAGCACATGCCTGTTATGCAAAAGGTCTCAGTTTAAATAATCAGGTTGCAGGTAACCCTGAAAACTAGCTCAAGACTTGGCCTAAAGCTGCTTCCTCCTGGTGAGAAAAACAACCAACCAGAAGACCATAGTCATAGAGAAGACACTTTCCTCCTCATCTCTCTTGGCTAAGTGGCTCTTGAAAAAGAAATGCAAGAACTGTTTTATCACCCATCAGGCACAGATGTGAGGGAAGATGGTCATTGGTATACTTTCTACTATCCCTGACTGCAGTTTCACTCTGATAATTCTTTACTTCTTAAAAAAAAAAAGTCAACCAAAACCCCCAAAAATATAGGAGAACCAAAGATTAAAAATTGCTTACTGTAGGAATAGCTGCTAACTTCAGATATTGCTGGTGAACTGGAAACCTTCAGGTGGCCCTTGACTCTTAGCCCCATTTCCATCTTCTTCATTTTGCCAGCCATTTTGTTTTTACCTTCTTTGGAAGCTTTCAGCGAGAAGCTCATAGTTTTGGCCAAGTGCTTCCTTTCATCCTTGCCAAGGAAGACCTCATGGGGTGACAGGTATCTACTGCTGTAACATCCACCATTTTTATGCCTGCCTGCAGAACTGTCTGCAAACTTAAAAGGGGATTTCAACTTGTGTCTGGTGAGAGACAGGGCTTTGTCAAGCTTGCTCACCAGTTGCTCCTGGTCAGATGCCAGCTTCTTCTTCTTAATCTTTAACTGCAGAAGGAGGAAATCGAAGGGGCACAGGTGAATACATGGCAAATACTACTCGCCTTTTAACGTTTGACTACAATGACTTAGTGTGGTGGTTTCTAACCTCTCACATTAAGGAACCCCTAAGTGCCAACTAAGGATTCTTTGCCAGATTCTGAGGAACCGTTTTCCAAGCTGGTGTCCTAGTTCAACATTCAAATCACTACACCATGCTGGTTTTGTAACCATTTGCAACAAATTGGTTGCAACGTTACACCACACTGGATTACTTAAGCAATTAAGTGAAAAACACATTGCGAAGGACAGTTAGCAATGGTTGGGAAGCTGGAAGTTTGCCCATTGTTTCCAAATACACCTTACTGATAGGAAAATTGTAACAACAAAAAAACCTGTTTTCTTTCCATTTAAAAAAATGAGAGTGAAAAGAGAGACATGTAAAACAGAAAATCTTTTGCAAAACATGAGAGAGTAAACACTCCAGGGCCTCTGCTTTTAAGTTGAACCGCCAGCAAAATGTGTAATTCAAAGTCAATTTCAGCAGTTCTTCTCCAGATTATAAGATTTTTGAGGACTATCAAGAAAAATTCCACACATTCCTACTTTTGAAACGCCATATAGGAAAATGATTAAGCTCTAGTGAAATAACAAGAGGCCAAAGAAGAAATATCAACCATCCTTGGCTGGAGGAATTCACAACTCCACAATCCCTGAATACTACGGTCTCAAGAGCATTAGTGGAAATGGCTAACATTTATTCCTAGCCATTACATCAAAAATATGGAATGCATTCACACCAGGTGCAACAGGAGGAATAACACATAAGTTACACATTATTTAAATATTAAAGCATGATTTCAGCATTTTTAAAACCCTTAAAATTAGATAAATGATTCCCCAAATCTTTCAATTGTCCCTTGAAAAAAAATAAAGGTTTTGAAATAATGAGCAAGTATTACTCATTATATTAAATAACTCAATGTATTAGTGATAATGTTGAAGCACCACAAAGGGGCAGGATGAACACTATTATGTCCTTGGTACAAAAATTAGTAGTAATAGTAACAACATTATTACCCTATATATTATACTACAGTAACATAATTTTTCTCATATTATCAAAAAGTAACACACTGTATTATGTGGCAACATGTTGTCTGTTGATTTATGGCAACCCCATCAACTTCAAAGTGAAGACTACTCAGGAAGGTGAAGACTACTCAGGAGTTGGGTTTGCCATCACCTTTCTCTCTGAAATCTAGCCCACAGAACCTGGTATTCCTTGGTAGTTCCACATACAAGTACCAACCAGACCTGACTCTGCTTAGCTGCCAAGATCAGGTGGGATCACCTAAATCCTTTAGGCTATTTAGCAGAGCTGTGTTGTTAGCATCCCTGAGACATGAAACTGGAAGCAATTTTGGGTGGAGACAGAGTCAACAGAAAGGTACCAACTCTGACTCTGGTTTAAAAGAACCCAACTTGTAATATGTTTAATACACTCTGTTAAAAACAGACGACACACACAAAACGTGTCAATACAGGAAATCAAGGGTGCACTTCAATTGCACAGAAGTACCAACCTCACTGGAGAAGTTTGCCAAGACATCTTGCTCATCCCAACTGTAGTTCCTGCCTTTTGCCTTCCTACACTCCATCTCTTCTTCATCCTCAAGGAGAATGCCCCTGTGCCTCTTCCTTGTACCTTCACCGGTCTCTGAGTCTTCAGAGAGGAGTAAGGACTTGCTTAGTCTGGAAACCAGATAAAAAGAGATTGACGGTATATTCCATCTGATACTTAAAAAGTCTTAAAAGCTTTACATAAACAGTTCTGTTTAAAAACACTAAACTACAACAGTTAACAACACATTAGCCATGGGGGAAAGGATAAAACATAATATATTACTTTAAAAAGATCAGTTGGTGCCAGGTATTGGTAGGAAATAGGCCAGGACAATAGCAATATTGTCCTAGAACTCGAGCAAAAAACATCACAGCCTTCTGACACATTCACCCCATTTGGAAGAACCCAAGAAACTCTTTACTGCATCAAAATGGAGCACCTTTGTGGATGCTGAAAGTCACAATCCTGAGGGTATACATACCTAATCCAATCTGCTGTACCTCAGATAGAATAAACTACAAAAAGTCACACTTTGGCTGCATCCACACTGCAGAAATAATCTAGGTTGAAATCACTAAGAATGAGCAGCAATAGATTCTATGCAGCCCTGTTCTGTAGGTATATTTAGGTATTCCCAGGACGGTATGTCTTTAGTGCTTAAACAAAACAATTAAAAATCTGGGAAGAAACAATGATAAACTTGCACCAAGAATAACTGAAATTCTACAATCTGGTAATCAGAAAACATCATGAAGTTTGCTTTGTACAGTAAATGCTTGTTTGGCACAATGTGTTCTTCTTTTGTTAGTATTGAGAAGGGACAAGGTTTGATATGGAGTAAAACTGTTGCCAAATAACTTGAAGTTGATGACAAAAATGTTGGTCTAAAAATATTGCGGCCAAATCAATCAAAACATTATTTACTCTCTGTTCTAGCTGTTGCAATTTCACCAGGCACTCAACATACTTTCCAACCTGTATTTCTAAGTTACTGGCTTCATTTGGAAATATGTGTTAAAAACCGAAATACTTAGGATGCTGAATTCAAAACTGGGTGTCAAGTTCTATATTTATACAATGCGGCTACACAATATACATGTGCCCTTGGCCTCTTTTCACAAAAAAGTTTGGAACAGTAAAGGTGAAAGTGGAAGGATAGGATTTGTGCAGTAACTACAGAATATGGATGATGGAAGTCATAAATCCAAAATGCCCTAAATGGAGAGTATTGCTTTTTCAGGTTTTCCACTATATTTGCTAAATTCATAAAGAAATACACTCATGCACAAATGCTAATTATTTTCCTTTAAGTTCTTACAACCAGCAAAACAAATAAAACACAGAAGGCACAAAGGAGGGACAAAGATCTGTATACACACACTTAGCAGAAAGAGACAAAGACAAACAGAAAAACACTAGGGGCTAGGCACCCAGTTGCCCTTTAAGACCTTGGCAACTCTGCTGAGCCTAAATATTTATTCTGTCAAAGGAAAGGTGGGTTCAAGACAACAAGAATGGCCTGGTCTGCAATATCCTGTCAAACGGAGCTTGCCTGTTGTAAAAAGCTGCAGGAAAGGAAAGGAAAGGAAAGAACAAAAACAATACAATCCTGAAATGTTCTAGGAGAAAAGTTCTAGTTTCAACTACAATGGCATGAAAACAGAATGGAAGGTTAAAGAGCAAGGACTCCAGACAGACACAACAGGACCAAAACGTAACTGACATAGATTCAAGGCAGACTTGGGGTTTCCTTTGACAACATTGTCCAGTAGCTATCTCCTGGATCAAGACCGCCTCCTCAAACAAGCAAACTGTTTTATATTCTGCTCTGTTCCACCAATGTTACCAATGCTCCCATCTTATTCCCCCTCCTTGCCATGGCACCTATCCCACCCCACTGATGTGACCACCACACAACATGCCTCATGCTTCAACCCTTCTTGTTCCAAATTCAGGCAACTCACAATTTGCTATTAAGCAAAGAGACAGAGAGAGGGAGAGAAAGAAAGAGAGAATGTGTGTGTTTGTGTGTGGACATGTGCATGTAACCAATCCAGGGCAGTAGCCCTGCTGTGCCCTTCTTCATCCCACAGTCCAGCTCTTACTTTCCACTCCTGCAGTCACTCTTCCCTCTCTCCTTAGGAGGCGACAGAGCACTCGATCCATGCTTCCTCTTCCTGGGCCTTCCTGGGCCTCGTCTTGCCAAGCTTCTACTTTTCTCGTCATGCTTTTCCCTTTAAAAAAACCATATGCTTGACTGTTAACCAAAAGCAACTAGAACATAATTTTACAAAAACAAAAGGGGAATGAAAAGTAGTGGGGAGGAGGGGGGAAGCAATGTAAAAGAAATTAGAAGAAACCAAAAATAACTCAAAAGAGCCCTGACTCATCAACAAAACACTAAACTGACCTACTCAAATCCAAATCCTCCAGGAAGGCCACTGCTAATGGAGTGCCTACAAAACCAAAACATGGCTAGCACAGGTCACATTTTTTGAGCCACCGAATTGCCAACTATGTTCTCAACATTTCTGCCAAGATTGATTCAAGAACACCGATAAACCGAGAAAGGGACAAGAAAAGCCCCAAAGGTATAAGTCTAAAGACGACAGCGGTGCCTCAACCTGCCAGCTGCCAGAAGTTACCAGAAGGTCTCCAAGTCACTTACTCAGAGTCTCTCCGCCGCTGCAGCTTCACCAGCTCTCTCTGCTTTTCCTTGTACCTCCTCTGCAGCTCAGCCAGCCTCATCCTGTAGTCCAGCTCCATTGCATCCATGTTCTCAATGGATGATTTTATGGAGTACATCTGAGAGCAGGAAATCAGGAAGCCAGCAAGAATTTAGAGTGAGTTTGGGGGAAAGAGAAGGTAACAGCACACCTCATAATACAGCACATGTTGTAGTCAATAGCTCACCATTAAACTCAAGGTGTGGTTCAAAACCCAATCACTAACAAGAACAAAATAGTCAGTACATATTACACCAAGCCTGCGCTAGATATAATGGTCCACATTTCGCTTTTGGGCTCAGTTAAAAAGCACTGGTGCTAGCTTTTAAAAGCCCTAAATGACATATAATAACAAAGAATAGCATCCCCAATATGAACTTATGGATAAGAGACCAGATCAGGGCCTAGCGTAAGAGCATCTGTTCTGAAGGTATTAAATCCCAGGTTTTGTCTTGGGTATCATTAGTTTTACTTTTCACAATTAAATCCCACCTTTCCTCTGAAACTCAGGGACACTTATGTCTGGTTCTCATCAACACACCAATCAGAACCAGGCTTCCTAGCTTTTCAGCATCGTGTACCTTCAGACCCAATCCAGGTCCAAATGAAGGACCTGAGGTCAAAGAAGAGTGGTGCTATCAAAGCAGGACTTGGGGACAAGTATCCAGGGCTGCATTCAGTAGAATGAGTAGGACTGTCAGTTAAAGCAAGAAATGAACACATACATACTTTTTCAACTGTACAAATATATACTCCTGTCTAACAAACCCAACTACCCATCTGCTAAAACTATTTAAGACCAGAGTCTAAAATTACCCAATTTCACCAGGAAACATTTCTGTTTGAGACCTTGGAGAGGTACTATCAGGGAAAGGAGGCAGACTCTGAGAATCCCATAAATAACTTTTCTAATCCGTGGTATAAAACAGCTTTCAATATTTACGTTCCTCAAAAGAAACTAAAGATTTCAGCAAACATTTGTTCCCAACCTTCATCTCACTTCTCAGTATATATGTATGTATGCATGTGCTATCAACTTATGGTGACTTCATGAATTTTACAGGGTTTCTTAGGCAAGGAATATTTAGAGGTGGTTTTGCAGTTCCTTCCTCTGAAATGCAGCCTACTGCACCTGCTATTCATTGGCAGTTTCCCATCCAAGTACAAACCTGCTTAGCTTCCAAGATCAGATGGGATCTGATGCCTTTCAGTGTTCTCCCTGAAACTGCACATGAATCCCTCAGAATCTGTTCCCATGAATCTCCTTCACTCACTGTGAAGAGCAAAACTGATAGAAAAGAACTACTCACTGGTTCGTCTTTCTTTTGCATCCAGCTATACTTTTTGTTGGGATTCAATTCTCGAGGAAGACGGATGTTCTTCAGGCTGTCCATAAAGGGTGTTGAAAGGACTTCCATCAGCATTTGGGTACTGGCAGCTAACAGACTCTCCAGGGTTGGGCGAATGGGGAAGTTCTCCAGCCCTGCTTAAAAGACAGTGCAAGCTTCTATTATTCCAAGAATGATGGATAATCCTCAACTAGGTGTAAAAGGAAAAGTTTAGGACACACATGCACAACACTCACAGTGGCTGGGTTGGACTGTAATATCCACAATTTGGTTGTGAAGCCTCACCTTTCTTCCTTCCCAAACAATTTCCAAACAAACTGTGGTTTATATTTTGTAGTCAAATCTCAACCAATATAAAGTCAGACTAGGGTTTGTCATGAATGAAGAGTTAAAGCAGAAATTAGAACACAAAAAAAGAGGAAGAAGAGAAACTGTGTGAGATTAAGGCTCTGGACCAAACCACAGATTGACCAGTCCATACTCTCCATCATACACATGTCCTGTCCACTGATTTCATTACTCTTATTATCACTGCCTACTACTATCTTCCTCAGTTGTCAGAGAAAACGTTGGACTAGATGAGACTTTGGTCTGATCCAGCAAGGCAAGTCTCATAAGGTGATAGTTTCCTCCATCTTGGAAATGGAAATAGAACCTCTTTTTACTGGTATCTTGTATATAAATGATATAAATACTAAGCTTTACTAGTGATCAGATAAGGCTTTTGCAGCCCAGCACAATGCATGCCAATGGAGAAGTAGGTCCCAAGGTAGAGCTTCCTCCCCACCCCAGGCACAAGAAGATAGACATCAAGTCTCTAACTCACCTTGAGTTTCCTGCCTCCTCTTCTCCAGCTCCAGCTCTGCAATTTCACTCAACAAGGTGATCCCCTGCAGGAATGTGTGCTCTGGTGACAGACTGGAAGACACCTCCAGGTTGACCACTGCCTCTTGCGTGATGCCATCGCTCGGCAGCAAGGGACAGGCCTGAGGCAATTCGGCTGCTGCCGCCAAGACATTCATGCCAGCCAAAGGGTCATCTGGTTTGATGTCCAGGTGCGGGACTTGGCAGGAGGCATCCTCATCCCCATAACAGGGCATTTCCAACATCGGCTCTTCCTCTTCCTGGAGCGTGCTGGGGTATTCTCTCCTTGTCTGAGGAGAACTGATGTGAGGCATTTCTGCAGCCACACAAGGGCCCTCTGACTGAGGAATAAGGTCCACCCCAGGTTGCTCTGTGTCCCTGTGTAACAAAGTCCCATCATAGTCCATGTGGACAGGACAAGATTCAGTGTCACTGGCAGCTTCCACTTGGGACTCCATTTCCACAGAGCAGGGCATTATTTGATAAGTAGGCTGGCGTTCCTGGAGAGTTGCTTCTTCCTCTTCCTCCTCCTCCTCCTCTTCGTCTTCCTCATGATCTTCCTCACACTGCAGGGGTTTAGTGTGATGCAACAGAAGGGTGCAACTGCTCACCTCCTGGACTGGGAGAGCAACTGAGTCTGCCATGTTCAGGGCCTCCATCTCTGGCTCACAGATGCTGTTTTCCTGGTTTTCATCCATCTCCACCTCCGTCTTCACCCGCTCTTCCAAAGACTCCTCTTCCTCCATGGTCTGGATGGGTTTAATGATTTTGGATGGGGAGAGATGGATGGGTTTGGCCTCTGGAGAAAGAGCCAACTGCTCAGGCTCTTCTGTGGGCAGAGGGACATCGGGAGCCAGGCCATCTGCATCAGAGGCAGCAGTTGGCTGAAGGAGGTATGGATAGTGTCTCCTGAAGGATGCTGGGAGGGACTGGAATGGATATCCCGATGGAAGTTCTACAAGGGAAAGAGTGGCTGATGTGACGAATAGAAGCTAAAAAGGAGGAGATCCCTTTTCCCTTAGAGAAAGCCCCTAAATGATCACCAAGCTGCTTCCCCAGTTGTAGTAGACAAGAAACTAGCACTGGATACAGAAAGAAGCATCCATTTAAAAAACAAAACAAAACATAGCTAATAAGTATTACTTATTAATCAATAAACTGAATAAAAGTCAAGGACTGCCTCCCACAACAAGCATCCCCACATGTGTTGCACTACAACTACCATTATCCACAGGCTGCTTGGTCATTATTTTCTCCTTGCTTGACAGCATTTATTCCACAGGTGTTGTAAAGGTGACTGAGAGGGCAAAATCCTCTTAAAGATAAATTCAGAAAATGAAGGCTGAGGGACAACATTTTAATGAAGATCTGACAACCTATTTTCAAAACTTTAAAAAATTTATCTTGTTGTGAAGGAGTATAAAGAAAATATCCAACCACTAAATTCTTCATAATTTGGGAGTTATTTTGGGGGGAAATTCATTTGTGCAAAAATATACATGTACAGAAAACATGCCTGGAGACAGAAAACCTTTATTTTGTGCAAAATATATTGATTTATGAGCAAAAATATGGCTTTTCTACAGGAATCCAGATGTTTTCACAACTGTGTAATTTTTAGGCAAGCTGCATACAAGTCATGCACACATAAACACACAGTTTCCTGAAGCTGAAAAAAAATCTGTGGTTTTCTTGCATGTCTTTCTGTATTAAAAATATTTTAATGCAGGGATCAGTGTATTTTTCACAAGATACACAACTACTGCTCCCCAAAATGTTTTCTGCACTGAGAAGAAAATCATGTGTTTTTTATGGAAATACATTCTCTCTAACAAAGTCCTGAAATAAGAATATTGCTTTAGAGTTGTGCGGCAAGGCTTATATTCTCATAGAGCGGAGAGAACATTGCTGGAAGTATTTGCTTTGGCATGTGCAAAGATTTACATCCCTAATACAGAACAGCAGAACCACCCAACTGGAAAAGACCTCAGCTCGGCATTACCCAAAGCCCCAGACATGCCGATTTAGTCCTTAAGCCTTCAGTAGAAGGTGGGAGCATTGCTGTTTTTGGTGGGAGGGTGGGAGGCAGGAGAGAAAGCAGGAAGGAAGCAGGAAAGAAAAAGGAAACAAAAGGAGGGGGAATGCACAAGGGTGCTCCACCACTGGACAGCTCTCTTACCTGGGAACAAAGCCTGGTATGGACTGGAGGCCTCCTTCTCCAGTTCCAGTTCTTTCTTCTCCACACTCTCTGGTTCTTCCTCTTCTTTTGGAGGCATGGCAGGGGCAGGGGGTGGAGAAGCAGGGGGTGGGCTGGAAGGGTGGGAGATGGGAGTAGCGGGGTAGGAATAGGCCGGCTGTGTAGGTGGTTCCTCCATCTTTTGCATAACCTCAGCTTTGAGTACAGACACAGGAGAGGCCCTGGGAGACAGGAGAGGTGGACTCACGGCCTTGCTGTAGGATGTAGATGTGCTGGGGGACAAAATGGGAGGTTTCCGTTGCAAGAGCCCTGCACTGGAGGTGGCGAGGCCTGCCTTGGTGTTGTCCAGGTTCCGTTTGGACATTTTCTCTTCCATCTCCACCCGCTGTTCACTAGCTTTTAGCCTCTCCTGTCAAAAAGAGGGATGAAATTAAAACTTAAAATACGTTAGGGCCATAAATCTGTACACTTATAACACAAGGATACGAAGCTCCACTGTGTGCAATAGAGCTTACTTCTGTGTATGCATATTATGGATTCGGCTGACAATAATTTAGTTACGGTTCCTTATTTGCATATACTCGGTTTTGTTCTTGTACAAAAGCACAATGTTAAACTAGCTGTCAGAATTTGTCATGGATATCAATTTCTATAAATAGGGTTGCTGGAGTCAAAACTGGGGAAGGCTCCTGTACCTTCAATGGTTGAACAGAAGAGGGAATTTCAGCAGGTGTTGCTAAGCGTGCAACCAGCTAACAAACAACACCTGGAAAAAAAATCCCCGCATCTCTAGAATCATTAAAAGTACCAGAGCCTTCCTCAGTTTTTATTTTGGCAACCCTATCTATAAATAAGAGGTTCTATTTTCAAATTAATGGTATCATCTTGAGAAAATCTGCTTCCTTTAAAAGTGTATACTTATAAAAAACATAAGGAACATATCGTATCCCAAGTATCTACAAACTACTACTGCGAAGAACAGGTTTAACCATATGTGTTGAAATGAAGTCAACACTTAGCTACTCCAATCACCAGTGGACATTTCTCCACCCACAACTTTCATTTGGCTCTAAAAATAACAAGTCAATAGTAATAACTCCAATTAGTGATTCATACAGCTAGTAAAAAGGACAGGTGAACTACCAGGAAAAAGCTGGAAAAATGTTAAAATGTTGCAAAGCTGTTAATATATAAATGAAAAAGATATTTAAAAATATTTGGGTCCTTTGATTCCCCCACTCCTCCCCAGCCTCCCCAATCTTGAGTGTATCCAGAATACATCTCCAGCAAGAGTTCCAACACAATGGACTAGGGTTTTCCAGTTTTCTCTGAATCCCTTTTCCCCCTTGGTAATATTCAAGAGCACATTAAAAATTCAACATTAAATTCAATATTTATTAACTGTAACTAAGATGTGTCTTTTGGAAAGAGCTCCAAGATGCCAGATGTGACTTTGACTAAGCAGAACCTGGGTATATCACAGTAAGAGGAAAGACCGTATTCAACAAGAGAGTCTGGAATCTATCGTGACCTTCCAGATTAAAGTCGATGAACTGATAAAATTTCAGAAAGAATATGTATATGCATCTAGGTTTTGGAATGTAATTGCAGTAGTTAAGAAAATGCTGGGACTTTTATAGTCAGTGCAATAATTGATGGGCTGGCTGAGGTCTTTCGAACCTACCACCAACTGCGCACTCCTGTGCAACTCCATGGCATGCGCTGCCTGCTGCTGGAGGATGTACAGCTCATGCTGACGGATTAGCTGCTGGTGAGACAAGAGTTGGAGCTGGTGAGCATGCTGGAGAGAGTTCCTTGCAGGGGGGTACACAGCAGGCCAGAGAGGTGGCGCACGATCCATCAGCTCCGCTGTAATTAATTAAAAGACAAACAGATCATGAGTCATAACAATATTGCTACTGAAACAACATAGCACTGGATGTACACCTTTAGCAAGTTTTGTTTGTGGAAGACTGGTGTGGAGCTTTTAGTAACTGGCCTTCTCATCAGTCCATACGCTTTCGTTATCACTATATGTATATATGCTTAACTTGCTTTAAAGCCCCTGTTTAACTCTTTCACAGCTTCATTGTTCTTGGGTTGAGTTTCGTATACTCTGCAAGGAGGCCTTAAATGTGAAGGTAAACAGAGATGCAGTTACGGCAAGATAAGAAGCTGGCCCTTACTTTCCATGCCAGCCCCATCAGGTAATGCTTTTAAGAAACCTATGGGAATGAAGACGATGTTCAGTTAAATCTGGAAAGAGGATAGCAAATTTAAGGACTTACCTACCTTTTTATACATGATTCAAGCTGCTTATTCCTTTCCATAATGCATTTAAATAAGAGGTAGCCAAAGCACAGACTTCCAGACAATGTTGGACTACAGCTCCCAGTATTCCCCAACTATTCACTACTATTCTTGTTAGGGTTGATGGCAGCTGCAGTATATCTGGAGGGCTATGCTGTGTTCACCTCTGATTTAAACAAAATGTACACATCCAGAGGAAAAGAGCCACCATAAGGAAAAGGTGATGTATTTATGTGTATGGAGGCAGTGTAGATTTCATACATTTCTTGGAGAACTCAGATTCTTGAGAAACAGGGACACATATAGATCTGGCCCCTGGAAATGTGACACAGACTGGAAAAGATTCTTAAGAGCCTCTCCTTTCCCCTTTTACTTAGCTACTCACCAAAGTGTGGCAGATGCTCACTGGGGATCACAACAAGCTGGCCGGATTGAGGATCCCTGGCAAACTGGTATGCAGAAGACAGAGCTGCCCCCATGGTAGGAGGGAAACCAGGAGCCATGCCTTGGTGCAAGGAAGGGTGGCCAAGTCCTAGGAGGAGAATATAAATCAGCACAGAAACACAGATCTGCTTTTTTGTCATTGTCTGTGTTGATGTTTTATGCCTTTATGTTGTTTCCAACCTACAGTGACCTTAAGGCAATCCTACCACAGGGTTTTCTTGGCAAGATTTGTTGGGTGTGGGGTTGCCATTGCTTTCCTCTGAAGCTGAAAGTGCATGATTTGCCCAAGGTTACTCTGTGCATTTCCATGGCTGAGCATGGATTTAAACCCTGATCTCCCAAAGTCCTAGTCCAACCATTACTCAAACCATTACACCACGCTGGCTACTAGGGTCAATTAATCCAATATTTATCTAACATGACTTATTAATGCAAGCCCAACATGGTGAACTAGTTGCCTCTTGGATTCAAGGCCCAGTGCTAAACACCTTCAGAATGGTTAACAGAGATGAATTATATGAGTTGTGTCTATTAAGCTACAGTTCTACACATATTTACTTAAGAGGAGGTCCCATCAAAAACACTGAAATGCATATTCAAGTAGACATACAGAAGATTGTTCTACTACTGACTTAGAGCCTAAAAGGAGAAAGGGAAAACAGCCAAGCGTCTTTTATTCTGTTTCTC
The DNA here is from genome assembly GCA_034509955.1 of Urosaurus nigricauda. Classification (NCBI taxonomy): domain Eukaryota; kingdom Metazoa; phylum Chordata; class Lepidosauria; order Squamata; family Phrynosomatidae; genus Urosaurus; species Urosaurus nigricauda. The sequence continues at coordinate 19,193,082 of JAOEGL010000008.1, forward strand.
TACCCGGTCACCAGGAGGCAGCCCAGGCAAACCAGATGGGTAAATAGTTATATACAATTCCAAACTGTGTACTTTTGAAAAAATAACTCAGATAAGAAAAGTGAATCAAGTTGTTCCGATCACTTCCATATCTTTTTCCAGTTTGACAAACTAGTTTAAGGTTGCAGGATGTTTTTTTACATTGAGAAAATAAGGACTGTGAGACTGAGGTGTAAGAAACATAGAGCAAAAGACACTTACAGGGGGCGGGGAAGCATGAAATGGAAAATAAAGGGTGGAAATGAAGGAAGGCTTCCTATTTTCCACAAACTTGACACCTGGCAACCTCATCTTATCCTCCACATTTCTAAGATGTGGTATACAATTGCCTATGTGCTTTCACAGCTGGGGTAGTCATACACAACACAAAGGACAGCGCAGGCTAGGTCTGATTTGTTTTATTAAGCCCACTCACTAGTAAGTCTGCCAATAATCCTATTAACTAGTTAGTCATAGACAAGGTATTATTTCAACCTACTATAAATATATTTTGAGGGCTTTTCTGCCATATACCATGAATATTAGTAACCCAGTTTTCTTTTGTTTAGGCAGAACACGAAGTGTAAATAAGCCTGTAAACTTCCTGTGATGGCTGCTATACTGTAAATTTGGGAGAGGTAGTCACAGAATGTGTTTGATGGCCAGTAATAGCCACAGATATTCTTTGACCATGACACCTTACCTTTGGAAAGAAAAAAAGGACAGGTAGTCCAGTGCTGAGTGAGATGAGTTTTCACAGCATACAAGCAATGCATTTCAGAGTATTTCTTCCTTTCTCACAAACTCTCAATATTAGAAATTCAACAGCAGAGTTGTATGTGCAGATGGCAAGAAAGATCTGCCATCTGATCTTTGGTTGGTCTCAAAAGTCTTACAATTCCAACTTGTAAAGAAAAAACAGGTACTCTGAGATGCATGAGTGAGATGTCAATAGTTCTTAAAACCTCATCTCATTCAGCACTGCACTTTCTGTCCATTTCCGCTTTGCAGATCCTCTAATTTGATGGCACGTTATATTTAGAAATGGCCAAGGAACTAATGCCACTAATTTATTTATTTTTGTTTATCTGATTAATTAATTTATACACTGCCTTTCTCCCGGACTGGGGGAAAGTCCTAATATCCTACCAGATACCCTAACCCTAGATTCCTTGCTGAAAACTAACCGTAGGGATGACCTGCTAACCACACTGAAGAACTGCCAGTCCTGGGTAACCAAGGGTGAGTTGCCAAATGGGATGCTGGGTCAGCCGACCATCGCCCTGAGCCAGTCAGGGGTGGACCTCCAGTCACCATGAGGTTGGAGTTCAAGCCATTTGTAGCACAGCCAGTGGGATGTATCCGAGCAAAGTCAGCCAGTTCTTTACTTTCTCTACAAGGAACAGAGAAGGGGAAAAGATTAGGAGCCAAGAGACAGAAGCCCTTGACAGGTTTATACTCTGGACCTGAGATGTAGCAGGATTTAAGGACATACAGTTCATATTAATTAAGACTGGCACAAACTTAAAATGCCTGATTAAAAAATACCAGAAAACCATGCTTCAAAAACTGAAAAGTAACAGATAGCACCTGATTTTTAAATACTGAGTTACAGTCTTATTTCCCCATCCAGGGAAGAAAAATATCCCATTGTTATAGCACAGACAGCTAAGAAGCACGGCCATTCCACTAGACCTCCATGAGATAACAGCTTCAGCAAATTCCTCCTCTCCCTGAACTTTTTCCATTCCAACTGGTCATTATATAAGAAATCGTATTTAGAATAGACTGTTGTATTTGTTTTATCTCCTCTTCCATTTCTGCCACTTTCTCCTTTTCCATCATTTCCTTTAAACTGCAAGTGTAAGATGGACTTATTCACAATCTATATCAGGTAAGCTGCTTTAGGAGCCTTTATGGCCATCGAGTAAAAAGTCCACATCAGAAGCCTCACCTCAGGAGTTTTTCCTGGTCCCGTTCCAGACGACTTGCCAGGATGTGGCTGTCTCGATGGCGTGGTCGATCATCCCCACAATCCTCATCTGAACGCCCATGTCCTAGAGGACAAAGAAAATGTACTGGTCATAACAGGTAGACCAACTACTTGTAAATATGGATGAATATCATTCTCTGACATTCTTGACTCTATAGTCCCATGATTCCTCTTCATAAACTAGGGGCAACGGGGACCAGAAGTGAAGCAACGAAAAAACCCAAACGTCTCGCCCAGAGTTATTTCTTAAACTTTTAGAAAGCAAAAAGGAGAGAGAAAAGAAGATGTATTATGTGTTCTAGTTAAAGATGCACTAGTAAAACATAACTTCATCCCACAAGGTTACCAAAAGTTCAAAATATAATTTAGAAGCTTCATCATGCAATTCAGCAGCACGGTCATCATTATGAGACTTCAACTGAATATCACAGAGAGGGTTTGTTGCTGCCTTCCTCTGGGATTGAGAGAGTGCGATTTGCCCGCAGTCACCCAGTGGGTTTCCATGGCTGGGCAGCGATTCCAACTCTGGTCTCTGGAGTCCTGGTCCAACTCTCAAACCACTATAGCACACTAGCTTTCCAACTTCTGTATACAAAATGGCAGCTTATCCCCCGTGTAATGCTTTCACATTTATGCACATTCACTGTCATGCATACATACCAGAGACAAGAGGCACTCATTCGCTATTCTGAAGATTAATGTTTAGTGACTCTGGAGAGGGAGCTGAACTTTGAAGAATGACAACAACAGCAACTCTCATTTACATTGTAGTGAAATATCACAAAAAAGTGTGTGTTGGAGAGGAGAGATTGGGGTTGAAACAAGGACCATTCTTATTCTAATACAAATACAGTGTCGTTAAAAAAGAATAGTGCAAAAGTAAATCTCTTCTTATGTGGTTTTGCACAATTGTTTTTAAATCACCCTATACAGTGAAATACATCTCTGTAAGGTCAATCTGTATTTGTTTTGTTTTGTGATTCCCAAATGTTGGTTCTCCAGATGTTTTGGATTTCAGCTCCCAGAAGCCCCAGCCACCTTGGCCAACTGCCAGGAATTCTGGGAGCTGAAGTCCAAAACACCTAGAGGACCAACGTTTGGCAGTCACTGGTTTGATGGATTCATAGGTCACCTTGAATTAGCAGTATGCACAATAGACATGATATATTAACCAAGTACATGCAGAAGGAGATTTGAAATTATAAAGCAGCACCTAGGTTTCATAGATCCAATGTTACACTAAGATTTTGAGAAAAACTGCTCAGAGTCGCATTCTCAAAAGTTATTGAAGAGGGGCTGACACCTTAAGGAAAGGGAAGAGAGATGTTTTAAGGCCTACTTGAAAATATGCAATACAAGGAGTTGTGAATAATTCATTCAGAACGAAAAAGGAATTGTTCCTTGTAGTTACAGCCTCTCAAATCTCTTTGCCAAGGACTCCAGACCTACTAAGTTTGTCCGTATCAAGCCACTCCAAAAGTGACTGCCAATTTTACGACTAAAACAGAGAACTGTGTGTTTAATGCCAACTGGTTTGGGTCATTCAAGAGTTCACTAAACCAGACCAACTAGGATTGCCAAAGATTCTTGTCCCTTCAAAGGTTGTGTAGTGTGGTATAGTGGTTTGAGTGCTGGACTACAACTCTGGAAACCAGGGTTCGACTCCCAGCTCGGCCATGAAACCCACTAGGTAACCTTGGCAAGTCACACTCTCTCAGTCTCGGGGCAATGGCAAATCTCCTCCGAACAAAGCTTGCCAAGAAAACCCCATGATAGGGTCATCGTAAATCGGACACAACCTGAAGGCATACAACACAACAGAAGAGTTTTCACTCTGGCAACCCTAAGGCCAACAGATAGCCTTCAGTGGTTTACCTCCTGACCTCACCCCATCACTCCTCCCCACAGAAAATGGATTATTTATTCGATAAAATGCCTCTCCAGTGGTTCGACTTGGTTTCAACCTCCATTTTGGAAGCTTGAAAACACACCAACACGCAAAGTCATTATTTCAATCTGTTCATTATAGTTCATCATTTTATCCCAATAATAATAATAATAATAATAACCAAGCAAAATTATCTCTGCCTAGTTTGCACAAAACTATTGCCCAGTAACTATCTAAGGACAGTTCCCCTTTGCCTCCCACCCCCCACCGCTGCCAAAATTTACAAACTGGCAATTGTCTCTCCCAATTCAATGGCCAGTCTTGTCTTTATAAATGCACTGACATGACGCACGAAGCACACAGAAAATGCAATCCGTTATGCAGAGAGTAAAAAAAAGGGGGGGGAATCTTAGGCCTGTTTCCTTGGCGACCGATGCCCCCGCATTAAATATGTGTAGGGTTTACTTGCCAAATACTACAAGATTAGCCAAGTAAAGCCCTTGCTTTTCTCTTTCTTAAAAGGTTTTAAACATTCAAGCACCCTCCACTCGGCGCAAGCAAACCAATGTTATTAGTAAAATGTCTCTTGGCACAGACAAGGCTGGGGAATGGGGTTGGAGGGTGAGGTGAAAGGAAGGGGGGGAAAGGGAAAAATGGAAGCCTTGTTTCCCTTATGAAAGCCAATTCCATTGCTTAGCAACGGACCCGGGTGCCTTGTTTGCAGGCTTTTCAGTTCTGCTCAGTAAATTACATTTAACCCAGCCGGAGGGTGGGGTGGGCAGAACAGCCGGGATGGAGGGACGGGGAAGGGGGGCAATTTTTGGCTACCAGACCAGTCTCTTGGCTCCAGCCAAAGCAAAGGACAAGAGGGCCCAGGCTGTGGGAACTGAGAATGAGGCGGAGTAGTCGGTGGTTGCCAGCGGAGAGAAAAATGGAGGCCCTGAAACAAAAAAAAGGCTGAACTAAGTGTCTGTGGCAGACGTATTGAGAGATAGCCAAGTCTCAAATAAAGGGCAGGGATGGGCGGGTGGGAAGAGACCTCTCGCCGGCAGAATTAACACATCTGCACAACTCTCTCAGGGAGGCCAAGCTGGACTCGTCTTCCTTGTGCGCACACATACACAACACACTTTGCCAGCCTGCCACCGCTACTCCATACTAGGGATGAAGATGGGCAAAGTGAGTGGAAGATGGCAGGACGGTTGGGGATATGGCCAAGTTGGACTGCACTTTCCAAGGCGCATGGGATGGTGTGTGGTTTTGTGAGCTGGCAACAAGTGCACTTTTCTCCTCTCCAGATTGACCAGAGTTTCTCCCTGCATCTTGTTCTTAAGAGTCAAGAGCAACTGCTGTACAGTTGGCCCTCCACATTTGCGGAGTTGGCCCTCCCTGGAGGACCAAGAGATTCCTAGAGTTGTTATCTCAGATTTTAAACAAATAGTGTTTTTTTATTTGCAGTTTTCCCACTTTCATGGGTCCACTGTACTTAAAAAGCCCTCCTTCTTTCAAAGACTTTCACAGCTGGCATCCATAGTTTTTTGTGGGCTTTTCGGGCTATGAGACCATGTTCTAGAAGAGTTTATTCCTGATGTTTCACCAGCAGCTGTAGGTGGCATCTTCCTTCCTTCTTCCACCTTCACCATCAGTGCACTGGCATGCCCTCTTTCCCTCTCTCTTGTGCATTGTTTCAGCTAAACATCAAAAAATGCTTCCAAATGGTAAAATCTGTTTAATAGTGTTTAATAGGTTGTCTTGGGAAGTGATGGGATTCCATGATTCTATGTATACTTTTTAAAAAATTCTTGTACTTTTAAAATAATACAAGTGTGACACCCCATGGCCAACCCAATTATTGCAACGAGGACAATCTGCATCAGTGCAGCCTTGGTTTCTATTCTGAAAGAAACAAATAATTCAAAACTGCATTCAGTTGGGAAGAAGCCACCTGTGATTACTAATGTCCCATCGAAATGAATTGCAGCATTATTTAGATAAAGAGGTGTTAAACTGAGGGTTGGGAAGGGGAGATGTGTATAGGTATATGTGCCTTCAAGTTGCCTGTAGGCTTATGGTGAGCCCATGGATTCAATAGGTTTTTCTTAGGCAAGAAGTACTTGGAGGTGGTTTTGCCAGTTCTTTCCTTTGTAGAGAGCACCTGATATTCCTTAGTGGTCTCCCAACCAAGCACTAAGCAAAAATGGCCCTGCTTAGCTTCCATGATCAGATGGGATCTGGTCCTACTGTATTTAGGCTCAGCTATGGATGAGGACTCCATGTTCCTGCCTTAAACAAGATATTAAACATGAGAAGGAATATATAGGTTGGATAAAATACACACACATGCATGCACAGACACACAGAGCCCACCTTGTTGTTGAAATTACTGATAGTTGAACATAAAAAGAAATAAGAAAGGCAGCAGAAGGTTTGTAAATCTTTTTATCCAATATTTCTTGCAGCCCAATGGCCCCATTGCATATGTGACTTTAAAAGCATCAAGCAAATGACAAAAAGGGTAGGGGGAGGATAAAAGGGGAGGACTACAGCATATGGCCCATAACATGCCATGTATGGGTTATGCAAATTTTGCATACCACAGAGCTGAAATCTTTATGTAAGTTACTACAATACAAAGTTCCAAACAGCTCGTTATTTTCCATCCATTATTCTGCTTTCTATACTCATAAGGAAGGATAATGGGCTATTGTAGGGCCCTGAAACTCTGATCCGCAGCCAAGAGAAGTCCTACTGGACCCCACATTCCCTTCACCACCTCTCAAGAGATTGACTTTGGAGTTTTTGCTAGCCTCCAAGGTCCACATACTTTCAAGCATTTGTGCAGGACAACTTTGGCAAGTGAAACAGGACCTGCTTTAAACGCAGGGGGGAAAAACCCACATTATTAGGTTTAGTATTTGATGTTTTCAGTGCAAGGGTCTCAAGGAGCAGGATGGATGTTGGGAAGATGCCATATCTTGGCAGGAGAACACATGCTTTGCAAGAAAAAAAAACACCCAGTTAGATCCCTGACACCTTCTGGAGTTAAAAAAAAGAAAAGGTTCCATATTAGAAGACTGGGGGTAACCTCTGTCCCAAAACATGCAGGCAGCTAAAATGAACAAATGATGCTCCACAATGGATGCCAACATCCAACAGAGATAACCCAGCTTTGCTGCCTCCACTGTTGTCACAGGGTCTTGATCACAGAATGCCAACAATAATGGGCCAATACTTTGCAAACCCCACTGTCACCCTCAGTGCCAAAGACCTACCTTTGATGTTGCTCAGGGAAAGAGAACGGTCTCGGTCCACTAGGCCTTGCCCCATCTTGGTGCCACCGCTGTTGTCCTTTTGCCGGGCCACAGCCACAGCAATGCCTACAGGTAGATGCCTGACTTCCACCTCTCCCTGAGAGCCAATGCTCTCGCGCCCAAATGATTTGGCACTCTCGGGGCGCTCGGGCTCTTTCTTCAGCTGTTTGCTGGCTTGGTGGGGCAGCAGTTGCTGGATCTTGGATGAGCCCTGTTGGCTGGAGTCGAGCTTCATGTTGCCAAGGCCCCCAAATGGGCTCTTCTTGCCACTACCTTGGCGGGTTGATGCCTCCTTGGCAAAGCTGCCACTGTACTTGATTAGACTTTGCATGGCAGATCCTTCACCATGAGAGGTAGGATGGAGGCCCTCAGGGGCACTCCGGGATGCCACCACTGATGACCTTTGCAAACTGCTGGGGTCAAGGTACACTTTCTTGGCTTCCTCCTCCACCCGGCTGGCATGGTTGTGCTGGGCGGCCAAGACGGCCATCTGGGTGGTGGCAAAGTTGCCCATTTCAAAAGGTTTCCACTTCTGTTCAGGAGGCTTGAGTTGTTGGCTGTGATCAAGATGCTGCCGGGAGGAGGAAGAGGAGGAGGAAGTGGTGGTGGAGGAAGAAGACGAAGATGAAGAAGAGGAATCCAAAGTGCCATATATCTTCGCCGCTTCTTTGCAGCCGGATCTCTGAAATCGGTCTCGCTCACAGGAGCGATGTTCCGTCTCTGAGCCCAGTTTGAGCAAGTCTTTTGAGGCATGAAACTCCCTGCTTTCCGGGGAGCTGAGCCTCGGCCGGTTCAGGAAGCTTTCTGAAGCCCCCTGCTTCTTCAGCGCCATGGCATTGGCCCTGATCACAGAGCCTTTCTCCCGCAAAACCTCCACTCTTTTTGCCTCTGCATGAACAGGGAAATCTTGGGATGAAAGGTTCCGGGAGGCGTCAGCCAGACATCTTTCAGGCACCGCCTGCAAGACACCCACTCGGGCGGCAGTGGGGATGTCCTTCTCTTTCCCCTTGCAGTTGTCCCGGGCCTGGGAAGCGATCTGGATGGGGCCGTTCCTCTCATCGTAAGCCTCAACGGAAGGCACGAATGTGGGAGCAATAACTTTGTGTTCCCTTCCGGGCTCCTTGGTCAAGGGGAAGATGGTGTACATGTTGGAATGGACAGGTTGGGGAGGGAAGGCGGAAGAAGGGGGCAACTTCCCTGGCTGGACTGGGGAGGGGCAACTGCAGGCAACGTGCAAAGCAGCTACTGAGCCCAGCGTCGAGTCTCCCCTTTTCAGCTGGTCAGAGTGTGCGTGAGCAGAAGGCCTCATGTTCTCGTCATGTCGGTTGGGCTCCTTGGTGCAGCGGTCCTGCTCAGAACCCACCGCTTTCCCAAAGGTGTCCCCTCCACCGTTACAATTGCTGAGCGAAGAGGTCTGCAGAGGGTTCTTGGACTTTGGTTCTCCGGTGAGGGCGCCCCGGTTTGGCATATGTTCAGCCAGGAATGGGGACAACCGCTCCCTGGCCTTGACAGCCTTCTCAGGGCAACCCACTTTCCTGTCGCTGTCGGGTTTAGTGTCCTGGGTGAGATCCACCACACTGTGGGGCCGGGGTTCCTCGCGCAGCTTGCCCTCCTTTTTGGCCCCCAGCAAAGAGAGGTCATTCCGGCATGCTCGTTCCTTGACAGAGGGGTCTTTCGGGCTTTCCTTTGAGTTCCTATGTAAGTGCCCAAGGTCCTTTTCACGAAACAAGGTGTTGGATGTGTGATTGGCTGCCACTCTTGAAGGAGGGCCCTGGGCATGCAGAGCAGACTGTCCTGCATGGCCAGCGAGGTAAAATCCATCTGGGGGGGAAAAGGAAGGGAAGCAGGGGAGAAAGAGGCTAAGTCCAATAGTAAGGCACATTTGAACTGTAAGGAAATTTATGGGTGTAATTTTTTTTTCTGCTGACAAAAGCAAACAATAAAAACAGGAAAAAACATCAGATTTTGTAAAACAGAAAACATTATTTGGTCAGGCCTCCATGGTGCCAAGTAGACATAAAGCACTCATTTATCCAGAAAGAACTGAAAAAAGAAAAGGGTCAAGTCCAGTGCAAAAAATAAATAAATACCCTCCCAAAATGCCCAAAGTGGTCTGGGGGGCATTTGTTCCATGATTTTTGGGGCAGCGCTCTTTGATCAGAACTTCGTTTTGTTTTTAAAAACAGGACTCTCCTACGCTTAAAATGGTCTGAGGGGTCATAAACATGGTGAAAATGATCCCTGCCCCTAAAGGACATATGAGGGTATTTTAGGGCAAAAAAAAAAAAAAATCATTCCATATTTGGGGGATCCTGAGGCTTACAAAAATGGCCCTGAGGAGGCCACAGCTGCATTTTACCCTCCCCAGGTTTATCTAGTACTGCCTAGAGCTGGCAGTGCGAGTGTTTAAGACTAACATGTTCATTTGAAAATTAATTTATTAACGTTAATCACTTGAGTGAATATTAGAAAATTAATGTCAAATTAATCATTTTTAAATTTAAAAAAAAATCAATTAAAGTCATTAAAATATGAACCAAAATGGCCACCAGCCCCCCCCCCCCCAAACATAACAAATCAAAGTAGTACAAGATGTTAATGTTCACTCAGATCTTTAGGGTCACTGGTAATAAAGTGATTAAAATTACTTTTAAAGCGTTCTTTGAAAGATACGATGGGCGATGGGTAATGAATTAATTTTAGTGAATTAGTTCCAAACTCTGAGTGTTGCCTAGTCTGGTTGGCAAAGGCTCTCCAGAATGCCAAGCAGCCTTGGTGAAAAATTCCCTTGGCTTTCTGGGTTGTTATTATTATTTTTATTATTATTTTATTTTGGAATGTGTGAAATTGGCATTACCAGCTAAGACTCTGTTCTTTCTACCTAATGACACATGCTCTGGTTAGGATTGCCATGTTTCAAGGCCTGTCTCTGAGTCCTCAGCAATGGCATCACTGGAGGGGGTACAGGGAGTGTGGACTGCACAGGGTGACACCCCAAAAAAGGGAGGACTGCCTTCCTCCTTCTTTGACAGAGGGGTCTTTCACTCTTCTCAGCTGCTCTGTCACCAGGCTTTTTCCATGGGGAGAAAACCTAGTGACAAGAGCAGCAAGAGAGGCAAAAGCATGCCCTTCCCGGGTTACACCCTCCACACCAAGTGACACCCTAGCTACTGACGGCATTGATTCTTAGTTTTTGTGAGTTATCTCTAGGTGATAGCCAAAGGTACAAATTCTCTAATGGGGGGCTCTCCTCTCAAGGCAGAAGGAAAGGGTTGGAAGTAAATCTCCAGTTCAGCTGGGAGAGCAGCTGCTTGCTACAATTTGCAAGGCTTTAATTGATTCATTGCTGCAACTTGCAATCTATCCAGAGAATCTGTGTTGAATCCCAGTTGTTGTAGAGCCAGCCCTCCACCATTTGTGGCTTGGACTTTTGCAGAGCCGAACAGGGGCTTCTTGAATCTCACATGAAGGTAGGGGGATACTAGACAACTTGCAAAAAAAAAACCCTAGACCCATACAAAGGAGATCAACTCACCTTTTGGAGACTCAAAGAGGCTGTGCTGGCCCAGCTGAGCAAGCAAGGGGCTCCCACTGTTATGGGGTTCCAGGTGGCTCAAGGGAATGTATGACGGATACAGACCAGTCGGTAGATGGGAGAAACCTGGAAAAAAAGGAGAGAAAGAGAGCAATAGTGGAGTCTTTGCTACAATAAACATGTTACACCTTTAAGGCAATATAAGATGGTTTAGTTCTTTACATCACTCCTTATTTAAAGTCCTATTTATATAGTACATCCATATCTATTTCCTAATACTACTCTGCCACCTTAGCATGGCACAGAAGCAACTTGGGGGTTGTCAAAGGCTATGACAATGATGTTTGAGATCTGAAAGTATCAACAGGCAAGGGTTCAACTACAACCATGGAGATAGTTTGTATGACTTCTGTCCAAGGATCAGTTTAACTAAGTCCAAAAAGGCACATCATCAGAAAGACATCCAGCAGGTGACAAACAGGCCGAAGCAAATACGTGCGCAACAGTTACAAACTGCACTGGTGGGCCAAATAACCTATGTTGCTGACATCACAGATCTTCTTCAAGATAGGTATGTAGATATGGACATAGCCATGCACACTTATTTCAACATCACATAGAGCACACGTACATGTTATAGTCTCACTTGTGTTAGTGTACAGTTTAGACTCCATGTATCCACCCATTAAGAGCCAGCATGGTGTAGTGGTTTGCACACTGGACTGCAATTCTAGAAAACAGGATTAGAATCTCCACATAGCTATGAAAACCCAATGAGTGTCCTTGGGCATGTCATAAATCTTTTAGCCTTACCAAACTTCCTCTGAACAAAACCTCCCAGTAAGGTTGCCATGAATCAGAAACAATTTGAAGGCACACAACAACATCCTCCCATTCTCCTTGGGTTTTAGCTTCAATCATCTTCTCTAACAGAATATGGGCCTTATTATAGCAGAGAACATTGTGACTATGTTCACACAACACAACAAAACATAATTCAAGGAAGGGTTAAAGAGAATGGTTGCATAAGAAGAGTGGCAAACTGTGGAAGACTGAAAGATAGAAGATGTGGAGAGCAGAGGATGTGAAAAGGTACACAGGTTTGGGGGAAGACAAAAATAAGGCCACAATATTGCTACTGCTGTTGTATCTTTTACATCAAGAAGTGACACATAAGCCAGCAAGATGAAATATATCTGTGTTTATGAGTGAACATCTGTAAGACTTTACAACAGATTGGTTCAGATTTTTAAAAATGAACCAACAGAGCATTTAAGAATTCACAGGAAGGCTATGCCTGTTGTTCTGACGTCTGAATAATGCCTGTGTTGGTTGTTCCTACCGGTCAAACAATACACAAGAGTGCACTCTCTGCTTAAGATAAACTGCGCAAGAAGTCAGTTGTTGCAACTCAGCAGATTAAAATTTCAAAGCATGCAAGCATGCAACCTGTTGAAGAAGGACATATCAATGACTCCAGCTGTAGTGCTGCCCCTGTCCTGGTGAGAACAGGGGACAATAAGCTGGTAAAAAGTATGGGTACATGAAAGTTAAGCATGGGCACAGAAAGGCTAAGTTGTAAGTGAAAACGTAGAAAGTATATTGTATTGCCTGCATTCCTGCCCGTTCTTTCTTCCAGACGCATGTGTCCAAAGTAAAGCATGCCAAAAAGGTGGGGACGGTGTTGTCTGTTACTGCTATTACCTCCTCAAAAAACAAGTTCCCGAAAGTGGCCAAACGGGCCGCATCTGCGCATCCTGAGCAAAGCTTGCTCAACCTGCTTGTGAAACCACAACAGCCACAGTGATCGGCCAGTAGCTGCTAAAGGGAAGCACAAACTGCAACGGGTGACAAATCTCCTTGCACATGCCTGGGTTTGCTTCCTTCCAGATCTCACACCGACACACCACATCTAGCTCCGGCATCTGCAATATAGGAAACAGGTCTCCCATTGCCGAGTCACCCATCCTGTTTCATTCAGTATACGGCTTTGGTTTGAATTCCCCAAAATCTTAAAATGCTCTAAACGTGTGGGGTTTGTGGTCAAGGAAGCTAACAAGAAAAGTGGTTGAACAAGGAGAGTAATCAACAAGTTTTCGGTCATAATAAATAGAGAGCCCTACAAATCTACTGGGCTCCAGATCTTGCACCGGAATGCAGAGGATCCAAAGAAAACGCAGATAACAGTTATGCTGTTCTGAGAATGGGAAATGCTATGGCCAAACAAAGTTGTATAGCTCTCTGACGGCAATAAAAAAAGGGGTGGGAGCAGACCTAAAAATAGGACCGGTTTTATAAAAGCAAAACAAAGAGTTTTGCTGGATTTTCTAGTAGACAGAAAGAAATTCTGCTTTACAAATATTTCTTCAGCCGTGCTGGACAAAGGTAGGAGTGAACACTGGTATTGTTCACACAACAATGAAAGAATCCCAGCTTCCTTTCTTCCTTTCAATATGCAAGTGGGCCCTTGAACTCCAAAGGCAAAGGATGATAAAACTCAAGACACTTGAAGTGAGATGGGGAGGGGATTATCGGATATAAACGTCCTCTTTGCCTTTCCCTGCGACTACCAGGAATAAAATAAATGCAAGTCTAAATAAAATGATACAAATCCAAATTATGTAGGGGCATACAATTCGGCTGGTCTTGGCCAAGATTTAAATCAACACGGTTCTTAACCATGTTGGGGACTGGATCACACGTCAAAATAAACCAGGATTCCCAGGGTAATCCTGGACTATCATTTGTGAGTTTGTTCTTATGCATGCAGCTCACACAATGGCGTAAAACATTGTCTTAGTGGGGGAGAGACAATCTGGCATACTGGGTTTAGACATCACAAAAACAAATTACCAACAGATAGGTCTGTGGTTTGTTTAGCTGCTCCTGCTGGCAACAGATATGATCATCAGGATGAATCAGAATGCTTTGATAGTGTGGCTTATTATGACATCCTCATGTGCTCTGTTTGTGTGAGAGAGTGAAGGAGACAAACAGACAGACAGGACATGTGCGCTCTCACTTGCTGAGTTCAATGGTTCTCAAATACTGTTTGTTTGGAAAATGATCACAGATTCTGGGAGTGGTAGTGCAACATCTGGTTACTCAAATCTAGAAAACACTCACCTAGCATTTATTCGTTTTACACATACATACTTAAGTCAGACTTAAGTCAGACTTTAGAGGTGACAGAAGTGTGTGTATGTGTACAAGTATGTGTCTTGGGTTTATTTCCCTTACCAGAAAAACACCACCTTCTGAAATATTCTGTGGTTGCGATTTGTATTTTCATGAGGGAACTGACCAGACCCAGCAGGGATGAGAACAGCGCTTTCTGTTTCCCTGGAGGACAGCTGCTCTGAAATACAATGGGATTCCTTGGCAGAAGAGCCAAGATTCCTGTGATCCTTTTGGCATTTTCAAACTGGGGCAATCCTAAACCAAATCTATGAGAAACCAGACAAGTAAGCCAGAAAGTTTTAGGGGCTGACAAGAGCTTGTGTAGAGTTAGTTCATGCAAGCATTCAACCCCAAAAGGGACTGAACTGAATTCTTCTCCATTTGGCAAGCCAGATTCTCCAACACAGGCCAAAGGGTGCTGACTCTTAGAAAGAAAGGAACTGCAACCTTTTCCCCTCAGACCATGAGGTTTCGCAGTGTTCCCTGCAGCTGAGAGACTTTCAAAACATTACAGGGATTGCATAACTCAGTCCTGATCACAGGCCTTGTGCAATCTTGTTGAACTTAAGCCCCAAAGGCCAGCAACTTCCCAATTCTGGGAAAGGATCTAGAAGGAGATCTCCATTAGGAAGGTTTGCATATACCTCCACAGCCATTCTCAATAGTCCCAAGATTTGGAGGTATGTTTTGGGAACATTTGGAGATTCATCAGGGCCCGCATTCACCCCCTCCACAATTTTTATAGCCGCACCTGGCCTCAAAGCTTTGGAGGGGAAAAAAAAACCTAGTTATGTAAAAATGTGGTTTCTGCGGTTAGTGGATGCCTAATCTCATGACTGGACGCTTCCTCTCTTAGGAGTGAGTCACCGACTTTTTTTATTTTTCTTTTGGGGGGAAAAAACCCGCCCTCTGTTGTTCGGAGAGCCGAGCAAAGATTAAGATGTTTTTATAGGGCTGAGACAATTGGGTATGCCAAGTTCTTGCAATAAACAGCCCTTGTATACCGGCTGGAGCTGGTCTCCTCCCAGTCCCTATCAAAGTAGGTCAAGCTCATTAACCCCATTTGAGAGAAAAGGCAACTGAGGAACAGGGAAGACTAAACTACTCATGAGTCAGCTCCGAAGCGGTGGATCAGTGCCGACAAATGCTTAGCTTCCCAATGCCCTTGCCCATAACCACAAGTCCAGTGGCAAACGTAAGCCTGATGGGAGCTGCAGGGGTGAAATCTACAAGCTAAAAATCCTTAATTCTTTCTTAATTCACCACTAACATGCAAAGAATGGGATTCTGCTCCAGCCAGTCCTATTGTAGCTGTGTGTATCTGCCTACAACAGGCAAGGTACACAACAGTGGTCTCCTGAAGTCCTTAGTGAGCATGCATACACAGAAAAACAGAGAAGAGCAGAGATGCCAGCTTTACCAGCTACTCCCAGCATGTTAATGACGCATAGACCTATTACATCTGATCACCAAAATGGAAATCATAAGAAAAGTGGAGGTTGGAAAAAGAAAAAAATGCATTCCAGGATGCATTTGGAAAGAAACTTTCCAGCAAATGGTCTCTAGAAGGTTCTGTTTTATTTATGCAAGGCTTATGTGAACTGGTTATTTCATTTCGTGTGCGCGTATTGTTTAGTTCCGTATAAAAACAATTGCTGAATTATGTATCCTTATTCGTGGTGCAGGAGCATATCCTTTCCGTGTTACTTCTTGCCCTTAGTACCACATTTTCTGATAAAGAAGTAATGCCCAGGAACACACCTGCTGTGTTTGCTGAGGCATCCCTGTACCAGAGACTGGATAAAAATAAAAACACTGGCGTCTACAGACTGTAAAAAAAATATTGCCCTACATTAAGGAAGAAATAAACATAAAAAATCTCTAGGCTCCGTTCCAATGCTCCCATTGTGATGGTGGAAGAACTGAGACAATGTATGTTAAGGAGGGAAGGCAGAGCTACTGCCAAAAGGCTCAGCTATCTCGAGGGTTTCAAAGAATGACCGATATGTATTCACAGAGACCATGAAAGACTACAAATTTTCTATGCATTTTTCTTTCCTGACAGATATTTCAATGCTACGAACGGACAACTCCAGAAAGCATTCAAAACAATTCCTTTTGTGAAATCTCCGTCCAAAGTCATCATGCTTGTCCCTCCTTTTCCAGAGAACTAGAAATGTCATCTTCCTCCTGTTCTGAAGTGAACATTTTTCATTCTTTACCCCCTGCCTTGGCAGTATCTTAACGTTGTTGTTTTCCCCCTCCACTCCGATCCCTGAAAAGCAACGGTCTGACCCTTAAAAATTGACTGGGGTGAGAAGGGATGTTTTCTTTCAGAGACAGACTCCTCTTGGGACAGGAATGCAGTTACACAGGCCGACTGGAATCCCAGGCAGACCTGTTGGGGCACAGAGAGGCCAGGCATGGGTCTTTTGCACACACACAAAAAACCCTCTTAAAGGAATAACCCAGCCCAGGCCAGGAACCAAGATGTGCTTTGGTTGCTCTGCAAAAAGTTCATGAGGTTGGTTGTGGTTATTATGGTGATTGCTGTCTTGCAAAACTCAGCACCTCTTGCTTTCCACCACAATGGCACACAAGATGGTTAAAAAAAAATTAAAACAATTATTCTTTAAATAAATTGTATGGAACCGCAATAAAATCTGACATGCGGAAAGCACCACTAGCTCATAGGTTTTCTGAGATATGTCTGAGAGTGACAGGTGATGCTTGGTCCCTCCTAGAGCTGCCAGATTAAAATCTGGAATGGCTCCAGTACCTTTAATGGTTGTGTAGAAGAGGGAATTTCATCGAGTTAACCTGCTTGTTGCCAGGTTTACAAGCAACCCCTGCTGAAATCCCCTCTACTACGCAACTATTAAAGGTGCAGGAGCCCATTCTGGTTTTCACTCTGGCAACCGTATGCATCTCAAAGGCATGATAAACTCTGAATAAACTATGGATCTCAGTGACCTCTGATCGTGGGACTCCATTTTGTCAGAAACTACACTTTTTGTCTTTTTGGCACCACATAAAAACTGAGTGTCATCCTTCGGACATAACATAAGACAATGAGACACACTGGAAAAGTCAATAATTCCAAGCCTACCCCACCCACTCCCATTGCTGGAAACTGAAAAATTCAGATTTACAATATTGTTAGGTTTGAAATATGTAAGAAACAAGAGTAACTTGAATATTTCAAGTGCTAAGGCCCTTTCACACTAAACAGTTATGATTCCACCTTGACTGCCATGCCTACACATCCTCAAGAATCCTGGGATTTGTAGTTCAGTGGGGCACTAAAGCTCTCTGGCTGAAAATTCTAAGCACCCTGCCTTGAATGCTGAATATGGAAGTTCCACATTGTAAGGTCTGTTTGAAGGGGAGAAAAAGGATATTGCCCTCACTCTGAGAGAATTCAGTGGCTTCAAAGCAAGGAGGAGGAGGAGGAAGAAGAATCAGTTGAAATATCAAAACAATCACAAGACATTAAGGAACTCAGCAAACAACAACCAAAAGGAGCAGATTTCACCATGCATGCCTGAGAGTCCTTAAAAAGCACGCACTGAGTTGTGAGATATTTTCGGACTTCATGAGCATTCCAGTGTGTATTGGGGTCAGGGTCTCATGAACATTTCTTGTCCTGGCCCCATTGAGAATTCCTGCATTCCCCTCCCTCAATAGGGCCAGCCAACAACAACCCACCCATGTCACCTCTGCTTCACTGCATCAGTTTATCCAAAAAAACCCAGTATGGGACAATGTCCATCCTACATTACATTGGCTACAACTAAAACACTATTGCAATGTCAAAATGTAACATGATTTTTGGATTATCCCAACTGGGGATGTTTTGTTTATCAAAAATACCCAACTCTTGCTGTTGTTGTGTGCCTTCAAGTCGTTTCAGATTTACGGCAAACCTATCGTGGGATTTTCTTGGCAAGATTTTTTTTCGCTGAGGGAGGCGTTGTCTTTATCGTCCTCTGAGGCTGAGATAGTGTAACTTGCCCAATGTCAACCAGTAGGGCTTGTTTTGGGTTTTAATACCGGAGCAGGGAATTGAACCTGGATCTGCAGAGAACAAGACCTTTACACACACAGGAATGGCAAAAACCAGAACATTCACTGCGAATCAAACATTGTTGAAACTGTTCTGGCCCCTTAAGCAGCCCTTGCCAGCCGCCCGCTTTCATTCCAAGGGAACTGGAATCAGGCACATTTCTCTGCCCTTCGCCCACCAAAAGCCAATTTCCAAAGCCATTTGGGCAGGGGCAACCTGGCTCTCTTGAACCTACCTCTTTGTTGCTTGTCTGAGCAGACTCCTACTGCCTACCAGACCTGCTGTCTGCAGCCATTCAAAACCATCCTCCCAATCAGTTGGCATCGTACATTCCCCAAACTGGCACTTTTGAGGGGGCAGAGGGAAGAGGCTGGGAGAAAGCAGGCCAAAGCTTAACACTAACTGCCATTTGGATGATTGCTCCAAGGGTCAAGAATGGCTGCCAACTGGCTTGTAGGTTTGGCTGGAGTAGTTGCGTTTGGCAGTGCCAGTCTTCCAAAGACCTTCCTTCCTAGAGTGGCAAGAGATCAAACAGCAACAGCAACAACAAAGACCATCAAATTGCTTCCTAAACCTGACCTCCTATTTTGAGCAATTGTCACTAAGAATAACAAACACACACACACACACAGAGAGTCAGTTGCAGACCGAGTGCAAGAGAAACATCACTATGTTCTTCATAGCCCGCCAAAGATTATACATCACAGGCCTGCAAAACTGAGGGTCATAAAAACTTTTTTAAAACGTACGTTGCTGTTATAAGTATTTGGCATCCAAAAATTGAAATATGACCTCAGATTTGCTCTATCAAATAGTCCCCCCCCCCACGACAAAAAAATTAGGTTTGATGTTTCTATGTTGCAATATGTGACGAAATGAAATGAAGAAAGAGGTTCAAGTCATCTAACAGACTTCCAAAACTTTAATTTGCTGATAGGACACACAAAACTCCATTCAAAGGCACTGTAAGAACTCATACTTAATCAAAGCTGAGCAGCAACTGAATTGATAAAACTATCAAATTTATGAAAGAGCAGTGTCTTGTACAACTTTTTTTTAGTTTTTTTTAATTCACCACCCCAAAATACATTAAAAGCAAGCTACAATATTGACAGACCTTTTTAAAAATTGCAGGCCTGTAACGTCATTCCTTTTAGCACATTCATTCCGAGCTCTGGTTTCAATCCTGCAGGCCCTGCCTCCGTGACAGCACCGACTTGGCCACAACACTCCCATCCTAGAGGTATCCGTGAAATGATCCAGCAACGCTTTGTGTAAGAGTTGTGCTTTGCCAGCTTCCCTTCCTTGAAACAGAAGGTCAACTATGGATGAACAGAACATATTCAGGGGTGGCCATGTTGGCCATATAGCAAAGTCAGATCCAAAATCCACAAAACATTGGTGCCTCTATTCAGCCAACCAAAATGCACAAAATACATTAAAAGACAGCATGCAGATCACTACTGTCCTTGCCCTAAAATCTGTGGCTACAGGAGAACTCTGGGAAATCATCTACAACAAAGACGGCAACTGCAGTGGCTCCAAGGGCCAATTTTCTGTCCCAGAGACCCTCTGGGGGCTGCACTTAATCATCAAACTACAAAAATTTGGAAGCAGCCAGATAAATAGATAAGCAACAGATCCTCTGCCAATATTGTGGAAACCGGCATCAGAGAAACACTATTCCTGAATACGGAGGCTCACTACAGCATCATGGCTTCTTACATTTAATGGAACCTTCCACCACATACATATATGAATTATTCTTCGAACGCCAGCCAGGAAAAGCTGACAGTAATGTTCTTTTTGGGCTACAGCTCCCAGCTTTCTCCAGCACACCTAGCCAGTGGCTGGGAAATTCTGGGAGTTATAGTTTAAAAAAAAAAAAACTTCTGTAAACTCTGGGAAGTAATTTGAGACAACGAAAAAGAATGATCTGGTAGTTAACTACTAATGCCCTGCCCCTTCACTTTTGAGCCACTTTGGCTACCAGCCACCACCCATAAATATTGATCGCTGCCCATCAGCGTTTCGTATTTAATTTCTCAATGGGAGGCGAGACCAGGAATGCCACCGAAGGTTGCTTAACCTGTCAGTGACCCGTCTTAAGTCACCGTGACCGAAAATAGATCTGTGTGTCATTCCACCAAACACGAACATACACAACGCACACCCTGCCCCCTCCGCCGCATTGTTAATGAGCCTGGGAAAAAAGATGGAAATTGCAGACTCTTCGGGCACGTGGGATCACTTACTGCCAGTCACTTGCCACCTGCAAGAGGAGTGCCAAGCACTTGTGCCATCCCATTGTAAACCTCAGAAGAACAGGTCCTGTGCTAAACATGGGGAGAAATTGAGACTCGCTAAACATAAATGAGTTTCATGTGAAGTCCCATCTCCAAAATATCTCATTTCGTACCTGCAAATATATGAAGTGGGGGAAAAAAAATCACCTTTTTCAGTCTACAGTGCTGAGACTCTGAACAGAAAGGGACTTGCTTCCAAGAAAATACTTGAGCATCGCACTGTGCTTCCACGCATACATACATCTATACATACGCATCCCAGGTTTTAACATGGAACGGACCTTTCACTGAACCCAGGCTCGATAAATATACTTAAAAGCTCAACCTGATTAAATAAGGGTTAAAGCACTCTTAAGAAGCAATCCAAAAGCCGATCAAGGAGAGATGAAAGTGCAGGCAAATATGAGGATCGGGTGGATTACGTTATGTAAATCGAATGCAAATTTCACAGCCGAGTTCTCTGGGGTTGGGAGGGCTGATGGGTCTGAGGCACTTTGGTTATGTCCAGCGCTGCAGACGTTTGGGGCAGCCGAGCTCCATCTCCTGCATGGAGTAGTTGTGATTCCCAATCCCAGCATGAATGACAAGGGGGGGAATCATGCAGCCAAATGATGTTGGGTTGCACGACCCATCAACCCTCACCACTGGCTGTGCTGGTGAGGACTGCTGGTTATTGCAGTCCAACAACATTTCGAGATAGGATTGCCAGTTGAGAATCATCCCTGGCCCTGAGGTTTCAAAGCCCCAAACCTAGAGACATCTCTGGGGGACCCTCTCTTTTAGGGGACGTCATCCATGAAAAGCCACCCAGCCACAGTTGTTCATAGCTTATTATTCAAAGGGGTGGGACACAGTGCATTTTCCTGTTTGGTATTTAAGACAGAAGCCTTAGTTAAGCTGCTAAGATCAAGAATCTAACTAAATATATTCTAGAGATCAAGAATCTAATTAAATATATAGACACCCTGGAAAGGTTTTGCAAGTTATAAAAACAAATCAATGAATTCTTGCAAATCAGAGCTAGCTAAAGCTCTCCTAGCTGACCTGGGGATTTGCACACAGACCTTCTTCCTGCCTGGAGGTGAACTCCAGCCTACCTCACAGGGTTGTTGTTACAAGAAAAAAGCAACTCCACAAGCGCAGTGCTACCATTTTTCCCTCTCAAAGGAAGGTTGGAATGCAAACACAACAAATGTAACCACTTAACTGATTTAAAACTAAAGGAGTTAATGGGCTTCTTTAAAAGCCTCTAGCAGTTTTTGAGTCTGTAGAGAGGGTGGAGGCATCTAAAAAGCAGTGCTTGTGTTACCTGTGGTTCTTGCTTGTTCTTGCTGTGTGCCTTTCAGATAATTTCCAAATTATAGGGACCCTGAGGTGAGAAGGTTTTCTTGGTAAGATTTGTTCAGAGAGGCTGGCCATTGCCTTGCCCTGAGGCTGTGAGAGTGTGACTTGCCCAAGGTCACCCAGTGGGATTCAAACCCTGGTCTCCAAAGTCTCCTGGGACCACGCTGGCTCTTAGATCTTGCTTACTTGACAGCAAGACCACAGTGCAAGAGAGTGCAAAAGGGACACTACACAAGACCTGCCACTTTTGCAACACAGGACCTGGCTCCACCTTTTGTGGCAACTGTGAGTTATTAATTAATAAATAGTTAATCCTATTTTTGTATTGCAGCATTAGCTCAGAGCTGGGGGGAAAATGGAGCACCTCTTGAATGAAGCCTGGTATGAAAGAACTGGTGAAACAGCAGTTCTGGAAAAGCTAACATTGACTATACAAGACAACACAAATGACCAGCCTGTGTTAAGGTCCTATGTATTGAGTATGCCACATCTGGACCTACAGAGAAATGCTTTATTTGAATGGGGAAAGAGTGTTCATTTCTTAATGTATGATTACATCTTCATGCCTTGAATCTTATTTTTTTGAGAAATAACACACACGTACATTTCTTGTTTGGTTTGTTAGAAAAAAGGTTGTGTGACTCTATCACCCTGTTATCCTTCCCCTCACTGGTTTAACTGCCATGGGTCAGGCAATGATGTCTGACACACCCATGGCAATATCTTAGCCCAAAATGACAGCTTTTACTCCTCCAAATTATACTGGTGCACTAAAGACAGCTTCGAAGTTCCCACGAATGGGTATGTGTGTGGTCACTCTGGTCTCTCATCGTTCTTAGCTCTCAAAACAAGGTGTTGTTGTGTGCCTTCAAGTCCCTTGTGACTTATGGTGACCCTAGGGCGAACCTATTACAGGGTTTTCTTGGCAAGATTTGTCCAGAGGGGATTTCCGTCCCACTCTGAGGCTGTGAGAGTGTGACTTGCCCAAGGCCGCCCAGTGAATTTCCGTGGCCGAGCACAGATTTGAACCCTGGTCTCCAGAGTCCTAGTCCAGTGCTCAAACCATTACCAAGCTGGCTCAGAGACAAAATTCTTTGATTACAACCCCATTTATTATTTATTTCTCGTTTGTTAAAATATTTATCTGCTGCCTCTGTGCCTAGGGATTTCAGAGCCGAGCACGGAGAGTAAAACAACATCAAGCAATTATTAAAAAACCATTTAAAGCAGATGAGCAAGAGAAGATAACATGCAGAAATACATAACGTGGCAGGTCAGAGCCAGCCAAGCTGGGGTTAGTAAATGCCAAAGGTTTGGGGGAAGAGCCAAGCTTTAACTTGGTCCAGGCTGTCTGCTGCACCAGGATCCGGTGATGAGGGGGAGAGATCTTAGGGTTCCAGTGCACAAAGTAGACCCCCAAAAGAAGCAATAGTTGGTGGTTCTCATATCAGTGGGACAGTTTATCTATGCCAAGTTTTGGATAGCTCCTTTAAATCTTTGACTAAAGCCTAGAGTAAACTCACATCCCACTGACATGGGAATCATCAGGGCTCACTTGCTTTAAATCTTCCCCGCCGCTGTGGGAAATGTGGTCCACAAGACAGAACATGGGCCAAAGAGACTTGGATTCCACAATGTACTATAGTGTTAGATGAGGTACACCAAGAGCTATTTAGTCCAAACTTAAAGCAGAGTTGAGCGAGTGGGGAGGAGGGAAAGTTGGGGCCAATTTTGACTCAAGTGACATTTCCATGGCACACTGGAAGTGACCTTGCATTTTGGGGTGGGTTTTAGGCTAAAATTGCCCAAAAATTGTGTGAGGAAAAAAATTAAATGGGAGAGGGGCTTGGGGTGTTTCTGGGACTGCAAAACTGGGTTTTGTGAGCCGCATTAGTTCATGAGCCATACATTCAACACCAACCTCTGTTTAAAAGGAGAAGGAGAGTGAACCACCTTCTAAAGTGATCCATGCCACTATCAAAAAAAGATCTTACAGCCAGAAAATTCTTCCTAGTATCTAGTCATTGTCTCCTTTCTTGTAATTTTAATCGGCTGGTTCAGGTCCTATGTGCTGAAGCGACTGAAGAAAGCATCTGCCATATGACAGCCCTTCAGACATTTAATGATTGTTGTCTTATCACCTCTCAATCTTCTCTCCTCCAAACTAAACATACCCAAATCCCCCAACTGTTTCTCAGCAAGATTCGGTTTCCAGATCTCTTACCATCTTGGCCACCATCCTCTGGATATAGTCCAGCTTATCAATATCCTTCTTAAACTGAGGTGGCCAGAAGTGGACACAGTATTCCAAGTGAGGTCTGACCAAAGCTGAACACAATGACTTGCCTTGATTGAGAAGCTGTGCCTTTGTTGACACAGTCTAAAACTGCATTGGCTTCTCAAAAAACACTTCAGTCCCTCCATCCAGAAATTGACCTCGGGGTCTCCATCTTGAAGAAAATGCCCATCCTAGGAGTTTGTGGGGGAAATGGGATATCACTACCCCAAACCCTAACACGCCTGCTAACCACCTGTACACCTGCTTGGGGTACAGACCTATTCCCTCAGGGCAGAAACTTATCTGTTGTAATTCTCCCCTCTTTAGATAGTCACATTGGATGCTTTCCTTGTTTCAGAATGGGGCAATCCAGGCCTGTGGCAAACAGGAACTCCCTGCGGCAGAAACCAATTTCTTTTTAACCTTTTTAACCCTCTCCATCCTCAATCTCATCAGCCCCAGTGAACATCAACCGATCAAACACTGATGGAAATGGAGACTGCAACCAGGAAATCAGAAGAAGATTAAAAATGGGAAGGACAACTATGAATGAACTAGAGAAGATCCTAAAATGCAAGGAACACAAGGAGCACAACTGAGCACAAAAGTTAGAATCGTATAAGCCTTCGTATTCCCTATTGCCATGCATGGATCTGAGAGCTGGACAGTTAAGGAGGAGGATAGGAGGAAAACCAACTCATTCCAAATGTGGTGCTGGAGAAGAGGGCTAAGGATTCCACGGACAGCCAAAAAGACCAACAAATGGGTCCTGGAGCAGATCGAGCCAGAAATCTCCCTAGAAGCCAAGATGACAAAACTCAGGTTGTTGCACTTTGGACACATCATGAGAAGACATGGATCATTGGAAAAAACAGTAATGCTAGGAAAGGTAGATGGAAGTAGAAAGAGAGGAAGGCTGCATGCAAGATGGATGGACTCTTTTAAAGCAAGTTGAGCAGAGCAGTGGAGGACCGAGGGTCTTGGCGATGTCTCATCCGCAGGGTTGCCGTGGGTCGAGATCCACTCGAAGGCAGTTAACAACCACAAACCCTCAATCCCAACAGCCCCAGCGGGCATCAACTGCCATTGCAACCCAATCTGGATTACAGATGTATACGTTCAAGTGTGTGCATGCATTTAACACACACAGCTATGTCAATGAAATCGAACTGGAGTGCTACTGAGGATTCAGATCACACAGATGCGCCGTTGTTTTGTGGGATGGACCCAGGTGCTCTGTCCACCTCTCTCCACTTCCACCAGCAATTTTGTCTGCTTTATGTATATTGTCTCTAAGTATTTAGAGTCACTGGGATACCAACTCCACAAATAAGAGGCTGCCCAGTTGCCTGTATTGGGCTTCCCCTCGTCGCTTCCTTCCTCACCAAGAGACACCATCAGCCCATTCTGAATTTTTATTTTGCGCACAACACCGCCATATTTACTAGCTCATAAAAGCACTTTTATCATTCTGGCCACAGGTACCAATTATAATTAATTTGTGGCACACAGACTGCTTAACCAGCAGGGAGGGGAGGGAAAAGAAGAGAGCTCTTTCCAGGGACAAAAACCTTTTCCTTTCCCAGTTACCTGGAAGCCCTGCAGAGTCACCACGGTTGACCAGCTAAGCCCATCTTTCGGAGACAGCCTTTGATTTTTCAAAGGCTCACCCTGAAAACAGCCACAAGTCACTTCTGTGCTCTCTGAGCAAGGCTGGAAAGGACGTCACAGTTATGGCTGTGTTCCTGTGCCAAATATTTCTCTTGTTGACTTCCTAGTAAGCGTTCACACTCGACTGTACATAAGTCAAAGTATACGTGACTGGAATAAAGGCGCTCCCTTCCCTGGTGGGGCACTTAGGCAATTTTAGATTCTGGATTTAATGGTCTGGTGTGTCCACTTCTCTTTACACAGTCACGTAGATTTACTTCATTGGCTTCAAAGAGTGGTAAACCAGTTGTAGATTGGAAAGCCCTTAGGACAGAGAGCTACTTTTCCAGCTGTTTAGACTTTGATGGCATCCCAGAAATAAACACATGAATGGAATGGGTTAAGTCTGTGGGCACTGCATGACAAAACCCAGAAAGAGATGCCTCTCACTCATTCCCAGCTTCTCAAAAACTTTTTTTCTTTTCCTCAGGGGGTGAGATAAAAAGAAAAGAAATGGGGTCGACTTCCTGGCAGAACTCTAAAAAGTTACTTTTTAAAAGCAAAGCATCTCCATCACTTGGTACATTGTTTAAAATGGAAGTCACTGTCATCACTCACTCCAATGTTTAAAAAGTAACTGGTGCTGCTCATTCCTTTTTTATTAAATTCCTATTGACCAGTTAGGCTAAGGAGCCTGGAGGAGGTTTACTTTTTGCAATAAAAGCAGAACAAAGTTACATTCCACAGGTAATATCTCATGGGGATCAAGTCACATTGTTAGTGCAATGAGCAACATTTACTTACTGTGTTTTGCAGTTTCTTTTAAATGGAAATCACTGGAAGTAAAATGGAAGTCATTTTTAAAGGGCTGTTTTTAAGTTTTATGCCAGTCTCATATCATTCCTGAGATTCTTCTAGGTACTATTTCCATTGTGCTTTTTTAAAAAATTTGCTTTGTCACATATACTTGTGCATTTGAAATTGTTTTCAGTGCTGTTTTGTTTAAAGTTTGGTTCTACTTTAATATTGATTCTTGGTATATTTTTAACAAGGTTGCAGTTGTTTTCACTTTTTAGCCAACTTTTAGGGGCAAGGCCTGGTATAAAAATGTTAAATTGGTACTGTTGGGAAAACAGCTGATGTGGTCAGAAGAAGCTGAGAAAACCGAACATGTTGCAAGGGCTTTATGTAGAAGGGCAAACCCACACATCTAGAGTCCAGCATTTACTGGGGAGGGCAAAGCTTCATGGAATGAAGTCCCACATTTAATCCCTCCCTCTCACCTACAATGAACGTGAAATAAAAATACTTTGTAGACTGCCCTCAACGCATTGCAGCTCCTCCTGTGTTTTATGCTGCCCTTCCTGAAGCCAAAACGGAGTATCCAAAATGCTCGGGACCAGAAGTGTTTTGGATTTGGGGATATTTACACACGCACAAGATCTATGGGAGATGGGTCCCAAATATACACGTGAAATTCGGTTTGTTTCATATACGCCTTATATACACATATAGCCTTAAGGTAATGTTATACTCAATATTTTAAAAATAATTTTGGACGTGAAACAAAGTTTGCGTACACTGGACCATCAAAAAGTGTCACTATCTCAGCCACCCATGTGGACAATAAGACAGAGGAAAGCTTGGAGGGGGAGAGAGAAAACAAAGGAACAGACTGGAGTGTATCATTTGAAATTATCAGTGAGAACAGCATTTCTGGGACTTTTCCTTGTGGGGAAAAAAACCCCTGCAAACAGTGACATGTTCTAACAGGGGGAAAGGATTTGAACCCAGACCTTTCCTTATCTTCCCAGAGAACAGTTACTAGCTTGGAGACTCATTCACACTACACAATTAAAGCACTATGCTGGAATCGACAACTGCGATGGTTCGAACCTATGGATCTGGGATGTGGAGATTAGGAAGGTATACTTAGATTTCTCAGCCAGAGAGCTCTAGTGCTTCCCCAAATCCCAGGACTCCATAAGATGCAGCCATTCGAGTTACATGAATCGTAATGCAATAAAGGGTCCCTGGTTAACACAACCATGTGTCTTTTACACGGTAACAACCATCTCATACCACACCGTCACAGCACTATATTCCACTTTAAGTGCCATGGCTCCATTGTGTGGAATCCTGGAGTTTGTAGTTAACGGAGGCCATAGAGATGTCTGCCTGGGAATTCTTGTTTTCCCACACCATAATTTCCTTCAGCTGCAACGCTGCATCCCAAAGATCTAACATTCAGGTATACAGGCTTGTGGGGTAGGAACTTCCTTAGCCTTAATGGAAAGCCCCATTTGTAGGCAATGTGTGTCTGGGGAGACCTCTCCATTGCGCCAGGTTCCAAGGGAAGAAGGTAAAATAGCCTCCTGCTCACCGTGACATTTATTCCCTTCCCGTCTCTCCATTATTCACAGCTCCAAAGGCCTGTACTGTACTGAGAGGTGGGGCTCCTTCATAACTGGCCATACAAAGGACTGCCTGTTCCGCGCCCCAGACTTTTACAAGCTGGTATTCCTGAAAAGTCAACATTTAAGACAAAAAATAACAGGAAAAGAAGAGACAGCTGCTGGTGAGCTTTATACCAGCGGAGCAATTTCCATCCACACCCCACTCCGTCAATGGAAAGGAGCCAAAATCCCTCAAGACAAGATTTGCCTGGCAAAGGTCTTTCAAGCCCAGAGTGTACAAGAAGCGGCACCAGAAAACCTGTGGCATTGTGCTATTTGTGAAACAGGGTGTTTCCTAGAAATGAAGGACCAAACCAGGGCTAACTGGATCTTGCAGTGGTATAGCAACAGCTGTAGAGCTATATGGTGGGGGTCAAAATGAAGGCACTGACTCCAATGAAACTTCCCTACAGTTCCCAAATTAGAGAAATGTAAAACTTTGGTTGTGTGTTCAGAAACAGGGTTTAAGCAAAAGTCCCCAATGGAATGCAAACACAGCAAATAGATACGGAAATAATGTGGCGTAGTGGTTTGAGTGTTGAGTGGTAAAGTGGAAGGCAGTAGGAGAAGAGGAAGACCACACTAAGAAGTGGTTTGGTTCAGTCAAGGAAGACATAATGCCTATCCTGAGTTTGCAAAGACCTGAGCCACAGGGTTGTGAATAACAGGAGCTGCATCCCCACTGGAGAAATAATCCACTTTGACACCACATTAACTGCCATGGCTCAACGCTACTGAATCCTGGGGTTTGCAGTATGTTGTGGCACCAGAGCTCTCTGACAGAGAAGGATAAATATCTCACAAAACTACAAATCCCAGGTTTATTTAGTATTTATGATATTTATACCCTGCCTTTTAGCCCTAAAGGCTCTCAGAGTGGCTTACAATTATTATTATTTTTAATTAGAATTACGCTAATTCCATAGCATGGAGCCATGACAATTAAAGTGGTGTCAACCTGGTTTATTTCTGCAGTGTGGATGCAGCCCAGGGCTCCCGGAGGTCTCTCATTCATAGGATGGCTAACATAGCAGCAAATAAGAGTAACAACATACAATTGTTGCATCAGGGCAGGGGGAAATTCAACATACAAAGAGACACATTGCAAACCTCCACCTTATGATCCCTGCAACACACAAGCCCTGTGTCTACCCACACCTTGTCCATCTTTGCTACTCCATCCCAAAGAGTTTTCCTTCTTCATCAGGTAAACCAGGATGAGTATCACACAGCCCTCCAGATGTTGGATTGCAACTCCAGGAGCCCTAGACAGCCTAGCCCATGTTGAGAAAAGATGAGAGTTGTAGTTCAATGACACTTAGATGGCTGCAGGATAGCCACCTCTAAGGTTATCCATCTCCTTCAACTATATGCTCATCGTCACCACTGCCTTCAGTCTTCAAATGTAAAAACTCCAAATCATCCAACAGCAATCCAACAGACATCAACACACGGGCAAACATATTGCCACATACAACACGAGCAACATAAAATACTATTCTCAGCATCTGCCAATTTCATGCTTTCCTTAAAACCTCAGGGGAATATGATGGTTTGGGGCCTCGGTGCTTTAAGGGGGAAGAAATGCCACAACTGGAGCACCCCGTCTGCAACAAAGCTTAGAAACATTATTTTTAATGCAGTTGTGAGAATCTTCCCATCTAGACTGGCACCTGATCCTTGCTGGCCAGGGCATCCTGGAAGTTGTCGTCCTTTAAAAAAAGGCATGTTTCCAAAATCTGGTCTCCAGTGGTCACCCACCTTGGCTCCGAAGAGAGGAAACTCAGAGCAGAGCTTCTGAAGAGGGCCTCAGAAAGTGGAGCTGGTTCCGACATGTTTTGAGATACACCGCAGTCCTTTTGTGGTTGAACCACAAAGGCATGAGGACTCAGGGCAGCCTGGCTTCTACTTACTACCCACACTTTTTAAAAACAACAAATGCCACACAGCATGCCTATGGCTCCCCATCGAAGCACCTACGTGGGTTAGGCTCAGCAGAGGTGTGGCATGGTATACGTTCCAGACCATGCCTTGGATGAATGCTTATGTATCTGCTGAAAGATCGGTGTGTATGGAAAAGAAAACACCGTACATGCACACATCCACACCTACCATAATCATCCCTAGGTGTTTATTTTTCTTTTTAAAAAATAAACCAAGAGTCATTCAGACATGGGATATATATATATATATATATATATCCTTCCTTGCAAAATGTCTCAGTTAGTTCCACAAGTAGAACTGCAGCAAAATATTATGGGGCTTGAAGCATAAGCTGGTCTTCCTTTTGAAAAGTATAGATTTGGACATATAACTATATGCAGCCTCTCCAATTCTATAAACTTTGTACATACCAGAGGATGGAAGTCCAAAACACACTGCAGAAATAATCCAGTTTGAGACTGCTTTAACTGCCCTGGCTCAGTGCTAGGGAACCCTGGGAACTGTAGTTTACTAGAGTTCCCAGAATTTCCTAGTGGTCTCAAACTGGATTAATTTCCGCATCGTGTTTTGGATGTACATGAGCTAAAACCTAGATGTTGATATGGCTTCAGTTCAAGCACAAAATACATCAATAAAAATGAAAATGCCAAAAAACAACAACACCCAACTTTTGTAACACTTCCCTTCTGCTCACCTGGAAAACTATACACACTCACCAGAGGTGAACAGGCCATCTCCTTATCCAAACCCTGGCTCTGAACACACCAGAAAAAGGGATAGATGGCTAAAATAGGCTAAAATACATAAGCTATAAAGCCTCCAGAAAGGTTAAAATGGCCCTGTGAAAATAACCCCCCAGAGTTACGTGCAGCTTGTGTTTGCCTGGGCCATGAGTTCATCCCCACCGTCCCCTAAAGATTAGAGAAGAGAGATTCCTCTAGAAGGAAAAGGGTGGTATAAAGGAGGGAGGTTGTTTGGAGGGAGGGGTGTGAAGTAAAAGGGGTGTTTGCTCATGTGCTTAGCTTTATTGCTTTTCATTCTACACCTCTTGTTTTAGCACCTGGAAAATTGGCGGTGCCACCTATTTGAAAAGCCAATAAATCTTCCCTCTCAATGCCGCCCCGCTTCCTTCTTCTCCTCCGCAGACGTTGGCAAGTCGGGTTTGCAAAATTTCAAAGCCGCTTGGTTTCCAGGAAGGCCGAAGAGGAGAAGCAGGTTTTTTTCACGGGTTGCAAAACTTGTCACCCAACCAACCCCTTCAAGTAAACTTCAGATCACCTATCCACGCCCAGTCTGGTTTTTTTGTGTGTAAAAAAACTAAAGGAGGGGGGGAGGTTGTGGAAGAGCCACACACAGAGAGAGACACAGACGTTGTACTGGTGTGTGTGGACTATTGGCACGTTCGGCTTCTGACCCAACTTCAGCACCGGTTGACACAAAGGCCTGGAAAGTTGCCCAATTCGAGCTCCAGATTCTCAGGGTGCGGTGGCCGAAAGCACATTTTCTCATCTTGGCGCTGAGCGCCGCACATCTGCAAATGGTTGTTGGCTGCTCGGTTTTCTTTTTTTGAACACCACACTCTGGGTGGGTTTTGTGAACTGAGCCTCTTGAAACAAAAATCTCATGGAGGGAGGAGGTGAGCCGCTTCAACAGAAAATGGTTTGTTCTTAATAGAGAAAAAGAAGGCCTTGGGGGAGGGGAAAAATCCATTTGAAAATGAATTTTTCTTCTGGCCTTCAAGGGGTGTGGAAGGTGAGATTTCCTGTATGTGCAAGTTTTCTGTCTCGGTCTCTCTGCATAGATGTAAAAGATCTTACTTCCAAGGCTGCTGCTCGGTTTCTGCACAAAATCTCTTTGCAAGGCAGGGCTAACCGCAAAAATCTCTCTGGAGCGAAAGTGTAGACATGCCTCTCGACCATTTTGAAAAGAGGTTCTGTCTAAGCACATTCATGCTCTCCAAGCCTCCCCGCCATGCGCCCTCCTCCTCCTCGCCACCCCACCCCACCCCCTTCCAAAGCCTTTGAAAGAAATCTGGGCGCAACAAGCCATTTCTGAGAAACTTTAGAGTCTGTTCATCTGTTTTGAATCACACACACACACTCACACACACAGTGCTGCTTTGCTTTTATGGCCCACTTCTCACAATGAATTACAAGACGTGAAGGGAGGGAGGGACATTCTAGAAGAAAGATGTAGTCCACCGCATACGCTTATTTTGCTTTTCCATCCCATGGAAGGCCAAGACTATTTCAAACAAGAAACGAAGCACAGCTTGGTTATGCCTTGTTGGCATATGCAGGAAAACCCCAGACCTTCTTGGACTACATGATAAATCATTTTTCCCTTTTTCCCAAAAGACTGACGGCAGTTTGTTTGGTTTTTGTTTTTAAAAGAAAGACTTCTTCGTTCGCTTTTTCGATTGAGTTTTCAAAAGCACTTTCGTTTAACCCAGAAAACACTGGGAAGCAACCAAAGATAGCCATCCATTTCTATCTCGCCGGAGCCGAAGACCTCATGGCCGACAAGATAAACAGACTTTGGAAAGACAAGAGAATGGTTATTTCAAAAGCAGCCCAGGTTTTAGAAAGGAGAGGGTGACATAGGCTTCCCCTCACCCACACACTACAATTTCCTTTGGCATCGGTTTGGATTGAAACAACGGCAACCGCCCTCCATTTGAATCTGAAGCAACCGTGCAGAAACACACACACAGGATCCTCTTGTGAAAGGTCTCTTTTCGACTCAGGTCCCAAGCTCTCCAAAACAGATCTCTTTCAAAGGTTGCTGGGTGGCGTTTTTGTTTTCAATGTTATTTTAAGGGGGAGAGGGTCGATGGAAAAAGAGGGTTTAAAAATACATCCTCAACCAGCTGTTAGCAAGGCTGGCAATTCTGAAACCTCCATAAAAACCCTGGTAGGGCTGCCAAAAGGGTTAGCCAAACAGGCCCAGACTTACTTCCAAAACCCCCCACCTCCCAAAATACCTTCCAAATTTCCATCCCGCTGGAAAATATAAATAAATCACAAGGGCTTGAACATTAAAGGAGGGGGAAGCAGACGTCCCCTCTGGACAAAGACTCCAGCCACAGGGATGAATGGGAAGAAAAAAGAAAACAGAGACCAACTTCTAGAATTAATCCATCCAACGCCAACCAAGCCCTAAAAGATCTACCAAGGCAATGAAGGGCTGAGTTGCTAAATAAAGGGCACCGTTTGGGAGCCACCGAGCTAAAGGAAAACTAATGGAAACATGGTCCCCATGGCTGCTTCTAGGCCGCCTCCTAGAAAGCAAGTTTTACAATTCTCTGGCATTCCTGAAAATGGGTGTGCGATTTGGGGGGAGACTTTCCAAGAACCCATCTGCTCTTTGGGGGAAAAAAAGAAAGGAGGCTGTCGAAGCGCCAGGTGAAAAGAGGCCGTTTTATGGAGGTGTGATCTTCCAAAATGCTCTCTCCCGGTCTCCCTCTCTGTGTCTAAAAGGATGTATGGACTCCAGGAACTTACATAAAATCGCAGATGGCGGCATGTGTACAGAATTCAAACACAGAGATTCAACCCCCCCCCCCATGCTTCGATTTGTCAGGCGGCCAAATAGGAAACCGCCTGAACTGTTTGGAAGGAGGGCTGTGATGATCTCTGGGGCGTACAGCAGGGAGGCCAAACAGATTGTGGGGGAAGAGAGAAAATAAACTGGAAAGCGGGGCCCAAAGATCCAAGAGACCTGGAAAGAGCTTTCGGAAGAACCGACAAACCTATCTGTGTCTCTCTTCCTTGGCGGTCGATGAGGAATTGGGGGCATGTATACACATATGTGTGCACACACATACACACATACACACACAGTCATAGGAGGGCTGTATAGGATTCAGTGTATATTGTGTGCACAGAAAGAGTACATATCCGCTATTACACAGGCACGTAAAAGCCTATGAAGGTCCATGAAGGGGAGCCATAAGGCAGACAACTTGAAAGCACACACACTCAAATATATATACACTCACACACATATATATACACACAGAGAGAGAAGCGATTAACAAAGAGAATTTTAAAAGATGTATCAAAAGCAAAAGATTTCTGCTTCTACTTTCTTTAGTTGCCAAAGATGAAACCGAGCCCTATAGTAGATGGTACTTTTATATACACATACACAATGCATGTGTAGGTACTACTGGTATGTCGTACACACATACACACCTAAATACCCCAAAGGCACCAGATCTTGTCTGATCTTGGAAGCTAAGCAGAGTCAGCCCTCACTAAGTCTTTGGATGGGAGACCTCCAACTCCATATCAGGTGCAGTAAACTATATTTCAAGGGCCACATCCTTGACTAAGAAAACCCTGTCTATAGGTATAGGCTACATACAGACAATATGTAACTTCGGTATATACTGTGCACACACACATTCTTATATAGGATCTACAGGCATATGCTACATACAGACAACACACAACCTGGATACCGTTTCCTTATTGCAATACATACTGTGCACACACAGATCCGTATGGGTTATAGAGGACCTATAGGCACAGGTTCCCTACAAACATGGTAGAACCTGGGTACACACTGTGCACACACATATTCTTATGGGTTATATAGGACCTATAGGGTGAGAGAAACCATCCTTTCGGTAAAAGGGAAGCGCAAGCTTGAGGTGAGGGGGGATGGAGAGAATTTGTGAGTGGGGGGCACAACCCTTGCCCTTGGTGCCAGAGCAGAAAACACTACAGAGTGTCTGAGGGAGTTGTCTAACACACACATATATATAAAAGGGCGCTCCACTTACCCGGGTGGGAATGCAGATTGATGCCAGAGGCTGCCAGGTACTTCCCTGGGGGCAAGGGGGCTGGTGGGAGCCCTGCTGCCGCCAAGGGTGCCAGGCGGGCAGCAGCGGCCGCCCCGGCGGCAGCAGCCACCCGGTGGTGGCTCTCCATGGCCAGCCCAGAGAGGAGTGGCGGGGGGACGTGGACCGAGCGCGGGGCCCCCAGGTCTCTTCCATCCATCCTCTGCAAGTGGGGCTCCCGGTCCGCCTTCCACCTCTCGCCCCCAGACTCAAAGGACCCCGCAGCGCCCCAGCCCAGGCCTGGGCTCCACCGTCATCTTCCTTCAGCTTGGCTGCCCCCCTTGCCTGCCCCCTTGGGGCTGAGGGGCTCTTCCAGGCGGGGTGGGTGCTTCCTTTTTCCTGGAAAAAAGAGTGGGGAGAGACAAGTTAGACACCATGGCCCATGGCAAAGGAAAGATGGGGAGCAAGGAAAAGGACCCACTCAAGGAATGGGGTCCCTTTGGGGGAAGGAAAGAAGAGGGGAAAGACCTTTCAGATATCATGGCACAGGACACTGAAAGATGGGGAGCAATGAAAAGGACCCACCCAAGAAAGGGGATCCCTTTGGGGAAGGAAAGAAGTGAGAGAAGTCCATACTGACATAGGGGCACAGGACACAGAAAGATGGGGAGCAATGAAAAGGGCTCACCCAAGAAAGGGGGGTCTCTGGGGAAGGAAAAAACACAGGACACTGAAAGATGGGGAGCCATGAGGACCCACCCAAGAAAGGGGGGCTTTTGGTAAAGAAAAGAAAAAGCCATTCAGACATGATGGTATAAGACACTGAAAAATGGGGAGCAATGAAAAGAACCCACCCAAAAATGGGGTCTCTTTAGGGAAGGAAAGAAGGGGGCAAAGACCATTCAGACATGATGGTATAGGACACTGAAAGATGGGGAGCAATGAAAAAGACCCACCAAAGAAAGGGGGTCCCTTGAAGGAAGGAAGGAAGGAAGGGCCATCAGACTTGATGGCCCAAGACACTGAAAGATGGGGAGCCATGAAAAGGACCAACCCAAGAAAGAGGGAAAGGAAAGATGTAGGGACCATTCCAATATGATGGCATAGGACACTGAAAATGGGGAGCAATGAAAAGGACCCACCCCAAAAATGGGGATCCCTTTGGGAAAGGAAAGAAGGTGGGGAGACTATTCAGACATGATGGCCCAGGACACTGGAAGATGGGGAGCAGTGAAAGGGAACCATCCAAGAAAGGGGTCTTTTGGGGGAATGAAAGAAGGGAGAACATGGAATTTGAAATCGCCCATCTCTTTGTTTCTCAAATCAATCCCAAAAATAAAATAAATCAAGGCATAGGGTAGACTCCGGGACAATGTTCATAAATAAATCTCACAGAGTTCAGTGGGTCTGAACCAAAATAAAGGGGTCCAATTAAGACATTGGCTCCTCTATCGCCCCCACAAAAAAAAAAAAACCCAATAATCCCAGCCTGGACTCTTTCCACCTTTTAAATACATTCCATATACTGTAAAGGAATGTCGCCCTTTTGCAACATGATTTACAATGTGAAGGAAGTCTAGGTTTCATGAGGGAAATATTTATGATTCTGGAAAGAAATGGGGGTCCAAAGATTCTTCCCCCCCCCCCCAAAAAAATAACCACACCCCAATCTGTACTCCTTTTAAACATATATATCTTTAATATACTGTAAAGGAATGTAACCATCTAGGTCTTTTGCAACATTATCTACAAGAATGTTTAGGCTTAATGAGGGCAATATTTATGGAGAACATATCCATCTAGGCCTTTTGTGACATCAGTTGCAAAGGAAGATGTAGAAAATCTAGGCTTCGTGAGGGAAATATGTATGATTCTGGAAAGAAATTGGGGTCCAAAGTCTTCCCCCCCCCCCAAAAAAAAAGCCGAACCCAACTTGGACTCCTTCCGCCTTTTAAATATATATATTTAATATATTGCAAAGGAATAAAGGCTGTTTGCAATATTATTTGCAAGGTGAAGGAAGCCTAGGCTTTGTGAGGGAAACATGTATGATTCTGGAAAGAAAATGGGGTTCAAAGTCCCCCCCCCCCAATAAAACCCAACCTAAGCTGGACATATATATGAGAGAGAGAGAGAGAGAGAGAGAGATGGTGTATAGATGTGTGTATATATATATATATATATATATATGAAATAGATATCTGTCTGTCTATAGTAAAGGGATATATCCATCCAGGCCTTCTGCAACATTATTTACAAGATGAAGAAAGTCTAGGCTTCATCATGAGGGAAATATATATGATTCTGGAAAGAAATTAGTTTCCCCCAATAAAACCCAACCTAAACTGGACTCTTTCTACCAGAGAGAGAGAATATATATCTGCCTAAATATGTATGATTCTCGTAGGAAATTGGGGTTCAAAGTCCCCCCATAAAACCCAACCTAAGCTGGACTCTTTCTACCATATATATATATATATATACTGTAGAGAGAGAGTTACACAGTAGATAGATAGATGATTGATAGATAGATATGAATATATATAATATCTGCCTAAATATGTATGATTCTCATAAGAAATTGGGGTTCAAAGTCCCCCCCATAAACCCAACCTAACCTGGACTCTATATACCATAACTATATAAATATATATATATATATATATATAGGGAGAGAGAGATTTACACAGTATATAGATGATAGATAGATAGATAGATATGAAATAGCTGCCTAAATATGTATGATTCTCATAAGAAATTGGGGTTCAAAGCCCCCCCCATAAACCCAACCTAACTTGGATTCTTTCTATCATAGAGAGAGAGAGAGAGAGAGTTACATGGTATATAGATAGATAGATATGAATATATATAGTATCTGCCTAAATATGTATGATTCTCATAGGCAACTGGGGTTCAAAGTCCCCCCCCCCAATAAAATGCAATTGAACCTGGACTTTTTCTAACACACACACATATATATATATATACACACACACACACACATATATACATACAAATATATATACATATACATAGAGAGACATGATAGATAGATTCAGATATCTATCTCTTTCACTATATGTATGTGTGTATGTGTATATATATATATATATATGGATGGCTGCTTATTGGTCTCTCATATATATATATATATATATCCATCTAGGCCTTCTGCAACATTATTTACAAGGTGAAGAAAATCTAGGCTTCATGAGGGGAAATATGTATGATTCTGGAAATAAATTGGGGTTCAAATTCCCCCCCCCAATAAAACCCAGCCTAACCTGGACTCTACCATAGATAGATAGATAGATAGATAGCTTTATTTCTCACATATATATATATATATATATATGATATATCTCTATCTATATATATGAAATAGATATCTATCTATAGTAAAAGGATGTATCCATTTAGGCCTTTTGCAATATTTGTGTTTACAAGGTGAAGAAAGCCTCAGCTTTCATGAGGGGAAATGTTTATATTTATATTTGGGAGTTGTTTATATTTGGGAGGCTCAAAGGTATTTTCTTTAAAAACAAAAAAAAGGAAAAATATGGAGGATCAGGGCCCAAGGCAACAAAATGGCAGCCATTCCCACTCTGGTGTTTTATTTTCCTCACAAATATTTTCCCTCAGAAATTGTGTGTTAGTCTCAAAACTGGGGCCTACTACTCCTGAGTAGGCCTATACAGGGCTTAAGATTTTCCTGGCCCACTTTTTACCTCAGGCATGAGGGAGGCCAATGAAAACCAATGGGGTTTTTAAACCTAATTAATCCCCCCCCCCTCTTTATTATCCTCCTCTGTGTGGAATAGTTCTTTTTAAATATTAGAAATTAAAAATAAAACTCCTCATTTGGGTCTGTCAGTGGTCTCAT
This sequence comes from Urosaurus nigricauda, assembly GCA_034509955.1. Taxonomy (NCBI): domain Eukaryota; kingdom Metazoa; phylum Chordata; class Lepidosauria; order Squamata; family Phrynosomatidae; genus Urosaurus; species Urosaurus nigricauda. Next base: position 19,231,720 of record JAOEGL010000008.1, read on the forward strand.
ACAGTGTACCCTCATATATATATATATATATATATACACACACACACACACACACATATATATATATATACACACACATTCTCTCTCTCTCTTTCTGTATATATAGGGGAACATTGTATGAGGCCAATAAGCAGCCATCCATATATATAATGAAATTATATATATATATGGGAACATTGTATGGGGCCAATGAAAACCATTCATATATATATATATATATATAATGAAAGGATTTTTATATGTGTGTTTGCATATATATATATATATATATATATGGGGGAACACTGTATGAGGCCAATGAACCATATACATCTATATATATATATATATATATAATGAAAGGATTTAAATATATATATATATATATAGAAAGGATTTTTATATGTGTGTTTGCATATATATATATATATATATATATATGGGGGAACACTGTATGAGGCCAATGAACCATATACATCTCTCTAAGGATTTAAATATATATGGGGGAACTCTATATGAGGCCAATGAGCATCCATCTATATTTTTAATGAAAGGATATATATATATATGGGGGAACTCTGTATGAGGCCAATGAACAACGATTCATATGAAAGGATTTAAATTATATATATATATATATATATATATGGGGAACTCTATATGAGGCCAATGAGCATCCATCTATATACATAATGAAAGGATATATATATATATATATATATGGGGAACTCTATATGAGGCCAATGAGCATCCATCTATATACATAATGAAAGTATATATATATATATATATATATGTGGGGGAACATTGTATGAGGCCAATGAGTAATCCAAATCATTTTCCCTAAAAAACAACCCTAAAATAAAGACCATAATTTCCTTTTTTTTAAAAAAAAACCTAAATAAATAAGGATTTCCTAAAATTGTTTCATTGTTTCCATCAGAGGAAGGGGAAAAAAATCTGTTTTTATATCTCTTTTAAAAATAGGCAGAGGTGATCACATCAGATGGGAATGCAGATTCCCATTTATTTTCATTTATATTTATATTATAGCCCTATTTACATTATATTGTATATGAGGCTTTTTTTATTTCAAATAATGTATCCCCCCCCCATCCCTTTTCCATCTTATCAGGTGTGAGTAAAGCAAATAAAAATGCAAATAAAAATTGCTTCCCACCCTGAAGTGAAAAACAAGCACACCTTATCAGCATCTTAACCCTGAAAAAGTATTTAATGTTTAACCTTTTTTCCCCTCTTCCAGCCAACAATCTGCTAGAAAAAAGAAAAAAAAAGACATTGAGACCTTTGAAACTGACTTTTGTTCAAGTATCTTTAGAAACTGGGGGAAAATGGAGATTATTTTTCTAATGGGAAGCTAATGTTTTATTATTTTATTTTATTTTTATTTTATTTTATTATTTCACCCAGAGACCATTTTCTTTAAATCTCCCTCCCTTTTCCAGCTCCCTAAACCTTCAAGCCTATCATTATTATTAGTATTATCAATTATTATTATTATTAATATTATTTTCTTACATCCTGCCTTTCTCCCAATATAGAGACTCAAGCCAAGATCCAAGTCTACTCAAAAGTAAACCCATTGGTTCCAATGGAAATTTACTTCTGAGTAAGAGTGGCACAGCACTCAATGCAATTGAAATGGGCTTGAAAATACAAAAATTGGGGAATGGTTCTGAAAAATGTTAGATAAGGAATAAAATTCATTCCTTAAAAATATGTATATTCCAAAAACCACCCATGTCTACTCAAGAAGTAAATCTCATTAAATTCAATGGATCTACTCCCTAGTAAAGGGAGGGGGTATAGATCCAGTTCTACTTTCCCAAAATCCAAATGATTCAATGGCTTCCAAATCTAACATTTTTAAACTGGATTTTATTTTTTGGTTGTTGTTTTTTTTTGGCACATATTTTTTTAAATCAAACATTCCTTTAAAATATCTACAGAGATAAAAGTTTAAAAATTTCTTTCCCAAGCTTGAATTTTTTTTCTCTTAAATCCTTTTATTTTATTCCCTAAAAAAAGAAAAATGTGAAAGAGTGAAACCTAAAAGAAAGAAGCCACTCTTTTTAAGTGAAATAATTTAATATTTTTTCCCTAAATCCTGACATTTTGCTCCCTAAAAAACAAATGCATGGAATAGGAGGGGGGGGGAACTATTTTTAAAGAGAAATAATTTAGTATTTTTCCTAAATCCTCACATTTTGCTCCCTAAAAAGCAAATGCATGAACAGAGACCTAAAGGAGGGAGGAAAAAACCCACTTTTTAAAGTGAAATAATTTAATATTTTTTCCTAAATATTCATATTTTGTTCCCTAAAAAGAAAGGGGTGGAATAGAGACCTAAAGGAGAGAGAAAAAAACCTACTTTTTAAAATAATTTAATATTTTTTTCCTAAATCCTCACATTTTGTTCCCTTAAAAAACAAATGCATGGAATAGAGACCTAAAGGAGGGAGGAAAAAAACCACTTTTTAGAGTGAAATAATTTAATATTTTTCCTAAATCCTCACATTTTGCTCCCTAAAAAGAAAGGGGTGGAACAGAGGGACCTAAAGGATGGAGAAAAAACCCATTTTTAAAAAGTGAAATAATGTCATATTTTCCCCTAAATCTTCACATTTTGGTCCCTAAAAAAGAAAGGGGTGGAATAGAGAGACCTAAAAAGAGGGAGAAAGAAATCACTTTTTTAAAATTTAGGAGGATTTAGGAAAAATAATATTTTTTTCCTGCCTCAATAACTCGCCTCAAAAGTATAAAATCCCAAAATAAAAATTCTCAATTAATTGTAGATCCTTCCAAGGGAAGGGAAAAAAATTACACTGTACTGGTTCCAGGTTTGTTTGTTTTTTCCCCTGTTTAAAAAATAAAATAAAATAAAATAAAATCCTTCTTAGGTCCTTTAACTAGCTTTAATTGAGAGTTTCTCACTTTAATCTGGGTTTAGTTAAACCGATCACTGGCTTTTTATCAGATTAAAAAAAAACCCATCTCAATCCCAATCCATGGTGGGGAGAATCCCACAAGATTTTTAAAAATTTCAATTTTCCTAAAGTCAAACCATAATTTCCTTAAAACCAACCCTAAATAATGAATGGTTTCCTAAAATAAAGATATTGGCTACATTTTTTCCAGCAAAGGGAGGAGAAGAAAAATATGTTTTTCCCCCTTTAAAATGGGGCAAATGATCACATCAAATGGGAATGCAAAATCCCATTTATCCCTTTATATATTTATTTTGGAAAAGGGTGAATTTTTTCATGAATTCTTATGAAACTCTCCTGGCTTCCAGAGGCTTCAAATAGAGAAAAATAAAACAACTTACTCCATCTAATCTTGGACTCTAATTTTTAGGGAGAAAAATGGGTATTTCTGGGTGTGTTTGGGAATATCCCATTTAATTTTTCTACCTTTTTTCCCCTTCCTTTCTTCATTTTCCTGCCCTAACCTTCCCCCAAAATGGCTGAATTCCTGATTTTAATTAAAAACAGGCTTCTCTCCTGCTTTTAAAAAATGCAATATCCCCCCCTTTCTCTTTTTCTTTCCAAGGCAACTTCTATGACCAAAAATACATAGAGAAAAGCCTATGTAAGGCTCCAAATTTCTCTCCTGATCCATTACTTTTACATGTAAATATATGTATGCAATTGATCAGGAAAGAAATTTGGAGCCTTACAATATAGATAGGTAGGTAAGTAAGGATCCAAATTTATCTCCTAATCCATTACTTTTATAGGGATGGGGAAAGTGAAAAGAGGAGAAAAATCTGGGGTGGAAACTAAATCCAGATCCATATCTATATCTATATCTCTATATATAGATATAGATATAGGCTCCAGATAGATACAGATATGGGGGGGACTACAAAGAGGAGAGAAATCTGGGGTGGAAACTAAATCCATATATATATATATATATATATATATCTTTCCTGGTCCATTTTATATATATATATATATATGTGTGTGTGTGTGTGTGTGTGTATATATATATATATATATTGGGGTGGGCAAACTGAAAAAAAGGAGAAAAATCTGGGGTGGAAACTAGATCCAGATCCATTATAGGCTCCAAATTTCTTTCCTGAGCCATTACCTAAATATATATATATATATATTGGGGTGGAGAAACTAAAAAGAGGAGAAAAATCTGGGGTGGAAACTAAATCCATATAGATAGACAGATAGATAGATATTCCAAATTTCTTTCCTGAACCATTACATATATATATATATATATATATATTGGGGTGGGGATACTGAAAAGGGGAGAGAAATCTGGGGTGGAAACTAAATCCAGATCCATATATAGGCTCCAAACATATATTTATATATAGGGTTGGGAAAACTAAAAAGAGGAAAGAAATGTGGGGTGGAAACTAAATCCTGATCCAGAGAGAAAGGCTCCAAATTTCTTTCCTGATCCATTACTATATATATATATATATATTGGGGTGGGAGAACTAAAAAAGAGGAGAGAAATCTGGGGTGGAAACTAAATCTAGATCCATATATAGGCTCCAAAGTAATATATATATATATGTATATAGGGTTGGGAAAACTAAAAAGTGGAGAGAAATGAAAACTAAATCCAGATCCAGAGAGAGAGAAAGAAAGGCTCTAAATTTCTTTCCTGACCCATCACTATCTATCTATATATTTTTATATATATATTGGGGTGGGAGAACTAAAAAGAGGAGAGGAATCTGGAAACTAAATACTTTTTTTATATTTTGGAGGGGCTTCCTTTGGAAAGCAAAAAAGCCTCTTTTTTCCCATTCTATTCTATTTCTTTCCCCAACTTCTCCAAGAAGAGTCAAGAAGAGAGATAGTTCCTCTTACCTTTTTTTGCTTTTCCTTTCCAGGGGAAATAAAAAAGAAACACAACTCTTTGTGTTTTTTCCTTATGGAGTCCTCTTCTTTGGCATCCTTTTGCATCCAAACACACACAAACCCACCCCAAAAATGAACAATTTGGAAAAATTAAAATAAAATTAGATCCTTAAAAGCAATGCATTTTGCAAAAAGGTTGGTCCTGCTTCTGCTTCTTCTGTTGGTGCTGCTCTTCTCCCTCCAGGATGTCTACTGGTCTTTACTGGTCTTTACTGGTCTCCTTGAAAGCAGAGCTGCTGCTGCTCCTGCTCCTCCTTGATCCGGATCCACTCCTCCCAAAAAGCGTCCACACGAGATGAAATCCGGATTAATCCACTCCAGGTCCCAAGGAAGAGCAGCAGATCTATCTTCTCCATATACAGAGTGCAACAACAACAACAACAAGGGCATTACAACATATTTCTCCCTCTTTTTGCACCTTTTTTAAAATTTATTTTTAATATATATATTTTAATATATTTATTTAATGGAAAAAAAAGAGGGAGTTATAACTAAGAGAGAGGAAAAAAAGGCAATGCAAAAAAAAATTTTTTTGCAATTTTATGAAACAAGCATTGTTCCTCCTCATCCCTCCCCCCCTTTGCAGCCATTGGTTGGTCCATCTCCTGCTCTCTGATTGGCCCAGGAGGCTGTCAATCACTCTCATGTAAACACTCAGCCTTTATAAAACCAATTATGGGAAAAAAGGAGGAGGAAGGGCAGTTTCAAGGCTACCCCATTGGCTCAGCCAAAGGAGGCCCTGGATCAGTGGCTGTTTCAAGGCTCCCCCTCCAATTCTTTTCTGGGGTTTTTTTTCCCCTCCCCACCTTTTTTTTTCTCTAAAAAGAAAAGAAAGTCAATTTCTCGTTTTAATTTTCTCTTTTCTTTTCAGCTTCTTCTTCATCATCATCATCATCCACTTTGGTTTGGGTTTATTATTGTTATTTATTTATTTGGGGCTGTTGGAACAAAGAAAGAAAAAAATGCTGCATTTTTAGGGCTTTAAAATGGGATTTATTTATTTTTAATTTTTAAAGGAAAGAGGGTTCAACCCTGGCCTCTTTTTTTTTCTTTCTTTTTTTTCCTTTCTGATGCTATATTTTCTACAAAGCTTGCAAAATAAAGGTTTGCAAAAGGTTTGCAAGGAGGGATTTGGAATCATTATTATTATTATTAATTGAGGTTTATTTTATTTTTTAAAAATTGCAATTGCTGTCCTTTATTTGTCCTCTTTCTTTGCTGTTTGCTCCAGACTAGCTCCATTCCCAGGTAAGAAGAAGGCAAGCCATGGGTTCAAATCCAGCCATTCTCCTCTTTGTTGTTGTGGTGGTTGTTGTTGTTGTTGTTGTTGTTGTGTGCCTTCAAGTCATTCCTGACTTATGGAGACCCTAAAGGTGGGTTTTATTGGGCAAGATTTCTTCAGAGGTGGCTTGCCCTTGCCTTCCTCTGAGGCTGAGAGAGTGTGACTTGCCCAAGGTCACTCAATGGGTTTCAATGGTGGAGCTAGGATTCGAACCCAGGTCTCCAGAGTCCAAGGTTCTGAGTCTCTAAATAATAATAATAAATAATAATAATAATAATAAATAATAATATCCTGAGCCAGGATTCGAACCTAGGTCTCCAGAATCCAAGGCTCTGGGCCTCTAAATAATAATAAAAAATAATAATATCCTGAGCCAGGATTCGAACCCAGGTCTCCAGAATCCAAGGCTCTGGGTCTCTAAATAATAATAATAAATAATAATAAATAATAAATAATAATATTCTGAGCCAGGATTCGAACCCAAGTCTAACGCTGGGCCATAATTAAAAATAATAATAATAATAATAATAATAATAATAATAATAATAGTTCTGCTGCTGGTTCCATTTACACCGAAGGCTCAGGATTCGGATCAAACCCGGTTCGAACCCGGTTGTCATTTTGTCTTTAAAACACACACACACACACATTACTCCCATTTTCCTTCCACTTTGCTGGAAGGTTTTTGTTGCTTTGGTTTTGGTTTGTTTTGCAAAAGGAACAGCAACTTTCTTGCAAAAGCCTCCCAAAACAAACTTGTGTGTGGCTCACATTTTAGATACACTTTCTCTTTTCAATTAATATATATATATATATATATATATTTCTGGAGGTGAAGGAAATGAATTTAACCCCAGCTTTTTCCCATCCTCTCTACCTTGCTTTTGAATCTCTAATATATATATATTCGTTTTGTTTGGGTTTTTGCAAAATAAATTTTAAAAAATTATATGTGTATATATATATATATATATACACACACACATATATAATTATATATATATATATATATATATAGTGGAACTGATGGGGCTGTAGTTTGGGGTGAGTAAAATATTTTTTTTAATCCGTTTTGTTTTTTGTCTCCATGTGTTGTTGTTGTTTTGCAAAATAAAAATAAAAATATGTATGTATATGTGTGTGTGTATATATATATATATATATAGTCTTGTCGCCTTTGAAACTGATGGGGCTGTAGTTTGGGTTAGATTATATATATATATATATATATATCTGTTTTTTTTATATCTGCATGTGTTTGCTTTTGCAAAATAAATAAAATACATCTAAAATACATACATAAATATTCTTGTATCCTTTGAAACGGAGGGAGCTGTACTTTTGGGGTTAGATATCATGTGTGTGTGTGTGTGTGTGTGTCTATATATATATATATATATAGTGTGTGTGTATGTATAATATATAATATATATATAGTGTGTGTGTATATATATATATATATATATGTAGACATATGTGTGTGTATATATATATATATATATGAGAAAATGTGATATATATATATATATATAGTGTTGTGTGTGTATGTATAATATATAATATATATAGTATATATATATATATATAGTATATATATATTTGAGATAAAATGTGTGTGTGTAATTAATATAATATATATAGTGTTGTGTATGTATAATATATATATGAGAAAAAAGTGTGTGTAATATATATAATATATTGTGTGTGTGCATAATATATATATAAATATATATATAGTGTATGTATAAATATATATATATATATACACACACACACACACATATATATATATATATATATATATATAAAAGAAAATGAATGTGTGTATATATATGTGTGTTTTGTTGCACCCTTGAGCCTGTGTCTTGCTTTTGCAAAATAAATATATGATATATATGTTAAAAAATAGTTTTGTGGCTTTTCAAGCGGTTGGGGGGGGGCTTTTGTAATGTGGGTCAGCACACCCCACATTTTGGAAAGTTTCTCCCCGAATAGATGAGGAAGAGAATTAGGGAAGAAGGAGGGGAAAAAAAATCCTCATTTAATTCCAGAGTAAAAATGTTTTTTAAAAAAGGGGGGAAGAAAAAAGAGAAAGAAATACCCAGCAGTTTCAAAGTGCCCCTTGGAGCTCTGGCGTGGCAGTTTCCAGGCTGCCCCCTTTTTGGGAGGGGGAGTGGAGGAGAGAGAGAGAGGAAGGGGGGAAGGGTGAGAAAAAAAAAAGGCCCCAAAATAGTCCCACAGATTAGAGGAAAGCCAAAGCCAAAGCCAAAGGAGGGAGGCTTTCTTTCAAACCTTTCCCTTTTTCTGTAAAAGGGCAGGAGGGAGGAAGAGCCCCTGCAAAGCAAAGCAAAGCAAAGACAAGGAGAGAGGAAGGGCTGCCTTTGGACCCTTTGGTTTTCCTTCCCCCCCCCCATAAAAAAAGGGGGGGCCACTTGGAAGAAGGACTGGAAGGGTCAGCTTTTCAAGTTTGGTTTTTCTGATGTGTGAGTATATATATATATATATATATGGACTATACACATGCACACACATATCTGGAAGGACTGTATATATATATATATATATATATACACACACACATACATACACACATATCTGAAAGGACTATATTATATATATATATATATATGGAATATCTCTCTCTCTCTCTCTCTCTATATATATATATATATACAAACACACATATCTGATATATATATATATATATATATATATGGAATATCTCTCTCTCTCTCTCTATATATATATATATATACACACATATCTGAAAGGACTATATTATATATATATATATATATATGGAATCTCTCTCTCTATATATATATATATACACACACACATACACACATATCTGAAAGGACTATATAATGTGTGTGTATGTAATCTCTCTCTCTCTCTCTCTCTCTCTATATATATATATATATATGTATATATAGTGTACACACAAACATGCACACATATATACATATACCTGTATATAACTGGAAGGTATATGCACACATACACACATTTGGAAGGACTATATAACATACACACACATATATATATGAAAGGACTCCCTCCCTCCCTCCCTCTCTCTTAAATATATATATATATATATATATATATAAAATACACACATACATACATATACCTGTATATGTCTGGAAGGACTATATATACACATACACAAATATTTGGAAGGACACACACACATATATATATGTGGAAGGATTTTCTCTTTACACACATATATATATACACATATATATATATATCTGGAAGGACTACATATATATTTAAGTACACACATACATTTGGAAGGACTGTATATATATATATATATATATACACACACACACACATACACACACATGGAAAGACTATATATATATATATACACACACACACACACCCCTTTTCGAAAATTGCACCCCAAACCTCCTTTTTCCTACAAAAAGTGGTGCCAAAAGTGCCTAGTTTGGGTTGTCTGGTTAGTTGCTTTTCCTCTACCCCTCTTTCCAAATTGGCCAAGTGTTAAGAGAGACAGGTTCGAGACCCATCCCCAATAATAATAAATAATAAATAATAATTAATAAATAATTAATAATAATTAACAACGATAGTGGTGGTGATGATGATGGGAAAAGAGGTCCACAGCATGGCACCCCTGCCCCATCCTTCCAGGGCTTTAACCTAGAGAAAGTGACCCAAACCCAGGGCTGAGGGATGATCTATCCTTTCCCTTTCAAACCCTCCACCTTTTCTTTTTTATTCCTCCCTTTTTCGCTTCTTCTTCTTTTCTTTGGTGCAGAGAGAGACTAGTCAAGTCTCTGGTGCAGCTGGGAGCCATTTTGTGGCTGGGTGGAGCTCTCCTTTCACAACCCAAGTTGCATTGTGTGTGCAAAGACACACCAGGAAAAAACACAACAAGTGAGTAGATGGGGCAAGCCTTTTTCTTGCAGGGAGAAAGGGGGGCAGAGATCCAGGGCCCTTTCCCTTTTTCTTTTCCCTTTCTCCCCATTAAATATATATTTAGATTCTCCCCTTCATTGCTTCTTTGGGTGTGCATTTCTTTTCTTTTTTCCCCACTCTCTCTCTAAAATTGCTTCTCTATAGGATTTCCAGAAAGGCTGCCATGGCTCTCCGAAAGGTAGGAAGGAAGGGATTTTTTTAAAAAACCTAAAAATTAAAATTTTTTTACACTTTACGTGGCAGTAGATCCCCCTCGAAGCGGAGAGGATTGGCCTCGGGATAACCCAAGTTGCTCTGTTTTTATTCCTCACGGGGTTTTTCGTGTTTAAACTTTATAAACATCATCGTCGTCATCATTATTATTTGGGTTTTTTAAAATTTATTTTATTAATTTAATTTAATTTAATTTAATTTATTTATTTATTTTATTAATAGTATAACCTACGTGAAACAGTATTTAAAATACTATTTTACATATATAAATTACATATACCAATATATAAATAGTATATAAAATATATGTTACATAGCATTCCACAGACACTATGTAGTAAATCACATTAACTATCCTTATCTAAATCTTATTCATATTAAACCGTTTCATATTAACTCAACCAGTCATTTAAAAAAACATGAAATTATTATTATTATCTTCAGCCTTTTGCATTATTATTATTGTTATTTGTAACCCCCTTTTTTTCCAAAATTGGGACTCAAAGCAGCTGATGGTCTAAAGACGCAACGCAATGAAAAAACGTGCAAAAATGACAGTTAAAGAGGAATGAAGCTACCACAACATTAAAACACATCCTTTAAAAAGCCATTCATTCGTTGCAATCTATATTTTGGACTCCTTTGCACCCCAAAAATGGGCAAAGGTTTGCCCCAGTGGAAGACATAAGTTTGCCAAGAGGGTGAAAAAAGCACCCCAATAAGAGAAACCTATATTTTTCAGTGCAATCCTAAATAAATATATAGGTCTGCTTCCTATTGAGCTCAAAGAGATGGGCACCAGGATCCTAACTTTATGGAGTTGCCAGCCCACTTGCCCATTGGATTTACCATTCTGTAACATATCTGGGAAGTAGACCCATTGAATTCAATTGGGACGGGTCACTGAGTTTGGATCGGGTCCTTCCGTTTGCTTCTATGGGTATTTTTTCACCCCCTTCCCTAATTTTTTACCATACTGGGGTAAAATATCTGAAGGCGTTTTTGGGACACCTGCTATCTTCTTACTCCTTGCGGAAGGTCATGCCAACCTTGAAACAAGGCTTACCCGCCCTCTTTCCTAACACTTTACTCCCCTTCCAGATCCCTTGATAAAAGATTTAGGGGTCAGCCTAAATAGGGAGTAAGCCCTATTGCGGACCTATGAGATTTCCCATTTGAGTAGGCGCATGCCTGAATATAGAAATCATAATCGTTTGTGGAATCACCATCAGCGCTTTGGCTTTTTGCTGTGGAAAAGATTCCCATGTTGGCACGCAATACCAAATCGTATTATTCCACTTATTCCTTTTGCGGCATTATTTTTAAGGAGGAGAGGCGATAACATGGATTACTCCGATCTGTAGAGTTACTACAAGTAACCTTCTCTCTGGACATCAAGTCTATTTCGTGAATTTTACAGTGACTTGATCCATGTTCGGTTTCCATAGCCCTACTGTTCTTCATGCAAACCAAGGCTGCGTTCACACTGGAGAAATAAACCGGTTTAAGTGCCATGGCTCAATGCTGTGCAATTCTGGGAATTGTAGTTTGTTGTGGGGCCCAGAGCGGAGGTATATTGCAATGGCAATCCGAACGCAATCGTGGGGTTTCACGTTATTGCGAATGAGGGTATCTCACACAATTTCGGGCAATGGGAAGTCATTCCGAACGCAATCATGGGGTTTCATGTAATTGCGTATTAAAGTATCACACAATTTCGGGCAATGGGGGGTCATTTCGGGCAATGGGAAGTCATTCCGGATGCATTCCGAACGCAATCAGATTTCACGTAAATTCGCTAAACTAGCAAATTCACGTAATTGCGAACCGGCTCCATTCGCAATCGAGAGAAATTCCTCCCATGTGATAAACTCCAATGACAAGTTATGGGAAGTATGAGAAGGGCTGGTTTTTGCTATAAACTGGAAGATGCAGCATCACCATCATCCATCATTTGTATCCCCCTCTTTTCCAAGAACTGGGACCCAGAGCTGCTCACGACGTTAAAAGTGCAATACAACGAAAAACATAGAATTGGTGTCAAGTAGATGGTCTTCATGCAAAGATTTTGCAAATCTCTTGGTTTCATGGGGTATCTGGGAGGCAACGCATTCCTTGCCTCCACTGGGTTAGAAAAAATGACTCCATCCAAATATAGTTTGCCTAAGTAAGGAGATCTCAGCTTTGAATACTTTTTAAGGCAAGGGAATGGTTTATATCTTACTCCGCGCCACACATAAACGCATATAGGTACCCATAACATGTTCGCTCGGATATAAATTACAATATGATCTCGGAAAAAAAGGCTCTTTTGGCAGTGCTTTGCTTTTCCGGCAGCTTCATGGGAAAGACCAGTTCTGCTTTCAAGCTGGGATGGAATTCAATATATAGGAAGGAATTCAATATATAGCTCTATATAGATGCCTTTACCATCTTACTCTGCATCCCTTCCATCAAAAATACTTTGATTTTTCTCAAGCGACTCCCAGACGTTGTCCTATCAGTCCAAAATTCTGCAATGGTGATGCTGGGGAGACTAAAAATGGTAGAAATGGTACCTTTTGTGAGTCTTTATGGAATCCAGGGTGCCAAACACACTGCAGAACTGTTCCAGTTTGAGACCGCTTTAACTCCCCTGGCTCAGTTAAACTAGGAATTGAAGTTTATTGTGGCCCCGGAGCTCTCTGACAATGGAAGGGTAGAGGTCTCCCAAAACTACAGTTCCCAGAGATTTCCCTTGCGTTGAGCCAGGACAGTTAAAGCGGTCTCAAACTGGATTATTTCTGCCGTGTGTTTTGCACCAAGGAGGACCTTTTTTTGATGCTCTAGGTGGAGAAGGCATCATCTCTGGAACATGTGATGATAACCTCTTCCATTTATTAATATATTATTTTTAGACCTAAGGATAGTATATTGTAACGGTTAGCGTGTTGGACTTGGGAAATACAGGCTTATATCCTCACGGAGTGGTGAAATTGAGTTGGACGAGTCAGTCTGAGCCTGGCCTACTTCACAGGGTTGTTGTGAGGACAAGAGAGGGAGCCATAGGAACTCATTGACCTCACTGGAGGAAAAGGAGGAGATATAAAATTTCAGCGTTGGATTAGGACTCTGGAGACTAGGATTTGACTCCCCATTCGGTCACTGGGCGGCCTTGGGCAAGTCACACTCTCTCAGCCTCAGAGGGAGGCAAAGGCAAACCCCATTTTGAACACATCTGGCCAAGAAAACCCTAAAATAAATCGGAAATGCCTCAAAGGCACACGACAACAAGAGAAACGCCATACATAAGCCAGCCAGGACTACGACGTTCCTAGAAAATGAGGTGTGTTTGCAGAAGTATTTTTTATTTTACTCCTGGCAAACATTTCCTGGTGAAGACAATCTGTCCCCGAGAAGAAAGAAGCCAAAGTGTGTGGCGTTCCTTTTTTTAACTACACAAAGAGGCGAGTTATTATTTTAAACCTGCCACCCGGAGCGGGATATCTCTCTGCGTTATGTATTACGTATTCTCTCTTTTTTTAACTTCACGGCCCTTAAAGTCCTCCCTTTTCTTTCCCTCCTGTTGACACTTCCGTATGTAAGTGCGTTGGGGCAAGGACTTCCCTTTCATGCCTTTAACTTCTTCCTCGGCAAAACATTGCACACAATGGCCGATAGCTCTATAAACAATAAAATGACTATTCGGCTGTGCCAACAGGGTCAAAGAGGTATTTTCCCTGACTGAATGAAGCGAAACAAACCCAGAACATGGAACTGGCATCCTTGGGCAAGGTCAGCGCTACCAAGCCTCAAAAATCCCTCAGCAGGTGAATTGCCAGCAAAAAGCCGGGAACAAAAAGTGTCACTAATTGAAGTTAGTTTCTTATCAGTATTCTGAGGATAAAGCTGAAATATTTGCACACTCTTTGATTATAAAATCCAACAGTGCGTCTAGGGGGGAGAAAAAATGTAAGGCACCCCACTGAAGCTTTGTTTCTCCTGTGCTTTTAGATGCGGCTGTTTTCTTTATGTGCCTACACCTGACACACTTTACATCGGTGTAAAAAGTCACTCTTGCAGTCCACGGAAACAAACATTGGCAGCGATTCCTTATTCCAGTCCTTATTCCAGACCAGCACACCTTTCCTGAACATTTTATTATTATTATTATTCCATTTGATTTTAACGTTTTGGCACTCTTGCTTTGAGTCTGAACGAGTGCTCGGTTCATTTGCGAGATAAGGACATCCGTGATTTCAGAATATCAGATAGCTCAAGAAACACTGGTCTGTGCTACAAATGCTGGCAGTGATCTTTGGGGGTTTTCACAGCTCTGCCGGAAGGAACTGAACCCAGGACCTCTGGCAAATATTTGCTTTGCCACTGAGTCACGGCTTCTCCTCAAAGGATTGGACCCAGTCCTGGAGAAACCCAAATAGTGGGTTACTGGGGAGATCCCATAATTTTTTTTGGAAACAATAGCAATTTTATTCCTTAGACATTGGACAGATTGTGTCCAAACACACACACAGACTCCGTCATGACGAGACAACAGATGCGTGGTTAAGTTACTTCCTTATGGAGACGGAAGATGTTCATTGCTACCTTCACTTCCCATCGCGGTGAAGGTAAGCAGGGTTTCCTATGAACTTTCATCAGCTCAAAAGGTCCATTCTCCTTGTGATCTAGCACAGCGGTGGGGATCATGTGGCCCTCCAAATCTTGATGGACTTCAGCCCTAACCAGCACCGACAATGGCGAGGAATGCTGGGAGTTGCAGTCCAACAGCATCTGGAGGACTTTAGGCAGCTGGCACCACGATTCGGGAAATGGTAGATGAAGATCTCCAGGTAGAGGAGATTTCTCAGTGACTGGCAAAGATTTCTTTCTGACTTCCTTTGGTTTAACGACAACGATGATTTTTCCTACCGAAACTCAGCGGCTGAAATGAAGAAAGCTGGAATGGAGTGGGGTTTACATAAACTCAGTTCAGTTATGGAATTGAAAAGCATTGAGTTTGGTGAAGCTGTCACCTTCTTTAATTCCAAGTGTAAGTCTTGGGGTTGTACTCGCAGCCGGCTCTGGTTGGTAAGTTCTGGGCTTCGGTGTTGGCACACTGATTTTTTCTCTTTGCCGATGAAGCCTTTGAAAGAAAAGGCCTGTTTCAAAAGGAAAGACAGCATTAAAGGCAAAGGGAGAGGTTTGAACCTATTTCCCCGCAAGGCAACAGTTGATTAGAGAACTTGCAAGCAAGACTTTAAAAAATGAAAACCTAGATACCAGTGACTTGGAAAATATACCAGTTGAGGTTTGCTTGGGCTAGGAAAGAAGTGTTTTCTAAAGCCAGCAACTGTCTGTCTCCGTACACAAGATGCATCATCAAGGGGCAAATGATGGAGTACCTGCACCAAGCCCATACACATACCTCTTCCAAACAACATTGTTGTTCTTGGGTGCCTTCAAGTCCTTTCTGACCCTAAAGCAACTCTATCGTAGGATTTTCTTGGCAAGATTTGTTCAGAGCATGTTTGCCTGTGCCGTCCTTTGAGAGAGGGAGTGACTTGCCCAAGCTCATCCAGTGAGTTTCCAGGGCCAAGCAAGGATTCAAATCCTGGTCTCCAGTATACCAAACCAGTACACCATCCTAGCTCTCATACTGTTTCCAAGAGCACCGAAATCAAAATTGCTGTGAAGTTTGCAGAGAAAACCTTGGAGATGGAATGCACCACAAAAGTTATCTCATCCAAACCGCCTGCCATGCGGGAATATATAACCAAAACACTTCCGAAAGATACCCACACAACCTGGCGCAAGCTGCTCATTCTCAGTAGATCCACTCTGCAGGGTTATTGTGAAGGTAAAACCTGATCACTCTCCCCCTCCTTCACAGCTCTAAGACTTTGGAAGAAAAGCTGGAAAATGTTGGGTAAGGACACTGGATATGCTTCTTAGTAGGGTAACATAAGTGAGAAAGATGTAAAAGTGACAGTGAGCGGGTCTGATGGTGAGAATGGGAATGAAAGAAGAAGTGAAGGTAAGATGGGATGAAAGCAAACAGATCCTTTCGAAGCAAGGAACATCTGGCTATGGTATGTTGTTGTGTGCCTTCAAGTCACTTTTGACTTATGGTGACCCTAAGGGCATATCATGGGGTTTTCTTGGCAAGTTTCTTCAGAGGGGTTTTTGCCATTGCCATCCTCTGAGGCTGAGAGATTGTGACTTGCCCAAGTGGGTTTCATGGCCGATCTGGGAATTGAATCCTGGTCTCCAGAGTCACAGTCCAACACTCGAACCACTCCGCCATGCTGTCTCTCCCTGATAATAGAATTCACACCGGAAAAGGAATGGTCTGCTTGAAGGGTTGTTCTGTGTACACAAACTCACATGCAAACACGAAATGGATGCTAGCAAAGTCTGCCGCCTCTGATGTCCAAGTAATCATGCAAAAACTGAAACATTTTTAGAATCCCACCAGCCATCCAGTAGTCTTTCACTGCTTTGGTCAAGACTCAGCTGGAATATTTTGGGTCCAGTTCTTTGCAGCCTCCCCTAACCTATGTGTTCTTCTCCATTAGTAACTTTTGCCATCTTGGCTACACTCCGATGTTGCCTAGCGACATGCGTCCCAGTTTTCACCTGTGAAACGTTGGTATGATCTACATCCATAGTGGCGAGGACGGTATTCTCAGGCGGTTGCGAATAAACTGCATTGAGCCGTGGCAGTCAAAGTGGTGCCAAAGCGCACTGATTTCTGCAGTGCAGATGCAGCTCATCGGGAAGTATCTGAGTCATTTCATTAACCTTATCAGTCCATAAGGATCAGGAAAACACCCTTTGGATTTGGGGTGGGAATTGTGTAGGACTGCAGCTCCCAGGAGCCTCGCCAACGTGGCCAACGGTGAAGAACGATGGGAGTTACAGTCCAACGCTTCCTATCCCTGCTTCGTAGTGAACAAACCAGAACCCGCTGATAAGGTTGCCGAAAGAATTAATAGTCCGAAGGCGGGTGTTGTTGTTGTTGTTTTTCTAAGGGACGGCGGACAGGTAGGTGTTTACTAATTAATCAGACTATCTCCTTTCTGTCTCTCTTTTTACCTTAAAAGATCAGATAATAAAGCCGGTTGCTTGGCATTCTAAGTGGAAAGGGAGTTACACAAGAGGGATGAACAATTTTAATATATTTATTAGCCTGATTAGCAGGCTGCAGCGAGGAAGCCGAGGTGCGGAGGGGGAGCTGAAAAAGTGATTTTCTAAATGCTAGCAAGGCCTTTTAAAAGAGAGAGAGAGAGAAAGAGAGACAGATCGAGAGAGAAAATGTTTAAAGACCACAGCAGGCTGATAACACACTGCGATTA
Source organism: Urosaurus nigricauda (assembly GCA_034509955.1). NCBI lineage: Eukaryota > Metazoa > Chordata > Lepidosauria > Squamata > Phrynosomatidae > Urosaurus > Urosaurus nigricauda. The sequence continues at coordinate 19,249,401 of JAOEGL010000008.1, forward strand.
GTTGTACTTTCCATCTGACCTTTGTGGCCCAAATGGATCGATAAAGAGGACAGGGAGAAACTGGAGAGAGGGGAAGAGGCTTGTGTTATGTTTAAAATTTCCCCCTGGAGACACTTAATCCTTAAGTTCATGGTACAACATTGTCTTCAAGCATCTTTCCCTGGGTCCCAGCTGTAGCATCGGTGAGGACAGGGGTTTTTTTTTGGGGGGGGGGGGAATCAAGTGTGGGGAGAAAGAGGGTGCTTTGATGGCAGGCTTTTGGATTGGGGACAGCGCTTCGGTGTCCTTCCCTAGCGTGTATCCAATGTATATCTGATTATATGGAAATTGGAGCATGGAAAACAGCGAGAGATATGCATACAAATATGAAACTCGGACGCCTTTTGCATGTCGATCAATCTGTTGGCAAGTTAAAATGGAGATTTCGCCGCCACTGCCGGTTTTCAAAACCTGTTTTGCTTTGTTTTTTTAAAACAGAAAAGAACTTGCCACCTGAAAGCTTATTAGACTCACATGAGGAGCCGATATGCGAACCTAGGAGCCCACCTTTGAACAGTTGGAGCCATCCCCATTGAATGCCCCAAACAGCTTTAGAAAATGATTTCCAAAGGAACTGGTGTAGCTCCTAAACCACCAAGAGCCAACGTGGTTGGAGTGGTGGACTAGGACTTCAGGAGACCAGGGTTCGAATCGCCTTTCGGCCATAGAAACCCACTGGTTGACCTTGGGTAGGCCACACTCTCTCAACCGCAGAGCAAGGCTCCTCTGAACAAACCTTGCCAAGAAAACCTTGCAACAAATTTGTGTAAGGGTCACTGTAGGTCAGAGATGACTTGAAGGCACACAACCACAACAGCTGTCCATCAGAGAAGCTCTACATGTGTGATAAAAGTACACACAGAAGGTGTTTCTGAAGCCCTCTCATCTTTCCAATAAAATATTACGCTGCAGTTCTCACCGGTGTAGCTGGTGGTGAGGAATGATGGGTGTTGCACTCCCACAACAACAGAACTTGGAAATGGTGAAACCAGTATCTTCCCAACATCTTGGATGACAGTTGCTAGTCAGCAGTAGTGCCTAGTGGTTCCCATGTCAATGGAGCCATGAATCCATTCTGGGCTTTCATCCGATCTTTAAAAGCAGGGTAGAGTTCAGCATCCTTTGGAATCTGGACTAAAACCCAGAGCAGATTCACCACCCAAAATGGAAGCCACCAACTCCCAAAGTAGGTAATGCCAAAACATAGTACAGTCAGCCCTATGTATCCAAGGATTCTTTATCCACAAACATCCACGTCTTGAAAATGTTTTAAAATATATATCAGTTCAGAGAAGCAAACCTTGTTGTTGCCATTTTATATTAAGGACAGCATTTTCCGACATTGCTTTATTTAGTGGAACTTGAGCATCCATGGATTTTGGTATCTACAGAGGGGTCCAGGAACCAAACCCCAGCCGATGCCAAGGGCCCACGATAGGCTGTGTGGGTTGGAGAAACCGTGTGAATTGTGGACAAGATTGGACAAGGCAGAGAAGATGACTATCACGACTTTAGTTCAACACAAAATTCCATTGTGTTGCTGGAAGAGCTCGCTTCCCAGTTCTCTGGATCCTGCCCTATATATTTAAAGGCTGTTCATTTTTAGCTGTAAAATGACCTTCTAGCGGACTTTAAAATACCAAATGCAAAGGGGACATCTCAGCGGGGGAGCGCATGCTTTGCGTGCATCAGGTTTCCAGTTCAATCCCTGGCATCTCCAGTTATAGGATCTCTCTTGGGACGGCTGGCCGGCCCAGTCCTTGGAAAGCCATCGGTCAGAGGAGACAAGGCTTCCTTAGAGGGATCAATGGCAAAACGGAAGCATCTGTGTGTCTTCTTTGGCTGCACAAGGTTCCCACTCCTACTGTGATACAAAGGAGGCTATACTTTTCAGGCCACTAACCCTGCTGGTTGGGGGATGCTAGGAGTTGTGATCCAAAAAGGTAGTTTCTCCGTGCTCTGGGAGAGATTGTAGTTGACAGCTAGAGTATCTGCTTTTAGCCCTGACCCAAACAATTTGCTGCCCGAGGCAGAGCGGCAAATGGCGCACCCTGCCTCCACCGACTTCTGTACCGCAATCCAGCCGCATTATTTTCACACCCGAAGCAGAATGTCCTGAAAGCACTTTACCTCCTCCTATATCTGGCAGTCAAGCAAATCAAGTAACAGCCTGCTGCCTTTTTCGCAACGCCCCAAATTTGCCACCTGAAGCAAAGCGGCAAAATGTTCCCCCACCACCACCGCACCCACACCCAGTTCCAGGTACATTGCACCCAAAGCCAGCCAAGTTATTTTGGCACCAGAGGCAGCGAATCGCAGAAACGTCTCTCCCCGAAGCAGTAAAACTACAACAGTAGCACATGAGAAAAAAAAACTATCAACAATTGTGCAACAATGCAAAGGTGCTGCTTGAGGCAGCTGCCTCGCTTTGCTGAATGGTAGGGCCGGTTGTATCTGCTCTGAGCACAGAAACCTCCTCGCTTCCATCTTTTGTGTCTCCAGTATAGACAGCAAAAAAACACAACCGCTATCATTGTCCTGCTACACAATTACCGCAATGGGATCCTATTCCTATTTCCATAGCTGTCTCCTGGGATTTGTAGTTTGGTGAGACACTACTGTTTCCTGGCTGGGAGTTCTAAATGGACTTCTTCAACCTTCAGATCCTAGGATTTCGTAGGTGGCCACCAGGGCAAGTAAAAGTCGAATAGTTCTAGTCCTAGGCAGTGAAGATCAAGCACAATAAGAGAATAATGTGATAGTGTTTTTGTACCACAAAGTCAGCTTCGGCTTATGAATAAAAGGCAGCCAAGAGATCCTGTTATTTAGCAGCTATGTCAGGGCTTGCAAAAAGTCAGGATGTGGCATCCTTCCCCGCATTTCCCCACTGGATTTTTTAAAAGGTCAAATATTACATATTTCTATGTGCATATATATGTATACAGGTTTAGTCTCCCTTATCTAAAATGCTTGGAATCGAACATGTTTTGGATTTTGGAATACCTGCATTTGTTGATATGTACACAGTGAGATCTCTTGGAGATGGGACCCAAATCTAAACACAAAATTCATTTATATTTCATATACGCCCTATACACATAGACTGAAGGTTATTTTATCCAATATTTTTAGCAGTTTTGTGCACGAAACAAAGTTTGTGTATACTGAACTATCAGAAAACCAAGGCGTCAATATCTCAACCAGCCATGAAATAGGTTTTGGGGGTTTTGGAGTATTTCGTGTTTAGAAATTCTAGATAAAGGAGATTCAATCTGTATGTATGTATGCATACACCCACACAACGGACCCTTGGTATCTGCTAGGATTTGGGTCCAGGACCCCCCATGGATACCAAAATCCATGGATGATCAAGTCCCATTAAAAGCAATGGCATAGTAAAACGGTGTCCCTTATAATAAATGGCCAAATCAAGGTTTGCTTTTGGGGATCTGAATATTTTCAAGCTGTGGATGGTTGGATCCATGGATAGAGAGGGCCAGTTGTACCCAAACAGGCACACAACAGCTTTGCAAATTATAACAAAGAACACTTAACAAATAGTCATCTTAAATTGTAATTATTTTATCATTCATGTCTAGTGCGATGGAAAGGGAAAAGATGTTTCATGTGGGCTCAATAGTAGTGCCCTGTCAAAAGCAACCGGTCCAGAATTTTTTCAGGTTGTCTGGTGCATTGTGTTCCAAAGATTCTTTCTTGGCAAATACAATGAATGAATACCATGTTTTAATAAAGTCGTAATCTTCATCCTTCCCTGCCTGTTGTCTCCTTTTATTTGTCGTTCTTTTTTTTCACATCCAGTCATCCAAACTCTAGATAGCCATTGCTGAAAAGACAGTCCAGATAGTCATCTCCAATGTTTGCACGGTCTCCGATTGCACTGCTGCTATGAGCGTTCCTATAAGGTCCTTGTTTTTTTCGCATTTGTGTTATCGCTACAAAAGGTAGGCAATAATAAGAGCGGGCAACGTGGGGTAATATTTCGGCTCGTCATTTTGGAGATTACAGTCAAAAAGCTTTAACGCTGGAGGAACTAAGTCGGATATGCAGCATGGTGACTTTCTCTTTACAACCTCTCCAATGCTATAAAGATAGGTTTTCATTTATCTGGGGCAGTCACATTGGGTTGAGGTATATAATATTGCATTTTCTTCAGTCATTGCTGATATGGATTTATATGGAGGAGCGGTCCACATGTTGTTCCATTCTTTATCTGTGATGGTTATTTCCAGTTTTGAGTCCCATGATAATTTCATTCCCAACTGTGGTGTATATGTATGTGTTTGTGTGTATCCACACAAATACTGTATATATGTATATAAAATATGTGTGTATAAATGTGTGTGTGTGTGTGTGTTGGATAGGATGTCCGATACACGCCTTCAGGTTGTGTGCCTTCAAGTTGTTTCCTTATGGCAACTCTAAGGTGAGCCTATCATGGAGTTTTCTAGGGCCGAGAGTGTGTGACTTGCCCAAGGTTATCCAGTGGGTTTCCATGGCAGAGCAGAAAATTTCATATATATGCATGTGTGTATTAGATATAGATATAGGTGAATAAAAATGCTTTCTGGATTCCTTTCACTGGCACAGTTCCTCATATTTTGTTAAGGACCCTAAGATAGATAGATAGATGATAGATAGATAGATAGATAGATAGATATTTTGCCCACCCGGGTTCTAAAACCCACTTAAGTCTTCTTATTTTTCTGCTTTTACACACACACACACAGAGCCCCTGTACAGTATTACCATTTCAAAAAGGTGTTCCCACTTCTTTTGGCTTCTGATGCCTAAAACCCAGCTGGATATTTTCTTTTTCCACCAGAAAAAAAGGGGCAACACGTCTGCTAATAAATACTGTACAGAAGGAGGAGGACAATCCCATCCCTGGTCCTCCAATGGAGGAAAAGGTCAGACATGAAGTCACCAATAAAGGTGCCTTTTATCCCGGTGTTTACAGAGAGGGAGAGAAATAAATTGTGCCCTTAGCTGTATTTTTGTCAAAGGTTGCTGGGTCGGAGATCCTTGTCCCCTAGGTAAAAAAAACAACAATGACAGCATATCCGAACAAACCTTCCCTTTGCCTCAATGATTTTGGTTGGCTGAAAATTAAAATTAAAACATGCATGCACTCGCACATTGGTTGTTCCACTCTGTGGGTATCTAAAGGGCACTGGGAGATCTGGTGGTGCCAACGAAGTCAGGCCTGGACAGATGAAACCCAAGGGAGGCAGGTGACACCAAGCAAGGTCCAACTAGGATCTTATGGTGACCCCATGAATATCTCCAGATCCCATCTGATCTTGGAGGCTAAGCAAAGAGCAGATCAGGACCATGGATAGCTCCAGAAAAGTCCTGTTGGCTACAGCGTTCTCCTACTAGGGCAGGATGGACTATTCCTAGAGAGGTCCAGCCAGAGACAGTAGGGTATAGTGGTTTGAGTGCTGGACTATGACTCTGGAGAACAAGATTTGATTCCCAGATCAGCTACTGGGTGACCTTGAGCAAGTCATACTCTCTCAGCCTCAGAGGAAGGCAATGGCAAACCTCCTCTGGACAAATCTTGCCAAGAAGACTCCATCATAGGGCCACCTTAGGGTCACCATAAGTTGGAAATGACCTGTGAAGGCACACAACCACAAGAGAGGTCTGGGTGTGTGTATGTGCCTTCAAGTTGCCAATTGATGGCTACCCCATGAATTTCCCCAGATCTCATCTGATCTTGGAAGCTTCTTAGTCGGTCCTCCCTATCCATGGATTCAACCATCCACAGCTTGCAAATATTCCAAAAAGGCATGAATTCCAAAAAAGCAAGCCTTGATTTTGTTAGTTTATATAAAGGACACCATTTAACTATGTTATTGTATATAATGGGATTTGATCATTTGGTACCCACAACAGGTCTTGGATCTCAACCCCAATGGATACCAAGGGCCCACTGTACGTGGATGTGTCTATAGCTCCTGGTCTTTATTGGTGATCTCCATCCAAGTACTAATCGGTGTCCACCCTGCTTAGCTTCCAAGATCAGATGGGATCTGGTGCCTTTAGGATATTTAGGCCTCTTAGAGGTTCAGGGATGGTCCATAGTGTGGAAGGTCACACTCACACCTATGGTTTCCCAAATTTTGGTCCTTCAAATGTTTTGAACTTCAACTCTCAGAAGGCCCAGTTCTCATGGCCGGTGGTTAGGAATCCTAAGACTTTAAGTCAAAAACACCTGGAGGGCCAACCTTTGGGAACCACTGACCTTTACCGGTCAGCTTATTGGCAGTAAATGTCTTGCTGGTGGTGAATAGAGCAAGCATGGCATAATAGTTTGGGTGTTGGACAAGGACTTCAGAGACCAGGGTTCAAATCACCGTTCAGCCATGGAAATTGACTGAGTGCCCTTGGACAAGTCATGCTCTCTTAGCCTCAGAGGAAGGCAAAGGCACTTCCGACTTACGGTGACTCCAAAGCAAACCTATCACAGGCTTTTCTTGGCAGAATTTGTTCAGAGGCCCTTCCTCTGAGAGAGTGTGACTTGCTCAAGGTCATCCGTGGCCTAGCCGGGATTCGAACCCTGGTCTCCCAGTGTCCAAGGCTAACACTCAAACCGCTACACTACGCTATTTGTCCCATTTATAGGAATGCCATCCCTCAAAGACAACTTGAAATTAAATGGTCCCGCATTCAGATCTAAAGGCTTTGGGCGGAAACGCTTGTTTTCCTGAGAGGCCTCCCATTTAAAGTCAAGGAGAAAATTCTTGAAGAGGAGGAGAAAGAGAAAGAGAGATGGAGTATCTGAATGCCAAAGCTCCTCCGATAGCTCCAGTCCGAGACTTTGCCTCCCACAGCAGGTGCATACAAAACTGGTTTTCCGCCACATGGAAAATATTCACCGCTGCATTGTGCATCTGAAGAAAAGTTTCCTGAGCAGGGTGCAATTCAAGGTGATCTTGTGCTGTGTTTGGAAGATCACAGAGCATTAACGCAGCAGGAGGCACGAAAGAAAGTTGGAAAGTTACCTGCCCGCCTCCTTTCCGCCATCGCTCTGCGCCTTTGTTGTGTCCTTCTTAAAAAATTTCCTTCGCTTTTGTCAGTTGACTACCCTTTTCAACAAGTATGAAAGCTGCCTCCCGCCCCCTGCGTGATGGTTGCCCCTCAACTGGGAAATCCAGATTTGCAATATTGTCAGGTTTGCAATACTTATTACAGGGGAACAGAAAGAATCCCTGACCACGATTGCATAGGGTTGCCAGAATGAAAACTGGAGAGTGCGCCTCTGCCATTGACGGCAGAGTGGAATTTCGGAAGGTGTTGCTTGACATACAAATACTTGTTACAACCGGGTAATTGTAACCAGGTAACAAATAATTCAGTGAGCAACACCTGCGGAAATTTCCTCTTTAAAACAAGCATTAAAGGCACAGGAACCCTCTCTGATTTTTTGCTCTAAATGCAGACAGATGATAGATAGGCGGATATTTTAAAAACATAAACTAAAAAAAGACATACATTTTTAACAATAAACAGGATTGTGGAATTCTGCTCCAAGCCAGCATGGGCATGTTTGTCTGAGGATGAGCATTATTTGCCGATCATGGTCCAAAACGCACTGTAGAAATAATCCAGTCTGAGACATCTTTAACTGCCCTGGCTCAATGCTAGGGAATCCTGGGAACTGTAGTTTTGGTGAGACATTGAGCTATCAGATTGCTCTGGTGCCACAATAAACTATAGTTCCCTAGCACTGAGCCAGGACAGTTAAAGTGGTCTCAGACTGGTTCCACACATTATTTTTGCAATGTGTTGTGGGCCAGAGACCTGAATCCCATTAAATCCCCTAAATAAATAAAACGAATAAATAAAACAGTCAGAGCATGGCGCTCGTAGATGTGGCTCTCAATGGTGCGCATGATTTCCCCCTCAGAATAAGTTGTTGTTGTTGTTGTTGTTCCTTTAACAATAAACCCCTCCCCGGTGGTCTCAAATGATAAACACGGACTCCACGCAGTGATGCCACAGAATATATAGCTTTCCACCCTGGAGCGATGAGGTTCAAACATCTCCTCCTCCTTTCCAGATGCACGTAAAAGAGCAACTCGGGAACATGTTATCCTTGTTAAATATAACTCCTCCAACTCAGTGGCAAAGCATGGCATGTCTACGGATTCTCTCCGATGAAATCAGCACTCCTCCTTTGCTGGGATACCTTTCGCCATCTCCAAAGGGAATGTTTTGAGATGACCGTAAAGAGTTCAGTGGGATCGGGATGAAAAGATTTATTGATTCCCACATCCTGTTTTTCCATGATCACCATCCCAATGCCTCAGGGTAGGTCCCAAAGCGAGGTCTGAAGGCAACGTATTTGTTGTGTAGGTTAGTTCCCAGCCATTGGAACTGGGGCCCCTCTACGTTGCACAGTTATGGTTGCAACAGTTCCATTTTAGTAGCTATGGGATGGTGGGAGTTATAGTCCAACAACACAGCTGGAAAGTACCAGGTTGGGGAGAGTTAGACCAGATTGACGATTTATTGATATGCTACCAAAACCTGATCAGCTGTAGTACCTCATTGATCACACACACACCTTCTCAATGTATTGTACTGAGAGCCATTTATATCAATATATTATACTGGTGTATAATATATTATGTAGTAACTTGGTTACCCACTGATATGGACTATTATATGGAATACCCCAGGATACCCATATTTCTGTCATTTGATTGATTGTTTTAATTAACCTAGATGAATTTGTGTGAATTATAAGGATATTGTTTGGAGGGAGAGATAATGGGTTTTACTTCGTATTGTTGTACTTTACTGTATTTTACTTTACTGAATTATTTTACTGTTTTGTTGTTATATTTTATTGTGTTGTAAGCCGCCTCGATCCTGCTGGAGAGGCGGGATAAAAAATGAAATTTCGATTCTATTCTATTTTCTGGTGTGGCAGTTTGAGCGTCAGACTAGGACACTGGGAGGAGACCGGGGTTCGAATCCCTGCTCTGCCGTGGAAACCCACTTGGGCAAGTCACCTTCTCTCAGCCTTCGAAGAAAGCAAAGGCAAACCTCTTCGGAAGAAATCTTATACATACTGACCGAATGCCAGTGTGTTTGGGGGCTTATTCCCTAGTAAGCATGTTTCAGTAAGTATTACTGGCCAATTCTAGTTTGTGACAGTCTCAAATAATAGGATAAAGATGCATATTCTTCATACAGTGTGTGTGTGTGTGTGTGTGTGTGTGTATATATATATACACACACACTCTGTGTGTGTATATATATATATATATATATATATGAGTGTGTGAGATACACAAAAAGCTCATACTTTAAAATTTTAACAGCTGTAACATGCCCCTTGAGCTAAAAGACCTTGCATTTCCTCTACACAACACTGTACCAGTCTCAAACATCGCACACAGACACGCACATACACACTAAATTTACTGGCTGCAGACAGCTCGTCGTGACAAGGTATAATCAATAAATCTCACCCCGGTTTCAGCTTATTTCTGCATGTCAACTTGCCTTTCTGCATTTTGACGCCTTGCGTCTTTGTGCCGTACTTGTGCCTTTTCACCTCCCCAGCTACAATTGAAGCAGCTTGCTATGCCGGGACGCGTGTGCGCCCGCCCGCGCGTGTGTGTGGAACCAACAGCTTTTCTTAAAAAGTAAATAACTCGATTTATAAGAAAACGTGGCTGCCAAAATAAAACTAACATGATGACAAATATATTGACTGTTTTCAGATGTGCCAGCTCATTACTCTTTGGAAACATGAACCGTGTTTTTACATGGTTACAAACAAGCAGTCCCAAACCACCGCCGTTCCTGTTTCTGCAAAATAGGATGTCAACATTTTCATGCAAAAGAGAAGATATTTCCAGTTTCTCTACTCTTCTTGAGATGAGCAGATTAACCACTGGAACATTCTAGAAAAACCTGCAAATGAACTGTTACACTATCCCAGTTTTGCAGAATTCAGAAGTTTGATTGGTTTTGGACTACACTTCTCAGCATGCTCCCACCGGCCTGGTCAGCTTTGCCATACACATCTCAGTAGCCCATATACTGAGTACACCATATATTTTTCCATATACATCTCAGTACAATCACTCCTCCATATCCATCGATTCTTTATCCAAGGATTCAAGCATCCACTGCTTGAAAATATTTTTTAAAACCTACAAATTCCAAAAAGCAAATCTTGATCTTGTCATTGTATTTAAGGGGATGTCCCTAGATTTTGCTATCTGTGGGACATCCTGGAACCAAACCCCAGTGGATATCAAGGGTCCACTGTATGTGCTGAGGTTTAAAACATGTGCCCACATTCAGAGGCATCACAAAGGGGGAGCGAGGAGTGTGGATCACACCGGGTGACCCCTCAGAGAGAGGTGAATAGTCAGTAGGGTGGTCACTCACTGTTCATCCCAAGATCCCAATGCCCACCCCTTTCCACCAGTCAGGACACCTCTGCCATCCGTCAGCTGTGGCCACTGGTTAGCAGCTGTGTTTCCACTGTCCACAACGTTCATTGCTGGGTTTTATGTTCCCTCCCATAACAAACCTTTACGGGGAGAGTTTGGACAGTTGTTTTTTTGTGTGTGTGTGTGTGGGTTTTTCAGGCTATGTGGCAACCCTTTCTAGGTCTGGCAGGGCCAAAAATAGAAGTCCTGGTGGTGGCGGTGGCATCGGTGGTGGCTATGGACTCCTCTCCTTCCACAACGGGTAAGGTGTCCATGGTCATCCCTGCCACCATTTCCTATTTTCCACCCGGCCAGCAGCCCTGCCAGAGCCGTGGAGGGCAAAGGGTCTTGGAGGTGTCTCATTCATTGGGTCAACAGATAATAACAACAAACCTTTACCGAAGATCTGTTCTTGACGGAGGAACACTGTCCAAACTGTGAAGTCGAAGGCTTTCGTGGCCAGCGTCCATAGTTTTTGATGGGTTTTTCAGGCAATGTGGCCATGTTCTAAAAGAGTTTGTTCCCGACGTTTTGCAAGCCATAGATGCTGGCAAAACATCGGGAACAAACTCTTCCAGAACATGGCCACATAGCCTGAAAAACCCACAAAAAAACCCCAACTGTCCAAACTCTCCCCGTAAAGGTTTGTTATGGGAGGGAACATAAAACCCAGCAATGAACGTTGTGGACAGTGGAAACACAGCTGCTAACATGAATTCTTGCAGAAGCATGAAAAAGCAAACAAGGAAAAAATTAAAGGGGGGGGGGGGACATAGACTCATTCCAAATCACGATAGGTAGGTTTTACCATCCTCCTTAAGCTATTGATGGTGGCAAATTCAGGAACGGGTGGATGGCAAAAATACCAGTTGGAGATCCGGCATGGCATGGTGATTTCAGGTTTATACTACAACTCTGGAAACCAGGGTTAAATTCCCAGCTCAGCCCTGAATCCCATTGGGTGACCTTGGGCAAGTCACACGCTCTCAGCCTCAGAGGAAAGCAATGGCACACCTCCTCTGAACAAACCCTGCCAAGAAAACCATATGATAGGGCTTTACGGCCTTAGGGTTTTCATAGGTCAGATACAACTTGATGGCACACAATAACAACGGTATTTTGAGACTTCCTTGCATGTGTGTTTGTTGTTATGAAAGAACATAGCTTGCCTGTGTTTTTGGACATTCCTGGGAGATCTGGCTACAGGACTACATGCATCTCTCCTTAATTTTTCTGATGCTTTTAAAAAAATGTGCATACCATTTTTTAAAACTGCAACTGGACCGCAAACTAAAATTAAGTTTTTAAAGAAAGGCTGGATCAGTCGGCGACCTTAGTCCCGTCTCCCCTGAACTCGCCTCTCACTGATATTTTTATTTTTCGAAAAAAAGAATCAGCCATTGACAAAGCTTTCGAGATGTCAGCTCCTGCTTTCCCATTATCATTACCTTGACAACATGGAGAGGCAAGCTCCAGACAACGCTCTAAGCCCTCCTTATAGCAACCTGGAATTTGATGTCATAACAACTGTTTTTCTGCCGTGTGTGTCAAAAGCAAGAAAAGCTCTCCGGGAGGATAAATGGAGAGATGTAATTATAGAGCTACACTGTGATTTTGTGTGTGTGCATGCATATGTGTGCTTGTGTGTGTGTGTGTGCGCGCGCATGCATGAATAATGTTTGCTGTTATAATCAGGTTACAAGTGCATCACTGATAGGACCACACGCACAAAAGGAAAGAGCTGGGAAAGGCGAAAACAAGCTACTTACTTTCCTCCGGGTGCATCCAGGCGATGCTGTTATTTCCAGGGGAAAGAGCATGGTGAAGCAGAATTGCGAAACAGGAGGCGAACATGAGCAGACGTGGCAGGTGGCTTCCATGTCAGCGAGCTGATGAATCCATACCGGCTTTTAATCCGAATTTTGAAACCAAAGTGTTGAACCATGCCCCGCAAATAGGTTCCGTACCCTGGATTGCTCCTTGAAAGTTCAGCCTAACGCTTGGAGCCATTTCACTATGCAACTGTGAGATGGAGGCCACTTAACTGGACCCCAATTGTCCGGGAAACGATCAGTACTGTTTGAACTTACTATATAGACTCATGTATAAGTCTAGAAATTTTAGTCAAAAAATTGACCCCAAAAAATCGAGTCGACTTATCCACGGGTCAATGTAAGTACTCTCATAAAAATGGTATCTTAACTGTAATAAAAACAGAAACCATCTCCTGGTGAAACACAAGAGTGGAATCTCTCCTGGAAGCATTGACCTTCCTCTACTGTTTCTTTCATCCTTCAGTGTGAACACAGTTATGCCGCCTGCAATTCTGGTAGTTCTTCTAACAAGAATTGGCATTGTCTTCCTTTGCTTCATCCTTTAGATCCTTTGTTTCATGACCATAATTCTTACTCTCGACTTATCCACGAGTCATATCAAAATCCATAATTTTGGTGCCAAAACCTGCCCAAAACCTGCATTCTTTTACTCAGATCCTGGTTAAGACCAGTGGAGTGTGAAGCTTCTCTCTTCTTTGGCCAGACTTGGGCAGTGGCTCAATGGGGGAAAGACTGGCACAAGTGGGTAGTGGATACCTCCTTATTTGTTGTCCTTGTTGTGTGCCTTCTAGTCGTTTCCGACTTATGGCAACCCTAAGGTGACCCTATCATGGGATTTTCTTGGCAAGTGTCTTCAGAGGAGGTTTGCCTTTACCCTCCTCTGAGTCTGAGACAGTGTGACTTGCCCAAAGTCACCCAGTGGGTTTCATGGCCAAGCTGCGAATCGAACCCTGGTCTACAGAGCCATAGTCCAATGCTCAAAAACATATTCCTAAATGTTCCTCTGTGGTTTTAAGTTACTCCAATACCTGAAATGTGAGGAATGAAGGAAAAAAATATATTTGGGAAGAAGGAGATCGCATATTTCTTATTTGGGGGAACCATGTCCACATTTTGCCCGCCATCGTCATAGCTGTACTCTTTGAAGTCAGTCCTTAAAGTCCAATACAGAGTCAACTCTTTAAAGCTGGAACCTCTTTTTCTGTCTCTTTTGGGTGCATTTGGGTACCCTCTGTGGTCCATAAAAATATTTGATATTACAGACAATGGGATTATTCCCCACCAGGGTTAAACACCCTTTCCTTTGAAAGAAAGAATAAGGATAAATGACTTTACTAAGAACTAAGCAGATTCCTCGCTGGGTTGAGTCTCTCAAAGCGTGCCTGTTGATAAGCGGCACTGCAGTGTTGACAAATGGATTTCTTTCATTAAATATATATATATATAATTTGGGTGACTTTTAATTAAATTTGCTGGGGATTCTGCGATTTGAAAAAGATCAAATGAGACAGGCAAAGAGGGAGAGCTTGGCTGGGTAGCTGGCAAATCCTCATCCCAATGTGAAAGCACAGACGAGAGAGAGAGTCACCCCTTTAGTGCTGCATTTCTTAATCGTGCAGTCGAACTGAAACCCACTGGGTGACCTTGGGCAAGTCACACTCTCTCAGCCTCAGAGGATGACAACGGCAGACCTCCTCTGAACAAACGTGGCCAAGAAAACCCCATGACAGGGTCTCCTTAGGGTCGCCGTGAGTCGAAAACAACTTGAACACACACAACAACAGCAAGGGAAAATGTCCCAGCCACCCCTCCATAGTGACTGGTGGCTTTCTTGTTGGTGGTAGTGGGGTGTGAGTCTGCTCTGGACTTTTGTCCGAACCTTAAAGGCACATGCCAGGGCCGTTGTAGCCCCGCAAAGTAATGTTCTCAAATTTTGCCCTTGGCACGCACACTCAAACATTAGTTAGAAGGTCTTTTCGGCTACGCTGTCACCTTTGTGCGTGTGCACAACGGGGAAAAAATACATCAACAAAAAAGTTCTCTGCTCAGCATCTCTGTCATTCTCCCCTTCCATCTTTCCTTCTTTGCTTGGGCTTCTATCCCCTCTCATCCTGCTTCAGTTTTAGAGATTAAAGAAGACGAATGACAGATTGCTCTCCTGAGTGGCTTCCCAAGACCTTCATCTGCTCCTATGCTGATCTTGCTTTCTCCTTGTCTCTCTTTCACACCACCATCAGCATCCAGGATGCTCTAAACCGGTACTACACTTTGCAGTTTATAATACGACAGAATTTGGGGGTATAATGCAATGGCAATCCGAACGCAATCATGGGGTTTCATGTTATTGCGTATTAGAGTATCTCACGCAATTTCGGGCAAAAGGGAAGTCATTCCGAACGCAATCATGGGTTTTACGTAATTGTGTATTATGCAATTTCGGGCAATGGGGGGGGTCATTTTCGGGAAATGGGAAGTCATTCTGAACGCATTCTGAACGCAATTAGAATTCACGTAAAATCGCTAAACTAGCGACTTTACGTGAATTCAAATTGGCTGCATTCGAAATTGAGAGAAATTCCTCCCATGGGATAAACTCCAAAGTGACGGTCCACACGCAAAATATTTTCCTTTGATAGCCAGGTTGCCTGTCCTTGCAGGCAAGCAGTCTCCTGTGTTGGCCAGAGAACGTCGAATTTCTCAGGAAGCCTCCATCCTGTTGCATTAGGAAAACTTTTAGATGCTGTTTATGTAAAACACACCAAATGCAGCCCCAACTGTTTAACAAACTGTACTTGGAGTTGTGTGTTTCATGCATGCAACTACTCAAAACAGCATTTCTCCTCCTTTTACCTTTCTCATCCTTCTGGTCAGATGTATGATGACTTCCCCTATTTTCAAGCATTATTATATGATGAGATTTCCTACCCCAGCTTTAATCCACTGCTGCTGATAAAAACCAAGAGTAGGAACATGTGTGCGTTGTGTGCTGTCAAGTCGTTCCTGACCTATGGCGACCCTAAGGAGAGACTATCATAGGGTTTTCTTGGCAGGTTTCAACAGAGGGGGGTTGCTATTGCCATCCTCTGAGGCTGAGAGAGTGTGACTTGCCCAAGGTCACCCAGTGGGTTTCCATGACCAAGGCAAAAAACACGCAGGGTGGCAATTTCATCCGCCATGGGCTAGTGAAAGACACTGCAACACCGTGATGTTTTATTCTGTAATTTCCCCTTTAGGTCCTCATTACCTATTGGCCTGTCCCTTTTTCTCTTATTTATTTAATACATTTGTAGCCTGTCTTTCCAGTTGCGTTGCACAAGACAGGTCAATAGCCCAGCCATTCTATTAATAGCCCTTGTAGACCCAACGGTTGCCAAGTAGATTTATTATCTTCTTGGGCAAGAAAGCAAACAGAGCGAGAGAAAAAAAAACCACTTTCCCTTCCCAGAATACTTGCAGTATTTGCTTCTCCAACCCACCTGCCCCCACAAAGACTCACAAACCATTTCCTTGTTTGCTTTTACCTGGCAAACAAAATTACAGCATCCGCAGATGCCAAGAGAGAGACAGGGTGAGGCCAAGCATCCAGGTAACAGTCTCAGGTAGGATTCCCAGATTTCTAGCACATGGGGTGTATCTACACTGTAAAAAACAGCACAGTTTGACACCACTTTAAGTGTCGTAGCTCCATCGTACGTAGTTTCACAAGGTCTTTGTAGTTGTTATTGTGTGCCGTCAAGCCATTTCCAATCTATTGCAACCCTAAGGGGAACAAATCATGGGATTTTCTTGGCGAGTTTCTTCAGAGCGGGTTTGCCATTGCCATCCTCTGAGGCTGAGAGAGCGTGACTTGCCCAAGGTCACTCAGTGGGTTTGCATTGCCTGGCTCCTTTACAAGATTTAGTCCTTGCCGAAAAGTGCTAGGGTCTCCCAAAACTGCAAATCCCAGGAGTCTATAAGATGGAGCCATGAAAGTTAAAATGGTCAAACTGCATTATTTCTACAGTGTACCCATAAACCTTCTCTAATTCTCAGGACCAAAGGAAAGAATCATAGGGATAAATTATACCTTTCAATAATCCCAAACAGGAGAAGCAGTCCCAGTTAATCCCCTGCCATCCCATTTACTGTATTTCGGTTACTTTTAAAATGTCCCTGTTTCTCTCTCATCCTCCCACTTTCCTCCTTCGGTTTATTTCAGTTCCTGCAAACTGAGTTTAAAGTGAAAAAATAGTTTGCGCTCCGCAAGAGGGAGAGGATAGGAAGGGCATAGTCTTGTCCTTCCCAGTAGGTTCAGACAAAAGCAACCCCAGCCATTTCTTAGATTACAGGATCCTAAATCTCTCAACTATCTGGAGATTCTGGGATTTGTAGTCCAAAAAGGAACTTTTTCTCTGACTTGTGTCTGTGCACGGAGATGGAAAAGCACTGTATCATCTTCCCCATCTCAGCCGTAGCGATATGGGTTTAAGTGTTGTGATAGCTAGGCAAGAAAAATAAAATATTTGACCCTTTCCACTTGGCGTTCCTCTCTCCATCCATCCATCCATCCATCTATCCAGCCACCCATTATTTCTCTCCAACACCTTCCCTAGATTTCCAAAGCTGCCCCTCTTGTATTTATATCAGGATATAAAGTGGGATGCGTAGACCCCTCAAGGACACGGCGATGTCTCTTTAAGGTAATCTCCGCACATCTGCGCATTATATTGTTTGGCAGATTGATGTTAATGGAAATGCGCAGATATGTTATGTAATAGAAAGCCTGTCGAAAGACAGTGACGGATGAGTTGTGTGCAAGCAGAGCATTAACATAACTTATATTATTGCTGTTGGGCAGGGACAAGGAGGACCACACAGCAGGCAGGGATTAGTAAGGAAGGGGGGCGAAATATCTTGAGGGGTGCATTAGCACCAGGTCTGAAAACATGCGTCACATAATCTCTTCCTTCCAGCTAAGGAACATGGATTTCCGAACGCTACAATTTGTGTTTGGTACCAAAAAAAAAAAAAAAAAAAACCAACAACACGGGACTGTCTGGACCAGTCGAGACTATTCAATGTTCTTTTCATTTCACTTTAACTCCAATTTGTCAGCCCCAAAGGCTGTTGGGCAGGTAGCAACTGTGAGAAGTAAGACAGCGAAAGTGTCCCCGCTTACAGGCTCACAAGTGAAAATACATAGGACCTTATCAGACGTCGGGAATTGGAAGTATAAACCAATGGCAATCCGAACGCAATCGTGGGGTTTCACGTTATTGCGAATTAAAGTATCTCACGCAATTTCGGGCAAAAGGGAAGTCATTCCAAACGCAATCATGGGTTTTACCTTATTGCATATTAAAGCATCTCATGCAATTTTGGGCAATGAGGGGGTCATTTTCGGGTAATGGGAAGTCATTCTGAACGCATTCCAAACGCAATAGGAATTCACGTGAATTCGCTACACTATTGGCTCCATTCACAAAAAACAGAAATTCCCCCTGTCTAATAAAGTCCATAGCATGAAAGAAAAAGGACTGGGGAGGGAGGAGGAAAGAAGCAAGTTCAGGCACAAGGGCCCATTCACACTATGGAATTAACCTGGTGTGAAACCAGGTTATTTCCGCCATGTTCACACTGGCACTGAATGCACCCGGTGCGGTTTGTGGGGGGCCAGTGAAAAACCCATTTAACCCTGTGAATTTTGCACTGGGTACCTAACCACATCTTATTTTTAGGGCTGGACCGAATCAGATCTTCAGCAGTTTTTATGGAGCAGGTGGTTTTTAGTTTGTATATTGTATGTACTTTTGTTTATTGTTATGGAATTTTTATATTGGGTGTAGATGTTTTTAATTGTTTGAATTTTATTGAGATTTTAGAAGTTTCGTGAAGTCGAAAGCTTTCATGGCCGGCATCCATAGATTTTTGTGGGTTTTTCGGGCTCTGTGGCCGTGTTCTAGAAGAGTTCCTTCCTGCAATTTCTCCAGCATCTATGGATGGCATCTTCAGAGAAATCTTTACATGTTTTGTTCGTGAGCTGCCTTGGGTCTCTCCGGGAAGAAAGGCGGCATATAAATGAAATAAATAATTAAAAATATAAAATAACGTGCTATCGAATTGATCCGGATTACTGGGATTGTTCCCAGCCATGGGGATAAAAGTCCACACAATCCTGTGAAAGAACATCCATATGAGAGGGAGGAAGAAACATTCAGTCTGTTAACCAGAAGTGTAATGAGGAAAAAATCATACTTACATTCAACACACTTTCTATGTGACTGCCTAGAAGGAAAGCAAAACTAGCAACAAATGGATATAGACTTGGGAATTTACCTTGGCCCATATTGAAAAATCCCAAGACCAGTTTTTAAAAAAATCCCTTGGGTTTCAAAAAGTCACAGCTAGTTCTGGAAATTTACAAGAAAAAGTTTGGGACAGGACAAACTTTTTTTTAAAAAAATCCCAATAAGTACCAGTAGAATTCTTTTGGCCAGCTTGGACGAGCCCTTAGTTGATCGAGAGAGATCCATTTTAGTTTCAACTTTCACACACTTGTCTGCTCCAGGAACTCCTGGATTTCTATTTATTTTGTCAATAGTCCAAGACGTTTGACAGGGAAGAGGCTGGTTTTCAAAGCGCTCAAGGGTAGGAGGGTAATGGAGCCAGGGACATTTTGACTGGCAGGGACAAGGATGTCATCCGTCATCTCTTCAGGCTTCCTTGTTCTCTCTGAGCTTGGCTGCAGTCCTAGCGCAGATGCTGGTGTGGAGGCAGGGAAGATGCGATGAACTACCTCTGGGTGTATCCGCACTATATATTTATGCCACTTTGATACCTCTTTAACCTCTGTGACTCTGTCCTGTGGAACCCTGATGGAGATGAAGATAGATGCCTTTCTTATAAAGCTCTAATGTAGTGGTTCCTAAACTCTGGTCCTCCAGATGTTTTGGACTTCAGACGGTTGGCCAAGTTGGTGGGACATCTGGAAACTGAGGTCCAAAACACCTGGAAGGCCAAAGTTTGGGAATCTCTGCTCTAATGCAATGGTTCCCAAACTTTGGTCCTCCATTTGTGTTGGACTTCAGCTCCGAGAAGCCCCAGCCAACTTGGCCAACAGTCAGGAATGAAGGGAGCTGAAATCCGAATTATCTGGTGGGGACCAAAAGTTGGGAAGCCCTCCTCTAATGCTGTGGGTAAGGGGAGTGCAATTGAAAAGATGGTGTACCTCTGGTCTTATGGTGTACCTTCAAGGCATCCCAATTTATAATGATCCCATTACATGGTTTCCCTTTTAAGATTTGTTCAGAGGACATTTGCCATTGCCTCCTTCTGACGCTGAGCAAGTATGTCTTGCCCAAGGCCATCCAATGGATTTCCATGGTTGAGGTGGGATTCAAACCCAGGCCTCCAAGAGTACTCAGACCTGTACACCACGTGGGCCTTCTTTCAGTGTGTTCCTTGCTGCTGTTTGTTGATGTGTTCCTCCAAGTCATTTTTGACGTATGCTGACCTTAAGGTGAACCTATCATAGGGTTTTCTTGGCAGGTTTATTCCGAGGGGTTTGCCACTGCCATCCTCTGAGGCTGAGAGCATGTGACATGTCCAAGGACACCCAATGGGTTTTTATGCTCAAGCAGGGAATTGAATCCTGATCTCCAGAGTTGTAGTCTGACATTCAAACCACTACACTACACTGGCTCTTATATTTAGCCACAGTTGTAGCCATCCTTCCTCCAGTGGCATCAAGATGGTGTGTTAGCCCAACTTCTAATATTTTAAATGTACCATGTTTCTCCATGAATAAATAAATAAAAATGTTTCTCCCACAATGCATAAATGGAAATGCTGGAAGGAAGGACAGACATGCCAAACTGAGCATGGTTGTTTCGGAAGAATAATACAGAAAGAATCATACAAGATTGTTGTTGTTTGCCTTCAAGTCATTTCCAAATTACTGTGACACTAAGGCGAACCTATCATGAGGTTTTCTTCCCAAAGATTTAAGGAGCTTATCACATGGGAGGAATTTCTCTCAATTGCGAATGGAGCCAATTTGCAATTACGTGACTTTGCTAGTTTAGCGAATTTACGTGAAATCTGATTGTATTCGGAATGCATTCAGAATGACTTCCCATTTCCCGAAAATGACCTCCCATTGCCCGAAATTGCGTGAGATACTCTAAGACGCAATTATGTGAAACCCCATGATTGCGTTCGGAATGACTTCCCATTGCCTGAAATTACGTGAGATACACTCATTTGCAATAACGTGAAACCCCATGATTGCGTTCGGATTGCCATTGCATTATACCCTCAAATTCCATCGTATGATAAACTCCTAAGAAGCATCTGTCTATGCCCCTGTAGCCAGATGTGTAAAGGCTGCATTATTTGCCAGTATCTGCAGTTGTAGTTGCAGTAGCTAATGTGATTATTTTGCATCTGGCTACAGGGACATAACCAGGTATTTCTGTGAACCCCTGCTGCTTCAGACATGGAAAAGTCTACAATAGACTGGAGGCTTTGGTTGCTGTGGAGGGAGGAAAGGAATACCAACCTCCGCACCTACCGAAAATAGACATAGGCTAACTTATGTCTACATACACCACTATGCCAGCTACACCCGGACACAGATCTCACAAGCCACCAGTACCCTTCCTTCAAATGGCACCTTTGCTTGAAACCAGACTCAACTTGAAAAGGAGCTTGATTCTGAGCCGAAATGGCAGATCTGATTTATATTCATGGATGGCAGGGAAGGGGGGCATAACACGATACACATCCAAAGGTCACGAGTGTAAATCCAGACACAGGTGGAGTGGCTGCCAGGAGCATCCCTGCCCTGACAAACAGCCAGGCAGAGTTTCCAAGGTGAAAGGCTCAGATCCGGTTTCATTGGGCTGGCTCCGGGAGTCTGCTCTAAGTCATGTGTGGGTGGGCAGCAGGTAGACTCAAATCTGTCAGCTGGATCGCTGTGTGATTTTGCGGTGGGGCGGCAATAGTTTCTGCGTCTAAGGATAGCAATGTGAGGATAGCAGTAACCAAAACACCATTGTGGTGCAGTGTTTAGAGTCTGGCCTAAGACTTGAGAGGTTCAAGCCCACAGTGGGGAAAAGTCAAGAAGTTCTACCCAGAAGGGATTTGAACTGGCATCTCCCAGAGTCCTAGTCCAACACTCAAACCAGTACACCATGCTGTCCCCCTGGTTATGCCATTGTTGTTGTTGTTGTGTGCCTTCAAATCGTTTCCAACTTATGGCAACCCTAAGACAAATCTATCATGGGGTTTTCTTGGCATGTTTCTTCGGGGGGCAGGGGTTGCCATTGCCATCCTCTGAGGCTGAGAGAGTGTGACTTGCCCAAAGTCACCCCACCGGGTTTACATGGCTGAGCCGGGATTCAAACCCTAGTTTCCAGAGTCGTAGTCCAAAGCTCAAACCACTACAACACACTGGCTCAGTTAGGCCATACCCTCCAACACTTCCCAGATGAAAACTGGGACACATCTGACCAAACAACATTAGGAGCGAGGTCAAAATGGCAAACATTATTAATAAGGAAGAACGCACAAGTTGGGAGAGGCTGCAGCATGTTGCTTTTGCCTGAGCCTACTGGGAAGGGCAAGATTCCTCTCCTTCCTCTCCTCTCCATTCTTAAATGCAAGCTGCTTTTCCACTTTGAACTCCATCTGCAGCAGTTGTAGTAAACTGGTAACAGAGGGGGAAAGTGGGAGGAAGAAAGAGACACTAGGATATTTTTAAAGCAGATGGAAAAGTGGGAAGGCAAAGGATTCAGGACAATCCATGCCAATTTGGAACAGTTAGAGAGATGTAATTGTGTAATGCAAAGGGGCCAAAGGAGAGGCGTTTCACCTTTTCTTTCTGTTTTGGAAAAAGGGTAGTCCAATGATGGGTCACAAAAATTGCCTTTGGAAAAACGTACGAGGTTTCCTAACTGTATTTTGCCTACGCCTGCGTTACACAGAGGGGATGCTTTATAAAATGGCACAATGCAGGATTGTGGTTTAGCGGCACGGCTGGAATTCCATAAGAGCCCGCGTTAAGCGGTCGGAGTGTGTGGACAGACGGGAACTAACGCCGCAAGGTAAATAATGTATGAATTCGCCAGTCTGAGAAGTGGTGAAAGATGAGGGGGCAGGAGAGGTGGGATGGATTAATCTTCTCGGCTAACAGCATTTTCTTCTGTGTTTAAACCAACAGGCCCAGGCATGTTCTGCCACCAAACCTGAACACAGCATCCTTTTAAAAATTGAGGTCGGCTGCTTACCTGGGGCTGCTTGGGTGGTACAAACAAACTGGGGGATAGAGCCAAAGAATTATTTAAAAATTTAAAAAAAACAAGATGGGAAAGCTGTCATAAATGCTGCATTGACGTAAATGATGTTGTAAGGCATTGCCCTTGCCAGCGAAGATGCAATTGAAGAATATGGCCTGACTCAAAGACTGGTTGAAATTCATAGGGTCTCCATAAGTCGACAAGTGACTTCAAGGCACCCTTGTCCAACAGTTTAGCGTGTGCCGAGCCAAACCCACTGAACTAAACTTCACAAATGTCAGTGTGCATCCACCACGAATTCCTTTGATCTGTCACATTATTCCCCTGCACCTGTAAAACTATTTAATAATCCAGGAGGACAAGCCCGGTCTTACGTGACCCTCTGTCCTGAATTTCCTTACCTTTTAATAAAACCTTGAATGAAGAATGTTAAGAGCACCCCTGTAGAGAGCAAGTTAAATCCTCCTTTAAAGAAAAGGAAAATAATTTCCCTTTGACACTCCCCACCCCCTTTAATTAAAAAGTATCTTTCTGTTGAAAGGAAACCTGGATCTGGTATTTTTCAGCGGACTGAGATAGAAAGGGAACAAAGAGAGAAACCAGAGATTTTGAATAAACGTCATAACCGTGTTTTGCTTTAACTGCACAATTTTTGATAGTCTGAGTTTTATACGCATTTTTGCTTCTGCTTTCTCGTATTATGAACTCATTTAGGAACTCTGGAATCAACAAAAATCATCATCATCATCATCATCATCTATTTATATCCCGCCTACTCCGATTAGGACTAAGGCACCTTACAGTAAAACAGTTAAAACATAATAAAATAACAATATACAATAGTCCCAAGTTCTGGCCCAAGTGACAGCACTTGGCTCCATCCTATGGAAACCTGGGATTTGTAGCTTCTTGTGGCAGCAGAGCTCTCTGAGACAGAAGGCTAAATATCTCACAAAACTACAGTTCCCCGTATTCCATAGCATGAAGCCGTGGCAGTTTGAGCAGTGTCAACCTGTATTATTTCTGCAGTGCGGATGCAGCCTAGGTCTTGGTAGATTTAAGTCCGAGTTCCCACTCGGTCATAAAATCTCACTGGAAGAATATACCCTAATGAACACACACACACACACACACCATTGTTCCCAGTGGTTAAGTTACTTTTGACCTGTAACTTGTGGCAGCCTAAGCAGAGGGGTAATACATCTGCTCTGGATTTGACTCCAGACTTTGAAAGGATTGATCCATGGAGAGGAACCTATTTTGAAGAGAGAGTTCAAGCCCCTTGGGAGTGTGTCTACACTGTAGAGATATTGCAGTTCTTGGCACCACTTTGATTGCCATGGCTCCGTCTTACAAGATTCTGGGATTTGTAGTTTGGTGAGGCACCAGCCCTCTTTGGCAGAGAGAATACCTTGTGAAGTTACAAATCCCAGGTTTCCATTGAACGGAGCTACAGCACTTGTCTCAAACAGCATTATTTCTACAGCGGAGATGCACTCTTGGACAGTTCCTTTAAAAGTTTAGTCTAAAAGCTGCAGGAGATTTGTCGTCCTTCCCCCAAAAGTAGGATCCGCCACTCATGGCAAAATGTAACTTCATGACACCCTTGTTCCCGTAACTCCATCACATGTCATAAGTAATGCTGTGGTTGTCGCTGGCTCTTCCTAAACTCTGCTTATCAATTCATGGTTGGTGTGAGATTATGGCCATTTTTGCTCCATTTTCTTGTTTGGCTATGGCATATTCTCCCTGAATGCAAATAGATAAGACTGGAAGGGGCTGTAGGAGATTTTGTTGTTTTGGGTTTTTTGGGAGGGGGGAAGAGAGAGAGAAAGAACGAGAGAGCCGAGCGAAGCGGCCGCCTCGCCTTTCCCATCTCTCGGCCTCATCATAAGAGTTCTGAGTGCCGGATCAATAACTGATCTTTCCCTCCCAGCCTTGGCATCTTTCATCTTGTCTACCAGCAGAGTTAATCTTCTGCTATCAGATCGATGTCAAAGCTTTGGCATGAAGGCTTTGGGGCCTCCAATCACATATCGTTTTCATCATTGTCGTCTTTTGTCCTTCAAAAAAGAAAATAAAATCAAACCCGGGCGCCCATCCCCATCGCTCCTTCCAGGCAGAGGGGTGTGTTATCTGTACCTGGCAGGTGGCAGGAAAAGCAGGTAGGAAAACAGGTAAAAAGGACAGCGCCTGTCAAACAACGAAAGGATTGTTAGTTGATTAACTGTCTGCCCTTTAACCGGAGGAATTAATCGATGGAGTTTGTATGTTTGAGCTTGCCGGCACCTCTGTCTGGGTGAGGGCAGGGTTCCTTGAAAATCCGGCAACTTAGCATTCATTCAAGTTAAAAAGACCCAAATCCTCCCATGGAGGAAAAGTTCAGTTGTAATTTGCAAGCCTACCTGGACAAATTCCTGCATGGCGGAGGGTTGGGCTTCATAGCCCTTGATTTTTCTGCCAATTCTGTGATGCCATGATTCTACGAAATTTTATCTCGCTTCAGTTAAAACAAATGCTGGTTGCATCCAGGCTTGACTGCCGTGAAAATCTGGATAAGCTGGTGAATGTCTATCCTTGGAGACAAGCATATAACCATGTTCCTGTCACTGAAGTATAGCCTATAGTGCCTGGTGTTAACTGGCAGTTTCCCATTCAAGTACTGACCAAGGCTAATCCTGCTTAGCTTCCCAGATCAGGCAGGATCTGGTGCCTTTTGGCTATTTAGGTGATATGCAGTGTGTACAGTTTGTCGAGACACACATGGGTTAAGTTGTGCTTTACATGTGGAGGGAAATTCATGGAAAACATGGAACGGATATATCCAGATGAAAACTGTAGAAGGGGGTTTGCACAAGCAAAATCAATGTGCACGCAGCAATATAATTAAAGACACAGAATGCAACCCGAGAAAGTGGGAAGACTGCAACTAAAAAACTATTTTTTATTTAAGAAACACCCCTTTAAGAATCTCTGTATTCACCAGCACAATTCTATGTCCCACATTAGGTGGAAGTTGACCACAGAGCCATGCTAGATGACCTACAAATGTCTAGAGAAGTGTTTTCTCTAGGGATTTCTAGGTCCACCAGCATGACTCTATGGTCAACATCCAGCAGAATCATGTTGGAGGATGTAGAGATTCCTAGAGAATACACATTAACCAAGTCCACAAATAATCAAATCTGCCAAAGTCAAAGCCAAAAACGTGAAGTACCAACTGTATTCCCTACACTATTGAATACGTAGAGATTGTGAATACAAACAATTTCCGAAGGCGTAACTCTGGGTTACACCTTCATAGCTGCGATCATGAATTCCAGAATTTATAGCTACAGCTCAAAAATTTTTATTTTAAAAATCACAGTCTCTTGCATCTCTACCAACCTCTCCTGGGAGCCCTGAATGTGAAACCCTGACCTAGATAGAGCATCCAGTATAAAATAACAGCCTCTTAAGAAGGCAACTTTGGACACGCTCTAGAAACATCATATGAACCGTCACTTTCCACGTCTTTCCCATAACAAGGAAGATGAGGTGGCTGATGTTGGATGCTATGAAGCGGGAGGTAGGCAATGAGAGACGGGATGGTCTCGTGGGTTGCGGTCCACCAGGAATTTCTCCTAGGCAAGAGCAGAGGAAGGGTGGATTTTGCCATCATAATTTGGGGGAGCCGTGGGTTCAGAAGGAAGCGAGAAAGAATGGCCCTCTTTCCCCAGCCACTCTCTTCAGCATCAGGTTCAAATCCCATGGGTCTCATCCCACGAACACGAACCCTTGCCAAGGGAGAGGCGAAGGCGGCAGCAGCAGTAAAAACAACAACACAAAACTGTTTTGATTTATTGTTCTCGAGAAGAATTAGAGCATGCCGAAAGAAAGCACAGGAAGGGCTGTGGATAATAAATCTTGCTTTAGGAGCAGATAAAGAAAACATGATTCTATTCTTTGAAGGAGGCAAAATTGGGAGGAGGGAGAGTAGTTAACTGAGTGGTTGCTCAACTACAGGGTGCTTTTTTGAAAAGGACTTTCCTCCACCCCGCTCCATCATTTTTGTAGGCCTCCAATATCTTGGCAGGCAAGAATCCATGGTTCAAGTTGCCAGCAGTGTTATGCCAACCAATTTAATATTTCCATGGCTAAAGGAACTGCTTTCACACTTTAGTGTCTTCACAAAGTGTCTGGAGAAGATCTCTAGATCTTCCACGTTTAGCATTACAGTGTGCTACAAATATTTCTGGAACATAGTACAGGTTGAGTTTCTCTTATCCAAAATGCTTGGACCAGACGTGCTTTGGGTTTCAGATCATCATCATTGTCGGCGTCATCATCATCATCATCATTGGATTTTGGAATACTTGTATTTGGAGAACAACAGATGCAAGCTACAGGAAAAGAGAATCCACCTAAACATTAGAAGGAACTTAAGAGCTGTTTGACATTTCGAATGGAGCCAATTCAAATTCATGTAAATCTAATTGACTTCCCATTCCCTGAAAATGACTCCCCCCATTGCCCGAAATTGCGTGAGATATTTTAATACGCAATAACGTGAAACCCCATGATTGCGTTCGGAATGACTTCCCATTGCCTGAAATTGCGTGAGATACACTCATTTGCAATGACGTGAAACCCCATGATTGCATTCGGATTGCCATTGCATTATACCCCCAAATTCTGTCGTATGATAAACTCCAGTTAAGAAAATTATTTCCAAGCACTGTCCGATGCCTTCCATTCAAGAGAAAAGCAACTGTATCAGGGCAGTAGCTTCAAGATGGCTGAAAAGCAGTGAAGGGTAGGATGGGAAGGAGGAATGTACAAAAATGAGCATTTGTGGCTTTGATCAAAGGTTAAAACTTCATGAACCAGAGAGGAGGAGGGTGGATTGGGACGGAGAGGAGGAAAAGATTACAGGAGAGACAATCGGGTGGAAACTGCCCAGAGAACACCGCCAGCTTTATGAATGCTTTTAAACCTCTTACGCCCAGTTAATGTCCATTTTTCACACACACCGGCATCTTCAGAATTGCCCCCTCTGCCCAAAAGAGCAGTAATTGTGCTTGTTGCAACAACCCCCGAGACAACCTCACAATCAATAGTGCAAATATTAAAAACCATAAATCTGAGCAACCTTTGACACCGGAGCTGCGGTTTGCTGGTCTAACTAGGCTGCTGCGATTTTTCATCCAAAGAGCAGCGTCGAGGGGGTTGCGATGACCTCTGGATTAAAGGGTCAATTTATTTTTTAATGTTGTTCCTTTCCAATAACCTTGTCTTTACACACATGTACATGTGCGCACACCACACGCACAATCCTTCCAGTTGTGGGTGATGAAACCGAACCGGAGCTGCTCAATATATGTTAGTATGTGTTGTATTTTTAGGGAAAAGACACAGTCGATTCATTCAAATGTCCAAGTAAGGGACATGGCTATAAGCTGCCCATGGGTTGAAGTTTGTTCATCCCTCCTCTGGATGTACCTTCTGGTCTGATCCAAAAAGGCTCTTTCTTATATCCTTTCTTATGTCCAATTATACCCCTTTCATATCCCTTTAACTGTCTTGGCTCCATCCCATGGAATCCTGGAATTTGTCATTTCACGAGGTACTTAGAATTCTAAGCCAGGGAGCTCTAGAGCACCACAACTATAAATCCTAGGAATCCACAGTATGGAGCCATGGCAGTGAAAGCGGTATGCAAGTGCAATAATGCTGCAGTGTAATAGTTGTTGTGGGCCTTCAATTGTTTCCGACTTATCGCAACCCTAAGGCAAACCTAGCACAGGGTTTTCTTGACACGTTTCTTTAGTGAGGGTTTGCCATTGCCATCCTCTGAGGCTGAGAGAGTGTTACTTGCCCAAGGTGGGTTTCCCTAGCCGAGCCGGGATTCGAACCCTGGCCTCCCAATGTCCTAGTCCAACACTCAAACCATTACACTGTGGATACAGCCTTTAATCTCACTTCTCTGTTCTTTTCAACTCTGCCAATCACTTCTGCCTATCTCCGATTAAGACATCATTTAAATATATATATATATATATATATATATATATATTCAACTCACCTGACTAATTTTATATCAGGTTGGGCTTGGAGGTATACAGGAAATCACGATGCTTGGAAACGTTACCTTGGGGTTTTCCTTTTCATAGTCAGAGGGATCGCAGTTGCCAACGATCTGTCAGGACGGCATCAGCCATCGCAACTAACAGCGAAATAAAATCAAGAAATTACACACAAAGTCGTGTCTCAGCCTGAGCTTTGAGCAGCTGCAGCCCAAGGCTGGGGAGGT
This sequence comes from Urosaurus nigricauda, assembly GCA_034509955.1. Taxonomy (NCBI): domain Eukaryota; kingdom Metazoa; phylum Chordata; class Lepidosauria; order Squamata; family Phrynosomatidae; genus Urosaurus; species Urosaurus nigricauda. The sequence goes on from JAOEGL010000008.1 coordinate 19,278,325, forward strand.
ACATCAGCGGAAGCAAGTCTCTTTCGCTGCACCATGGAGTGAGAGTTAAAGATGTCAAAAGGAAGACGTTATTCAGAATGAACCACGGTTAGGTCCAGATTAACAACTGGGGATAAACCAACATGGCGTAGTGGTTTGTGCATTGGCCTCTGGCAACCAGAGTTCGAATCTCTACTCAGCCAAGAAAATCCACTGGGTGAACTTGGACAAGTCACATTCTCTCGGCCACAGAGGAAGGCAGAAACAAGCCTCCCCTGAAAAATCTTGCCAAGAAAACCTTGTGATAGCTTCGCTTTAGGGTTGCCATAAACTGGAAACGTCTTGAAGGCATGCAGCAACAGAAACGACAGTGAAGACTTTCAAAATAGTTAAAAGATTTTCTGTACTTTGGCTCAGGTAATCAAGAAATCAGAGAAAGACTATAAGACTTGGAAAGGCAGCCGAGAAGGAACTGATAAGATCCTCAACCGTAAAGATACATAATTAAAAATACCATAATTTATGGTATTTTATGTATTCAAAGTACCATGACTAGGGGCAGATTAACAAGTAGGGATGAGCCAGCATGGTGTAGCAATCTGAGCATAGGCCTAGGACTCTGGAGACCAGGGTTCGAATCCCCACTTGGCTACGGAAATTCACTGGGTAGCCTTGAGCAAGCCCCACTCTCTCAGCCTCGGAAGATAGCAAAGGTAAAACCTCCTCCGATTGTGACTGTAAATGCTCCTAAACTTACTTTAAAAGCCAGTAATGTGGCATAGCGGTTTGAGTATTGGACTATGGCTCTGGAGATCAGGGTTCGATTTCCAGCTCAGCCACGAAGCCCACTGGGTGATTGTCGGCAAGTCACAAGCTCTCAGCCTCAGGGGAAGGCAATGGCAAACCTCCTCTGAACAAATCCTGCCAAGAAACCTAAATGACATGTTTGCTTTAGGGTCGCCAGAGGTCAGAAATGACTTGAAAGCATACAGTTTAGGGCCAGACTAACCATCGGGGTGCAAGAGTTCCAGATCTTCGGAGGCCCTTGCGATGTGGCTGATTTCTTCCCAGCCATGCTGATGCAGGGACTGTTCCTTCAATCATAATCCTTGCCCATATTGACAACTGCAGAAAGAAAAATTGATAGTCTGGTCAGCGTGCATTGCAGTGGGTTTGAGGACGAGAGGAGGGGAGGATGTAGCTCAGCAGCAGAACACATGCTCTGCATCCACAAGGACCTCAAGTTCACTCTCCGGAGTTGCCTGCTAAATGGGATCCTGGGTTGCAGGCAGGGAGTTCTTTCAAGAAATCATTACTGGGTGCGCATTCTCCCATTCAGAAGGTTCATGAGTGGAGGCTTCTCCGTCGCACACAATCCTGACATTCAGAGGCTGTCGAAAAGGATCGAAAGAAAGAAAAAGGACGTCAATACTGAGCTGCAAATACACTTACAGATATCAATACCCCAACCGGTTTCATTATCCTGCGCACTACCAGAAAAAGCCTGAATATAAAAAGAATGGAAACTCTTAAAGCTCATAGTAATACGTTTTTTAAAAAATGGTTTAAAACACGACTGATCTGGGATTGCAATATGTGTGTGTGTTATTGCTGTTGTGTGCCTTCATTTCTGACAAAAAGGAAAACCTATCATGGGGTTTTCTTGGCAAGTTTCTTCAGACCGGGTTTGCCATTGCCATCCTCTTAGGTTGAGAGAGTGTGACTTGCCCAAGGTCACTCAGCTGGGATCCGTGCCCTGGTCTCCAGAGTCCTAATCCAATATTGAAACTACTAGATTTGCTCAAAGGCGGTTTGCTATTGCCTTCCCCTGAGGTTAAGAGCATGTGACTTGCTCCAAAAGTAACTTTTCTGAATCATCTTGATCAGGGCCCAGGAAATCCGGATTTAAATCCCCGTAGAGCCCCAGGCTAGTCACCTACTTTGCAGGGAGCAATATATACGCTGCCCTGGACTTTGCTCATTGGAAGAAGGCTGATACATACATACACACACATATATATAAATGCATGACTAATCTGTAATTGTACCATGCCAGCACAGAACCTGGCTCCATCTTTGAAAAGATGTCTGCTTTGATGGGAAATGATGATGTGGAAGTTGGAAGAGTCACTGATAGCGAATGCAAATTGATGACGGTTCTGTGTTTTGTATCTGTCCGCACATGAAGAACGCACATCTATGAGCTTGTGGGGTGGATGGGTGGAGGGAGCACAGATCAATGGCTAGAGTATCTGTTTTGCATGCAAACACCCTGAGATTTAGCCCTGGGCATTTCCAGTAGAAGAATCAGTTAGCAGGTCATGGGAAAGTCCCTTCTGTGTCTCAAACCCAGACAATCTGCTGTTTGGGTGAAACCTTGGAGACCGTCACAAACTGGATCAACAAACTATCTGGCCTGTTATAAAATTAACTTCCTAATGTTTCAAGAGAGAGACCGCTGGTTCTCAGGTTCAGACCCTGGGATCTCCAATGCAAAAGACCAGCAAGGGCTGGCTCTACCGTGAAACAGAACGAGGCAGCCGGATTTTGGGGTCAGAAAAGTGCAGTAGATAGTTATCAATTTATTTGGTTAGCATTGCTTTATGGGGTGTTAGGACACCTACAAGATAGGTGTAGCATTTTGCCTAGAAAAATTACATTTTTGGACTGCAATGGCCCAAATTTCCTTCTGTGGCCATTCTGGCTGTTGGATTCTGGATGCTGTAGTCGACAAAACGTCACTTTCAGCCTCATGTTCCAAAATAACCGGACCAGTTTTGGCCACAATACACTTTGACTTAAGGAGAAGGCATAAAATAATGGAATCGTAAAATCTTATGCAAGTGCCATTTAGTCTAACCCTCTGCCATTCTGAAATAACCAATAAAAACATCCCTATAAGATGCCCATCCAATATCTGTTTAAAAACCTCCAAACACAGAGATCTCACAGCAGTCAGAGGCCATTTATTCCATTGCCACAAAATGAAAAAGTCCTTTTGAATGTTTAGGTGGAATCTTTTTTTTTCCCTAGTAATTCAAACCCATGTCATTGACTCTCCTCCATGGCCATTTACTAGCCCGCCTCGGGCAGCAAAGTTTCTCAGGACAGCCCTGTGCTTTGGTTAACCTCTGCTGAGCTAGATGGACGAATTGACCTGATACAGATGGGATGGAACCAAGAAAAAGATGGCCCTCTACAGATGGCTCCCCTGTGTCTCCATCACAAATACATGTAAGGCACATGCACACAAAAGCAAAGGAAAGGATGGCGAGCCTGTTGCCATCATGCAACCGATGGAGTGCACAGGAGAAAGGGAAAAGTGGGCCACTGAACGCTACCCAGCTAGCTGTGTGCACACAGCTCATCTCTGCAGTGGGACGTGCATCTTGCATCTTATCCCTGTTACTAAGCAAGGTTAGCAACAGACATACACAGGGAGGCTACACTCAGCTGCTAGTTAAAAACACTCTATGCAGAAAACAGCTGGTTATCTGGAAAGACGTGAGACACGCTCAGTTTTGCTCCATTTCTCCCAAGCCCACTGCATTCTCTTGCCCCATCCTTGGTGCACACCAGGTGGGTAGACTTTCTTTTCTCTTCTCCAAAGAAATAGGAATCCCACATGTTGTTGTGTGTCTCCGAGTCACGTTTGACTTATCTTGACTCTAAGGGTTCATCGGGTTTTCTTGGCAAGTTTCTTCAGAGGGGTTTGCCGTTGCCATCCTCTGAGGCTGAGAGAGTGTGACTTGCCCACCCAGGGTTTTTTTTTATGCTCGACCGGAGATTTGAACTCTGGCTTCCAGAGTCATAGCCAATGCTCAAGCCACTACACCACGCTAGTCCATCCTGCATACAACTTTCATTTTAAAAAGGTGGAGAAGTATTTCTGTACTGATTTTTAATGTGTACAGTTTTGTAGACATTTCCCTCCTTGACTAAAGCAGTGATAGGGAAGCTTTGCCCTCCATATGATTTGGTCTACAAACACCACCAGCCTTGTCCAACACGGTAAATGCTAAGGCACTGTGGACGTTGCAATCCAAAACATCTGGAGAGCCAAAGATTCTCCCTGAACTAATTTTTGAACTAATGTTTTCCACCTTTCTCCTCTCTCCACTTTCTTTGGAAAGATGGTGAGATAAAGATTTCTTTTTACCTGAACTATCCACTATCTAGGTTAGGATATAGCATTTTTATAGATATATATAGATTAAAGCCATTAGTAAACTTTTGTTTGAACTGCAAGCTACTTGTGTTGTCTTTGGAGCCAGTCTCAGTTCTTAGGGAAGCATAGTTAGACAAAGGCACATTTCTGCTACTCTGCTCATTTAAAGCTAGAACCTAACGGGCTTAACTTTGACGTTTTTTGTATTTAAATATTTTTGTTTCCTTTACAAAGGCTGAAGCCTTAGGAAACTTAAATTACCCTACAGTTCCTGCATGGCAGAATGAGGTTGACTGGTTGGAGCTTGGGGTCTTTTTCCAACTTTGTGATTCTATATGCCTTGGTTTTCATCTGTGAAATGTTGAAGAGTATGCCTTTTCCCTCCCTTTTAGCTACAGGCCAATTCCAATACAACTATGGCTGAAATGCAGCTATGGATTCACAATGGAGAGTTAGGGATGCATAGCTGATCTGTATACAATAAGACTAACTAAGTAGCCAATCTCGGATCTGACTTCTTTCAGCCCACCTTAAGAGCCAGCAAGGTTTGCTAAAAGCCAAATGCCGCTGCGACAACATCTGAGGAACTTTTGCTAAGATCCTTCCAAAATGGAAGTTGCTACCTAGCGTGCATCGCAGCATCCCTCCCTTGCCCATCAACATCCTTCCAATCTCATCTTTCTTGCTTTTTGCTCTGCAAGCCTGCAATCCATCTCCCTCCTCCAGTTTAACCCTCATCCTTGCCCTCTGCTTCCTGCCATTATCACTGCTTGCAATCGACTTGGTCCCTTTCCCTGCATCTCCAATGAGGAAGGAGAATTCCCATAGGCCTCTATGGTTCTTTGAAGAAGTCACAGCCTTCTTTTGGGACCAAAACAATATCTCTCCCTCTCTTTCCATGAAGGGGAGGGAGAGCAGTTTTTCTCCAGACGTGTGTCTTTTTCTTGGCAAGGCTGCAGCCAGCAAAGATGAAGATGCATTCAACAAGAACAAGGAGGGGTGGGTTTGGGGGGGTGAAAGCAGGGTGACCCCCTTTGATTCCAAGAATCAAGGTGACGGGGGTGGAAAGCACGCTTGGAGACAACGATTTGTATCTCGCGTTTTTAATTAATGCTGCAATAAAGCCCAAACGCTCGTTTTTCTTCTCCTTCTCGGTATCTGCTGATATGGCATGAGATCATACACTTTCATTAACGTATCTGGAGGGGTAAACACGCAAGAATTAACTTTATGCCAAAAAGTGGGGGGAGGTACGGTGAGAGAAGTGGGAAGGAGAGTCCCAAACAAAAACCTAGACTTTTGTTTCCTTGGCTTTCAACTGAAAACTCTGTAGCAAACACAATTGGCCCTCCACATTTCATAGGGTTTTCTTCGGCAAGGAATATTCAGAGGTGGTTTTTCCAGTTCCTTCTTCTGCATTATTTCTATAGTGCAGATGCCTCTTTCTCATAGAGCTGGAAAGGACCTCATGGGCCTCTGAGTCCAACTCCCTGCTCAGTGCAAGATCAACGGTTCCCAAACTTTGCTCCTCCAGATGTTTTGGCCTTCAGCACACAGAAATCCTGACTACTGGGCAAGCTATCTTGGACCTTTGGGAACTGAAGTCCAAAACACCTGGAGGATCAAAGTTTGGGAGCATCCCCAGCAGGGAATTGTCCAGCCTCTTTTTGAAGAAGTCCAGAGAAGTAGACCTCACCACCACTCTGGGCAATTGTTTCCAATGACGAACTCTTACCCTCAAGAAGTTCCTTCTAATGTTCAATCAAAATCTGTCTCCTATAACTTAAAACTGTTAGATCTGGCCCTATCCTCTGGGACATTGGTTCCCGGACTTTGGTCCTCCAGATGTTTTGGACTTCCTGACTGTTGGCCAAGCTGGCTGGGGCTTCTGGGAGTTGAAGTGCAAAACGCCTGGAGGAACAAAGCTTGGGAATCACTGGTCTGGAGCAACAAATCTGCATCTTCTGCTTTGGGGCAACTCTTGGGGTATTTAAAGAGGGCCATCTTCTCTTCACCAAGATGAACACGTCCAGCTCCTTCAACCTTACTGTGGAGTGGGGAGTGGAAGAAAGGCAGTGCCCCCAATCGTTCTGCTCCTCTCCCCAAGTCCCCAGGTTTCAGTCCCCAAATTTTTAGCATTTCATTAAGTTCAAACATCCATTGAATCTTTAGAAATCCAGTTTAGGCCTCCAAAGCAAAGGGGTAGACTAAGTGACCAAGGGAATGCAGAGACAGCAAATGGAAGAAAGGTCTGAGGTGTGAACAATTTCCAACGTTTCACTCTCTGGAACGCTGCACATTTGGGAGCTGAAAGAAAATTTCATTCAGTCAGGTTTCTTTTGCGGGAGCAGAGCAATGCACTCCACACAAATACCCCTGTTTTGGATCCTGTCCTCTGGGAAGCCAACTCCAACGGCTGCCAAAACCAGAAAGGCAGGCGTTTTAAAAACTGATTGGAAAGCCTCGAAAAAAGAAGCCAAAGGCGCTGAAATGCGCCAGTGCAGCTTTTTGTGCTGTGGTAAGCAAGCGAGGCTTCTCATTCATTTAAAGGTGCTAATTTATCAGTGGAAGAAGCGCGGGGAGGAGGGTTGTATTAATCCGGGAAGCTGAAATCCACACCATATGGACAGAGATACACTTGCAAAACCGACCAAGATTGCAGCTTTACTGGAGCCCAGCTGGGATTAGGATGTTATTGCAGCTGATCTAAGGGCAGTTTAAAAATATCCTGCGCATCACCCACCCTTGCTCTTCTTTCTTACTCTTTCCTTTCTATCTTTCCATCTTCCTTCCTTCCTTCTGGAGCCACTACACTTTAAAAAGTGCTGTTCAAGTCACGCTTCGGCTGGCATTCTTTGCATCAGCACAAACTGATGTATTCTCATGTAGAGGAGAATGGCAATGTGGCACAATGCTGGTATTCACAGGAGTGGGGCAGAGATGTGGCAACGTCTCTGGAACTGTTGAGCAAACAGCACAAACAGTGTGGCTGTGGACCAAAGATCCCAATGCACAACAGAACATGTGGCTTATTGGAACATCTTGTCAGTGGTGTCACTAGGGTTGGTGTCACCCCAGTGTGGCAACACTTGTTTTCACCCCTTGGCTGCCTCCTTCTGCCAGCCAGACTGCCTTTGCCATTGCGGGAATGGGCTGCACCCTCTTCCAGGTCTGGCAGAGCTGCTGGGCAAGCAGGAGAAGGAGTCAATTCACTTTTATGCCTGGCTAGACTTGCCAGACCCAGAAGGCTTGCCATCATCTGCCTTGCAACCTTCTTCCACTCTCCCAACAGCCCCACTAGACCCAGAAGGAGTTGCCAGGCAGTGGCAAAACCCGATCTGCACCAGCAGGCACAGCCAATGGATGCCAGAGGTGCCCTGGTTGGCAGAGGTGGGTGGCTAGGGGGGTCTTGGGATGGACAAAAGTGTCCACCCCAACGAGTGCTGACCCCCTCTGAGGTGCCACCCATTGTGAATACATACCTCCCGCACCCCACCTAGGGATACCCTGCATGTTGCGCATCAGGTCATTGGGCTATGGGAGCATCCATTGGACAACAACACGTATTGTGTGGTATTTCTGTTGGGTATTATTCCTGCATATTGGAGCACTGGGGTGTGGGACCATCCATTGCACATCAAGACATATTTCATGGTATTCCTGCATGTTCCTGCATGTTGGGACACTGGGCTACGGGACCATCCATTGAACAAGACATATTATATAGTATTCCTGTTGGGTAGTATCCCTGTACATTGGGACATTGGGCTACAGGCGCATCCACCGCACAACAAGACATATTGTATGTTATTCCTGTTGGGTATTATCACACTTCGCCAGCATGGTTGTATATCATGTCAATGACGTAGCTCCATCCTCGTAAAACTACACATCATAACCTCTAATGAAAGATCTCAGCCATCATGCCCATTTTTACTTGGTGAAACTTTACACTCCCATTCACACTGTAACAGCAGTGTGACCATCTATAATTTCTACACCTGTACAATGGAAATGCATGTTTTTGCACACATCAAAAAAATTTTTTTAAAGATCCCCAAATATTTGGCGGGGGGGGGGGTTTGCTGGAGTGGTGCTTGCCTATAAAAACGTTCCCTTCTCCGACTCTCTTCCACGCTGCGTGTTTAGTGCCATCTATTCAAATTAATTCCCCTAATGGAGCTGCCAGTCGCGTGCTGTGCATTTCAATGAAACGGTTTGTAATATTTTATAAACCAACCTGCAGTACTGCAGGAATTGGGGAGGGGGGGAAGAGAAGAAGAAGGAAGAAGGAAAGATTGATCGCCTTGTGTATAAAAATGGGGCGAGAGGGGAGACGAGAAGTTAAACTGTGTTGTTGTTTTTAAGTGCGAAAGGGACAAAGCGAGAGGGACACCTATAACCCCTAGAAAAATTAATAATGCAAGAGATGCAGGGAGTGTCTTCTCCCTGCAGAAAGCAAAGGTTGAATTAAAGAGAAGCAAGCAGAGGATTTGTTTGTAGGCGTACACCCTAAAAATGTTAGCAATGAGTGAAGGGGAGAGTAAAAAAGAAAATGACTGGAAGAATTTGCAGACTTCCAAGAAAGACGGTACAAATTCTGAAGGGGCAATTCTTTTATTTTATTTTATTTTCCTTACTTTAGGAGACCCTAAGGCCAGTGTGTAGTAGTTTGAGCCTTGGACTATGACCCTGGAGATTATCGTTTGAATCCCAGCTCAGCCATGTAAACCTACTGGTGACATTAGGCGAGTCTCACTCTCTCAGCCTCAGAAGATGGCCTTGGCAAGCCCCCCCTCAAAGAAACTTGCCAAGAAAGCCCCATTATAGGTTCGTGTTAGTGTCCCCATAGTGAGAAATGACTTGAAGGCACCCTGCAACAAGAACAAGGGAAACCTATCACAGGGTTTGCCTTTGCCTTCCTCTGAAGCTGAGAGTACGCGACTTGTCCAAAGTTATACAGTGGGTTTCCACAGCCGAGTGGGGATTCAAACCCTGATCTCCCAGACTCCTAGTCCAATATCCAATCCTATGCCACACTTGCTGTCCTTGTGATCCTGTCTAAGGCAATTTCATTCAGATGTTTTGTCAGTCCGTTTGGAATTGCTCCCAGAGCATCTTTCATCACTGTGCCCACAGTTGTTTTCTTTTCCCAGAGGAAACTTGTCGGTTTTCATATTATTATTATTATTATTATTATTATTATTATTATTCTAATGGCTTCTCTGGAAGTCAAGAACTGGACTTACTTCCATTCGGCATCCTTCAGTGACTTTGGAAAGCGGTGGGGAAGAGACAAAAGCCAAAAATACCTCTTATCTACCACTCATATTTTGTGAAATGGAGGGAGATGGAGAAAAGGGACATTTGGAAATGGACAACTAGACCATAAGGCAGGGCAGAGACCAAACTTCCACCAGAGAGAGAAAGCCGAGCTATATTTCTCCATCCCTCTTTCACCGTCTCCCGAATGAGGCTGCTGATAAAAAAATTTAAACAAAAACTCTAGCTACAGAAAGGAAAAGAAGCAGAGGAAATCGGGAAGCACATAAAAAGAGTTCGTAAGCTTCTGAGGATGCATCTACACTGTAGAAATAATGCAGTTTGACACCACATTAAGTGCTGTAGCTCTATCCTAGGCCATCCTGGGATTTGTAGTTTTACAAGGTCTTTCATCTCCTCTGCCAAAGAGGATTAGGGTTGGGGAAATCCCAGAAATCTTTAGGATGGAGCCGTGGCAGTAAAACTGGTATCAAACTGCATTATTTCTACAATGTAGGTGCACCCTTTGCCAGGAGCCTTATTAACCGAGGTACACTCATCTCTCCACATTTGCAGCTTTGATATTTGTGGATTTGGTTATTCATGGATTTTATTAATATGTTCTCTTTAGGAACATCTAGGTCCTCCAGTGCAACTCTGTGGTCAACATTAACCAAAAGTCGCACTAAAGGACTTAGCAATTCCTAGGCATTTGTAGCTCCTCCAGCGCAGTTCTATGGTCAACATCTGGCAGAGTTTTGACCACAGAGTTGCACTGGAGGACCTAGAGATTCCCAGAGAGGTGTTTTCTAAGGTAAAAAAACATTGTGGGTTTGTTATTTGTGGTTTTTCCACATTCACTGGGGTCCTGTGGCCCTAACCCCAGTGAATGTGGAGGGATGAGTCCATACGTGTAACTGGCCGTTCTCAAGGAAAAGGCGCTCTTATTTTTAGGTCACTTGTTGCCTCCCTTGGCCTGCTTCCCATTTCAAATAAATCTCTTTCAAAGGTTTCCAAAGGCGTCTTGCATGGCATCTCCTGCTGAGCTGAGTCTCTGCCTCTGCATTTCTCTTTTTCTGCAAACCAGGCTGAAAGTGGAAAGCTCATCCGCAGAGCTCTTGCAAGCAGCTCACTCCTGCCCCTCCTTCATCCCCAACTTCAGATCCCATCGTCCCTGGCCATGGCGGTTGTGATATTTTTACCCGTTTAATTTTTTTTTACAAATTTTCAAAGATGTAGGCCTGTTAGTCTCTTGCAACATAAGGAAGGAGCAGGGAAAAAATGTGGCAGAACCTTTAAGACTAACTTGTTCTTATTTTAGCATGAGCTTTCTGGGATGCACTCAGGACCCCATCCAAAGAAGTGGGTTTATGGACGTATCCATAAAGCAGTGTGATATCACTTTAACTGTCATGGCTCCTTGCGGTGGGATCCTGGGATCTGCAGTTTGGTGAGGTATTCAGCCCAGTCTGCCTGGTGCCTCACCAAACGACAAATCCTAGCATTTAGTAGGATAGAGTCATGGCAGTTCAAATAGTATTAGATTGTTTTTGTGGGGTTTTCAGGCTATATGGCCATGTTCTAGAAGAGTTTCTTCCTGACGTTTCGCCAGCATCTACGGCTGGCATCTGCAGAGAACATTTGCTGGCGAAACGTCAGGAAGAAACTCTTCTAGAACATGGCCATATAGCCTGAAAACCCCGCAAAAAACTATGGATGCTGGTCATGAAAGCCTTCAGCTCCACAAAATTGCTTTATTTCTGCAGCGTGGATACACCCCGTGTCCATGAAAGCTCATGCAAAAATAAAAAGAAGTCTTAAAGGTGCTGCCACTTTTCTTTTTCTTATTTTCCCTCTCCCTTCCTTCCTCCTTTTTGTTTTTTGACAAATCTCTTTAATAAACAATGTCCTCCTCCCTCTGCAATTTCTCTGCATCCTCTCTCTTGTGCTTTCTAAAACCCAGCAAAGAGAGCCACAGGTTACTTGGCTTGCGCTGAAAGAGACAGTGAAATCTCTTCCCCCACTCATTTTCCATCTGATTGTGAGCCAACGACAACAACAACACACATACACATACACACGCACACATCACCAGTCTTCACTGGAGGCAGCAACCGTTTTCTTGGCTGCAGGCAAAGGCGGCACATCTGGACTCCACCAGGATGAAATCTGAGCGAAAGCATGGAAGAGGAGTTCTCTTACTGACAGCAAAATCGTGATTCATAATTCTTTAACACATACATCCCTCCAAGGCAGGGTGCCTCGCTTTCCTCTTCCCTACTTTATCCGCACAACAATCTGGCCAGGTAGGTCACAACCCTGTGAGGCAGATGGGGATGGAATGAAATTTTGCTTCATTCCCCAAATGTATAGGACTGCATTAAAAAAGAGCAAGATGCTAGAAATTGTCCACATCTACATTTGCTGTCTTCACATTCCCTTGGGAACTTTGCCTGCTCCTTTCCCTTTTGCTGTCTAATCCATATTTCTAAATACTCAACTGGCATTTTGGGTTGCTGCAATGCTAGGAATATGGGAACTGAAGGAAGTCAGGCATTGTTGCCGTTGTTTTTTGTGGGTTTTTTGGGCTATGAGGCCATGTTCTAGAAGAGTTTATTCCTAACGTTTCGCCAGCATCTGTGGCTGGCATCTCCAGAGAAGAAGATGGAGATGCCAGCCACAGATGCTGGCGAAACATCAGAAATAAACTCAAACATGGCCACATAACCCAAAAAATCCACACACACAAAAAAAACTATGGATGCCAGCCATGAACGCCTTCAACTTCACATTGTTGCTGTAGTTATGTGCCTTCAAGTCATTTCTGACTTATGGCGATCCTAAGGCAAACCTATCATGGGGTTTTCTTGCCAACTTTCTTCAGAGGGGGTTTGCCATTGCCATCCTCTGAGATCAAGAAAGTGTGGCTTGCCCTAGGGCACCCAGTAGGTTTTATATAGCCAAGGCAAGATTCGAACCCTGGTCACCAGAGTCATAGTCCAAAACTCAAACCACCACACCAGGCTGCCTCTTAGTTATTGAGACATAATTAAGATAAAATAGTTGAATCAGTCATAAAAATACAACATAGGTCTGAGATTATGTCTTGCCACCAGGCAGGTTAGAGGTTTCTCTCTTTATCAGGGCTGATCTGACGTACTTGGCCATAAATAGGCCACATAATAGTCAGTTCCTGCATTTGTAGACCTGCCCTTCCCTCAAGGTGTGTGTATGTGAAGCTTACAACAATCTAAAATTTGACCCAAGGGAGAAAAAGAGAAAGAAGGGGGCAGCAGGAAGAGATGTTATTTCAGTCCAGAGCGGTTGCCTGGTTTTCGAAATAAAACTGACAAGCCTTCAGCACGGCTGGCTTAAAAGCATGGCTAATATAGCATGTGGTTTGGCCCACGGTTAGGTCTAGTTACGGTAATAGGGAGGGAGGGAAAGTTGCCACATGAAGAACGGAACGGGGCCCCTGTGCTTTTCATAGCTGTGGAGAAGAGAGATGTTTGGCAGGTGTCCTTGGTACAGAAGATCACAGGTGAAAATGCCCACAATTACCGGTAAATATATAGTAGGCTCTTTTATGGGACCACCTTATGGTAGGGTAAGTGGTTGGTGGACCAAGCCCAGGATGCCTTTCTATCACCACCATCTTCATGCAAAAAAAAAGGTTGGATACTGAATAGGAGACGTCGGGAAGCGAGGCACAGCAAGATTATGGAAATGTGGCCTTGATCGGTGAAAGATTCTGGGAACTATAATCTCCAGCCCCTGGACACAAGCATGGACACTTTGGGGAAGTTAGGACACCGGAGGTATCCACAGGGCAGAAATTCATTGGGTCGCCATCAATTGCCAGGTGACTTGAAAGCACATACATTTTATTTTGGCTTTCTGTGGTTGCATCCACACTGCGGAAATAAAGCTGTCCGACACCACTTTAACTGTCATGGTCCCATCCTGGGATTTATGGGGCACCAATTGGCTAGCTAGGATCCATTGGCTAGCTACCAGGATGTCACCAACATAACTGTCCTTCAGTCCCCAGCTGTTTTGCAACCATGCTCAAAATTTATCCTTTACCGGGTTAGAAGGTGGTAAATTAAATGAATTCTAAAAGTGCATATGAAGTTTTTCTTCCTTTCCCTTTTAAAAAAAACCACCCAGTCCAACTGAGGCGGGACAGCAGAGGTGAAACTGGCAGCTGACCAATGTTTGACTCGAGAAAATGTAAATCTGCTATGGAAGCAATCTAGCCAGCAACAATTCTGGGCTCCTTGGAGGCAGCAAAAGAACCAGCTGTGACTTCTCTTCCAATATGTTGTTTATCTCCATGCATAAACAGTTTGGCTCATTCGTGGGCCATGTGCCGAGCAAAAAGAACCACCGAAAGGTCTTGAGAAGAAGCTGGATTGGGTTCCCAGACTCTGGTGTTGCAACCGCTGGCACTCGGCTGCTCTCTGACCCAGTTCCCTTCCTTGGTTCGCTTTCCTTTCCTTTCCTTACCCCACCCTCCCTTCGAGGACAAAATGTTCTTCGAAGCAAAGGCTCGGCTCCCAAAAATATAAAACCTTGACCGCAGGCACAGAAAGAGGATCTTCAGGCTTTGGAATCCTCATTCAAAGATGCTTCGGGAATGGTGAAATCATCTTCGCCTATAAGCAAAGGCCACGCTGGGCTGTGTTTTCTGCTTTCTGACACTGTTGAGATCCGTTCCACCTTCTGCCACTGATCCATTCCTTTTCCACTCGGGTTGTGAAATCCTATAAGCCCCGCTAAGGCTGACTCAATCTGTCTCAAATGTTGGGTTTCTTAAATAACCGAGATCTGTTCCTCAGAAAGGATGTATTTAAAATAAATAAAATCTCCAGCTCCTTTCGGCTTTTCCTCCTAGGCCGTGTCCTCCTGTCCAACACAGGCTTTAATCCCTTGCTAGCCTGCCTATCTCCTGTGAGCTTCCCGACATTATTTCGGGATATTCTAATCCTTCATAATTACCGAAGTTGGTGAGGAGAAAACCGCTTTAACTCCGGGTCAAGCGCTTGGAAGAGCGCTTGCCATCTTTGCCTTCTCCCTCGGTTCCAAATTGTCAATTCAGCGCTGATTTTCTTCAGCTTAGCATCTTCCTGTACGGACCGTTAAGCTCCGCCTGATATTTCAAATTAAGCTCCGGAGCCTATTAGGTTTATGGTGTTACAGCTTCCAACACTTTGCCTCCTTTGGCTCAGTTCTGCTGCAGGAAACTGGCTCCGCATTCACAAAGCTTCTCGTCTGCAAGGTCACCTTGGAGGGAGAGGCTGGTTGGTGGTCTTAAGAAATGTTTCTCCCTCTTTTCTTGTTTCCTTTTTTCTTTCCTTTTTGTATTGTAACTCCCAGAATCCCAGAGGTGGTATGGAGATTTTGGGAGTTGTGGTCCCCAAAACTAACTTCCAAACACACCGTCTATTTCTTCTTTTTAAAGTTGCTGTTAAGTTGACTTTGACTTAGGGTGACCCTATGAATGAGAAATCTCCAAGATCCTTGATCATCAATGGACATATTCAGGCCTTCCAAACTCAGGACTAGGGCATCCTTGACTTAATCAATCCATAATGTGGTCTTTCCGTTTTTCTTTGTTGTCATTATTGTTGTTGTGTGCCTTCAAGTCATTTCCAACTTATGGCAACCCTATGGTGAACCTATCCTAAGGTGAAAACGTGGGGTTTTCTTGAGGCTGAGAGTATATGACTTGCCCAAGGTCACCCAGTGGGTTTCATGGCCAAACTGGGAATTGAACCCTGGTCTCCAAAGTCATTGTCCTACACTCAAACCACTATGCCATGCTGGCTCTCTTATATTTTCCTACTGCTTTCCCAATTACCAAGAATTGTTTTCCCAATGAGTCATAATATGTCCCAAGTAGGACAGCCTCCATTTAATGCACTTTACATGTATATGAACAAAACCTCTGATACTGTAGCTAATTTTTACAAAGTCTTTTTACACCCCCAAACCCCCTTTTCTTCCTTTTCCCCTGTCTAGCTGAATGTATATTTTTTAGCAGCATTGGCATTGGGAGGATGATGAAGGCGGGCTGGAGACTTTCAGTATCAGGTTGCAACTGTGTGTCTGCCGTAAACAATGCAATACATTATAATGTTAGTGCTCTTCGGTAGAGAATTTGACATATTTCCAGAAAGTCCAAATCCCAGCTGGGGTGAATGAGTACAAGACTACTTTTGTGCTCTGAATTCAGTTTGCAGCAACTGAAATAAGCTGAAGACTAAGGAGGAAGCAGGAGCAGGAAAAGAAGAAAACCGGGACATTTTAAAAGCCAGCTAGAAAAGTGGGAAGACGGAAGATTAATTGAGAAGGTCCTTGTAGTTCGATGGCAGCCATGTCCCTGCAACTAAGGCTAGTTGTGTCATACTTTGGGCAGACTTTGGTAAAGTTACTTTTGGGGAAATGCAACTTCAAGACACACGCACATTCCCGCCAACTAAGTTACTCGGTGAAGCAGATGGAGGCAGAATTAATCATGCAGCACTTTTAATGGCTGCGTCTGCAACTTAAGCATCTTTGTTTCTCTGGGCTTCCATGAGTAACTCTTATGGTAGGTAATGGGGGGAAATTAAAGATGACCTTTGCTTTCAACCATGAGTGATAGCGTTGTTTATTAAATTGTAAATAACCTCAGACTCCTTTCCGCTATTGTGAGGAGGCCCCCATATGGAGCCTTTGGTAATATGTAAATGCATTTCAGTTTGACTGAACTGTTGAGAGACAGGTGATTAATCCACTAAAATATACTCTTTAATTGATTGGCAGCCCTAATTTTAATTTGTTTTGTGGCGCACAAGCATAACTGTAAACTGCTCTGAGAGGGCCTCTGTTCAAGGATTAAAACAGATGTTGGTTTTTTAAAATTGCATTTACTTGGTGTCCTCTGGAGGGACTCCATTCCAACAATATATGGACCAATGTAAACCATTGGTCTTGGGCCTAAATATTCTACAGACAACATATCCCATCTGATTTTGGAAGCTAAGCAAAGTCACCCCGACTAATACAGTACTTGGATGCGAGACCACTAACAAATATAAGGTGCCATAGGTAATATTTCAGATGGCAAGATATACACAATTAACCAAGGAAGTCCACCAGAGTCGAAGCAGCATCTCCAGTTGTCCCAGTTTGGCACAGACACCCCTGATGAATCCTCTGCCATCCCACTTTTTAATCTGCTTTTGAAATGTCCCAGTGTCTTTTTCCTCCTCTAGTTTTCCCCCTTTGTGTTCAGTTTACTTCAGTTGCTGCAAACTGAATCCATCGTCAAAAGTAGTTTGCACTCAGTGAGGGGAGAAAAGCGGAGGGGGCAGAATCTTGTCCTTCCCAGTAGGCTCAGGCAAAAACAAACTGCTGCATCTTCTTCTATCTTGTGTGTTCTTCCTCCTTAATTCCTCCTTTTGCCATCTTGAACGCCCTCCGATGTTGTTTGGCCACACCTGCCCCAGTTTTCAGCTGTGAAAAGTGCAGCAGCAAGGTCTCAGCTGTTCCAGAATCGGTCACAAGAAGTCGGCAAGCATGAGAACCAAAGGGAAAGGTAGAGACATGAAACATAAGCTAGTCCAGAGGTCAAGACTCCAAAATAAATCCACGAGCACAAAGAGTACTCATTGTAGAACAAACAGTTACCAGCCATAAGGACTCTTTGCATCTGCTGCTGGGGGATTTATAGCTGTTTGACCTTGAGAGGTGAGGTGGACGATTGGTCGGCCTTTCCCATTTAATCTTCTGCAAATGGCGTTGCCTCCTTTCTGTTGACATCCTGCAAAGGATGGTGCTGTCTCCTTAGTGTCCCCCAATTCTTGCTGAGTTGAGGCCCATTTTCTGGAAGTTTCTGATCAGTTATGTCTGCCAGTAGCAGCTCAGCATCATCATACCTAGGATAAAACATTGATCAGAATGGCGACTGCAGCCCAGAAATACGAACATGACCCAAAAGGAAAAACAGAGGAGGAGGGACAAGGAAGCTCAGCCACCAGTCCTTAAAGGAGGACATTGCCCCCCAAATAAAAATTCTGTCTCCTTAATGAAATTTTCCTTGAGTCCCCACATTTATAAACATTGCTGCAAGTGAGCTAATGAAAACCGTCCATATTTGCCAGGTTTGCATTCCCTTGGTCGTTTTGCCTGCCTTTTCCTTTGGATGCTTAAACTCCCTTTCGAAAGGCTCAACTGAAGTCTTGTGTTACTGCAATGCTAGAAATTTGGGGATTCAGGGAAATTTCATGGAAGGGGGGGAAGAAAGAATTCTGGTTCGAGGAATCAAGGCCCTCATATCACCCCATAGTTATCCCCCTGCAAGGAGGAAGTATACAAGAATACAAAAGGCCCTTACATAGACAGAAGGAGAGGAAAATTTGCCTTCAAGATATAACGGCTATATGCCCTAACTTGGGAATAAGCTTCATTGAACCCCAAGGAACTGGCTTCCAAGTAAACACTCGTACCACTGGGTTTGATATTTGCAGTATTGACAAGACTCTACAGCAAACAAGGGTGCTCTCAGGGATCACCAGCGTGGAATAGGAGACCAAAGAGCCCAGTCCTACTGGGAAGAGCCATTAGATCTCCCCGCCCTTGCGACTTCCCAAACAAGAAGCACACCTATCATTATCTTAATCCGTCCTTTGGGAGACAGTGTGATTATTCCCAGTTACAGAGCTATTAGGGATTCATTCATTCATTCGTTCACCTAGGTGTTTAAAAAGGTGGGTGGGAGTGGGAGAAAATGGGTCATTGTGGAAGAAACTAGTGATGGAGATGTAGTCAAGTTTTGGTTCTCCATCAGGGTTGAGGAATGTTATCGGTTTGGATTGCAGCTTCCAGAATCCCCCCAACCAGAATGACCATAAGCATCTCTCGGGCATCCCTTTCTGCCTCCCCTTTTTCTTCAGAGGGGGTTTGCCATTGACATCCTCTGAGGCCGAGAGAGTGTGACCTGCCCAAGGTCACCCAGTGTGTTTTACGTCCGAGCGGAGAATCTCATCCTGGTCTCCAGAGTCATAGTCCAACACCATGTATGCCAAGTCAAATCAGAAACATGATGTATAACAAATATGTGTGTATAACATACATATTTCGATATGTAGATCTTGTAGCACCTTTGAGACTGAGTGGTTAGGCACCTGCAGCAGCCTCCATGTTCTCCAGATCGGCAACCGCACCTGCATGCTGCGGCCCCGATCTGGCCTATCCAGGGCATGAAAAGCAACCGCAAAAGCAGCTTCTTTTTCCACCATGGAAAGGGTGTGATAGCCACGGTGCCATGGCTTTAAGGTTCTCCTTTAGCACTGCATCATGTAGATGCAGTGCCAGAAGATCATCGTGAAGCCACACGCCATGTGGTGCGGCGTGTTGTGTCACGCCAGCCTAGGGACAGAGCTGAGGTGTGCATCATATGGACATCATGCCCCAACTCCGTCCCCAGGCCTTCTTTTCCTGCCGTCTGGACCGCCTCTAACTGAAAGAAAGAAGTTGGCAACATGAGCTTTCGTAGACAAAGGCATCTGGGGAAGTAAACTTAAGTTCTGTGAAAGCTCATGCTGCCAACTTCTTTCTTTCAGTTAGCCTCAAAGGTGCTACAAGATCTGTCTGCATACTGACTCTGCAGACTAACCCGGCTATATCTTTGCATTCTACACATATTTCAAGGTAGTGCTCTCACCCTGGAATCCCTTCCTCTTGTCCGTGGACTGGAAAAGATGGGGCAGGCCCTGAGATCTGCAAACTCTGGTTCTTATGTAGAGGCTGTGGTTAATACTTTCGTTTTCTTTCCCTGCCAGGCTGAGCGAATGATTCTACAAGACACTCTCCTTTGGAGAAATCTCTGGAATCAGCACTTCTTTCCTCGAAGGGCAGTAAAGTTCAGAAAGAGAGAGAGAACCTGGCTGCGGTCACACACCGCAGGAAACTAGGAAGAGGAGGAGGAGGAAGATTCAGTGTCATTCCCCAGCTCAGCCCCCTCCAGGGGAATTCAAATAACATGTTAGGGCAAGATATCCATTACCTGCAACCCAATGCCAAAAGCTAGCAAGGCATTTCTGCTATGCTTTTCCCTGCCCCATTACAAAGTGCCTCGCACCACCCTGGGATTGAGCATGGGTTCCTTTTTCCAAACATTGCAGGCCTTCTTTCCGTTGATAAGGAAATAACAGGGACGTCTGCAAGCGGCACATTAGATTCTTTTTGCTACAGGCGGTCATAGAGTAGCTTTGAACCAGAGCTTGGGAAAAACCAGTTTGTAATAATAACAATAATGATAATAATATACAATTCTCCAAATCCCTTTGCCAATGTGTCAGGGCCAAAGGGATGGTTAGGAGATCTCTGGACGGGGAACTGGGTCCTCTTTTTTTGCTGCGTGGAGCAACTTTTGAACCCGAGCTTGGGGATGTCACTTTCTGGACTACAATTCCTATAATCCCCTCAAGCAGCATTCTGGGGGTTATAGTCCAGGAAAAGTCCCATTCCCAAGCTCTGCTTTGGGTTTTCTGAAGCAGCAAAGAGGGAAGGGAAGTGCAAATGATACAATTTTTTTGCAAATTAAGAATGATAATTGTTTTCAGTTACAATTTTGCACACTTTTGGTGGCCTATAAAGAGAACTGTTATTCAGAGAATGTGTAAATTTCATGTGTTGGAAGAGCCAGTGGGACATTGTATGTTTTCCCCCTTGAAAATTGTATTGAGAGCAGAATGAGACAAAGTGCAACACAATACAAATACAGTTGGCCCTCCGAATCCATGCATTCTTGATCCATGGATTCAACCATCCACAGCTTGAAAATATTAACAAAAATATAAATTCTAAATATAAAAAACCTTGATTTTTGCCATTTTATATCATTTTACTATGCGATTGTATATAATGGGACTTGAGCATCTACAGATTTTGGTATCCACAGGAGGCGTCCTGGAATAAAAAGGCCCCCAACATACCCAGATGTTTCCTTTCACTTAGAAAAACCCGTCTAAACCCTGACGCCCAATGTGTATGGGGATGTCTCTCTCCCACTGTTGTTACGATAAGCCACAATTACGTTTAAATACCTAGTAGAGGAGATGATAAGCACACCTTGCATTCTGCAGTCATGTAGGGGCTGCTGGTTAACATCTTCGGTTTATATGAAATGAAAGGGTGTTTACTGGGCCTTCCGCCCAGTTCAAATCCTTAGAATACTTGATCTGCAAAGGTCCACCTCAACATGTCCCTGCAGGCATTTCTGAAAGCAACAAAAATATTTCTGTTCGGAAAGGCATTCCAGGAGAAGGTGGGGCTTGGATAGGATGTCTGGAGCACTTGTTGTACCTGGGATGGAGATTTTTGTAGACGAAAGGCTATGTGTTCCTCAAATGCCCTCACGGAGAGAGAGAGGGAAAGCAGCATTTTACAAATGTAAAAATCAAAATGTTGATTGCTTGTACAGTGGTCCCTCCACATTCACTGGGGTTAGGGATAAAGGACCCCCATGAATATGGGAAAACCACAAATAAAAAACCACTATTCTTTTTACCTAAGAGAACGCCTTTCTAGGAATCTCCAGGTCTTCCAGTGCAACTCTACAGTCTGCAAGAAGTTGATCATCGAATTATGTTGGAGGACCCACAAATGCCTAGAGAAGCATTTTCTCTAGGAATGTCTAAGTACAACTTGATGGTCAACATCTGGCAGAGTCGGTCTGGAGGACCTAGAGATTCCTAGAGAGAACATATTAATCAAAACCGCAGATAATCAAATCTGCAAAAGTCAAAGCCACAAATGTGGAGGGCCAACTCGACTTCCAAGCTGCCTACTAGCTGTAGTTGTTTTATGCTTCAGTTGTCGGGGACAACCCTGGTTACTCCTCCACTGTCCCATTTTCTCATCTTCTCTTAAAATGTCCCAATTTTTCTCTCTCTTCTTCCTACTTTCCCTTTTCATCCTTGGCATACTGCAGTTGCTGCAAACTGATTTCAAAGTGCAAAAGAGTCTTGCTCTTCTTCGTAAATTAGGTTGGGGGTTCCTCTCCTTCTTTCTGGCTTTTCTAAAGCCAGAAATTCCAAGGTTTCTCTGCTTAAAATAATACGTTTGTGCTTTCTTCCTCATTAATAAGTTTTGTTCTCTTGTTACCTGGCTGCATCCTTTTGACCACAGTCTGATGTTCAGCCAGACATGTTCTGATTTTCATCTATTTTGTAGAGTATGTTTACAGTCCATTTTTTTTAAAAAGGTACAATAATTATACTATAAAACAATGACGAAAGGCGGCAGCGTATCAAACCAAGATAAAAGCAGAAAGGAAAACATTCCAGCATATTAAAAAAAAAAGCAAATGGATTAGAACGGGTGGGGAGGCCTTTGAAGCTGTGCAAACTGCCGTTTCGGACTGAAACGAAAAGTTCTGGAACGGAGTTTGATCATTCCAAATAGGTTCTGGAGCAAACTCTGGCCTCAGACGAAACCCTCCCTTGATCTGAATAAATGCACCCATTGTGTCAATGGCTTTTGGACTTAGCTCTGCTGTTTCCAGTTCGAAGGTGCTTCGGTGATCAATACAGCCACGTTTATGAGTTTCTGAAAACCAAGGAGCCATATCTAAGGCCAACGCCCCTTGGCAGGTCTTCAAACTCTTCTTAGCTTTTGGGGCTTATCTAGCCCCTTATCACATGGAAACCTTATCTTCCACCTGGCAATTTATTTTCATTCTGTGCTGCTTCCTTTGAAGTGTGCAATGGCTGCCAGGGAGGTTTCGTATGAAGTCATGGGACAGGCATTTTAACTAAGCAAAGAGCACTTTGTAAGAGGTCAGTGATCGGGGATCAAACTGAAACTCCTTGCATGAGTTCACCTGGGAGCCTGATAAAGTGAGCTACACAGTCTATGGTAGTCTTTCAGGTGCTGCAAGACTTTCTATCGTCCTTGCAAGACTCGTTCGGCAGTTTACTATGACATCTAAGTAGCTGTTTTGCTCATTTGGATTTTTGAATGTGCTTGTGGAGGTGTTTTTTTTTTTTTTCCCTTACATATATGAGGTCACTTTTAAATGTTAAAATGCTTTACCTTATTTGTAGTAAGTTTGTACAGTGGTCCCTTCACATTTGCTGGGGTGAAGGACCTACATGAATATGGAAAAACCACAAATTAAAAAAAAAATCACGATTCTTTTTAATTTAAGAACACCTCTCTAGGAATCTCTAGGTCCTCCAATGCAACTCTATGGTCAACTTCCGCCAGATGTTGATCATAGAATCATGCTGGAGGACCTACAAATGCCTAGAGAAGAGTTTTCTCTAGCAACTTCTAGGTTCTCCAGCACAACTCCATGGTCAACGTCTGGCAGAGTTGCGCTGGAGGACCTTTCCTTCATTCCCCAAATTTCTAGCGTTCCAAAGAAGGAGAGATTGAAAAACCATTCCTACCTTGTAGGCTGCATCTGCACTGCAGAAATAATCCACTTTGACACCACTTTAGCTGCCATGGCTCCATGAGAGGGAATTCTCGGATTTGTAGTTTGTCATGACACCAGAGCTGTCTGACAGAGAAGGTGAAATATCTCACAAAACTACAATTCAACACAACATAAAAGCACCGGATCCCATTTGATCTCGGAAGCTAAGCAGGTCCAGCCCTAGTTAGCACTTGGATGGGAGTCTACTGATAAACACCAGGTGCTGTAGGATGTATTTCAAGGGAAGGAACTGTCAAAACCAAGCCTGAGAAAAAGCCATGAAATTCATTGGGTTGCCATAAGTCGAAAAGCAAATTCAAGGTACATACCCACACACGGGTTTTGTGGTACAGTATATTTTTTAATGCCACATTTTTTAGTAATTTATTACTGTTCCTCCCAAGCTTGTGAGATGGCTCTGAGGGGCTTTAAACATCTCCCAAACATTCCTGCTTAGGTGAAGTTGGTCAGATGTCTCTATCCTATAGCCTCTAGTGACATCTGCTGGACTTCATCTCTGTTGGGTGCTGAATCCCATTTGACTGAAGGGTGGCAAAAGAATCTGGGCACCTGGGATGGGCCCAGGCCGATTCCCTTTCACCAGTTTTTATCCTGCGCCTCTTCCAGTTGCTTCCAAGAAAGATTGAAAAACATGGTTGCAAAAGGAAGAGAGGGGATACATTAATTGTCATAGTTTAATGCAGTTGGCATTTAAGGTGGTGGTGGCATGGATCAGCTGCTGAGTTTCCAGGAAAGAAAGAAGGAATAGGCAATGGGTATAAATATGATGCCAGTCCCTCCCTTCCTAGAGAGTATACCAAAGGATCTTGTAGCACCTTTGACACTAACTGTGTGAAAGAAGTGGAGGAGGAGAAGGAAGAGGAAGAACAGAAAGAATAAGAAGAAAAACAGGTGGAAGAGGAAGAAGGAAGCAAGGAGGGAGGAGTTGATCAGATGACAGAGATTGGAAGCATAATGCAATGGCAGTCCGAACACAATCATAGGGTTTCACGTTATTGCGTGAAAGACTACCACATGCATTTTTGGGCAATGGGAAGTCCTTCCGAATGCAATCGTGGGCTTTCATGTTATTGCGTGAGAAACCATCACACACAATTTCAAACAATTTTGGGCAATGGGAAGTCATTCCGAAAGCAATGCAGTGTCAATACGCAATCACGACAATTCACTGAACTACTGAATTCACTCATTTCCGAACCGGCCCCACTTTCATTTCTTTCTAAATACCTCCTGTGTGATAAACTCCGAAGAAGGGAAGAGGAAAGAAAAGAGGGGAAAGAGGAGGAGGAGGAAGAAGACAGGAAAGAGTGAAAAGTGGAGAGGAAGAAGAAAAAGGAAGAAGGAGGGAGATGGAGAAATGGAAGAAGAGGAGGAAAGGAAGGAAAAGAGGAGGAAGAGGCGAGGAAAGAGGGGGAAGAGGGGGAAGAGGAAGAAGAGAGGAAGGAGGGAGGGAGAAGAAGAGGGGAAAAAGAAAAAGAGGAAGAGGAAGAGGTGAGGAAGGAGGGGGAAAACTAGAAGAGGAAGAAGAGGAGGAGGAAGAAAGGAAGAGAAAGAAGGAGAAGAGGAAGAAGAAAAGGGAGAAGAAGGAGAGGTGGAAGGAGAAGAGGAGGAGGGAGAAGCGCGTTGTTTATCAAGAGAGCTGGTACTGATTTCCTGATATCAGCAGGTTGCAAGGCCCCAAAATCATTATGCAGATAAGAAGCAATTACAGTCCTCCTCTTCCTCCTGCTCCTGCCGCCTCCTTCCACCACATGATGCGGTGTGTGGTTCTCTTGGCCATTTCATTAATTCCTCCTGGTACATGAGAAGAATCAGAAAGTGGTTTTGCATTCCTCTTTTGGCTCCCTCCCTTCTCTGATCCATGCCTCTCGGTCCCTGCAATGCCATTTGGGGAGGAAATAAACCATTTCCAACAAGAAAAAACATAGACTCTTAGTTGACCCAGATCAAATAACCCTCTTTAATCGCAGTGACTAGAGGCTGGACTTGTAGAAGTCTGTCGGCACAGAAGGATGATGTTTCCGGTCTTCTCCCATCAACGAATGCGGCTGCAAAAAGAATTTGCAACTTCTGACTGTGGGAAGAAGAGGCTTGAACATCAATGTCCTGTGCCCCTGTTGCCACATGAACAGACCCAACTTGGTCAATGTAGCTTGTTGTTGTGTGCCTTCAAGTCATTCACAACTAATGGCGGCCCCTAAGACAAACCTTTCATGGGGTTTTCTTGGCTAGATATGTTCCGAGGAGGTTTGCCATTGCCTTCCCAGGAGGCTGAAACCTTGGGATTCGCCCAAGGTCACAGTGGGTTTCATGGCCAAGCTGGAAATCCAACCCTGATCTCCAGAGTCATAGTCCAACACTCAAATCACTACACCAAGCTACTGGCTTTTAAAGTAGGTTCAAGGGAGGCATTTACAATCACGGTGATAGCATTACGGTCCTGAATATGTAATAGGACTGAATATGGAGCAGTTACAAGTCTGTAACACGAACTTACGAATCCATAACTGCAACATAGGATGCCAGCTCAAATAAATAAGTTCTGTGAAAGGTGACATTGTGCAGCTGATTGCGTATCTGGCAATGCGCCTGTTGATTGTCCCCTTGAACAACAGAGAATGCACAGTGGCTGTTTCCAAAATCCCAGGGAACCGAGTGGGTACATCAAATGCGCTGATGAATAGTGATGTGCCATCCAAGAATGTGCAGCCTCACGGCTGGAATTTTGAACACTGAACAGATCCGTTGAGCAGGGAGTCAAATATAAGTACATCCCATTGCTCTGATGGCTCTGTGCTTACTATCAACAGGATATAGCCCCATGTGAAATGTTCACACTTGGGGAATTCCACCTACCGAATTTGTCCATTGCACAACAGCCAAAAAAGGAGGACAACCACCATTGCCAGTAGACGTATGACACCAAGAGGATTTCAGCCTCGGTTTTTAGCAGCTAGTAGCCACCAGTCATTAATGCCCATCTTGGATAAGCATCACTTCTTAGCCATCAGTGCTTTTTAAAGAAGCTTTCTTAAAACATTCAAACAAACCCATTAAGAACAATCCTCTCCTTACTTGCCATGACCATAAATGTGGTACATAAATGTGTGGCATTGCTCCATCCATGCAGTACCAAGTACAGTACAGTTGGCCCTCCACAACTATGGTTCTGCAGATTTGATTATTTGCGGTTTTGATTCATATGTTGTCTCTAGGAATCTCTAAGTCCTCCAGTGCAATTCTGATAGAAGTGGACTATAGAGTTGTGATCGAGAACCTGGAAGTTTTTAGAGAAAACACTTCTCTAGGCATTTGTATGTCCTCCAGCATGATTCTATGGTCAATGTCTGGCAGATGTTGAGTGTAGAGTTGTTCTGGAGGACCCGGAGATTCCTAGAGAGGTGTTCTCTTAGATAAAAAGAATAATGTTTTTTTAATTTGTGGTTTTTCCACATTCACGGGGGTCCTTCACTCCTAATCCCAGCAAATGTGGAGAGACCACTGAAATACAATGAGAAATTTAAAAGTGAGGAAGATCATCAGAATGGTACCCAGTGCCATCATATCTTTGTCACTCCTAAATTATGGTAGAAAGAATATCAAGTTAGTTCTGGCACTTTTCATCTCCATCCACGGCTTTTGTAAAGTGAATGGCTCTTAGTTGCCCATTCAAGACCAAGCCACTCCCAGCTGTTTTACATTATGGGAATAGAAAACCTATTCTTCAACACCCATTGGATAAGAGTGCAACTATACCCAGAAAGAACATGGAAGTTGGAGAAGGACTGACGGTCATTGCCCCTGCTAAACAAAAAGACCTGGCACTTCAACCCTGCAAATCCTGACTCCATTACAATACTGGGTACACTATATATATATATATATATATATATATATATGTCCCAAGCCATGTTAGGTTTTGAAGGCTTTGGAAAACTCAAATTATGGTGTACAAGTTGCAGTATCCAAACTGGATTGCTTGGGGACAAATTATTTTTTGCCAGCCTACCCATAATCTGAAGACTAATAAAACAGGCCTAGCTTCACCGCTCTCTTAGCATGGGGCTAGTTATGTCCTGAATTGTGATGCGTGTGCAAGAGCGTGTAACGGTTGAGAATCTTAATTCGGCATCCCGTTTTCTCATCTCCTTTTGGGTGGCATCCATATTCATCAGCCTCATTGCCACCGCAGCATGCGGCTTTTGATTATCCTGCTACCTTTGCTCTCTTTCCCTGTGCATTACAAATACACCGCCAAAAAAATAAAAATAAAATAAAGCCGCATACATAAAGCACATAAGCGCATTGTGCATGCAAATGATGCTCTCTTCCCCCTCCCTCTCATTTTTGATCTCCCTCCAGAGTCGCTTTATAACACAACTATGGATCGCTAAGTCAGCCAAGATCTGCCATGCCAAGCAAACTTTGCTGCTTATAAGAAGAGGTTGGGGAGGGTCTTTACTTTGCCTCTGAGAGTCATTAACTCGGCGCATTTGCATTTTGCACGGCACACAGAGAGAGGCATTGCCATGCAAGGCAAAAAAAAATGCAAAACAAATCTATGCAGTCTACAAACTGGCAATGGTATGCTCATGCAGAGATTCAGAGCAGAAGAAGAAACATCAGAGTGTGTTGATCTCGGGGCTACACAGAGATCCAAGCACTAGATCTAAGCCCAGGGGACCGCTATAACTCCTATATGGAGCATCTGCTCTGGAAAACTGTTATGAAAGATCCATTATGTGCATTACAATAGAATGTACAGTTGAGCTCAAAATGGAATCATTATGGAGCAAAGAGTTCTCTAACATCTGCACAGATTGATCAAATGTCCTAACCACAAAGGAGGACAAGGCACAACAAAATGGAGGACAGTCAAGAAAAATGTAGGGTATCACAAAGGTTGCTATTGTTTTTGTGTGCCTTTGAGTCATTTCTGACCTATGGCCCACCCTAAGGCAACCCTATCTCAAGGTGAACCTATCCCAGGATTGGCAGAATTTGTTCAGAGCGAGGGAGGTTTGCCCTTGCCTTCGTCTGAGGCTGAGAGAGTGTGACTTGCCCAAGGTCACCCAGTGGGTTTCCATGGCCGAGCAGGGATTCAAACCCTGGTCTCCATAGTCCAAAGCTCAAACCACTACACCACCCTGGCTTTTTGATCTGTAATTTTCTTTACCGCTTCTTGACTCTTTATTTTAGAAAGAAAAGAAAATTACAGATATCAGAAACAGCTGGTGTGTTTCTAAACAATGAAAATAACCAGGGGGTGGTGAGCGTGGTTAAGTCCACACTTGCATGTCTTTTAACAGTTGTCAAAAGATTTCTGGGACCGGACAGGAGTCAAAGGAGGTTACCAAATCGTCCAGGCCCCGACCAGACAAAACTATTTCCACATGCCAATAAAACAAAAGGCGCATACAAACATACGCAACATTGTGTGGGTGTATTTTCTGGAACTGTTTTTTTGGAAAGGCCCGTCAGTGCATTTTAACCGCACACAGAGAAGGAGAGAGAGAGAGAGAGAAGCCAAGAATGGTTGGAAAACCCACCCAAACAATATTGAAAAGTTAGAATTCAACTGCAGGTTGGTTTCAGCTCTTTGGATACCTGCTACCTCAAAGTTCAGACTAAAGGAGAAGCAGATTCACATCCCTCCAAATTCTGGGACTCTTGTCCCCACTTCTGTTGACCAACTGGAAATGCCTCTTTATTTACTTCTCAAAAGCCTGAGAATACTTGAATGGAATAGAAAGCCAACTACAGTAAAGGCTGAAAGAGAGAGAGAGAGAGAGAAGGAAAAAAAAGGGAGCTTATACTGGCATTTCTCCAGGTCATTTTACTGCCGTGTGTCCAAAGCCTTATCACTCTTTTGCAGGACTGGATGTTTCATAGCTTGTATTGACATCCCCTAGTTTGCAAAAGCAACTGCCTGGCAACTGGGCTTTGGGTTTTTTGTTTGTTCTCGGGCCTTGCCACCATTTTGATGTCAAACGATGGCAGCCAAGTGTCCCGCTTTACGAAGGATGGTTCTCTCTTTGGAGGAAGAATACACCCAATGGGCCAGTATACCTGATGGGACTAGCGTAGCTACTGGGAGAGTGAGAATGAACATCGCCTCCCTTTCTTGCACACCCAGGAGCTATGCCAGACCCCTGAATCGGCCCTCCAGAGGCTGCAGTGGTCTAGCCAGGCACATGGGGCACAGGCGAGTGCGAGCCACATTCATTACACACACACACCCCTACTGATTCCTCTGAAAGAAAGGCTTTGGATCAGCAACATTTTTCTATCAACAACCTGAGTTGTTTCACAGCAACAAGGAACGCTCACTGCTCAAGAAGAAATCCGTTCCTTCAGGATGCTGCAGCAAGGCTGCTAACTAAGTGGTATCTATTCATATGAGGAGAGAAAAGCTTGCTCCATCCTCAATATGATACCATTTCCAACACTTCAACAGGGCACTCTTATCACCCCTGGGTATGTTTAACTGGGCATGTTTAGCCTGGAGAAGAGATGGTTAAGAGATCATATGAGTGCGCGGTAAGGGTGTCATATTAAAGATGGAGCAAGCTTCTTTTCTGCTGCTCCAGAGAATAGGACCTGGAACAATGGATGTAAGTTACACGGAAAGAGATTCCATCTCAGCATTAGGATGAACTTCCTGACAGTTAGAGCGGTTCAACAGTGGAACACACTGTCTTGGAAAGCAGTGGAGTTGCCTTCCTTGGAGGTCTTTAAACAGAGGCTGGATGGCCATCTGTCGGGGATGCTTTGATTGTGAGTTCCTGCATGGCAGGGAGTTGGACTAGATGGTCCTTAGGGTCTCTATAATTCTATGATTGAAACAATTTTCAGGTCTCTGGGAATCCCTGCACAAAAATTATTCTATCTACAGTTCCTGGGGGGAAAACTGGTTTTTTTTCCGTTGCAGTCTCTCAAGGAACCCTTTGCAGCTGCTCAGAAATCCAACTCTAACCTCTCCACATTGATGGCCTTCACAGAGAGGAATCCTACCTGCCAGTCAGTATCATGGATGATGGGCTAGATGGTATAAACCCACTTGGTATAAAGCAACCTCCTCTGTCCCTATGGAGTTTATCACATGGGAGGAATTTCTCCCTATTTCGAATGGAGCCAATTCGAATTCACATAAATTCGCTAGTTTAGCAAATTTATGTGAAATCTAATTGTGTTCGGAATGCATTCAGAATGACTTCCCATTTCTCGAAAATGACCTCCCATTGCCCAAAATTGCCTGAGATACTCTAATACGCATTAACATGAAACCCCATGATTGCGTTCGGATTGCCATTGCATTATACCCCCAAATTCCGTCATATGATAAACTCCTATGTTCACAAAGAGGTCTCCACTGCTGTTCTGTACATAGTTTGCTCCCATTGCTGCTGCTGCTTTAATGCTTTAATTTGGGTGGATTGGAGGGTTTAATTCCTTTTCTTTCGTCTTTTAAAAACCCGTGCAGTTTTGGCAGCTGTTTCTCATTCCTCCTGCAAACCACCTTGGAAATCCTAGTTGAGAGGCAGGATGGAAATTTTAAAAATAAATAGAGATGAAGGGAGGAGGTTCAAAGACAGCCCTGAGGGGCCATGTGGAGAGGGAGGGAGTTCCAATGGAAAAAGGAAAGGAAACCTTGATGGTACAGTGAATTATGATTTACATCTGCCCAATGCATATTCCGAGTCAGGCCTTCATGGTGTTCTGACCTGTTTTGTTCCTGAGAGACAGCCCTGCCTTGAGGGAAGGTGAGGTACATCTGCGCCAACGTTTCCTCCTGGGACACAATGTGGTCAAAAGGGGTGTGTGTGGCTGGGCAATGTATTAATGCACACAAAAGTATTATTTTAAGCAGATAAACACTGGGGTTTATGCACTGAGCTTAGAAACGCCTGAAAAAAAGGGGGAAACATTCCAAATGAGGCCACTCGGAATTGCAAGACACAATAAAGTGTGGTCAAGATGTCAATTATTATTAAGGAGGAAGAACAGACAAACTAGGAGACCCTGCAGCAGTTTGCTTTTGCCAGAGCTTACTGGGGAGGGCAAGATTTTGTTTCTTCCTTCCCTCTCCTTTCCTTGCTGCTGAGTTCGTTACGTGCAGACTGCTTTTGCATTTTCAACTCTGTATCAACTACACTCATCCCTCCCCATTTACAGCTTTGACTTTTGCGGATTTGATTATTTATGAATATTATTAATATGTTCTCTCTAGGAATATCTAGGTCCTCCAGTGCAACTCCATGGTCAACTTTTACCAAAATATTCCCAGAGATTCCCAGAGAGAACATTCCACTAGACATTTCTAGCTCCTCGAGTGCAATTCTATGGTCTATGCTAGCTCCACCCCTAGTGACTCACAGGTGTGACTCACAGGTGCAACAACACACTCTCCCAAGAGTTTTCAAAAATTCACCTCTCACCCACTTAAAAATAGCCACCCAGAACTGCTCTCCTCCTCCTTCTCTCCAGCAGGAACTGGTCTAGAAATTTCTAGAAAGGGAGTTGTGGTCCAAAATAATAATAACAATAATAACTTTCCAAAGCTCTGTAGGAGCTGTCATTTGGGTGGATAGGTGGCTAGAGAGCTCGCATGCTGCAGTGCTTTGGACTAGAATTCTAAAAGACCAGGCTCTAAATCTCTATTCAGTCATAGCAAACCTCCTCTGATTTAATCTTGCCAAGAAAACCTCATGACATGGCCAACAAGAGAAAGCTTGGTATAGTGGTTTAAGCCTTGGGCTACAACTCTGGAAACAAGGGTTTGAATCCCTGCTGGAAATCCATACGTTGACCTTGGGAAAGTCTTGCTCTCTCAGCCTCAGATGACGCAACGGCGAAGCCTTTCTGAATAAATCTTGTTAATAAAACCCTGTGATAGGTTCACCTTAGGGTTGCCATGAGTCAGAAGGACTTGAAGGCACACAAAAACAAATTTATCTGTTCGTCTGTATGTCTGTCCCTCGCTGTCTCCATCCACACATCAACGTACCACCACCATCTTCTCAGATAGTAAAACGCTTTGCATGGCCCCTGTAAAATGGTGACCTCCTAATAATGTCTTGAGAGTACCCCCTAAAAAATGTTCCAAGATGAATCACTGTTTTGCCACCAGGTGCAAGAATTGCAGGGTCCTCTCTGCCATTTCGTTAAATGCTGCCCATACAAAGGGAGAGGCCTTTGCCAGTAAAGGGGGGAAAAAAGATGCTGCCCCTGAACTGAGCTGCCATAAATTGTTGGGGGAAGAAAACTGGGGAGCCTATCTCCAAGCCCTGTCTCCTGGAGCAATAAATCTTGAAAAGCATCAAACCGGAGATGCATGTTGTTAGGAGCCCCTCCTCACATCGATTGTTTTACAGCCATAAATTTCGCCCAGCCCTGGCCCACTCTTGAGACTGGCAATTTCTAATTGCCAGACTGCTGTCATACATAAGAATAGCCTGGAGCTGTCAGTCCTGTCCTGACAAAAGCCAAATTCCACAGCTATTTCACTCATTTTTTTCTCTCTCTCTCCCTCCCCTACATCCCAAACACCTCCGGGCTAGTCTTATGTCTCGTGGTCCATCCAAAAATGGTCTGGAATCCACAACCAGTTGTTGCTGTTTGCCATCCAGTCAGCTTCCACTTATGGCAACCCCACTGGCCATCACCTTCCTTGCTCAGGTCTTGCAAACTCAGGGCTATGGTTTGCTTTATTGAATTAATCTATCCGTAATGCAGCTTTCCCTCCATCTCCTTCTGTCGCATGTCATCTCGTCTAGCTTCAAAATAGGCCTAAATACCCTGGAGGCACCAAATCCCACCTGATCTTGGAAGCTATGCAAGGACAGCCCTAGTACGTAGAGAGGTCTTGTGGCACCTTTGAGACTAACTGAAAGAAAGAAGATAGCAGCATGAGCTTTCGTAGACTTAAGTCTACTTCCTCAGATGCATTTGGTGGAGTGGAAGCCAGGTAGTGGAAGCAAGGTCAGCCCTAGTTAGTACTTGGATGGGAGACATCAAGGAATACCAGAAGCTGTAGGCTATATTTCAGAGGAAGGAGCTGCCTAATCCACCTCTGAGTACTCCTTGCCTAAGAACATCCTATGCAATTCATGGGGCCATCATATGCCGACAGGCTACCTGAAGACACACGCAGACATGAAAGACTCGGTTGAGTCATTTTGGATGCTAGTGAATGTTCAGGCTTCCTTTGTTGTTTGTTGTTGTTGTTAGTTGCTGTCAAACCAAATTTAACATCTGGAAAACCAACGAATGAGCTTTTATGCTTTCCCACATGCCTATAGCAGATTCATCGCCCCACTGGCAAAGAAACCACCAACCCAAATGTCCTGCAAGGATTGAATGGGAATTCCCTGTAACAGGGATAGTTGAACTGATTCTCCGAAGTTACAGACATAACACAGAGTGTGTACCAGTGAGCAACAGTAGCTGCTCTTGGCACTCCTGCTAGAGAAAGGAGAAAAATCCTTCACATAAACTGCCTTATCAGATGGGCACCAGAGGCTGTTCTGCATCACAACCGCTTATTACATCCGGATAACAACACTTTTGATAATTTAATGTTTTAATACAAGCCGGAATGGGACATTGCTTCAGCTACAGCCGTTCTTGCTCAGCTTCCATTGTGTCGTTGAAATGGATCTTTAAAATATACCTGATGAAGTGAATAATCATACTCGCCAGAATCCTAGATGACCTGTTAAGTTTTGTAACTTTATGTACACTTAGCTACGTAGCATAATCACCCACAAAACCCTTTACTGAATTGCAAAGATGTATAACAGGACACTAGCAAGAGTGCCTGATGGGCTGGATGTGCATCAGGATTGATGCAATGAACATCAGCACCAATACAACGCACATCTCATTGTGCATCAGTCATGTTGCCTCCTATTCTATGTACTCCTAGTAATATAACAGCAATCTTCGACTGGATACAGAAGTTACAGAACTGCTCAATTCTGTGGACCACATCAGGCGATACCATAAAGTGACACCACTGCTTCCCAAACATCTACCTTTGTCAGAAATGGGCTGTGGCATTCACCTGTGTCCTTTTAAAACACTGAAGCAATGGCATGAATGGGGCAAGGAGAAAGGAGAGGCCCTAGGCTTTTCAAAAAATTAAAATTATAAAAAAAAAATTAAAATACACAACATTACATGTACATGTATGAACATGTAAACACACTTAGATTGTGGTAGGTGGAAGCAAAAAAGATATCAAAGACCACACCAAATATGAAGAATTGTTACATTATATCTGAGTTTTTCTTTTCAATATAGAATTAATTCAGACTTTTCTTTTTGGAAAAAAAACTGGTATTGGGAAAGCCATGTATGTTTTGCGCATAACATTAAACCAAAGTTTAGTGCAATATGCATGAACATGAGGAACATATGTTCCACCTCCTCCTTTGGAATAAGAGACTAGAACCATTGCCTTCAGCTTCCAAACTAACCAGAGTGTCTTGTTTTGCCTGAGCTGTGGAAGGTGAGAGATTCTGGTTAATTCAGCTATGATTTGTTGGAACAAGCCAGGATAGTTTGTGATCCTGGCTTGTAAAGAAGCCATAAACTAACCAAGGTTTCCCATAGTCCAGATAAAATAACACCTTCCATGATTCTTTCAGTAGTTAGGAAAGTGCTGAGAGAGGAACTGGCACACTTTAACACCCAGGTATTTGCTTTTCCTATAGACCCTACCTCCAAAGACAATCGATGTTTATAATTTGCGCCAGATTTCTTACAGTTAAATCAGGTAGAACTAAAGTGGAGCTGTTCTCTGGCTGCGCAGGCAGGAGCCACGCTGCGTCTCGCTCAGCTGGAAACCGGCTTTTCCGAAGTTGAACGTTCCAATGAATTGCAGTGAAGATTGGAAGTCAAGCTGTGCTTTGAGAAGCCAGAAATGTGCTGCTGTGGCCTGCGAACAAGAAAGGGCTAGCGCTTTCTTAAAGCAAGTCAAACAACATCCATTGCACATGTGATTCTTTCTTCTTTTTTTAAAGTGTTTTCTTTTCATTTTTGAAAAAAAGGTGTCCTGTATTTGCTGACAAAAGAGAAGTTCTGAAGGGGGGTTGCCATCTGATTTTTCTTTGCAGCGAATGATGTCATTTAGGAGAAAAAGAAAGGAAAAGAAGAGATACTGCTGGTCTTGGCCTGATGGCCATCTCACCCCTTCTGTCATTGAGCCAAATCTGCAGGACCACCAAATGCGTCCCTTCTTTCACAAAACACAGAGGAAGCAATATTTTAGAACAGCGATTCCCAAACTCTGGTTCTCCAGGTGTTTTGGACTTCAACTCCCAGAAAGCTCAGCCATTTTTGACCAATGGTCTGAGATTCTGGGAGCTGAAGTCAAAAACCTCTGGAAGGCCAGAGTTTGGGAATCAGTCTTTTAGAAAAATGGCAAAGAATTTTGGGCATCTGCAAAGTGGGCTTCCCTCAATACTCAGTCAATACTCAGACTGGGATCCAAGGATGTGTTTCCACTGGATCGTGCCGCTTCACCTAAATCCACATCCCCAACTCTATCTTGCAGAAGACGGAGCTCCTGAGAACAGAAGGCGAACCAATGGATTCAAATGACAAGAAAAGCGATGCCACTGTAAAGAACATCTTTACCAGGTGGGAGCGTAGGCTTTCCATCTTTGGAGGATGTCTCCGCATCTAAACAGAGAGAGTACCCATAATCCTGTGCAACATCACAGAGGATTCTGGGAGGCCAGGCACAGCTTGCCTAGGGCTGACCTTGCCCCGGCCTGCCTGGCGAGGGCAAAAGCTTTGGCCCTCTCTGACCCAAATGAATCCATTCTCTCCAATAGACCCCCACAAACCCTCTACAGGAGCACAATTGGGAAGAGAGAATGTCAGTCAGTTCTCATTACTCCGCTAGCCTACAGGATCCACAGCGGGGTTTTTCTTTCTTGCCTTTGTTAACAATTAAATTTAAATGTTCCCAGCCTTTCAAGGTAATGAAAACTCCCCCTGGCCTAGGGTCAAGCCATTTTTTTTTCCTGGCTGTTGTCAGGAAGGTTATTGCAGCCCAAAGGACAATTTAACCAGATTTTTTTTGCAAATGGAAGACCAGGCCATAGGGCTATTAAAATTCCTTCTGACAATGAAATCCCTGAAGCTTTCATTTGTAAAAAGAGGCAAGCAGACACCAGGTCCCTTCCTCCATTGCCTCTTTTTCCTCCCCATCTTCCTTTTCTCCTCTTTCTTTTCTCCAAAAG
The DNA here is from genome assembly GCA_034509955.1 of Urosaurus nigricauda. Taxonomy (NCBI): domain Eukaryota; kingdom Metazoa; phylum Chordata; class Lepidosauria; order Squamata; family Phrynosomatidae; genus Urosaurus; species Urosaurus nigricauda. The sequence goes on from JAOEGL010000008.1 coordinate 19,314,482, forward strand.
TCCCTCTGCACCACAATTTTGACTTGTCCCTGTTTCAAGAGATTTCTTCTTTAAAATATAGTTTGCATGAAATGTTAGCTAAAAGCTCCACGTTGCCTTACGGATTCACATTTTGACTCCAGCAGAATTGGAAAACCTTGGCCTACTTACAGATAAATCGGTGTGTGATCCAAATCGATGGATCGATTCCACAACGGAGCATGGTCCACACTACATTTGCCCCGGTTGCATTTTTCCCCCTCTAAAATAACCCACGTGGTTCACATTCATGCATGAATCGATTCACAATGGACCCGCTACAGCTGGAGGAAGGGCAAATTTAAATCAATCCCGATCTGCATCCGGTTCACACTTGCGCAGAATCGATTTATCGAAAACGACGTGGAAAACATCAGCGGCAAAAAGACGTGGGTTAAATAGGTCTAGCGCATGCCCCCCCTCTCCAAATCGCTTCAGTGATTCGGTTCGAGTGGGAACCAGGGTCGTTTGAACCGGTTCAAGCTGATTTGCAATCCGGTTTAAAAGGTAATGGGAATCAGGCCTTTATTTGTTTGAAGCACCTCCTCATGATCCACCAGCTACAGGATTATGGGAGTTGTCATCCAAAGAAGTAACTGAGTTCCGGACCCTAGAAGTTACGTAGGAAAAATGGTGTGTTTAACCCACAATTGTCCCAATTTGGTAGGAACAGTCCCCATTAATCCTCTACCAATCTGACTTTTTCAGTTGCTTCTAAAATGTCCCACTTTCCCTTTCCCCCTTTGTCAACAGCTTATTTCGACTGCTGCAAAATTAATTCAAAGTGCAAACATAGTTTTCGCTCCATCAAGGGGAGAGAGATTAAACCAGGGGCCAGAATCTTGCCCTTCCCAGTAGGTTCAGGCAAAAGCAAAGCGCTGCAGCCTCTCCTAGCTTGTGTGCCTTATTTCTTGTGAAGAAGCTTTGCCATCTTGACCACACTCGTGTTGCATGGCCACACGGGTCCCAGTTTTTGTCTGTGAAATGTTGAAAGGCATGGGTGTGCACAAATGCCACAGTGCCATGCACTTGCTCTTTCAACATCTTGCAACAACAGTTATATACCAAACTGGTGATACCAGATATGATACTCATTGGGTGACTTTGTGCAATGCAAAAAGCCAAAAAGCCTAACTTGCTGTGTACTTCCTAAGTCATTTTTTCCTTGAAGTGGGAACAACTCATCCAGAACTGGGAATCATGCAACCTTCCAATGTTGTTGGACTTTAACTCTCAACAAAACCACCACTTGTTAAGCCACAAAGGAACTACCAGTGAGGACTGTCCTGTTTATAGCTATCTTTGCATTTGGTTAACAGGGTCTTGTATATTTCTCCTCTCCTTGATATGGACACCCTGCATTTCGGGATACAAATACACATTCTCTATTTTTAACCAGTTGGAGGTCATGAAACCGTGTGATGTCAATCCAGTCCATACCAACCCTGTCCTGCGTAACACCATTAAATTCCTGGGACAACATACCTACCTCTGCGATGGCCATCATCAACCTTTTGCACCTTCCAGATGGGTTGAACTATAACTCCCATTTACCCCACCCATTAGTCTGGGGATGATAGGTGCTGAAGTCATTCATTCACTCACTAGGTAGGAGGCAGCTGATTTAGAAAGACAGCACAAACATAACCATTTGCATCCTTACCTTTCCTCTTTTGAAATCTAAATTATCCAGAAGGGAAGGACAAAATGGACGACCACCCCAGTGCTTTGTATCTTTATCACAAGGTTGGTTGTCTACCTGCGTCGGCACACAAACGGAAGCTTCTGCAAGCCTCTTCCAGCGTTGAAATCCGGCTTCAGTCCTCATTAAAAACTCATCTTCAGATCCTTTTGCTGGTTTGGATTTTTTTTTTTAAATGTGCCTTGAAAAACAAAGACCTGTTTTTCGAATACTGCAGTTTCCCTGGAAAGCTGGCATCCCAAAAGCTGTTCCAACAGATTACACACAAACACCAACCCACCATATATATATATATATATATATGCATAAATTTAAAGCACGGCCATAAAATAGCTTGTATTTATACTTCAAAACAGCTTGTTTTGTATAATTGCCAATTCGCCCCCCCTCCCCTTTATTACAATGGCTAATTAGCTTGTATTCTGCTCAGTCCCCTGCAAACAAAATGTTTTTTGTTCCCAATTTGCAAAGTACTTTTGCATCAGGGGCTCCGAACAGTGAGGCCCTGTTTGATGCATTTCGACATGAATTTGGTAATAGTGGTTTAACAAGGGATCCAGTCTCCCTGGCTAGAAATAAGTTGCTTTTCCCACTTCCTTTTATCTGTTGCTGAGAAATAATTTTATTCCCTCCTCCCTGCCGCAACAACAAGGGCAATGAGCCCTTTTATGAAGGCCCTTCATGTCCTTTTTCCCCATTTTTCAAAGCATGGGTACCGCAGATGGTAAACAGGGAATTTTCCTGGAATTACAATGGCTCTCTTTTTTTCTCTCCCTCTCTCTTTTTTAAAATCTGTATTCTCCATTGTATGGTGCCTTATACACCATTGAGGCTAGCCAAGATATACAAGCTACAAGAGAATAAATGCTAGAAATGTCATGCAGAGATAGGCTCATATTATCATATCGGTTGGTCCTGTAGTAAAATTAAGAAATTCTGGTTTAAGATACACAAAGAAATCCAGGCTATATTTGAGACTAGCTATCCTTGAATTTTATTTGTGAAATACGACCTCCTCTTCAAGGTCAGGCATTGTGAAAAATTACTGGAGAATGATCTTATATTTAACAACAGCTGCCCGACTAGTTTTGGCAAAGAATTGGAAATTAGAAAAGATACCAACAACAGAAGAATGGATACAAAAGGTTATAGAATTAAGAGAACTGGATAAAATAACAGCGTGGACCAATTAAAAAAAAATCACACAAATCAATGGGATAAAGAATGGAAACTCATGGTAAAATACCTAAATAAAGCTTGGGTTATAAAAGTAACTCTGTTAGGAGCGTAAAGAGAAAAGATGTTTTCACCTTAGGATAGGTTAAATGATCCCATTATAGCACTATGGTTCCCACTGTGAGAAAGCAGTCCCTTCCCACCAGTGGCTTTTCTTGGGGGTGGGCTGTCCCTGCCACCCCATAGATCTGGCGGAGCCTCTGGCTCAGCAGGATAGGGAGAAGACCCACTTTCCCACCAAGCTAGCAGACCTTCCAGACACGAAAGGACGGCCGACCTTCCTACCAGGGCATTGAATGACACCTGTCACTCAGTGCGGTCCGCACCTCTCTAATGACACCCGTGCTTCTCCCTCCCTGAGAGGCTCTGGGTCTGCTTGAGAGATCATGCAATGGGGTGGGTGGGTTGATGTACCCCCTTTCATGGAGGATATCGTCTCCATCTTAGCGTTTAGAAAGGTTGGATTATATTTTGTTGTTGTTAGCTGCTTTTGAGTCAATCTCGACTCGTGACGACCCCGTGAAGGAGACGTCTCCAAGGCCCCCTTATGCTCTATCTCTCTGCTCAGGTTCTCTAGGCTCAGGACCATGGCATCTCCAATTGAATCTATCCATCTGGCATGTGGTCTTCTTCTCTTTCCACTTCCCTCCACCTTCCTCAGCATCATCTTTTCTAATGAGTTGTGCCTTCTCACAATGTGGCCAAACTATGGCAACTTCCATTTAGTCCTCTTGGCTTTCAGGGAAGAGTTCTGGCTTGATCTGTTCCAAGGATCCATGTGTTTGCTTTAGCTGTCCATGGTATCCTCAGCATTCTTCTCCAGTACACATCTCAAATGAATTGTCTTCCTATCTGCTTTCTTCCTCACCATCCAGCTCTCACAGCCGTACATGGTAATAGTTCAATAGCTTGAACTATTCTAACTTAAAATTCAGCTCTGTATCTTTACACTTTAGGATCTTGTCCAGTTCTTTCATTGCTGCCCTTCCCATTCCTAGTTGCTTTTGGCTGCAGTCTCCATTCTGATCAATGTTTGATCCAAGGTATGGGAAATCTTTAATTTCTTACCGATTAATCCTTTTGTGTTCTTGTCTTTCTTAAAAAGTGCCCATCAAACTTATTTTTTTCTTTTCTTTTCTTAGTATTCTGGATGGAGTGTGAATGTAAAATTTTCCATTTTTTTTTAAATAAGAAAAGTCTCATAGCAATTTTCAAGGTTTTCACAAGGGAAAAAAAGATCTCCCACAGCCTTGGGCAGGAGCTGAATACAGCTTTGACTTCAAAGTGCGTTTTGGGGGGAGCTGAATTCACAAATATATAAAGAAAGCAAGTCCAAATCCAATGTCTTAATGGTTGCAGTGTTACTTAATTGTCAAATGGCTAATTAGCAATGCCCAATTTAACATTCTCGGTACGTAAGTTTGAAGTTCAGGGGAGCAAACTCTTCTTGTTTCTGGTTTTTAAGGCAAAGGGGATTAACTTAAATAAATAATTTAAGACAAAGGCGGGCGGGCAGATAGGCTTTTATAGTATTAACATAAAAAGCTCTACACTTGCATTTGAAAGCTGGGGGGCAGGGGGACCACAGCAATTAAACTGAGATCTCCTTGCCTTCGGATCTAACTGTACAGACTTTTCAAGATACAGTATATAAAATGTGACTTTGGAAAGATGCTGTATCTCCTCCTCCCACTTTCTCCCTTTGTTCTCAGCTTACCTGAGTTGCTGCAAACTGAGTTCAAAATGCAAAATTCGTTTGCATTCAGTTAACACGGGAGGCGGAGTGGAATCTCATCCTTTCCAGGAGGCTCAGGCAAAAGGGAACTGCTGCCGAGTCTCCGGGTTTGTGTGTTTCTTCATTAATAACTTTTGCCAATTTGACCACACTCTGCTATTGCTTGGCCACACTGAGTCTGGGATTCCTTCTGTGACATGTTGGAAGGCATGAAAATGCAATGCGAGAAATGAATGAACAAAAAAGGTACTCGTGAAGTTTTACAGGTGCTTCTTTTTCCACCACTTCCATTCACTCTCTGTTTATCCTGCTGGACTGTGTTGTTATTTGGCTCTTTCTGCCCCCTAAAAAATTAAAGTAAACCCAAGGCAGCCTCCCTTGGCTATCAATCACAGACCCTTTACTGCCATCTCATCCCATTTCTATGGAAATGAGACGTTTGCAGCCGGGAGGGATAGTGCTGCTGGGGTTTTTTGTCTCTCGCATCCAGCCGAACCTCTTCTGGACCCGGTGATGAAGGGCAGCTTCCCCTGGCAATATCCAAAAGGCAGGAAGGCTACGAAGGATATTGTTCCTTTGACAGACTTGGAAGCAAGGTGAAAAGGTGAAGGCAAGCGAGGAACCAGATGCACAGGGCCCACAATGAATATGGATGGAGAAGCAAGGTCGGACGACCTCCCGGTCCTTCCTACATCCCCACGGTTTGCCTCAAGGCAGGTTGCAACTTTGGCAGACCAGCCTCTTCATTGCCTAGAGGCAGAAACCCGAACGCTGGGACGGAGAAAACCAGGATGGGGACCTGCATGGATTCCCATCTGGACCTTTTGCTTCTCATCTCAGCGTCTGTGTTCACTGCAGAGGGAAGCCAGCACAGAAATGCCAAAAATAATTGCACACGCTGAAGAGGTAGAGCAATCCAGACTGGCACATTGGCATAGGAGTGAGGAAAGGTGGTGACGCTAAACCAAAGCGAATGACTGCAGTTGGATTGGAGGCAAGGTGTTCATTTTCTGACTCTGGGGCCCTCTGGGAGCTGCATGGAATGCCAAGAATACTTCTCACATCTAGAATCTACTTCTGGGATTGAAAAGGGTGTCCTTTATGAAGTCAAGCAGGGCTGAAACATACTTAAAATTGCCTCGCTCAGTGTCCCATAGCGTAATGGCGCCACAGTAGTAGGATGCCCTTTCCACAATGGGAACCATGGCACTATAATAAGATCATGTTGAGCCCATTAAAGCTCTAAGATCTGCAAGAGAGGGCCTTCTCTTTGCCCCACAACCTTCTCAGGCTCATTCGGTAGAAACAAGGGATACGGGGCCTTCTTGGTGGCTGCTCTCACTTTGCAACTGCCTCCCCAGGGAGAGGAGGAGAGCTATGTCCTCCTTACTGTCCTTCAAAGTCAAAGCATTCTTATGCCCTCAAGCTTTTAGAAACTGACTGACAGGGGTTTTTAATGGTGTGGTGTGCTGTTTTATGGTATCCAGTCTTTTAAATGGGTTTTAATGTTTTTGACTTCTTAAAGTGTTTGTAGTTTAAATAACTTTTATGTTTATACTTTTATTTCGATTGCTTTTAAATCCGTATTGTGTTTAACTGTGCTGCAAGTTGCCTTGAGCCCCATCCTTGTGAGGGACGCAGGATACAAATAAACAAAATAAATAGTGCCCATTGTGCAACAAAGCACAACGTGGGACCTACTGCACAACAGACACATTGCTGGCTCTGGCAGTGCAACGGTTCCAGGAAGGTAGAAATGTCTCTGCTCCCCTCATAAGAATACATATTCCTCAATGGGGCAATTCATCCTGATGTGCTCCTATGTTGGTTTGTGGGTGTCTGCCCCTTCAGGTCAACCTTCGGTTTATGGCGACTATATGAATTTCCTAGGGTTTTCTTAGGCAAGAAATACTCAGAGATGGTTTTACCGGTTCTGAAATAGAATATACATCAGCTAGTGTTTCTTGGTGATTTCCTATCCAAGTACTAAGCAGGGCATCTGATGAAGCAGACTGAAGCCCACAAAAGGTCATGCTGCCAACTTCTTTCTTTGTTAGTCTCAAAAGTGCTACGATCTCTCTCTACATACTGATTCTATAGACTAACATGGCTATATCTTTGAATTCCAGGGCTATCTATGCTTAGCTTCCAAGATTAAACAGGATCTGGTGCCTTTAAGGAATCTGGGCCCCACAACAGTTGTTAACTCTTTTGCTCTCTCTTGAATTCTTCATGCCAGATTTCTGGAACTAAAACTATGGCACCACACTGGCTCACTGTGCTTATAAGACTCTTATTTATGGCTGTTTTAGTATTGATGAAGGGGAAGAATAATTTGCCTTCCTCCTGCAAGTAGGCAAAATCAATAACCTGCCTGCACATATTGACCTCTCGCATACCTTAAACACAGTTCCAGGGGCCCCGGTGTCATCTCCTGACAGAGCATCCTACGTCCAAAAGATTGACAACGGGGGCCGTGGGGTGGGATACCAAGCCATCGTGCATCTTGATTCGGGCAAAACCACCCCAAGCCCTGAACACAGGGGCAGTTACATTCCCCGACCCCTCAACATGTTGGTAGTATTAATCCACTGAACAACAGAGGAAAATCCAGTGCTCCTCCAAGGTATGGATTTTCGAAGGGAGACTTTATGGGAAAAGAATTATGGGAGCAGCCAAGCCTATCCTCTCCTTTTTTCTTCCTGGAGGTGACTAAAAAATAGAAAGAGGTTCATGTATTAAATATGAACTCATTCAAGCATCTGTGGGGAATGGTGGGGTCACACTGTTAAGGGGCTTAGAGGAGAAGAGGAAATTTGCTTCGACTCAGGATAGAACTAGGGACAAAAAAGGAAGAGAAAAACACATCTACACACTCAGGCATTACACACACACACAGACATACACACACCCTTGGCACCTCACTGCTGACTCCACTTGGCACCCCCTCCGCTTTTCACCACTCCGAACATATGGCGTTGTGCTTAACAGCCCTCGCCCCATCAATTGGGGACCATTAGGGTGGGTTCTTCTCCCAGTGTAAATGTTGCCGAATATAAATTGTAATTAACACTGATGCCAAAATGGCACTTAGAGAAAATAAGCACATTATTAACATCTGCTGATTCTTGCCTAGAGAGCAGCAGCGGCAGCTGAACACTCCTTCGCATTAAGAGAATTTGTGGCAGGCAATGCAGGCAAAGCAAGGTGGGTACCATTCCCACCATTCAAGACACACATACATAGAGCCCTACCTGAAGACCCACTGAATTGGGGACCCACAGAGTTTCCCACTCATTGACACAGATGGAACATGGATCTGGTTTGGAAAGGCTGCGCTGAAAAGCAAATGTTCATGTTTATTCTTGGCTTCGACTACTTTTGTTATTTTTCACCATGCCATAGTACAATGTCCTCTTTGATTTTCCTATTCAGATCTCCTATGAGATGACAGTGTGGTGTAGTGATTTGAGCACTGGACTATGACTCTGGAGACTAGTTTTCGAATCCCTGCTCAGTCATGAAAACCCAAGAGGCAACCTTTGGCAGGTCATTGTCTCTCAGAGTCAGAGGAAGGAAAAGGCAAATTCCCTCTGAACAAATCTTGCCAAGAAAACCCTGTAACTGGTTCACCTTAAGGCCACCTTAAGTTGGAAATGACTTGAAAGGCACAAGACAACTGCTATAGTCTCCAATGAGAAAAGGTTGCAACATCTGCAGTCTTTTTGATCATGGGAAAAGGGAAGCTGCATGGAAATGTTGTTGGTTTACATCATTACAACTAGGACCTACAACAACCTGCTGCTCTTGTTCAGGGATCTAGCCAGCCACATCTTCTTTCCAGATAATCTTGTTTCCTAACTCCTGCCGCCCAGTTTCCCAGTTTACCTTGACAGCATGCAGAGAACAGTAACTGCAGAGAGTCACTGCATTTGAAGGAGACAGTCCCAGGATAGCTGGACCGACCCGTCAAGAACAAACCCTAGAAAGGCCACTGCTTGACTACAACTCCCAGAATCCCCAGTTGCTGTCTGGGGGATTCTGAGAACTGCATATCTCTAAAGTAACATTTCCAAACCACAGACAGAAGGCATGTTCTTGTCATTTGACTTCCCACCCATTTTCTCCACATGGGAGGGAGAAAAGATTTAATAAGATAGCAAAAAAATGTATACGGAAGCTTTTATATACCTTCTCGGCAGGGAAATCCACTGTAAATTCAATTAACACAGATAATCGTTTTCACATTTGAACACACACATTGTTACAAGATACTCAAGCTGGCCCATGACCTCAAGCACAAAACAGCAGAAGCAAGCCACTGAGAAAAAGGAGTAAAAGTGATCGATGGCTGCTTCTCCCCTTCCCCTTCAAACAAAATGGCACAAACCAGGAGAAGCCTCAAGACTTGCAGTGCTGCCACTTCCCAAGGAACATGGAAAGCAAAGGATCTTTTCCAAGATCACAAAGGATGGCGTGGCAAGCAGTAGATAATGTTATAAGATGTCCCTGGAAGGGGAAAGATCAGCCACTGGTTAGCCACACAGCAAACAGTTCAACATCCCCTTTGAAAAAGTGGTTGGCAACGGGGGCATCTTGGCACATTGTCGATAAAAATGTGCCAGTCCAAGACCCAACCCTAAGCTACTACAGACCTGTTAAGGAAGGATGTGGCCTGTTTTCAAAAGGCTCAGCAAGAAAAGATTTTGGATTTAGGAGCTGTAAAAAAGAGGAGGGGGAGCTTCTCGCACCAGTATCTGAGGACAAGGTCTTAATGTCAGAACCTCCTACAAATTAAAATAATTTTTGTAGTGTCTGAATCACTCGAGGTAATCAATAAATGATCAAGACCAACATGAGACATGCCAGACAATGGTCAAAGAAATTCTCCTGCACAACCACTGCTAAAATGAATAGGTGTTGCATGCAAAAGCACAGACATCATACCCTACACCTTCACTGCAGTGGATTTTGTGAAGGAGAACTTCCTGGGGCATTACAGCCACACCCAAAATATAACATTGAATTTAGAAGAAAAAGTAAAATTTGGAAAGACAGAGATGTCTTACGGTGTGGCTGATGTCTGTATTGTCCATTCCTCCTTCGGAGAATGCATTCCTCTTTAGGTTTGTTTAATGAAGACCTTAACGCTACATGGAAATTTCTTAAGAGAATTCCTGGCTGATCACTCCAACACACAAGCACAGAAACCAAAGCTTGGAAATGTTACTATGGGGACCACAACTCCCAGAAACCCATTAAGGGGTTCTGGCAGTTGTAATCCCACAAGACAACTATTTCCAAGCATATCCCAGGCATAAGAAGGTGAGTTCCTCTGGACAACTACAGGATTAAAAGACTGAAAAGCAGGTTTGCACCTGGCACAGTATGTCTGATCTGTACAGCCACCCTGCTCAGGAGATACTGACAGAGTAGGGGGCTTGGAAATGTGACTCAGGAGCATTTGAATCTCCTGAATAAATAAAGTGTTGATACATCCTCCCTTTGCATTTACTTAAGAAGCTCCTTAAGACACTTGAACAAATCATTAAAGCACCAAAAAATAAAAAGACAAATGAGTCCAAGAATACGCAGCCATAGATAAAGGAGGGAGGAAAGGAGTACATTCTTTCAAGTTAAATTCCCCTTACCCTTTTTAACTACCTTTCAAATTAAAGAAGAATTTATATTATTAAATAGCAAGGAGATAACCCAAACAGAAGGTTCCAATATTTTCCAATTGCAAATCCACCCTGGGTTCCTCAGAAACAGGAACGGAAAAGAAGTTAAAATGAATAAATATTAGGGGTCCTCCAAGGGCAACTTTTGTCCCCCAAAGGAATCTGTAAGTCTCTCCAGCTTCCTGACAAATAAGGCCCTGCAGTAGCACAGAAATTGCACAGCATTCAAACAAAATGGCAGCAGGATTCAAGAACAGGGACTCTCAGTCAAGGAGAAGCGGCTGCCTTCTTGTGTCCATGTCAAGTGTCCTGATCTGGCTACATCACCATCACCACCACAGGTTTGGTGGTTCCTCTGCCACCCGGCTCTTGAACAAAGTGATCTCGTCCAAGTGCACCATGGGAACATCTCGGATAACCTCGGTCAAGTCCTCATGCAGGAGAGGAAACACGACGACGTTCAGTGCAGGTCTGTCAGCCTGAAAACTAAACCAGATAAAGAAAGGTTTTAGGGCCAGTGAGGAAATATCACAGGGGGAACTGTCCTGAGGAGTGGAGCTTTTCCCAGCCAGTTATACCCCATCTTCTTCCCAAACTTGGACTCAAGTTGCTTACAAAAGAGAGAAAATTACAATAAAAGAACAGGTTAAAACAAACTAACAATTAAAACAGTAGTAAACTAAATAATAGATTTAAAGCCATTTAAAATGTTACAATCTGTTCCCAAGGCCTTGTCTGAAAACCTAGGGGTGTTGCTCAACCTCCTGATGCCCTCATCTTGGATGTGGATGGTGCCTTTGGAGAAACAGAGGGATCCACTCTCAGAAAACCAATTTGCAACATACGGAGAGAGAGAGAGAGAGAGAGAGAAAGATGGCGGACCTTTCCCACATTTTTGCGATGTGCTGGACCACAACTGACTGACACACATACAGAGGCCAAGGAAGCAATATGAGCTTCAGACCATCTTATCTGGAGGGGACTATCTTGAACAAGGATGCTACAAAGGATGCCAGGGACTGAACCCAAGCCTTACTACATGCACAGGGGGTGCTCCGCACTCATCTATGCTCCCTTCCTTGAATCTTTATAGAGAGTTGTGGCTTTCTTCCTTACAGCCCGTCTCATTTGCTACCCTCCCCGTTCCAGCCTCCTCCTACAACTAATATCTCCCAGCCCAGATTTTCTGCTGTGTTGCTAATTTTACTAAAAACAACAAGAAAAAGAAGGGTGGGCCATATAGCTCCCTCTTCCCCATCTACAGTGGATGGGGAATTAACGCCAGAAGAGAAGGCGCTGCACCAGCAGGATTGTAATTGCAGAAGAAGAGAAAAGGACTGCCGCCGTTAAATCCATACACAATATTTACCCAAAATGGGGTGTTGGGGAGAGAGGGGAAGGAGAAGAGAGAAATAATCATTTAAAGCTGGCTCAGACAGCAAGCTCTATATAATGATAGCCACGTAGGGAGGCAATAGGACACACAGCAGGAGAGTAAAGATAAGGCGTGCTGGGAAAGAGAAAGCATGCACACGTGCGCGCACACACACACATAAAGCAAGTTAAAATATTTGGTATTGATCGCCAGAGGGGACAAGAGCAGGTCGGGTCTGTTTTGAGAGGAGGAAGGGAAAATGGCAGCTGCCGGAGCTTTAAAACGCAGACACAGTCATCAACCCACACCAGGGCTATAAGCACTTGTAGGGCTCCAGCACAATTCCCCTTTGCCTAGGATCTGATCCATTCCCAAATGTATCTTCTCCCCTAAATGAATAGCACATGAAAGGATGGACTCTTTGGGAGGGGGGTTGGGAAGAGAACTACCTGGCAGCAGAGGAGTTTGCTTCTCATGCCTTCTCAATGTGAATCACTGCTATGGAGGAGGTAAGCTCAGGAGTACACCAAGTACAGAGAACCCAAAAGACTATGTCCTTGGAAGGCAGATGACATGGATGCGTCTCCAGCAACTCAACAATGTTGCCTTGTGGAAAGACAATACAGGATGATCTGCTTTGAGAGGGGCAATGGTCACACCCTGTCATTTCTGTTCTGGCCTCCACTGGAAACTTGGGTTACTAGATCTCTTTCTTGTGGGACATTGTTTAGGAACAGCTGCTTTAAACAGCTGCTTGGGAAAGCTTTTTTTTCTTTGACTACACAGACTGCCTGGGGGATTCTAGGACTTGTCATCCAAAAAAGGAACTGTTCCAAGGTCTTGCCAAAACTCTTGCAAATTGGTCAAGGAAGAGTGTGGTTGGGCTTGCATATTCTGCAGAAGACTTGGGTCTACACATCCCACTTCTGCCTTCTTATTTTAAAAGCACAAAGCCAAAGATATATGCTCATACTCCGTCTACACTTAATTGTTTTTGGCTATTCATGAAGTGGGGGAGCTTTCCTCCCTTATATTACGAATTTCAAAATACTCCCTTAACAAGCTGCTGCCACCAAGATATGGATTACCACAGAAGCTACACACTATGGTACTTTTCCAAGAAAAATTGGATTCTTCAATCCACGTCAAAGATGCAATTGGAGCAATATAATCCATTTTGCATAATCTACTCAGCAATTTTTACAATTCTGCACAACTCGTTCTGGTGTTCCTAGATGGAAGAAGCAAGGGTCTGGAATGAAACAGCTAAGTTTCACAAAGTCTGAACTATCTTGTTCAGCTACCACTTCAGTTTCAGAGATGATCTCTGGGTGTCCAATGGCTCCAAGAGCTAGAAGTCTGCCATTATTTTGTTTTTGTTTTTAAAGAAAGCTGAGATTCCTCAGAAAGCTGCCTTCCATGCCACCACCAATCACCACCCCATCCTAGGCCACCACAAAAACCATGGCATGCACATACCAAGCTGATTATGGTTGCCCCACCGCCTCTAAACCTCCTCAGATTTATTTGCTTTGATCCAAGGCCATCGCTTGAACTCCTCTTAAAGATAGTGACTAGGAAGAACCCGCAATCTTTCAAACTCCAGAGGGTAAAGCAATTTTTCATCACTCCCTCCAGCTGCTCCAGATTAAGTGCACAGCAACTACTGCTCCCCTGCTAGACTGACCCTGAGGCACAGGGAGGTGAAAAGAAAGACACTGATTTAATGAGAGGGCCACAAGATCTGCTCTAATCTCTCCGTGGAAGCTGGCTCCCTCCTCCTCACCTGCAAGGGCTTCCGACTGGATCTGTCTCCTCACGTGTACAGCATGTCAGGAAAGTCTGCTGGATGGAAAAGAGAAAGGCAGAGGCAGGCAGGTGAATGCTGCAGCTTCGGCCGACGGAAGCAAGCCAGAGCTGGCAAGAGAGGCACTGAGGTCTTATGCTGCCATTTGTTGTTGTTAACTGTCCTTGAGTTGATTTTGACAACCCATGGCGACCCTGTGGATAGACATCTCCAAGACTCCCTGTCCTCCACTGTTCTGCTTAGTTCCTTCAAATCCATACCTGTGACTTCCCTAATGTCGTCCATCCATCTAGTATGTGACCTTCCTCTCTGCTTCCCTACAGCTTTCCTAGCATTATTACCTTTTCTAATGAGTTGTGCCTTCACATGATGTGTCCAAAGTATGACAGACTCAGTTTTGTCATTTTGGCTTCCAGGGAGATTTCTGGCTTGATCTTGGACCCCCTTTGTTTGCCTTTTTGGCTGTCCACAGGATACTCAGCACTATTCTCCAGCATCATGTCTCAAATTAATTGATTTTCTTCCTATCTTCTTCCTTAACTGTCCAGTTCTCACATCCATATATGGTAATAGGGAAAACAATGGCTTGTACAATTCTAATGCTGCTGTACATCACCATAATACACCCAACCCTCCCAAAAAACCATGATAACCAACTGGCGAGCTGCACCTCTATTAATCTCTTGGAACAAAAAGGACAAAATGGTGGAAGATGAAGCTCCACACAGAATGGGCTGGGAAGCACACTCAGGCCATGATTGTACATAGAGTAGGCAGAATGTAATGTTTCACTTGTGCAGGTGACGGTATGCTCTATGTGCATGTCTTCTTTCTTCGAATGGGATTATCTTCTAGCCCTTTTTGGCCCACCCAAAACTTCCCACAATAGCAGCTGCCTACCAATGGGAAGGTAAGAGAGCAGGGAGGCAAGTCAGATGTTGGCTCATCTTGGCCTGGAGAGGGAAGGAAATCAATGTGATCTTACAGAAAACACTCCCTACCCCTTCCCCTTCAATGCGCATTGGTTGAATTGCCTCCTCATCCTCTCCCAGTTGGTAAGCAGCAGCATTTTGGCCCCTCCATTGACCACAGAAGGTAGAACAGGTGAGGTTTTGAATGTCTTTGTTGTTGTTGTTTTGGTGTGCCTTCAAGTCATTTCCAACTTATGGCAATCCTAAGGCAAACCTATCATGGGGTTTTCTTGGCAACGTTCTTCCAAGGAGGGTTGCCATTGCCATCCTCTGAGGCTGAGACAGTGTGATTTGCCAGGGCTGAGGGGGGATTTGAACCCTGGTCTCCAGAGTCATAGTCCAATGCTCAAACCATTACACCATGTGTTTCTTGTATTCCATGGCAAACCAACAGAACTTGAAAGCACAGCTTGTTCAACACCAGAAAGACACAGCCAGATCACAACTAGAACTTGAAAACTTTTTTGGAATTCCTAGCTTTAGACTTTTAGCTGTAGTGCTAAAAAGAACTTTTCCAAGCTCTGGACCAAGGTTCATCTGGCTCAGCTCAGCGGCCAGCCTAATGGCTCCAGAAAGCCCAAAACGTAGGTGCCCCTGTGAACCAAAAAGTCCCCAGCACTTAGCCCCTGCAAGGCCTGACTCCACTGGACCACTGGTTATGATGTTTAGATGGGAGAAGGGCAGACAAGTTTGTCCACAAAAGAGAAAATGAAGGAATGCCAAGTGACCTGGGAGGGTAATTCTCAAGATACTAGGAATCTATCAGGGAAAGATCTGGTAGACAGTGTGCTAACTTCAGCAAAAAATAATACATAATCAAATGAAATGGTTTTAAGCTAAAACACCTGGAAAGAATCCCACTTCTCTTCAGTGAATGAATGGATGACCTAACTCTGGCATTATGTGTGTATGGTCCAGATAATGCATTTAGTTCAGGGAGAAAAAAGAGCACTCTCTCTGGGATTGTGCACGAAATCCATCTTTGGACCTTCTTGTTACTGTGGAATTTGCGAGCCCCCATTTTTACTACCAAAATGAGTACTAGAACCACTTTGGATCTACAAATTTCTAGAACCAGATGCATTGTTCCTGGGTACCTGGGAATGGTAGTTCAAAAAGAAAAGTGTTTTGAAACTCTGAATATTTCACTACAGGGTTCACATATATAGGGTATTTCTGGGGTGTACACATGCGAGGCCACATGAGTCTGTTGCAGCAAAAGGAAAATCTTGGGCACTTTAACAACTGAAGGATTTCATTTGGCATCAACTTTCATGGACTGCAGCCTGTTTCATCACACACTGCCAGAAAAACACTACTGTTAATATCACAGCTTGCTCTAAAAAGGATGGAGGTGCCCTTACACACTTGGAAGAATGTGTGAGATTTTCCACAGGCAGATCTGCTCTCCCAGTCTGCAGCCTCAGCAACACTCTCACAATTACTTATGCTTCATATATCATCCACCCACCTCCAGCATATTGGTAGCTTGCATATTCGAAATGACTGAAGGGAGGCAAAAGGGGTGGCTTTTTTCCACTCAATTGCAGCGCCTGGCAGGATGGGGAACAAGGACCCTCTTAATCCCTCTCGGTGACTACAAGGACAGAGAATCTAGCTGTGCTGTTACTGAGAATTAAAGCGCACAGAATGATAATGTTCAAATAATATAATAAATGTGCCTTAAAAACAGAACGAAAAAGAGCTGGTACTTAAGGCTGAGTTTCCACCAAGATAGAAATAACTTGAATGCACACAAAAACAAAGTATTACCAACAGGCCCTTCACAATTCAGAGTGCAGGTCGGAGGTGGGGATGTCATGGATTGTTACTGTACTCGTGTATTGCTTTTTCCATAACCATGTTCAAAGTGGTTTGCAGGGAAGGCAAGCACAAATCAACACACATGTACATTCCTTTCCCAAACCTGCAACCTCCACGTAGACTGTAACATCCATTACCTCTATTCCTTCTGTACAAGATGAAGAGGATGAGATGTCCAATACATAAATCTTGAAGGCTGGTTTAGTTAGTTTCTGGTAATAGGTTACCTGACCAGAATTTTAAAAATCTTTTGATCAACTAAACACATACTTCAATTGACAAGAAAGCAAATTTTCACTTTAAAAACCTCCCAGATAGGACCGTATATTAGAAGTGAGAACAAAGCACCAACTCAATTAGTATTCCCTTATGAAGAGGCATCCCATTTCTCTCTCGCACACAGACCCATGCAATGGAATGGCTCTTCTAATCAGATACTCATCCCTACATCCAGGCAAAGGGGCAGAAAACATGGAGCTGGCCTTGGATGTGGAAGGAATTCATTGTGGTACAGGATGAGCACACAGGTGCCATGCTTCAAACAAGGGACGATGCAACTTGGACTGTAGGAATTGCTCTATGGAGACTGCAAAGGTGACAGCTCTCTTTCTACATGCCTTCCCCCAGTCCATCCTCTGCTAGTCCCATTACCCACCCACTGCTAACTATTCCACTGTAGGGATTTCTGACAGGCAAAGCACCTTGAGATCCATGAATCAATGGGACTGAACAGCTGCCCAGCACAGAACCAAAGAAGCTGTATCTTAAGGATCCAAATGGAAGGGGGGACTAGAGAGGGATAAAGGCCAGAAAGGAAGGAAGCCCAAGTAGCTCTCCCATGAAGTCTTATGGCTAGCGTCAGCCATTACCTCAAACACACAGAGAAATTGTTTCCCAACAGCTCCTCCAAATTAAGAAGTTATTTCAATAATTGCCCAATTAAGCTTAATTTCTGTGTGGGAAACACATTATGACAACCGTGGATGCCTCTTCCTCTGCCCTCCCCTCTTGCATACATATCGGGGCATGTTTACAAAAGCAAGGTGCAACTTCAGTTTCCTGTGTGGAAAGGGCTATATTAACCCAGAATACAGAGAAAGGGGAAAGGACTGGATGTTTGCTAGCTGTGACATTCAAAAATCCTTAAGAAGAGGCATGACTGATCAGACCAAAGGCTTCTCTCTTCAGCAGTATCAAGGGGAAGGAGGGACTGAGGTGGAAAAGGTGAGTAACCAAAAAGCAGTGTCTGCAATGGGCCCCAAAACCCACAAGAAGACTGTGTATCTTGTCAATAGTTGAATATTTAGCCAAGAAGTAAGTAGCAGCCACCTTTGATTCCCTGGTTTATCTCCCTGGAGCAGCTTGCTTCAAGCCATGAACGCCCACCTACTTTCAAGAAACACTATATACAATGATCTTGGTCTAAAGCATCTTACTCTTCCATCTGAACCTAGTAGAACACATAGCTACACCAGGACCATTGGAACTACCTAGGCTTGTACGTATCTGAGCTTCAAGAAGTGTTAGAATTCTGTACACTTTGCTCCTTCTGTTAGGGGTCTCTAACATGCTTCCTGTAGCTGCCAAAATCCCAGCCAGAAGTATTGAAACTCTCTTTCTTTCTCTGTGTGTGTGTTAGCATTTTTCATTCTGACACACAGATACTGTTTTTTTGCTGCTTGCAGAAACTGATGTATTTTTATAAAAACTAAACTTGCAGAAACTAAGGTATGGCTTAGAGTGAAATATGTTTCAACTTCCTTCCTGCCTCATTCCACTAAGCTCAGAAAGAATACACAAAATCCCTCCTTCCCCTTGTTTCCCCCCCCCCCCCTCTTAATCTCTCTACAACCCTACAATGAATGCCAGGCTGAGTCTGCATACAACTTGTTCAAAATCGAAACCTAAGCTTCATGGCAGAGCAGGGATCTGAATCCAGGCCCACTCAAAACACTCGAACCATTAACAACCACACGGACCTGTCCACTGAACAGGGACTTTGGTAGGCTTTGGTGTCATCAAAAGACCTGTCCGTCTACAGGCTTTGCTTTTTTCCAATGGCTTTGAAATACCCTCTCTGCTATCTTCTAAATGCAGGAGGATGGATTAGGGAGTGTGCCAGGTGTGGGACACAAAGGGGGCCCTTTAACCATCCCTGCCCCCTTCTGCAGGTGTTCAGCCTCACTGGTGGCAGGCAGGCATTCCTTAAATAAGACAGCCAACTCCTCCTCGGGACCCATCTCTCCATTTTTCCCCATTCAGGCTCTGGCAGAGAAACCCTTGCCCCTTCCCCACCTTCATTCCTCAACCAGTGGAGGGTAGCGGAGGCACTGAGGAGGACTCACACATCCAGAGCAGAGTCAGATTTCAACAAGTGCCCCAACCTCCGAGTAACACAAGCCAAGGAGGCGGCTCCAGAGTTTATTATTAATTCAAACTGACAGGCTGATTCAAGGGTTCCAAGAGAGCAGGAAGCCAAACAGACAATGAAAGCTGGAACGAGATCTTAAATGATTCACTACGCCAGTCGAGCGATACATTAAGCCTTTCGCAATTGGAGGTGGGGACCCAGCCAGCAGACATGCTTAGGCTAGCAAAGTGGGATTGGCAGCTAATGTGCCAACCCTGTCGCAAGCTGCAATGGAGAACGGTGAGAGCCTTTTCAAGGTCAGGAAGAAGCAGAGGAGGAGCAGGGCTGGGCAAGGAAAAAGAGAAGGTGTGCTACAGAGAAATTATGTTTACCCCCTTTTCAACCAAATGTAATGGCAAAGGGCCAGTGCCTGCTCTTTACAGCAGCAATGGATCTACTGCTGCAGTCAGGTGAGTGTGCATCTTTCGAAAGGGTGGTGCCCCACTTTCTCTTGTTTCCTGGGCGAGAAACAGAACTGTAGGCCGGTTGAGATGGAACAGGAGCACCCAACCTCATTTCCAGCAGCACTCTGGTGATGGCAGCCAGAGGATGCCAGACAGCTTCTGCCACCTCCAAAGCTCCTGGACCTGCCAATTTCCTCCATCTGGGCAACTGACTGGTGAAGGAGACCACTGAGGCTGCCAGCCAGCATAGACCAAGCACTGCACAGGTACCCCTGTTATCTTACCTCATCCCTTTTAGACTTATTTGCGTGCGCACAAACACCAAAGCTTAAGCAGAATGAACTCCAACTCCCAGAACCCTCCATCCAACACTGACTTGCTGGCTGGGGGACTGGGGGAGTCCAGAAAAGTATTTTTCCCAAGTACTGACACAGGCACACGTAAATCTGTATGTTAATCTTATGCAGTTGCTTAGTGAAGAATACATGTTCCAAAGGTAGTTCTACATCCACGACTGGACTGAGCCAAGGCAGCAAAAACACAGCAGCCACAAATACCTAGGGATGTACACTTCTCGCACAACCAGCTTCCGCAAATGATTTTATGAATGCAAAAGTGCACTTCACGTCTGGGTTTTGGGTACAGCCTGGACAAGACACCATGCCTGCAGAAATATGAATAATTAGGAAATGCAATGACCTCCTAGGTATCTATTAAGGAGCAAGCAATTGAGACTGTGTGAACGCAGAACAGAGCATAAGTGAAGGAGAAGCCCATTCTCCAGCTCTGAATCCCTTAGCCTGCAAATTTAAAACCCACTCCCTTATTGATGCCTGTCCAGAGAGACATATGTCACACCCTTGATCCAGTACGGAACCCAGAAGAATAGAAAGCCTGCATTAAGAGCGTCTCTTTTGCTGTAATAGTGGTTGCCAAACAAGAGAAGCCATTTCAAAGGAGAGGAGCTGGTGGTGATTAATGAACTGGCAGGACTAACTCTGGGAATGAAAAAAAAGAGAGAGAAGAATTAAATATTTACAGCTTGACTAAATGACAATTAAAGAGAGTGAGATGGGGGCAAAGAAAGGAAGATAAATAATTTAAGAATGTGATCACTGTAGCGTGAGAATGGGAAGAGCAGTTTAGGAACAGAATAGAATTCAGGGCTAAGAAACTGCAGGAAAGTATTTGCTTTTACAATATAAGCAGGGCTTGCATTTCTAGAAAATGTGAAGGCAAACACCGCCCTCTGAATTGGGAAGCCACATAATGCCTGAGATGGAGGGACTCTCTAGACCTATTTTGGAAACAGGTACTTCATATGGCTTTGGAGACTGATACTTGGTACAATGACCAAGTTCTGTGAGTAGCAATATCAACTGAAGCAGGAATTGGCATGGCTAGAACTGAGAAGCCATAGTTACATGCCCAACTATGGCTACAAAATAATATTTCATTAGTCAGAGAAGGTGGCCAAGGTCAGTTTTCAGAATATAGTCTGAAAAGATATGGGAAACAAGTGATGGAACTGTCAAGGATGTCGGGCAGAGGGGAGAAAAGCTTTGAGAGCTCAACAGAAAGGACTGTAGCTCAGGGTTAGAGCACCTGTTTCAGAGGGAGTCCCAGATTTAATCTTCACCATATCCAGATTTAAAATAATAATAATAATAATAATAATAATAATAATAATAATGTATCAGGGTAAGAAAGGATTCTCTCAAATCAAGATCCAGTTAGAGCCTAATGTGAAGTCAATCAACACAAGGAAGGATGCTGGACAGGGACTGAGATGTTACACTTAGGCCACAAGAATGTGAAGAGAAAGTGGACCCCACATACATTACTACACAGATTTTAAGGTCTATATTGGCCATTTCCACCCTGGCACATTGGATTACAACTCTCAGAGTCTCCCAGCCAGGAATGTGGAAAGCTGTTTACTCTTATGTTCTGAGCGTGCATTGGATGTGCTCAGTGACATATTAAGATTGTGTTTTTGAAACACAGACTGGATTGGAATGGTCCTTAGGCCTGGGTTTTCCTGTTTCTTTCATGCCAAGGAATACTTGTTTATTGCCTGGCTGAAATCCCAGTCCAAGTTGTGGGATCTGACTTCCAGGGTGGTTATGTACCAAACCAAGGCACTTCATGAGAAACACACAGGGGTTTAATTTTTGGCTTTGTTTTAAGAAAAGAGCGTTTTTTCTTAAACTCTCACATTTCTAGCAGCAACCTTAAAAAGCTAAAATATATGCTTCTTTTGGGATCTCCAGACTTTTTAAAATTTGGTCCCAACTGTAAGATTCCTCATACCATCATCTTTTACCTTTTCTTAAAACAAAATCCTAAAAAGCAAACAAAAAGTAGGAAGCATGATACATGGAAAAGGTATGAACGGTTCAGAGTTACTGGTTGAGGAACAGTATTTTAGGGGGTAAAAGTCCCAAAGAAATTCTTGGTTCTCTGCAGCAAAGACATGCAAGAAATTAAGTTTTGTATGGAAACCGGGAAGAGAATAAAAATTAGTTACTGTACCCAAGTGATACAGATCATGGTCTCTTACTGAAGTCAATTGACAGGAGAGCCAAGATAAAACAAATTTTAAAAAAATCTTCCTTCACACAATATACAATTCAGCCTGCAAAACATACTGCTACAAGAAGTGGTGGCAGCCACTGACTCCAATTTAATGTAGAATTTGAGGGCTTTAGATGCACTAACAGATGACCTGGAAGCAGGTGAGAGCTACTGCCCACTTACAGGCTGAATGACCATTACTGAAAAACAAGATGCTGGATTCAACTGGGATATTTGCTCTGAACCCGGACTTGTCAGACTGTCTAGCTTAGAAGTGTCTGTACTAACTGGCAGGGCTCTCCAGAGGTCCCTGAAGGGGAAGAGGGGAGTCTTTCCCAGTTCCATCTGGAGACGCTAAGGATTAAAAGCAAGTGGCCCATGCCTAATGAGAGGAATTGAGAAGCTGTATCCACCCGCCAATGCATCTTTTCTAACCTCCTATCTCCATCAACAGGACCCACTTATTTTTGTATATTCTCCCATTATTAAACCTTTCCCTCACACTCTACAGACCCACCTCTCTGTCACCTTCCTGCTGACCAACATTTCCACAAGCCCCTGTCCTACCCTTTCCACTCTCCCTCCCAACAGCCCTGCTGTAGTTTACAACAGAATGCCTAACCCAGAGCAAGAGGTCTCGTCATGCACTAGTTGTCACCCTTTCTGCTGATGCTGAATGAAGCTTGAATCTAAATAATAAGATCAGACTGTTAAATCAAGCCAGGCGTGCTGTCTGTGTCACCAATTGTGCTTGTGTTTGCAACGTACGGCAGCTTTAGGCTTTCTTGCTCCGCAAAATGTCTGTGTGTGTGGCTTGTCGTAAACCAGTGATCTCAGGAATCATTCACATGGGCTCAGACCTGACTCCCACTGCATCTGTTTTTAAATATGAACACGCACCCACACTGTGCATACACACACACTTCATAGTTGCAGACATAGTTGTTCATAGGTGAAACTGTTTTTTCCTTGCTCTCTTTTGCTGTCCTTGAAGAGACTCTCCTTTCTGCAGAGCAATGCAAATGCTGCCATTTGATGGGCGAAAACCTGAAAGATAGGCATTCTGTGGGGCCAGAAGGACATCTGCTATCATAAACATTTCTCTTAATGCCACCCTCCTTTTCCTGGCGTGTATGGCAGGGAGAAAGAAGGCGGGAACCCGCTCTTCCTAAGCACCTGTGCTTGCAATAACACTACAACACAAGTCATTGGAATTCTCTGCTTGGCATGACTCCTGCAGTGGAGGGAAAAGAGCGACAGACACACAGGTGAAGAATACTTGCCCTGCAATGGGGCTGGGCTGAGGAGTGGGGAGAGACAGCCCTTGTGAAGCTTAGAGTAAGAAACCACAGCTCCATCTAGGGGAGACCAAAGGGAAAGTCAGCTGACAGAACATTCACATATGTGTATGTATACATGCACACACAAAAACACACACAACACACTCACACACGTCTTCAAGTTGCCTGTTGATTAATGGCAACCCTATGACTTTCATAGGGTTTTCTTAGGCAAGGAACACTCAAGAGGTGGTTTTGCCAGTCCCTTCCTCTGAAATATATCCCATAGCACCTGGTATTTATTGGTGGTCTCCCATCCGAGCACTAAGAGTTGACACTGCTTAGCTTCCAAGAATAGACAGGACCTGGTGTCTTTAGGTTTGAGGCTTAGGGCCAAGCTTATGTATCCTTGAGTGGTGAAGGGGGAGACAGGATTGTTGCTTCAGGGCTATCCATTGCCATCCCTGTGGCCATCCGTTACAGCAGTTACAGATGATTATGGCAACAGGCAGCAAATCCAAAAGCAAGAGCAGGTCCTCTCAAATGGGCAACTTCCCTATAAAAAATTCAAGGGTTAGGGTGGAAGATATGCTGACAAACTCAAATCTAAAAACCACAAAGAGGAGAAATAAAGCAGGACACCTTGGTGGCAACGTGGGCACCTATTTTTAATGTATTTGCAAGAACTGAATGCTGGAGGACCTACAAATAATCAACTGTATTTCTGGCATGATAGATATTAATATAATAGAAACAGATCAACTAATAAGAAACATTAGATATGGATGATGTCATATTGTATGTATATTACTATACTTGACATATTGCGATAGTTACATTGTTAATTTCAGGGGGAGTGGGTGGTAGAGATTGATTGGCTAGTTATAGTTGTATTCTCAAAATATATTTTTTTTAAAGTTTAAACGTTTTTTTTAAATAAAATCTAAATCCAAACCAGTTTTCTCAACTGTGTTAATAATTTCATACAGAGTTAACAGGTGCTGAAATATGGAGAAAGGAAGGGGTGAGAGAAGAATGAGATTAAAGATTTGCAAAATTATGACTACCATGCAATGAGTGGATGGCGGGGGGGAATACCCCTCTGCCTCAAAATACTACATCTCAAGATCATGCAGTGAGTTTGACTGCAAGCAAAAGGAATTATTTCATTACTTGTGTCCATTTAAATAAAGTCTTGAAAATAAGAACACGCAAGTTAATAGCTGGTGAGAGAAGACATAGCTGACTGCTGAGGACTGGCAGAGAAAGGTTGGAGGAGCCTGGTGGGTTTCTATGATGAGCACGGAAAAGAAGCAGAGCCCACCCACTTCACCAGGCTGGTCATTCAACATACAGCTCCTTTTCACTTCTGGCAAGCTGGCAAGTGCTACAATACAAGACTGATTTAAGGAATTTGTCTACGTAAGATACGGTGACAGCTATTCAAATAAGCAGGCTTTTTATAAAGAAACAAGTAAGTCCAGGAAATTTATCACAGGGATGCACAACGTTATGGGATCCAAGGGCTGCACATCTGGCGTGCACATGTACATAAATGTAATTCTTACCAATTTAGAGAGTTGTCCACCAAGTATGCAATAAACAACCCAATCTCAAGCATGCCTTCTCTAGGGATGCAAAGCATAGCTTTAAGACAAAAGCTTCCTTGAAAGAACAGTTTAAATATTTAGCTATTTAAATTATTTCCACATTTACATCTCTGCATCAGTTTAAACTGTGTGTGTGTTGTGTACCTTCAAGTTGTTTTTTACTTATGGAGACCCCTAAGGTGACCCTACCACGGAGTTTGCCTGGCAAGATTTGTTCAGAAAAGAGTTGCTACTGACTTCCTCTTAGGCTGAAAGAGTTTGACTTTCCTAGGTTACTCAATGCATTTACATGGCTGAGCAACGATTCAGATTCTGACTAATCTGAGTATTGGTTTGTCCAGCACTTCGACCACTACTTCACACTGACCCAATTTAAATGTCTTAACATTGCTCTTACCTTTGCTCTCACTGATCAGACAGGATTGTGCCGCTTTGCTTAACGCTGAAAAGAGCCTTGTCCTCCCCATGCCACCTAACCTGGATCACTGTCCTAGTAAACAGTAACAGCCTTTCTCAAGCATTTTAATTGCCTAAGAACTAGGTTTCATTGCTTCATCACAGAAAGGACCCTTCCTCCTGCCATTCCCAGATCACTGCCTCAGTTAATAAAAATGTTTTGTCCAAGCAGCCCAAAGCAGCTGGGCTCTAAAGGAGAGTGGGTAGGAGCCACAGAACCAGGCCTACACATGTCCACAGACTGTACATCAGGAGTCTAGAAAGCTACATCAAGGCAAGATGCTGCTGATAATCCAACCAATACAAGAATGGGCACCACCATCACAGCTGGCTAATGAGAGAGTCAGAAGCATTGTGAGACAAACTAATTTCTCTGTTACAGGTGGAGTCTTCTCTCTTTTTCATATTAACATTAAAAATGGTTTGAAATGACGGAAAACAGAGTAGACGTAAGACAAAAGGTATTACACTGCACTAGCATTGTAAAGAAAACCACCACTTTTTTAAATAGAGATGGGGAAACAGAGGAAAGAGGCAAGTCTGCATGAGATGGAATAAAGCAGCTGCAGTCTAGCTGCTGGATGGCGTAACCCAGCACAGGAAAAAGGATATTAAAGCTTAAATCAGTGCTGTTATGAGATATTGGACAGGCAAAGAATGAGAAAAACTGGAGAAGGAATTTCTGGGTCTTGTGGAAAGGCAAAAAAAATCCCCATAGATGAATTCAATTAAGACACAGAAGAGGGACCTGTTTTTTAAAAAAGAAAAGAATCCACTGACATCATGGGAAGTTTTAACAGCCTTCATCCTGGCAGGCCGCCCAACTGCTGCAATGCCAAAAGCGGCACGGTGCTGAGAGAAGCAGTTCTGCAGAGAAAGAGAGTTTCTCCAAAAGCTTATTAAGATGCCCCAAGATGCCTCGCAGCAGTAATATTTCACACTTATACACCAGTTCCCCTCCCCTGGCCTTAGCCCAAGCTGGTGCCCAAGAGAAGTGTGGAAATCCACCTCCCAGAATTCCCTAGCCAACCTTTAAGTGGAAAGGGACACGTAATTAATAAAAACACCCAGAGCATTCAACAAGGGACTGAACTCACTCACCCGCAGGGAGGCTAGACAACATCTGACAAATTCCTTGTTTATTGGAAGAAGGGAAGACAGCAGTGTAGCTTAATTGTACTTCATAACATAACAAAGTTGTACACCTCCAGGACTAGATTTAGTAAAGACAACTGATTTTGCCAGAAATAAATAAAATCCAGGCATATGATTGATATGGGGCATACACATACATATACACACAACTACATGTACATTTCTGCAGCCCCTGAATGCTCCCAGACCCGCTCTCCAAGTAGGAAAAAAATAAGAAAAAAGAATTACTGCCCTTGGAAGTCTAGGAGCAATGGTTCACCTTTAAAACAAGGTTCAGTCCCACCCACCAGGTTTAGCCCCTTCCATAGGACGGCATTCTGGTAAAAGTAAATCAGTACAGTAGTTATGCACCCCCCCCCCAATGGATTCTTGGGGTGTCCAGTGCGGCCCTTGGGAACCCAACCTACCTGGTCTAGGGTCACTCATTTGACAAGATTTGATCCTGAGGTTTCTTATATCCAAAGTCAGCATTCTAGCCCAGACGTAGGAACTATATGACTCTCCAGATATTGTTGAACTACAGTTCCCAGCATTCCTAACCACTGGCCCAGCTGGCTGGGAGTTACAATCTAACATGATCTAAAAGGCCTGCACAACTCCCATTCCTGCTCTAAGCATTAAACAAATGTGCAGCTTATCATGAGTTCTTGACTCAGTTTGCAATAATACATTGTAAGGATCGTAAGAAAGGGAAGAAGGGAAGGGGGACATCATGTAGAGAGAGAGAAAGAAATTGGAATACCAGAGATTTAGATACCAACTATTATCACATGATCTCCTGTGGAGCTGTCAAAGTGGCTAGAGACTGATTTGCTTTGAAAAAATAAATAAGTACAGCTCAATGGCCAAGAGTTTCCAGCCATATTGAAAAACAACAGACACTCGTGCTTGACCTATTCTCCTCTGCTAACCCAGTAGAGGTAGCCAAGGCACTTCAGCCCCTCAACTTCTCTCCCCGCACCCCCCAATTTCATATGTCTATTCAAGTCATGATGACACAGCCAAGGAAATAGAAATGGTCTTAGTTTTCAAATAATTAAACAAATAAATAATTGGTCACGGTACACAATAGGAGGACAGGGGTGAGTGGGAGAACCTGGTCATATCTTCTATCTACACTCACCTTCGTATCAGGGACTGTTGGAGGTTTTTGCAAACTGTTAGAGACTCTCCTGTAAACATGTGGCACATGATGACCTCAAGGCAGGTGGCCATAAATGACATCACAGCATCAGACTGCAAAGTCCCACTCCGGGAGATGATACATAGACGCTGCAACGAAGAGCAGTGGCTCAAGGCTTGGAAGAACTGAGCGTTGGCACTGAAGTATGGCTGTTCTAGCCTGCAAGGGAAAATGGAGAGCCAAATGAATGATGTATACCTGAGTATTTCAACAAAGGGCAGCTGAAGTTTGGAAGTCAGCATTTTTGGACTGTAATTCCCAAGGCTGTGCTGGCTGGGGTATTCTGGGAACCCCAGTCTGAAATGCTGTTTTGCTTGCCCAGAGAAATACAGCACTTTGAGCAGCTTTGCACACACAGGACGATGGTTTTGCAACGCTAACAGCAGGACAGAGAAGGCAGATGAGCCCATGCGTTTAGCAGAAGGGCATATGGTGCAGAACCTCTAACCTTCAGTTGCTTTCAATTGACACCATGGAAAAACTCTTTTCAGAGGAAACAGCTAGAAATTAAAGGTGCTGGTTGGGTTTTAAATGAGAAAAATCCCTCCATCACAAAACCTAGTTGAAAATGCTAGACTTTTCATGAACATAATTGTATTTGTATATGGCTCCCATTTTGGGAGAAATGTGGGATATAAATGCAATAAATAAATAATATTGATTCCTGTCTCTTCCTCCTTGTAGAACATTTATCTGTCTGACACAAAATGAAGAGTAGCTGAGTAATTCTGGTGAATTTATTTGCAACTCAGTACTACAGCCCACAAGCTTGGCTTCCAAATACTTAGTTTCTATCTGCTCTAATGACCTTCAAAGAGAGGGAAGGAAAATAGGAACTTTCCTTTTGAGGCACCATGGAAATACTGTAGCTAGTAGTCACCAAGTAGCAACAAGGGAGAGCAGTATCCCTGCCTTGGATAGTACCACAATAAACACTTTAGCTTGCCACCATGAACCAGAAATGCAAGTAGCTAAGGATGTAATCTGCAATCAATGCAATAATTTCATCAGGACGAGTTTTGAAGGCAAAAAAATACACTAAGTCAAGTTTTGTCAATCTGATGGCAATGGGAGTTGTAAAGTCTACATGTCTGAAGGGCTTTAGATTGCCAAAGGAAGACTTAAATCTCTTCCCAACAAAGACAGTGGCTGGGTGGAAATATTTATCCTGCCATACAGCATCAAATCCACCAGGTGATGCTCTCACTTTATTATTCTCTGAAGATAATATTTTTACTCTGATAAAATTTCCCCTACCTATATCCAATATAAAAAAAGATTTGGTTGAATCAAACTGAGGGAAGTGACTTCCCAAACATCTTCAGGGAACTGCTTCAAAACCACCTGCTTATTTTGCACCAACAACAGAAACCCATTGCCTCCAAGTCCTGGATATGATAGATAAAGAAATATGCTATATAGCTTCAACCCAGGCTATCTGATGAACCATATTCTTCCCTACCAGTTTGCCAGGGCCTTGAGTTTCAAGAGAAGCCATTCTTTAGATAAGGGGCAGGCCAACCTCCTTCCTCGGCACGGTGTGAGCCCAGACACTTGAATTTTCCTCTGCAGTCTCTTTCAAAATCATGCATCACTTGCTGTCTCCGTTTTGAGAGAGACTGCAAAGGAAAAGAGATATTTAGTAGCAGTACAATATTCTGGGGTGTTTGTAGAGATGTGTGGGGAGGGTGCATTCATACTCTGGGGGCTTTCTGTGCAGTTGATGGGGACAAAAATGGCCTGAAAATTGTGGCGTTTTGGGGGGGGGGGGGGCTGGTGGACCACAAAGGTGGCTGGTTAGAAATTGATCTATTTCTCTGTCAAAACTTCCAGCTGACCACCAATACAGTTTGTTTTGATCTCAACTTTCAGATTATTTATCCCTGCTAGAAGGAGACCAAAAGCAAGATAGCATGCTAATGCAAGCGCTAGCCCATCTCTATCCTGAATGCCCAACCAGGAGAAGCAATGGAAAAGCCAACTTCTGCCACCCTCACCTGAGATCTCGCAAGCACTTACAGTGCTTCAGCATGTCCATGAGGGCTGACATGTACATCACTTTCCCCATAAGGCCTATGTTGGCCAGCGAAAGAGTCCGTAGGCGTTGGCATTGGACCCCAATGCTAATCAGCCCAAAGCCGGTGAGAACACTGGGCAGCTGGGCCAAGGTGAGGCTCTGCAGGAACGCCAGCTGACCAATGGCAGCCACCTCTGCATCCCCCACATGCTGTGCCCGACTGCAGGGAGGCAGCGAGTTCCGGATAGCTGGCTCATTCCTTGGCATGGCCGAGGAGAAACTGGAACCAATCAACTCCAGTCTTTCCAGAAAGGGAAGGCTTTCTAGTAGAGTCCAAAACACAGAGGAGGGGGGCTTGAAATTGCCCTGCTCTAGGCAGTTCCTGGAACAGGTCTGGACCCCAATTCGGACTTTCTTTCCAAAACCTTGAGAGGCTGCATTAGCCACCGGCTGCACTGAAGGCTTGTCAGCAGTTGTCATGGAAATGTTGGCAACAGCACAAACAGGCAAAGCCAAAGAGAGAAGGCATTTCAGGCGGGCAAGGAGCTGGCACAAATGTTTGCCCAAGCCTTCTGAGCTATGATGGTGGGCAGCCGAGAGGTTCAGGTGCCTCAAGTTGCAGCAAGAGGCAACCAGTGTCTCCACAATGCTGCTGTCAATGTCGTCTTCTGCCTTGCGTAAGAGGGAGTCTGGAGACAGACAGTGAACGCAGCCACTCAGGTTCAAACTGACCAGGCTCCGGAGGTCTTTACCACCGTTCAGGACTCTCTGGACAAGCTGGCCACCAGATAAGCTACAGCGGTTGAAACTGAAGTAGACAGGGTTGCTGACCTTCAAAAGCTGGAGGAGGCTGGAACCATTCATCCAAGATCGAGGTAGCTGTAAAGCATCTAACGTCACATTCCGGGCCATAGAGTCTAAAAGGTTTTTAACAGCACAACTCTGTGCAAAGCCACCAGGAGCAGAGATGAGGAAAGCGTGAAGTTTCTCTGGAGTCCGATCACTCAGCACCGCTAAGTACAGCCTCACCACCTCCTGGTTGACTGGTCCAGGAGCCAACCTAGCATAGAAAACCCGGAGATTCTGGTAGTGGGGCACGTTACTCTCACCCACCATCAGCTGGCCGGAGATTATTAAACCCTCTCGCGATCTGTCAAGTATCTCAAAGTACAGGAGGAGTTTCTCGAGGCTGGTACAACATGGCACCACGCCATAGGAGGGTGTGTAAAGAGTCTGCTTGAGCTCCAGCACTCGACTCAGTGTAGCTTTGCATTCACTACTCAAGTGGGAGGCATCAAAGCCGGGATTCACATCAATTGCCAGAGAGCGGAGATGTTGCAAGGTGGAGAGCATCTTTGAGAGGCGAAGGGAGGTGAGGTGGCAGCCAGACAAGTTCAGCTTCACCAGGTTTTTGCAACGAATCACCTGGTCAATGGTGGTGCCCGGCAACCAATAGCAGCCGGTCATGTCCAGCTCATGAATCTCTTTGCCAATCTCTCTCATGAGCTGCTTCACTTTGTCTTTGTCCACCTGTAGCCAAGCATAAGAAAAAAACCAAGTGCAGTAGCAGCTAAAGTTGGGATGATCCACTACATGCTCACATGTTTACTGCTTGAAGCAGAATTTGGAAAAGTTACTTTTGTTTGGTTCACAGCACCCTAGTTCTGGAAATTCAAAAAGTAACCTTTCCAAGTAAGACTGCTGTATCAAGCAATGGGCTGCAAGTTTTATAACTCCTACCAATTTCTCAGAATGCAGCATTCCACTTCCTTTGTGAAGGCAATGGAAAAACAGAATGCTACTCCTGAGCCTGTTGGCAGCATCTCAGGCTTCTCTGACACAAGCACACGCGCTCACTCATCTCTCTCTCTCTCACACACACACACACACACACACTTACTTTTGTGATGGCTCAGAGACCTCTGAAGTGACTCTCTCAAATGAGCGAGAAGGGGTTGATTTAGAAGCAGCACCTCAAAACAAAGTGATCACCCCAGGAAGCAAGAAGTAGCACTCCTTGCAATGTGAAAAGAAAAATGTCCCCAAGACTTCTTCCTCTGGAACACACTACTTTCAAGCTGTGAGGAATGCAGTTCAGTGCCTTCAAGCTTGCAGAAAATGGGATCATATGGTTTTCAACAGGAAGGCTGGCTGTCAAACTGTCTAATCAGACTGCATTTTGTCTCGCATCCCCCCATTTCCTAGACTGAAGAAATCTGTCTACTTAGACATAGGCAGGAAACCTTTGGCATTCCTAAGGATGGAGCTACAACTCCCATCAACCTCCCCAGCAGGACCAATTAAAAGGGATTGTGGGATTTGTAGTCTAAAACATCTGGAAAACTGAAAGTTCATCACCTCTGCCTTTAATCTATGTCAGGGAAACAACAGACTCTGCCTCTGGCCACTACAAAAAAGACTGGACCAAAGCGTGTATTCTCTTGTTCTTGCAATAGGTCTGCCAGGACATACTGTATATACTCATGTAGAAGTCTAGAAATTTAGGTCAAAAAATTGACCCAAAAAACCTGAGTCGACTTATCCACAGGTCAATGTAAGTACTGTATCTTAACTCTTATTTAAAAGAGGGAACCATCCCCTCATGAAAAGCAAGAGTATAATCTGTCCTGGAAGCACTGAGTCCCTTTACTCTCTAATCCATTTAGTCTTAAGAATAAGCACAAAGAGTTATGTCTGATGGACTTTTGGAAGTTATTTGACATTATTTTGCTTTACTACATCCTTTAGATGCTTTCCTATATTCCACTAAATTTTACACTCGACTTATCCACGGGGCATAGCAAAATCCATAATTTTGGCCACAAAACTTGCCCTCGACTTATACGTGAGGTCGACTTATATTCGAGTATATACGGTAGTAATGACACCAGCTGAGTGCTGTAAGACCCTCCACCCTGTTTGAAACCTACATAAAAAGACAAAGAAAGACAAAGGAGTAATTCCCGCATGCTATTTCACAGTGATTTTTTTGTTGTTTAAAAATCCTCATGGTCTCTTGTAGCACTACCCTGGGGAACACCAATGAAACTCTTAAACAAAATCCCAAACACAGTTTCATCTTAAGTCCGCACTCCTCTCAATGCTCTTCCTCACCTGATAGTCCTTATGTAGGATCACTGTGTGGGTGAGGCTTTTGTCAAGGCTGAGGACAGAGAGTTTCCGGCAGACTCTTTGGACGTTCAGGACGAGATCTGAAACCGGAGTGTATCTCAGGATGTGTAAGAGGATCTCATCGGAGAACTCCATTAAGTTCATGCTGTTGCTCTCCTCTCCACTCTCCTCACTTGTCACTTCCTAAGAAGACAGAAAGAAGGCATCAGCACTCAGCAGCTAGAATGGGTGAAAGGAACAAATCTGAAAGGAAGAAAAGTTTTGTTAAATGACCTGAGTGGTTTTAATACAACCGCAGCAAAACTTCCATTACATGGGTGCTTCCAAACTTATGCTCTAGGAAGATTACTTTGATGATGATTAATTTAAACCACGATTGAATAATTATCTCCTCCTCCCAGAGGCTGTTGTCCTTCATTTCCCATTGGTCTAAGCCAGCATAGTCAAAGGTGAGAGATTATCACACACTAAGGCTGTGTTCACACTGGAGAAATAAACCGGTTTAAGTGCCATGGCTCAATGCTGTGAAATTCTGGGAACTGTAGTTTGTTGTGGGGCCCAGAGCGGAGCTCTGGGCCCCACAACAAACTACAATTCCCAGAATTTCACAGCATTGAGCCATGGCACTTAAACCGGTTTATCTCTCCAGTGTGAACACAGCCTTTGTCAACATCACACACTACGTTGTGCCTTCGACAGTGGTGAGAAGCGGCGGGGATTTTTGTATCCAAAAACACATACGCATACGAGGGGGTATCCAAAAGTTTTAATGATCCAATTGGCTCCGTTCGCAATAAAGAGAAATTCTGATCAACCCCTAAGAAAGCCAGTACAATCCTAGGCTCCATCAAGACTACGCTTCGGTTGCTGCAGCCTAGTATCGCGTTGGCCTTTTTGGCCGCCGCGTCACACCGCTGGCTCGGGTTCGAACTGAGGTCTGCTAGGACTCCCTTTCAGGTGGAGTCTTGTGGCTGAACAAGAGACTCCAATGGAAAAGGCCTCCTAGAAATCCTAGTAAGCCGCAGTTTTGAAACCCTGAGCCTGCAGTGTGATGCTGCAGCACAAAAGGCCAATACGATCCTAGGCTGCGTCAATAGAAGAAGTCCAGGGCGAGCGCCGTTGCCATGGATACCGGGCGGGGAAGGGGAAGCAGTGCCAGCCCTGGTTGCCATGGTAACCAAGGCTTTTATTTTGGTAGGGGGGTTGACTTACCTCTCCTGGGCAGGCCATGGTCTCTTCTTGAAGCCTTTCCCAATAAGGCTCTGCCTTCTTCCTCCACACGATGCTTCTTCTCCTCCTCCTCCTCCTCCTCCTTAATCTGCCTCCTCTCCTCCTCTGACTCACTAAAAACAGCCACTTCCGGCGCGTTCCTGACCTCACTTCCGGTCTGTTCGAGGAGGAAAGGGAGCTTGGACGCCATCTTGGGAGGGGCGGGCGCCATTTTGAAAAAGGCGGGCGCCATCTTGGGAGAGCGAGGCAGCCATCTTGGGAGTGGCTTCTGCTTATTTCTTTTTCCTCCTCAAAGCCAACAAAAGTGGCTTTTTTTCCTTTCTTGTTTTTTCCTGTGAGGAAGTTATTTTCTGTTCCTTTCCCATTTTAAATAATGCCAAAGCGCCTTCCTCAAGTCCTTTTCCTGAGGAAAAGACATGGCTCTCAATGGTTAAATCTGTGGACAATAGGCGCCATCTTGGGAGTGGCGCTGAGACTGAGGGGAAAGAAAATGGTCTCCCTTCCCCTCAATTTTTAATATATATTATTAGAAGCTGAAGCAAATGCAATATAATAAAGAACATTTCAAACTGGATGGCCCTTATCAGACAAGGGTTTTTGCAGCCCCAATCCAGAGTCACTCCGCATCCAAGTGAATTCACATGAATGTGGATTGAATTATCACACATGAATGCTGTTAATATGAAGCCAATCCAAAGTCAACCCAAAGTCAACCAGGATTCAGCGAATGCGGATTGAATTATCACACGTGAATGCTGTTGCTATGAAGCCAATCCAAAGTCAACCCAAAGTCAACCAAGATTCAGTGATTGCGCATTGAATTATCACACGTGAATGCTGTTGCTATGAAGACAATCCAAAATCAATCCAAAGTCAACCAGAATTCAGTGAATGTGCATTGAATTATCACACGTGAATGCTATTACTATGAAGCCAATCCAAAGTCAACCAGAATTCAGTGAATGCGGATTGAATTATCACACGTGAATGCTGTTGCTATGAAGCCAATCCAAAGTCAACCCAAAGTCAACCAGGATTCAGTGATTGCGCATTGAATTATCACACATGAGTGCTGTTAATATGAAGCCAATCCAAAATCAACCAGAATTCAGTGAATGCAGATTGAATTATCACACGTGAATGCTGTTGCTATGAAGCCAATCCAAAATCAACCAGAATTCAGTGAATGCGCATTGAATTATCACACATGAATGCTGTTGCTATGAAGCCAGTCCAAAATCAATCCAAAATCAACCAGAATTCAGTGAATGCGCATTAAATTATCACACGTGAATGCTGTTGCTATGAAGCCAATCCAAAGCCAATCCAAA
This sequence comes from Urosaurus nigricauda, assembly GCA_034509955.1. NCBI lineage: Eukaryota > Metazoa > Chordata > Lepidosauria > Squamata > Phrynosomatidae > Urosaurus > Urosaurus nigricauda. Next base: position 19,349,616 of record JAOEGL010000008.1, read on the forward strand.
GTGAACCAGAATTCAGTGAATGCGCATTGAATTATCACACGTGAATGCTGTTGCTATGAAGCCAATCCAAAGTCAACCCAAAGTCAACCAGAATTCAGTGAATGCGCATTGAATTATCACACGTGAATGTTGTGACTACGAAGCCAATCCAAAGCCAATCCAAAGTCAACCAGAATTCAGTGAATTCAGTAACAACCGAATTCACAGAAATCAGTTCCAGGGTCGCTTCAGATTCAATCCGAATTGGTCTGGTGTGATAAGGTTCGATGATTCTTGCAGTGCGTTTTCGGACCTAAGAGGAGCAAACTTTGGGAATCACTGCCTTTAACCCTGGTTTGAGCATCGGGCTATAGATGACTCTGGTAGAGACCAGGGTTCGAATCCCTGCTCCAGCATAGAACCCACACTCTCTCAGCCTCAGAGGATGGCCAAGGCAAAAATAAAAAAAACCAGGGTAAGTTGGAAAGGACTTGAAAGGCACACAACAACAACAACAACAGACTTGCAGAGTGGTTTGAGTGCGAATGCTGGGGAATATATGACTAGTCTGGAATCCCTGCTCAACCATGAACTTGGGCCGGTCACACTCTCTCAGCCTCAGAGGATGCCCCACAAAAAAAGAAGACCCTTGCCAAGCAAAGCCCAGGATGCCAGACAGAAAGAAACACAACAACAACAACAACAACATTATTCCTTGTCCTGGAGCGCCACCTGGTGGCCAAAAGGGAGCGCTGCAGGAGAAAACTGGCCATTCATCGATTAATCTTCATCGATAAAGCCAAGGAGTCATTGGTCAAGCTGGACAGTTCTGTCCTGCAGCCTCCCTTTTGGCCATCAGAGGGCGCGCCAGGATAGGGAATAATATATATACACTAACACACACATATATATTATAATATATTATATTGTAATATATATAATATATAATGTAAGGACTATCCTATTCTGTAGAGAGATCTTGTAGCCTCCTATATATATATATATATATATATTAATACACACACACACACATATATATATTGGTTTGTGGAGTATTTTAGTATTCTCGCTTCTTCACATGAGTGTGTGTGTGTGTATGTGTGTGTGTATATATATATATATATATATAATATTAAATATTATATATAATATATATATAATATATTGTAATATATATAATAATATATAATGTAAGGACTATCCTATTCTGTAGAGAGATCTTGTAGCCTCCTATATATATATATATATATATATACACTAATACACACACACACATATAATATTATATATATATATATATGTGATATTATTATATATATGGCCTATCCTGTCTAGTAGAGAGATCTTGTCGCCTCCAATATCCATTCATCGCACTTTTCAGGTTCCGCACCAAAGGACTTCCTATATACCCTATCCAAAATCTCTTATGAATGGAAGTGCCACTTATCCCTGTTTCAGTTTACTGGGAAAAACTGGCACTTTTTTTGAGACAGAAGGCAAATGTGAAACATACGTGTGAAATAACCTAATGCCAACCATTCTTATTTCTTTCTTTAGCTATGCAAAGCTTTTGCAGTTATACAAGACCGTCCAGAAGGCAGAATGGCAAGGTAAGATTATTCGGTTTTTATAAAGCCAAGACAGTGGCAGGCCTATAAAGAATAACAAATGCATTTAACATTTCATTGCTATCCTAAGCCTGAAGGCAGGGAACCGTCTAATTAAAATAATATTTGTAAGCCGCTCTGATAACTTTTAGGGCTGAAGAGCGGGGTATAAATAAATATAAATATAAATAAACAGTCCAACACTCAAGCCACTACACCACACTGGTTCTCTCTGGTAGCATAAATATGGTACCGATCTGTTAAATTTATCCTGAACAGAAAAAAGATTTTCTTTGTTTCAACTCATAGTACAAACTGATTAAAGCAAGGGCACTGAAGACAACCCCCTATATGAGAAGCTACAATGTTTAAGAGATTTCGAGTTTAAGAACATGGTGTGGGGAAAGCGGATAAAGAGAAATTCCCCCCATCTTCCCCAATGGTATCCAGGTTCCTCCACAAAAGCCGAATGGCAGGATTCAGCACAGGTCCGGGGGAACATTTATTTGCTTTCGTTCAACTATCGAATTCACTGCTCCCAAGGTGTAGCGATTGACGCAAAGTTGGATGCCTTCGGAAAGGAATGAGACAAATACAAAGGAAGGCCAAGCTATCGATGTGTGCAAAGCAAGCGCTCTGGCACTGGGCAACATCCCTTCTCCTTTGTCTAAGGAAGGGCAAGGTTTCAACAACTGGAGCCTCAATACTTAGCCATTTGTCACTCGAGTTCCAGTTTATTGAGCAGTTCATTGAGTTCCAGAGGCTGAGAACGGACTCAATGGTGTCAGGGCAGGACCTTCCCAATTTATGCTGGCTTATAAACCGTCACATCCAGCTGTTGCTGGCAACAGATCGCTGGACTTTCAGCCTAACCCATGAAGGCCCTCATATTCCCATTAGCCGAGCTCCACTAATTCCATCCAGAATCCTTATTAGGGCAAAGCATCTTTGTTGCCATTTCCAACTCAAGACTGACCCCTAGAACAGGATTTTCTTGGCAAGACGTATTCAAAGGAGGTTTGCCATCACTTTCTTGTGAAGCTGTGTGACCTGCAGAAGGTTACCAAGTGGACTTCCCATGGCAGAGCAGGAATTTGAACCCTGATCTAACCCAACAGTCAAACCACTATACCAGACCGGATCTAATACATGCATTAGCCCCTTACGAAGCAGCATTTAGGGTTTTGTATTCTCCAGACATCCTAACTGGGAAAGCTGATAAAGTGAAAAGTGACTGATGCTCCAAGCCATGGGGTCCTTATTGAATACACATTTTCTGCAATCCTCCCTACACTTCTTGAGACCTCCCTACACTTATCCTCCCTACACTTCTTGAGACCGGGCATTTGGAGGCACACTAAAATGACTTCCCCACAACAAGGATCTATTCAGCATGCCCGTTTCTCCTTTATCTGGGTTTCATATACTGAACCAAATGCCCCTAGGGCAGGATTGGCCAGTTATGCCATAATACATTTGCTGCGTTTAAGGCACCACAAGATTCATTGGTTTATTCAAAATGGGGATATTATATACTATAAAAAGTTGATCTGCAGGATACCAGGAACAGAGGTACTGTATTGACTGTATTTCGGCCGTTGTCTTACTATTAGCCTGAAAATGTAAGTTGCCCAGGGTTTCCATGACTGAGCAGGGATTCAGACGCTGGTTTCCTGAAGTTCTAGTTCAACATTCAAAATGGTCATGCCCAAATAATTTACTAAAATATTTTGGTTTAAAGCTTTTCCTACCAATAGTTGAAACCTTAAGAGTAGCTATTTCTACTGTATCAGGACCACAGAGGCTCCCAACCCACTTGACATACTATACTCCAACCTAGGCAAAGCCAAGACATGGAAAAGGCCTGGGGCATACAACCTTTCCCTTCAAAATTGGTGAGCAGGCATTTTTTCCTACTGCTACCCAACAGAGAATATCCATTATTTCCAAACATGTGTGTTGCTGAAATCCAGAATTCAACTCGGGCTGGGTTTCAGCCTCTAAACAGACAACTTACAATGTTATTTAGTCAACTGGCTACAACAGGAATAACTTTTATAGTGTCTTCTTGTTCCAATGACCTACATAGAAGGGTCATGTTTTGCCGTTTTAGGTGATGTGCTTAGCACAGAAAACACATTATTCGTTCATTATTATACCAAGTTCAAAAACAGAAGTCTAACCCTCTCCTCACTAGATGGTGGATAACAACTTCCATCATTCCTTACCATGCCAAGAATAATCAGGAGAAGCTAACTTAGCCATTTGTCTTTTTTTCGCAGAGTAGCCTTGCGACTGCGAGGAAGGCATCTTTCTACCTTGTATAGAATATTGTGTTTTATGGATAAATCACCCTACTTCTGGAGCCTTAAAAATAGCTCTGGTGACATGGAGTAGTTCCCCCCGACACACATACACACACAACTAATGAGCTAATAGCATGAAGAACCAGACAACTGAAGTCTATGGTGTGCATCTTTATTTGAACTGTTCCTTTTAAGTCAGTGTACAGTTTTGCCCCCACTGTATCCCGTATACATACTGGCACCAAATCTGTGGAAGGATTCCCCCGTGGAAGAGGGAAGGGGGTAGACTGTAAGCCTTCACATCTGGATTGGGAAGAAGAGAAACATATACAGCCCCATTATTATTATTTTGCTTGACCTAAAAAAGGGAAAGGGGGAATCAGAAAGGGACCGTGTGGGGTTTTTCGTTTGTTTTAAGGCGCAAGATACAGAAAGACACTTGTTGGATTAAATGACTTACATACAAGCAATACTTTCCAAGAGGGCCAAGAAAAGTATTTCTGCTTCTAGACCTGGGCTGTTGCCTTCACAGAGGCTGGTTTAACTTCCTCTCAATACAATATTTGGAATGACTATTTAAAAAAAGAACACAAATGTACAATTAAGTCCTCAGATGCATTGTAGAACTTTGGGGGACGTTTCGCTCCAACACTTTTTTTTTTAAAGACTGCTGCTGTCAACTTTTCACCGTTCCAGTTTTTATATCCTGAGTCAAGCGCCAAAAAAACACAAATAAAGCCATGCCAATCTCAACTCTTGTTTAACGCGCAGTTATGGGGTTTTTGTCAAAAAAGAGAAATGTTATTGTGGTAACTAGTCCTGTTTTAGAAGCATTTGCGGTGGACGATGGAAGGTCCAGATTCATCATATTCCTGCTTGCTGATCCACATCTGCTGGAAGGTAGACAGGGAGGCAAGGATGGAGCCTCCAATCCAGACAGAGTATTTACGCTCAGGTGGGGCAATGATCTGTGGAAAGAAGATAGAAGAAATGGTCAGAAACCTAACAGTAAGATTAACAAGACAGTGGGGCATAAAAACTGGAAGATCTAGGTCCTCCATGAACACACTCAGTGGCCTTTGACCAATCATATTCCACCTGGCCTACCTCACAGGGTTGCTGTGGGGATAAAACAGACTGAAGAGCCATGCATGCCGTCCTGAGCTCATTTAGCGGGATAAGAAATGTAATCAGTGAAATAAAGACTGTATTTACAGCCATCCAGAAGGCTTTAGGCCTTACATTGTCCATCCAGGAACATGGTGGCACCTTTGGTCAAGATCAGATTACAAGGGATCTTTGTAGGTCCCAAACCCCACTTTTATTTTGCTTAGCAGAGAGCCAGCAACCAATAAAGCTGTAAATGTTATTTTAAGATCACTCATCCAGCTAGCAGAGCCATTGATGGAAAGATATATACAAAGAGGCCATCGTTTTTTGTGGAGCTTTCGGGCCATGTGGCCATCGAGACAGCAACACCTACCTTGATTTTCATTGTGCTGGGCGCCAGGGCTGTGATCTCCTTCTGCATTCTGTCAGCAATGCCTGGGTACATGGTGGTACCACCAGACAGAACAGTGTTGGCATACAGATCTTTACGGATATCCACGTCGCACTTCATGATGGAGTTGAAGGTGGTTTCGTGGATGCCACAGGATTCCATACCTGCCCGAAGATAACAAGATACACTTTTTAAGAGCCAGGAAGATGACCGTGTGATTAAAACAATTCATGGAGATCTATGCTCCCAGGTGTAGGGCTAAGCTAACAGGCATCTAAAAACTTACCCAAAAAGGATGGCTGGAAGAGGGCTTCTGGGCACCTGAACCTTTCATTGCCAATGGTGATCACCTGGCCGTCAGGGAGCTCATAGCTCTTTTCCAGGGACGAACTGGAAGCAGCTGTGGCCATCTCCTGCTCGAAGTCCAGCGCAACGTAGCACAGCTTCTCTTTGATGTCACGTACAATTTCTCTCTCGGCTGTGGTGGTGAAGCTGTAGCCTCTCTCGGTCAAGATCTTCATGAGGTAGTCGGTCAAGTCACGGCCAGCCAGATCCAGACGGAGGATGGCGTGGGGCAGGGCGTAACCTTCATAGATGGGCACAGTGTGGGTGACACCATCACCAGAGTCCATCACTATACCGGTGGTACGGCCAGAGGCGTACAGGGACAGCACAGCCTGGATGGCAACGTACATGGCTGGGGTGTTGAAAGTCTCAAACATGATCTGGAAAGAGAGAAAAGGAAGAACCACCAATGGAGTTAAAAACCTGGCAGGCAATGGTATATACAGGTCATGCTCAGAGGTCCAGCTGAACCTGTGAAGGTCAGCTCATGCTAGTCAGATATTAAGCTACACCACACAGTCCAAGTTGTTAAAACAGGCTGTCCAAGGCTGCATAGGGTCAAGCCCACCCCAGCCCCAGTATCTCACAACACAGGAAATGTTACAAAAGTCACTCAAAACACAAGTCAAAGTTAGTTGAAAGAAAAAGCAGATGCTCGTGTGATGCTAGCGAGTCAGAAGGAAAAGAAAGCCAATCTGGGAAAGAGCAGATAAAAACCTTTCAGGTTCCAGCAAGAGAGATTCAGACCAGAAAGGAAACCCCTGGAGAGAGGAGCAAAAAAAGGGAGAAAGATGAACTAAAAGAACGGAATACCAACAGACATCCTTCTTACAGATGGGAGAAAGAAGGGGTTTGAAGTGTGATGTGGATACAAACCTGTGTCATCTTTTCTCTGTTGGCTTTGGGGTTCAAGGGGGCCTCTGTCAGCAGCACAGGGTGTTCTTCAGGGGCAACTCTCAGCTCATTGTAGAAGGTGTGATGCCAGATCTTTTCCATATCATCCCAGTTGGTGACAATACCATGTTCAATAGGATACTTCAAGGTCAGGATGCCTCTTTTACTCTGTGCCTCATCACCAACGTAGCTGTCTTTCTGGCCCATACCAACCATCACACCCTGGAAGGAAAAGCAGGGAAAGCCATCAGGGCTGAAACATTTTCCAAGTTTCAATGTGTTTATACCCTAACTTTGTGTGCCTGGTGGGGAGCTAGCATGAAAGCACTACTTTTTGAAGATCAAGGGAGGCTAGAATAACAGATCACATACTTCTCATATCAGCTGGTGCATATTTTCTTCAACCCAAAGGGACAGTTATCATTTCCATTCTGCTTTCCCAGGTGAACAGGGGCTTAGCTTTTCAATAAGGCCGGTGCTTTAAATTGGCTTTAACTCACTTCCTATGGCTGCTATTACAGTCTAATCACATAAGCAACTACTATTGGTGGCCAAAGTTAAAAACATTTCTGGACAGCCAAGAAAAGCTTCTGTGGAGTGGAAAGGGGGCTTTAACAGGAGCTTTGCACAAAAGGCCTCAGGTCATCCCTCCTTATTTTCCAGTTGCAGGGCTGTAAACAACGCTCTATTGAGTTCTTGAGGAAGGCTTACTCCGAGTCAGAGCACTGGACAAGGAAAGCAACGCTGTTTCAGGCCAAGTTCTTAAAGGGGTGTAAATGTGCCAGGCACAAGGCTAACAAGAACTGCTAATGATTTAGCAATTTGCTTCCAAGGCTGCAGAGCTGCACTGAATTAAATGGAGAGGGCTATGACTAGCAAAAGCCAGGGCCACAGGCTACATACAATGGGCCCTTGGTATCTGCTGGGGTTTGGTTGCAGGACCCTCGATGGACACCAAAATCTGTAGAGGCTCAAATCCCATATAAAATGGGAAAATCAAGCCTTTCATTTTAGAAGTTACACACATATATATTTAGTATTTTCAAATGTGAACGCTCGAATCCGTGGATAAAGATTCCGTGAGCAAGGAGGACCGACTGTACCTGGTGTCTGGGGCGACCCACAATAGAAGGGAATACGGCACGAGGAGCGTCGTCCCCGGCAAAACCGGCTTTGCACATTCCGGAGCCATTGTCAACGACGAGCGCAGCGATATCGTCATCCATGGCGATCTTTAAAAGGGAGGAAGACACAAAGAGCGGTTAGGAGTTTGGCTTTCATCGGCCGACACTTCTGCAGATTTTCCTTTCCGGCTTAGAGCCACCTGGAAGGATCATCGCCGCTACTCCCACCCACCCACCCGCTTCCTCCCCAGCTTCCTGTTTTGTCACCACCCAGCACTTCGCATTCTGCGCCAGCAGAGGGTGCGCACTGCGCCGCCGTGTACGGATTTGGGACAAAGGAAGTCCTCCGCTCCAGTCCCACGTTTATTACCATAAAAGGCAATGGTTAGAGCAAGGCAAGAGCTACAAGCCAGCTTTGGGAGAGCCTCATCTGGAGGCCACGCCCTTCCTCCATCCAACCCCCCCCCTTTTTTGGGGGGGGGGGAGAGGAAGAGAGCAAAGACTAAGAACCATGAGCTGAGCATATGTCTGGAAGCCACTCCCAGAGACAGAGAGCCTTGTCTGGAAGGAACACCCATTTTAGAGAAGACACAGTAGGACCTTCTTGGCCAAAAGCAAGACCAAAACTAGGGCAAGGTCTCCACACCCTACCCGGCCTGAGAACCTTAACTTGCTCATCTTGTTCATCTTGCGGACCAAGTTTATGCAAAAAACAGCCCCACAGCCCAATTCAGTAGTGCTGAATTAAAATTTTTCCATAAGTCGTGACATCAGCCCCTTTTTCCACACCGAGAAGGGTGTGCGCAATGTGCACTTCTCACAGGGCTATTAATACGAGCAAGGAAACTATGGGGAGGAACCGGATCAAGGCATGTAGAAGAACCAGCTCTTGTTCTATGGAGAGGTGCACCATTCGATGCAGCAAGGAAAAGGACTGGTCAATTCTTTTAAAAATGTGGATTTTCCACACTTGAGGTGGATCTTAGAGGGATCTCTACTCAAGGAGCGAGGGCTAGTGCTTGCCCTTGCTACACCAGGAACCTTTCTTATGGGGAGAAGTAAATTGAAGGCAAAGATGAAGACAAAGGACTCTCCCCAATGCAATGCAGAGGCTCTCTGAAAAGGAACCATTTCTGGAGAAGGAGGGAATGAAAGGACTCTAGGGAGGCATCCATAAGAGGCAGCCAGGTTTCTTCTCTTCCAGAAGGATCCAGACTGACTTCAAGGAAACAAAGAGAGCCCCCCCCCCTAAACTGGGGGAGGGGAAGCCCTTCAAGAAGCCCCTCACCATGGCTGATCTCCCCTCCCCAAAAGGCACCTCCCTCCTCGGTCTCCCACCCACCCATGTGCTCTCTGCCCACCAGGATACAATAGAAAGGCCACCATAGGAAGAAGAAGAAGAAGAAGAGACTCCCCCCTTTCTTTTCTTTCTGTAGTCACACCCAAAACCAAGGTCTGGATGCTCTCCTTTGATTTGAGAAGGGGAAAAAAAGGGGGGGTTGCAATCCTGAGCATGCATTTTGCAAGGAAAAAAAAAATAAAGGCCATTTGCAAAATGCAAAGCCAGGGGGGAAGTGGCTTGTTGTGTATGTGCTTCTCCTTGCAGCAAACCCACCACCAACCCTCCCAGGTTTTGACCACACAAATCCTCTTAAGGCCAGGGGAGGGGGGGGGGCAGGAGGAAAAGCAGATTAGTGCAAGTCCGGAAATCCAGCAACTCACAAGACACCATTGTGTGAGTGTGTAAGAAAGAGAGCAAGAAGGTGGTGGTGGTGGGTGGCAAGGGTTCAAGGTGTCCCTTTGAAAGGCTGCAAACCCAGGCTCTCCAAAGAAACCTCTCTTTAGCTCTTCCATTTTTCCCACTTTTCTTCCAAAGTTGCCCACTGGACCCTAAACTTCCCTTGCACTTAAACACACCAGTTGTGCAAGATCTATACAGATCTATCTACATTATCTAGGTACATATAGTATACTAGATCTGTATCTGCACAGATATATGTAATATCTAGATAGATGCACACACACACACACACACAGGCACATACATGCACATGTGTGTTGTGTGTGTGCATATCACACACACAAATAAAAACCCAGCCATGGTCACAAAAGCTCTGGCAGCCCAACTGTGGTGGGGCTCTTTCCTTAGGCAGCAAAGCCTCATTCAAGGCTATGGGGCTTACTCCCGAGTAGGACCACTCCCCAAAGCTCCATGCCAGCCTCGCCTTCGATTCACACACGGGACAGCACCGTCCTCCCCTTTGAAAACCAATCCCGAGTCACTTTTCCATCAACCCATACAGACAGGCAGATAAAGAGATAGTGAAATATATAGATATATATATATATAAACTTAGCCCAAACCCATCCTGCATTATATATAGTTTACATGTGTAAGTTTATATACAATATATACATTTATATATATATTAACATATATATGTGTGTGTAAGTTTATGTGTATATATAATGCAAGTTGAGTTTTGGCTAAGTTTTGGCTAATATATCTTATATATCTATCTACAAACTTAGAGAGATAGATGTCTAAGTTTACAGACAGACATTTTAAGCATATATATAAAATGCAGGATGAGTTTTGGCTATATATATATATATATTTATATCTATAGATAGATATAGATATATAAACTTAGATATATGTTTTACATATATACAATGCAGGTTGAACTTTGGCTAGATACATGCATATATATATATATTGCTATATCTGTCCATACATAGAAGCTTAAACTTAGATATTTAACTTTATATATACACACAATGCAGGATGGGTTTTGGCTAAGTATATGTGTGTATCAGCTTTTATATCTACATTTACATATTATATATATATATATATATATATACAACCATATATATATATATATAATGCAGGATGAGCTTTAGCTAAGTGTGCCTAACCTTTGTAGGATCAATATATAAATATATGAACAAAACACTCCCTAATATATTGTTCTCCTCTTGCAAAACACACAGCAAGAGCATGCAAAGCATTATAAGAGACACACACTTCTTCCTTTAGTTGGTCTCAAAGGTGCTCCAAAAGATATATATACAATATATATATATATATATATATATTCAGAGGCTGCCTATAAAAGGGCTGAATGAATTAAAAGGGGGCTATAGCCCTGCTGCCAGCCACAAAGCCCCATCCCAGCCAGGGTCCCTTTGCCTTGCCTTGGCTTACCTTTCCTTGCAGGAGTCAATGGGGGAGCCTGTGCTGCTGAGTGCCTGGGGCTTCTCTGGCTGCTGCTGCTGAATCTGGATGGGAGGAAGAGAGAGGCGTCGCTGGGTTTTATATGAGCTGCTCGGCGGCGCTCTCGCCATAAAAGGCAACTTTCGAAACGGAGCCTCCTGATTGGCTGAGGCGCCCTCGGCTCCCCTCCCTCCCTCCCAGGCCCAGTCATTCTCCATTGCAGCAGCAGCAGCAGCAGAGGGTTTTTATATTTTATTTTTCCCCCTTCTTCCCTTCCCCCCTTTCTTTCTTTCTCTCTTTCTTTCTTTCTGCTTGCCTTTTAGCCTCTCCTTCTCTCTCTCTTTGCATATATATATATATATATACACACACATCATATATATATATATATATATATACAGTATATATATATATGATGAATGAAATGCAAAAAGTCTTTTTTTGTTTTTGCAAGAAGCCAATGGGGTGCAAAGGGACAGAAAGCAACCCTTTTAGCCTCTCCTTCTTTCTCTCTTTGCAAATATATATATATATATACACACACATCATATATATATATATATATATATATGATGAATGAAATGCAAAAAGTCTCTTTTTGCAAGAAGCCAATGGGGTGCAAAGTGGGACAGAAAGCAACCCTCTATTCTGTTTTTCCCATGGAAAAACAGAATAGAGGGTTGCTTTCTGTCCCCCCTTTGCACCCCATTGGCTTCTTGCAAAAACAAAAATAAAGACTTTTTGCATTTCATTCATCATCACCTCCAGAGACCATTGCAATGGCTTTCTTCCTCTCTTTCCAGGCACTGGTGGCATAGATAGGTCTTTTCCACTCCACCAAATGCATCTGAGGACCTTTGAATTGAGCTTTTCACATACCAATGACATATATTATATATACCATATTATATATATATATAATATATATATATATGCATGCCTGGCTTTCCACTCCACTAAATGCATCTGAGGAAGGAGACTGAAGTCGACCAAAGCTCAGGTTGCCAACTTCTTCCTTTCAGTGAGTTTCAAAGGTTCTGCAAGATCTCTCTGCATGCTGATTCTACATGAGACTAACATGGCTATAGCTTTGAATATAGGTTACATATTCTCTCCAAATGCATCTGAGGAAGTAGACTTAAGTCTAGGAAAGCTCATGCTGCCAACTTCTTTCAGTTAATCTCAAAGGTGCTACAAGGTCTCTACATACTGATTTTACAGACTAACACAGCTATATCTTTGGCTACGTATTCCATATTCTCTCCAAATGCATCTGAGGAAGGAGACTTAAGTCTAGGAAAGCTCATTCTGCCATCTTCTTTCTTTCAGTTTGTCTCAAAGGTGCTACAAGATCTCTCTACGCACTGATTTTCCTCCCCTTGTTGTCGTTGTGTGCCTTGGAGTCCTTTTTTTGACTTACGGCCAACCTATCATAGGGTTGCTTCAGAAAGGGGTTGCCAATCCTCTGAGGCTGAGAGAGTGTGATGAGCTCAAGGTCACCCGGTGACGGGTCTTATGCTCCATATTCCTCTGCTCTTCAAAGCCGTAGCTCAAACCATGACACATCGCTGGCTCTCAAACTTCCCACAAGAAAAGTATATATGGGATGATGAATACGGAGGCCCTGGAGGTAATAAGTACTGTAGTAGTTCTTCAAGCCCTTTGGACTGGCATCAGTTTCATTGGAGTTTATCATACGATGGAATTTGGGGGTATAATGCAATGGCAATCCGAACGCGATCATGGGGTTTCACATTATTGCGAATGAGTGTATCTCACGCAATTTCGGGCAATGAGGGGGTCATTTTTGGGAAATGGGAAGTCATTCAGAACGCATTCCGAACCCAATCAGGTTTCACGTAAATTCGCTAAACTAGCGAATTCATGTAATTGCAGATTGGCTCTATTCGCAACTGAGAGAAGTTCCTCCCGTGTGATAAACTCCATTGATTTCATAAAACACACACGCACCGCACAGGCACAGGCACCCGGCTCTTTCTTTGTCACACAACAGTTGCCAGATTCCCCAGCAATGAGGGACGCATGAAAGGCTGCCAGGTTCCCAACGCACGCAAGGAGCCTTTCAGATCCCGTTAAAACTCGAGAAACCGGGTTGTGTGATGGTTGGGGAAGCCAGAGTCATTATGGCTGGCCGGCCAGGCCTTTCTTTGGCTGCGTCCACACTGGAGGAATAACTCAGTTTGGCACCGCTTTAACTGCCCTGGGTCAAGGCTATGGAATTCTGGGAGTTGGAGTTTGTTGTGGGGCCCAGAGCGGAGCTCTGCTCCGCTCTGGGCCCACAACAAACTCCAACTCCCAGAATTCCATAGCCTTGACCCAGGGCAGTTAAAGCGGTGCCAAACTGAGTTATTCCTCCAGTGTGGATGCAACCTTTGAGACCTGAGCAAGACGGGGCTCCTGAAATACCTGACTTTGTTTACAGAGGGATTTCCTTCCCACTAAGCATACATCCGATGGCACCGCAAAGCTCCTTTGAACTGTTTAATATTAAAACACACATACACAAAGAGTCCATCATTGATACCCGGCATTTGTTGTTGTTGTGCCTCCCAAGTTGTTTCCGACTTATTGCAAGCCTAAGGCAAACTTATCCCGAGGTGTTCTCGGCAATATTTGCTCACAGGAGGTTTGCCATTGCCTTCCCCTGAGGCTGAGAGAGTGTGATTTGCCCAAGATCTCTCAGTGGGTTTCACGGACGAGAGGGGGAATCGAACCCTGGCCTCCAGAGTCACAATATGTGGATGCAAAGGGATCTAGTAGCAGCTATGAAAGCTCATGCATCTGAAGAAGTAGGCTCAAGTCTACCAAAGCCTATGCATCTAAGAATTAGGCTCAAGTCTAGGAATGCTCATGCATCCGCGAAAGCAGGATCAAGTCTACCAAAGCTCATGCATCTGAGGAAGTAGGCTCAAGTCTCCAAAAGACTATGCATCTGAGGAACTAGGCTCAAGTCTATGAAAGCTCAAGCATCTGAGGAAGTAGGCTCAAGTCTACCAAAGCTTCATGCTACCAGCTTCTTTCAGTTAGTCTCAAAGCTGCTATTAGATCCCTTTTGCATACAGAAAAACTAGGCTCAAGTCTACCAAACCTCATGCATCTGAGGAAGTAGGCTCAAGTCTACCAAAGCCCCATGCTACCAGCTTCCTTCTTTCAGTTAGTCTCACAGTTACTGTTAGATCCCTTTGCTGACTGGTTTTCCAGACTAATGTGGCTACATCTCTGAATTGTACCAGGCATTTGTGAAGTTAACTTCCTGGTTCTTAGGCTTTCCCATTGAGCTCAAAGGGGCCTCCTCTCTGCGAAGGAGGCAGTCCTAAACTCAGCTAACTGGACAGTGAATTCCCAGACAGGTTTAGTTTCGGGGTGAGCCCGTGGGTGGGATTGCAAGGGAAAAGAGCCTGATTCTATCTGCATCTTGACTGGAAAGGGAGTTGCGCTGAAACCAAAGTGGAGAGGAAGGCATCCCTTTGAAAGAAAGGCATGCCTGGATTTGTACAACTGTCTCTTTTTACAAGTGCCACAAACCGAGCGCATGAGAGACAGTGACTGTGGAACAGGTTGTCACAGTTGCTATAAGTCTGGTTGCATTGATGTCCCCGGTGCATCCCCTTCAAATAACCTCTGTGTACAGGCAAGCTCTAAATAAAACAGACATGCAGTGACACTACCAGCATAGGTGTGTTAACATACATGCATATATACATATATATGGCCAGTCTTTTTCACAAAGACATCAGGACACTGGAATGGTCTTGCAAAAGAGAAATCTAGGTTCTACATTGTGAGTTTGAGACTGGATTGTGGATATGGTTCAAACAGCACTATTTGTTGTTGTATTCTCTGGGCCAGTGCTGGTCCACAAGCCATTACCTCCTGGTCTGGACTGAGTTTCCAAGAAGAAAAGAGACAGTTGTGTTGTCCCTCACATCAAATAGGCGGAGTAGCACTGTTTTAGGCTGCATCCACGCTGCAAAAATAATTCAGGTTGACACCACTTTGACGGCTACGGCTCAATGCTATAAACAGTAGTTTTGCGAGACATTTAGCTTTCTCTGTCAGAGAGCTCTGGTGCCACAACACACTGCAATTCCCAGAATTCCATAGCTTTGAGCCATGGAAAATTAAAATTATATTGGAACTGGATTACTTCTGCAGTGCGGATGCAACCTCAGATGGTTTACAAAGGAGCTAAAACAGATTGATGGGGTGGGATTGATCTGTGACAGATACTTTTGGCCATACTGTGCTTAGGAGCTTCTCCAAGGCATCTTGGATTGCTCCCAAAAGCAGGGCCCTCCAACCATGAGGCAAGGTGAGATGGCAGCATCAGACAACACATTTGGGGGTGGCATGAAAAGGGCAGCAAATTGTTGGTCACTGACTTTGTTGCTTGACTACATACATCAGCTATTTCCAACCAATTCTCCTGCTGTCTACTTGTACCTGATTGTGGCACACCTTTGGTCTGATTCACGCAGAGTAGGGAAATATTACTTTTGGTGGATTACAGCCAGCCGTGCTGGGTGCAAGATTCTGGGAGCTGTAGTCCAAAAAGTAACTTTTCCAGCTTCAAATAACAGTATGCACAGTCCACTCCTGAACATATTTAACCAGGAGTAAATTCCACTGTATTGACTAGCTTGCTCCCCTGTAAGGAAACTGGAGACTGGAGCCATAGCATCTGTGTGAGCACATTTCTCCAATGCAAACTGCCTCGTGCACATGATGTCAGCCAGCCTTACAATAACCTCGTCTTATTATTCACTGTGATAATGCAGGGGCAGAATGGAACAAAGCTCCTTGAAGGCCACCTCATGAATTCATGACAGATCTGAAGGGGGAACATCCCCCACCTCACAGCTGACATTCTTTAGTGCCAGTTCTCCCTCAATAAAAGGATGGATATATATGCTTGCTCCTCTTGAACAGAGCTATGTCAAGTTCCTGGGTTTCCATAGCTATTTGCACTTTGTCACAACCCTTTCGTGGGATTCTGCACCTTTGCACTTTCCTCCTTCTCCCTACAAGGCGGTGGCGTCCCTAGGGTTAGTGTCACCCGGTGCGGTATCTCATGGTGTCACACACCTCCCATTGACCTCCTCCCATTTTGCATCATACAGAATCCTCATTCATCCTTTTTTTGCACTGATGTTACTCGTCAGTCGTAATTCCCACAGACCACTGAGTGTAATGCTAACAGTTGTGATGTAAACAACTAGCAAAAATAAAATGATACCTTCAAATTGCAGCATCACGTACATAGCCTAAATGTATTTACATATACATAGTAAAGACATATTTAAAATGTGATGTTTTTAAATAAAATTTCAAAAGAATAAAATTTTCCAAAAAATTTCAATTTAAAAAATTGTAAATTTTGAAATTGATGCTATTGGGGAAGCAACCAGGGACGTATACCCAGACTGCACTGCAGTGGAGGCAATCCGTTCTCATGTTGTTGTTGTTGTTGTTGTTGTGTGCCTTCAAGTCATTCCTGACTTACGGCAACTCTAAGGCAGCCCTATTGTGGGGTTTTCTTGGCACAGGATTTATTCAGAAGGGGGTTACCATTGCCTTCCTCTGAGGCTGAGATAATGTGACTTGCCCAAAGCCACTATGGGGCTTTTCATGGCCAAGCAGGGATTCGAAACATGGGTTCCAGGATTCGTAATCCAACACAAACCACTATATCAGGATGCACGATATGTGGGCCAGCAATTATTGTTTTCCAGTGTGCATTAAATTTATGCCCATTGGGTACAATGATTTAGTTTTTGTTTAGAAACAGGCCAGGGACTAGCATCATCAGCATTTAATATAGATGGGGCTACGTAAGCCATCATCATTTGTCATTTGGGGGCTAAGAAAACCCTATGATATTCATGGGATCACCATAAATCAACGGATGACCTTAAGGTTCATTACATTATTACCCTGTTTTAGTTAGCTCAGCTCATTTACACTACAGTTCTGTTGCTATCATTCCATTTTGATTATCGTGGTCTCATCCTATGGAATCCTGGGATTGGAAATTTAGTGAGGGATATTTAGAATTCTAAGCCAGATAGTGTGACTGGCTCAATAGACTACAAATCCCAGCAACCCATAGGATGGAACTAATGGAGATAGAATAAATAGCACTATAATTGCTTAGTGTGAAAGGGCCCCGGAACAAGTGCGGGAAACCTGTGTCTTCAGCTCTGATCAATTGTGGCCACTATGGCCATTGTTTTCAGATGATGGGGTTGGAGTTCAACAGCTGGAGAGCCGTAGTTTCTCCAGCCTTACACCAGAAAGTTATAATACTAGAATTGAAAAATATACCAGAAATAAGAAGGAACTGTGTGGTTTGTGCACAGCCATTAATTGCTTCTTTTTCTTAACTTTATCTCTCTTTGGCCTGATCGTACTTTGTTGGGTGCCTTCGCTCATGGAAACTGTCAGTGACTAGATGCATATTGGCAACTCAGGCCGTGTTGATAGCTAGCTTCCTTTTGCATGTGAGGAATCCATCCCAAGTTGCATTGCTCTTCACTTTTTCACCAAGCCCTCTGGGAAAGGAACCCACGCTGTCCAACTCCCTTCCCAGAATGGCTTTATCAGAGGATGCTGAGCTCTTGCTGGTGACAGCAGTGATATCAGGGTTGTGCGCCAAATCCTCTAGCAAAATTCTTCGGCATGACTTTAAAACATCTGTGGAAGTAATTATGCTTATGAAAAGTTTACAGCACTACCAGATAAGGAGATGAGATACCAAAAAAAGAACCCCCCCCAAAACCCCGCAGTCTTCCTCCGCCAAACCTTTAAAAGCTGCAAAGAAGAAGCCAGTGGCGTTTTGAAAGCTTGCAACAAGTATACTGTGCATTTCGGTTGGCCAATAAAGGTATCACTGTGAAGTCGAAGGCTTTCCAAGGCTGGCATCTGTAGTTTTTTGTGAGTTTTTCGGTGATACCAGCCCCAGATGCTAGCAAAACATCAGGAATAAACTCTTCTAGAACATGGCCACATAGCCCGAAAAACCCACAAAAAACTAAAGGTATCATTGTTTAGTGGATTTTTATTTGAATTAACTAAACGGCCAACACAACTACCCCTGCCTTCAAGCTGCAAAGATGCCCCACTTTGGATTTTTGGAGGTGAGTGGCTGGGTAGAGAAATCTCACAATATTAATCTCGATTCTAGGCAGGGATCTAATAGCTCTGAGACCTCTAAACCGCCACAGTTGGCCATCAGGACCAACTCTTCCTTGAAATAGACGTCACGGCAGGGAACATGTCTCCATTCCCTAGGCAACTGGGGAAACAACCCTCGTGTTATCATGCTGTGTAGCAACAAGGAAGCCAAGCAACAGGGACAGTCTAAGACATTTTGCAACCTGAGGTGGAACAGCAAAAAGCATCCTTCCCCCCCAAGTCATGGTACATAGCTCTCAAGGACAGCCTGGCACCCAAGGTAGAAAATCATACCAGCGTCTCTCTCCAGCTCCATGTCAGTAACAGAAGTACAATATTCTGCAAATAATAACCAACCATTTACTGCCTTTTTATGCTCTCTCAAATCTGCCTCCTTACTCAACCTAATGGTGGGACCAGCCCTGATGGGCAACCTAAGCATCACAACTCAACAAGGGCATTGCAGTATTTGTGCCTTTTTCTTAAAGGAGTGCAGGGATGCCATTAGCTTGGAGGGCTTTAAAGAATAACACAGGGGTTAGGCCAGCAGTTCTCAACCTGTGGGTTGTGACCCCTTTGGGTGTCGAATGACCCTTTCACAGAGGTCACTTAAGACCATTGGAAAACATATGCTCTTAGGAAATGAGACACTGCAATTTTATGGTTGGGGGTCACCACAACTTGAGGAACTGTATTAAAGGGTTGCGGCATTAGCAAGGTTGAGAACCACTGGGTTAGGCAGTTCTCTGCTTAGTGTCCAAAGCCCTCTGCAAGCAAGTAGGTCAGACCTCTGGCAACAATCTATATTGCAGTATAGTGGAGTTATGGGTCGAATCTTTGGGACCTTTCAAGTGGCAGGGATGCTGGTATCATCTGTCACCACCACAGCTGGCTTCCTTGTTCCCTTTGGGCTTTGAGAGAAAATTGATTTCCCCAGTGAGAATATATAGTTGCGAAGTCTTGTGGTTGTTTATGTGTGTGCACACATTCAAGAATCAGGAGAGCATTTCGAGGCTCTCCTTTGGAGGAAGGGGTTAGGAATTGGCATGATAAACACCTGCATTTCAAGATTTGCAACCACACCGCTGGACTTGTCCTTCCCTTGCAGCCCACTCGGAAGGGAAGCAGGGGAATAAAAGACAAGGGTATCCCCCAATTTTTGATTCCAGCCCCATTTCAGACTGACATGCGGCAGCATCCAGTGGCAGCTGGTGGCATCCAAGTCAGTGGGGCAATGTTTTCCTGGGCATTACTTTTCTAACAGAGGGATTTGAGTATCTTGGCTGACTATTCTGCAACATAAAACTCACCTGAGCTGTGAATTCAGCTCAGTGGACTTAGCCTAACTCAGCCCTCCTGTTCTGGAAAAATGACCCTCTTGGCCAGTAGTACAGGTTTGTTGTTACAACAATTGACAGATCGCCGCAATGTAAATGCTGCATTTATTTTCATTACCACAAGATATTCCGTATTCTCACCCACCCTTCTGGGTCTGCGTCATCTAAGACAAAACCTTCCTGAATCTACGCCGGGGATTAATAAAGTCTGAAACTTATTTGTTCTAAGTCCAAAATGTAATTAAGGAATAAAATAAACCTCTGTAGCTTCGAAGAGGGCAGATATCAAGATCTGGTAGCTGACCAAAATTAGTTTTAATATGCCACCACTCATGAATTCAGAATGCTTATTTTATGCCCCCTTTCCTGGTAGATAAGATCAGAGGAGAAAAGTCAAACAATATCACTTACTGTCTGGGACTAACTGGCAGCCTTTTTACTCTATTAATATACTATGTCCTGCCATTCACCCATCATGGGCTTGCTTTTTTTTTTTATGGCAGGATTAGCAAGCATCCCTTCATGTTCAGATAAGGGAGAATTATAAATAAGCACCCGCCTTAACTTTATATGGTGAGAGAAAGTATGAATTCAGTCCAGGAGGATTTAATGCTATGATTTATCTAAAAAGCAGAGTTTGTGCATAGTATAGTGCATGGCCCTAAGGGACCTTCGTGGGATTCTTCGTTTGGATCTTTATTAGAATTTGGAACATTACAGCTTCCATTCTAGGTTGTTTTTTTTTTTATAAAGTTTATAGTCCTCATGAGTCAATATAGAAAGGGACAAAGAAGAAGAAGAAGAAACAACTCAGGATGAGAGCACATAAAATGTTGTACAGTTGGACCTTCTTATCCACTGGGGTTTGGTTCCAGGATCCCCTGTGGATAATAATATTTAAATATTTGAGGGATATCATATTAAAGATGGAACAAGCTTGACTAGGAGATGGGGCAATGGATTCAAGTTGCCGAAAAAGGGATGCCACCTAAACATTAGGAAGAACATCCTGGCAGGAAAGGCTGTTTGACAGTGAAATACACTGCCTCAGAGTATAGTGGAGTCTCCGTCTTTGGATGGCCATCTCTTAGGGATGCTTTGATTCTGAGTTCCTGCATGGCAGGGGGTTGGACTGGAGGACCCTTGAGATCTCTTCTAACTCTGTGATTCTATTATTCTATGATTTATCCTGTACCTTTCACACTTATACACAGAAACCAGAAATGCTATGGCCTGGATGATTCTGACTTTGTCCTGAGATACCAATCTTAGTCTCCTTTATGATTTCTGCAATCTCTATTTTGATTACTGACTGAGCAGGTACAAAAATAATTGTTTCAATGTCTTCATTATCTACTATACATTTACGTAAATCATCCTTAGTCACTATTTTTGTTTAATGTTTAAATACAGCCCTGCGCTTGCACTTTCTCCTTGAACTTTTACCATTAATAGTTCCAAGTCTTTTTTTATGCTTGCCAGATTGGAAGTCTTAGGGCCCAGAGACAGATCTTCCTTGTTTGCTCTATTACTGGTCTTGTTGCTGTCATGGGCCAGTCTCTGTCCTGGCCTGTTTTGTTTGGGGTTGGACTCCCGCTGTGCCTCCTGGCTCTAGGCCTGGATGACTGCTGTCCAACTGGTTGGAACACAGGGAGCTCTCTCTGTTGGTCTGATGTCCTCCTTTCACCCAGGAAGCCTCTAGCAGCCATGCACATGTTGGTAAAACTGACCCAGTTCTTCAACCTTGTGCTGGAGAAGCCCTGGGATCAGAGCAAGTACCTATGGCAGGCAGCATCAATGCACCCACCCCGCACCACGGAAGGTGATAGATTTGCAGTAAAGATGCATATACCATATTTCTTTTGTTTAAATTACAACAATTTACAATTTACAAGGAACTCTTTTTAGAGGGCAAAATTCATGTTCAGAGAAGTTTTCAGGGGCCACATTCTGCTGGTAAGCAGAACCAACGGCAAAAGAAATGATCTCAAGAAATCACCATCGTTTCTAGATTTTTGTGGGTTTTTCGGGCTACGTAGCCATGTTCTAGAAGAGCTTATTCCTGACGTTTCGCCAGCATTGGTGGTTGGCATCTTTCTCTGAAGATGCCAACCACAGATGCTGGTGAAACGGCAGGAATAAACTCTTCTAGAACATGGCCACATAGCCTGAAAAAACCCACTCTCCAAGACAGCATTTTTCACTGTCGAACAGCTATAATAATAATAATAATAATAATAATAATAATAATAATAATAATAATGTTTTATTTATACCCCGCTCTTCAGCCAAGACTATCAGAGCGGCTTACAATTTGTTAAACAAACAGCTTCATTTACAATTGTAAGCTATTTGCCCCCAACAATCTGGGTACTCATTTTAGCGACCTTACCTTTAGGAAGTTCTTTCTCATGTTTATGTGGAATCTCTTTTCCTGTAGTTTGAATCAATCGATCCATGTCCTAGTCCCAGGAGCAGCAGAAACCAAGTTGGCACCTTCTTCCGTATGATATCCTTTCAGATTGATTTAACTGTGTTTTAACTTTTGAACTGAAAGCTTTTTATTGGTATTTTTAAAAGGGTTTCATGTGGTGTCGTGGTTTGAGTGCTGTACTATGACTCTGGAGACCATGGTTCGAATCCCAGCTCAGCCATGTAAACCCACTGGGTGACCTTGGGCAAGCCACACTCTCTCAGCCTCAGAGGATGGCAGTGTCAAACCTCCTCTGAAGAAACCTGCCAAGAAAACTCCTTGATAGGTTTGCCTCGGGGTCACTATATGCTGGAAACAACTTGAAGGCACACAACAACAAAGTCATCTTGGATCTTATATTGGGAGAAAAGCAGTACATAAATTTATCAAAGAAACAAACACACATAGCCGGCTTTGTTGTTACGACATGTAGATGGAAGATGGAATGGAATAGCTATGAACAAGGCTGGCCTGCTGGCATCCTGAACAGTGGTACTCTCCATTGCAAAACACTGTTATAGGTCTCACTTCTAGTCCCTTATTGTGTTGCTGACACAACAAAGAGGAACCCACCAGCAACTTCAGAAAAGGGAACCGTTCCACCATATGTTCCAGGCAAAGCCAAAGAGACAGCCTCTTTGCTTGCCACAGACCCCAGCTGCTCAATAGTTTCCTGTTTCCTTTTCTCTTGTTCTCTGCAATATCAAATGAGAACCAAATCCTATTGGCCAATCTCAGCTACAACTTTCTATCACCATCTAAGGGTTATTTCCTGCATGAAGAAGGACATGGGCTGTGCTTAAGAGCCGCCAATGAGCAATTTCCAAAGTGTGTGTTCTTCTGTGGGGACATATTCAAACATGGGGTAACTCTGGATCATTAGGCCAAAAGCGAACAACCCTCTGGCCTGAAATTAAGACCTTTTATTCTGAGTTCATATCTGTACTGTGGACATAAACTGGTTTAAAGGAAGAGTAGCTAACTTGGAGCCATGCAGATGTGGTTGAACTGTAACTCTCATAATACCTCACCATTGGCTATGCTATCTGGGGCTGGTGGAAATCACAGTCCAACCACATCTGGATGGGCACAAATTGCGCACTGGTTTTCCGAATCATTCTCTGGGAATCTGTAGTTCTATGAGGTAGCAAAGGATTTTTAATTCTCACCCACCCACCCACATTCATACAAATATAGCCACCAGGATACCTTATCAGAGAAGTCAGCATAGCACGAACCTGTGGATCTTCTTTGTTAACTACAATTTCCGAGTCTGCCAGTCAGAGCCAAGTGAAAACTCGGGACAGAATAGAACATCAGCATGGAAAGAGAGACAAAACAGAGATCAGGAATGGAACGAGATGCAAAATGATGACTCAGAAGCAGAACCCATGTTCAAAACGGTGACTCAGAGGATGGGATGCCTTGCCAACTGGTGCCTAGGGGTGGTGGAACCGATTAAGTATAGTATTGCTCCCCAGAAGCCAGTTACTGGCATAACCTGCATATACCAAGCCAAATCTCTTTCTGAATTGCTACAGACTCTCACCCCAAACATTAAAGCTGAGCAGCAGAACCGCACAAAGACCTGGTCAAAGGCAGTTAGTGAATAGTAATATTTTGCAGAGGTGAAACACCAAGGCTGAGAGAGGCATTGGCACAAAACCCACCATGTCTGCATTCTCCACCCATTTAAATTTAAATTTCACATCTCCTTGCTATTATTAAACTGTTGGGAATGCCAAAATACTGCACGCCGCTCTGTGATCTACCTCTAGACTGTCATCTCCTTCCTCCCAGCCTCGGCATTAGAGAAAGATATAATAAGTTAACTGGTATGAAAGTGATATAGGCGGTGTACCAGGAGCACATCTTTGCTACTAAGGTCAGGGAGAAGCAGTGGAAAAATGATATTAGCTTGAGAAGTTCATAGCTTGACATTAAGACCAACAATGAGTTTGTAAAACAGGGGACTTGAAACTGGGACTTTCCAGATCTCGTACTTGGGCATTTTGCTGCTCGTACTATCTCCCACTTACAGCAGACAGCAGATCAGACACATGTTACTCCTAATTCATGCTTTCTCACCATCTAATTGAGCTAGTCAGAAACAATAATGGGAACCCCATTGCACTGTTCTTGCCATGAAGGTCAATTCCTGCCTTACCAGCTGGCATTCTGTTGGCCAAGGATAAAGGAGACCAGGTTAAGAGAAGAGCTATCCAGCAGTGAGGACTGTAAGAGGCATGATGTTTTAGTTGTTCTAGTTGCCATATCTCAACAGCTTTAATAGAGGATATTCTTGCCATGTTCCTCCTTGGCTTATAATGAAGGCCCAATCCAGAGCATACTTCTTCATGAGTGGAACTCATGCCACCAGACGGGCATTATATCCCTGGCTCTGGAACACTGTACACACACAATGCTGCCTTTTCTCCTGGGGTTGATATGGATGGGCCTGGAACAGGAAGATGGAATTAGTCCAGGTGCTTCAGCTTCATGAATGATAAGGCTGCCAGTGGCTACTAGTCATATGAGTAGACATGGACTATTATCCATGTCCCCTGGCCTACCTATGTCACAATCCCCCAACAAATGTCCATTTGATATTCACTGGAAGAAGTTCTCGTCTGCAAAGACAGTACCTACACGAGAAGGACTTAAGTCAAACAACATCTTTCTTTGCATATAGGACAGGGTTGGGAGCCTGTGACCCAACTGAAATTTTGGACAATGTCTCCCATAATGTCCTGCTGGCTGGAACTTCTGGGAGTTGAAACTCAGAGCTTGATGCAGGTGTTCTCCTCATGGATGAGAAATCCTGTCAATGACTGTCAAATCAGGAGAGCATAGTAGCAGTGTGCAACAAGGACAGTCTCACACCTGTTTCTGTGCACTCATTCAGCCCATGGAGGAGGTTGTGTGTAATGCTCAAGGTTACTTCTCCTATCTCCTGTTCTTATCCATGTGCTGCATGCAAACCATCATCTTATTGCACACAGTCTGGGAAGTTAAAAATGGAAGCAAAGCCAACTGAAATCATATAGCTCTATCTGTGTCGTCATCAACATCATTTGCTTCTGTGCAAAATTTCCAGTTGTCTGTCTGCGATGATACTTCAGGGCATAATAGACAAAGGCCTTATCCAGCTGCAAAACTGTCTGCCAGACTTTTTGTTTTTAAATGACTAATCACAATGTTTCATCATCAGAAAGCATTTAAAAACAGTCTTATCATGTCACCGTCATCCCTGGGAAGACCTGTGGGAGGAAGAGGTGTAGGTGAAATGGCATCAATGAAATTCCAGATGCCATAGGATGCTAGACATGAAGGTTAGATGCCCCTTTGGCCTTTTACCTGATATCCTCTTCTCTCCAGAGCTTATAAAAGTTATGGTTTTGGACTACATCTGCTATAAGCCCTCCGCCAGCATTGCCACTGTCCTGGCTGGCTAGGAGATTTAGGGAGCTGTAACATTCCTTAGCTCTGCAAATCTCCAAGGCCACCTTTTAGCATCACACGGGGGAGATAGCACTTTTGAAAGCTCTCCCACATTCAAAAGGAATCCAACAACTAACTTCTTGCAAAGGTCCAACTAGCGCACCAGGGAGGAGATGAAAGTGTCCTTTTTTGTCATTTGATATTCCAGTTGCAATCCAGTTTGAGTATTTATTTAAACAGGAAAGGGGACGGGGTGAAAATTCTTGGAATAAGACAAACAAGCAAACCAGCTCTCCAATAAATTTCCCTGCATGCTTGTGCACTGAAGATAATTTGTTGAATGGGTTTCCATAAAACTGAAATACCTCTTCTAAGCAGCTGGGCACCCCACCTCACAGGTTCTACCTTAAAATCCAAATAATCCTTGCCAGCTGCTTTATATGTCCAGTCCTACAAATGCACACATACCATATTCATCTTATTCATTGGTCAGGCTGGCTGGGGAAAATAAGGGTTGTAGCCCAATACACCTGGAAGCTGCAGGTAATGGGGGCATTGCTTTAAAGGCTATGTCCTGCTTTAAAAAAGAAAAGAAAACATCCATCTTCAATCTTTTTTTTTTCCTTTGTTGTCTTGGGGCAGGACCTTGCTTTTTCATTTGACTCCCCAAGTCTCTGGATCTCCTTTTTGGTTGTAACCCTGCCTATCTGACCTCCTCTCCTCTCCATAAATGGAGACAAGTCTCTCTCCAGCCCTGGAAAGCAAGCGAGGGGGGAAAAGAAGAGGAGAATGCCTGGAATGTCGAAGAGACAACATGTGCAATGTGTTTCCAGCCTGTCTGCTGGGGGTTGGAGGAGTGGAGATGGGAGTTGAACTGCAGCTTGGTGGACCCAGCAAGTCAACTCTCTTTTGCTTTCGTCTCCCTCTTTCCTCCACTTCCCCATGACTCCCCATCTCAGCTGCTCTCTCCTTGTTTTCTCTTTCATAACTCCATCCATCTCTCTGCCACCCCCACCTTCAGCTTCTGCCCATGCACCCCTCTGTGACCAGCACCAAAAGCACAAGCTGTCCTTTTTCTTTCTTCACTCCTGCTTTCTTCAGTCTCCTTCTTTCTCTCCCCCTCCTCTTCCTATCTCTGGAATGTTTGCCTTCTCTCCCACATCCTCCCTTTCGAGAGCTTAAACCAGAATACCACTAAGGGCCATGCAACCAAGCCAAGGAACATTCCTTTTTCAGCATGGCCCCACCACCTGGCAGCCACTCATGATGGCAGAATGTTTTGCCAGTGCAAGGATCACCTTAGGGTTTAGCCAGGTATCTGAGATGATACATCACACCTTGAAGACTCTGATGACACCTGACCTATTCTGCTCTGGAATGCCATCCCAATTCCTTACATGGTCCTCTACTTCCACCCTGGAAAAGGTGCTCAAAACTGCATCCATTTATGGAGAGGAGAGACAACAGAGTGGGCAGGTTCAATGTCTCAGTCCAGACCGAGGTCTTCTCTCCCCCAGGCTAGGTGCAGACCTAGGAAGACTTGGTTACTCTCAGTGACGATAGTTGTAAACAGGCACTATGCTTATACACCTGAGCTCTTGGAGAAGCTATTTGGAAATGTTACAATTCCCAGAACTCCACAGCCAACCTGGCCAATGTTGGCTATAGGATTCTGGGCATTAACATCTTTACTAAGCTCTGCTTGCTTCTCGATCAAAGGATTCATTGTTGTTTTGGTTGCAACACACCCTCTGACTGTCCCAATTTGTCCTCCCATTTTTCCAGCTGCTTTTCAAATTCTTCTTATTTGATTTGCTTATGCAGACCTTCTCTAAACTCTTTTCCCAAGTAGGTGGCCCCTAGTGTTGGCAATCCTAAAATACTTGCACATCTATTGTATTTTTCTCCTTAACATTTTGCGGAAAGAAAAGAAAATGGAAGAAAGAGCAGGAAAACATGGGAAACTGAAAGCAAAAGACAATCCTGCAATTAAATCCAATGAATGAGGCAGGATGAACATCACTTGTACAGCAAAACCTTCACCTGGAAACGCCCTAGGAATTCGGAACCAAACAAGGAACTAAATTCAGCCATTTGGCTGCCAAGGGCTGGAGAAGATACACTCATTCACCTACCCACCTACACAATAACTAAACTAGTTTACATCTGACTTGTGTATATCCTGCTATCTCTTCTGATTCCAGCAAACCAAGGACAAGATTTAGTGCACATGACTCATGACTGAGAGCATCGAACCACATTTTCCCTGTGATCCCAACCGTTTCTGAGCCTTCAGCAGATACATTCTTAGCACATCAAAAATTCTCTCTGCAGGCATAAGGGATAGAATCTTTTTTTTTAAATCAAAAAGCTGAGATGCACAGGGACGCTGCATTTTTCAATAGGCATATAGATAGGCCATGTTTTAATCATGTGTATGTGAAGCACATATTAGATGTCCATCCAAAAAGGACAAGGTTTGATAATGTATCTACTGATGGAAAGGATAGCTATATGTTGGTACCAAACAGTTCTCTCCTTATGCTCACACATCATCAAAACAATTAATGCTCTCCTATGAAAATAATGTGACAAAAGTCCTAGGAATGATGAAACATAACAACCATTGTGTGGGTATTTGCTTTTTTTCCGTTCTATTTTTATTCTGCTTTTTAGAGAAATTGTTGTTGTCAACTGCCATCAAGTCAACTTCAACTTATCGCAACCCCATGAATGAGAGACTTTCAAGTCACACTGTCATCTACTGCCCTGCTCAGGTCTTGCAGACTCAGGGCTATGGCTTCCCTCATTGAGTCTATCCATCTGGAATGTGCTTTTCTTCTTTTCCTACTGCCTCTTACCTTGCCAAACATTATTATCTTTTCAAGTAAGTCTTGTCTTCTCATGATATGTCCAAATTACAACCATCTCTGTTTAGTCATCTTAGCTTCTAGGGAAAGTTCAGGCTTGCTTTGCTCTAGGACCCCTTTATTGGTCTTTTTAGCAGTCTGCAATATCCGTAGAAAAACTGCCTCTCAAAATAAAAAGATACAAGAAATAAGAACATGGAGGGAAAGAAGTAAAGGCAGAAGACTCAAATACTCCAGGAAGAAATGGGGTCTAGTAGACCTTCTTCTGCTGGCATTTTATTTGGATAGAAGTGGCACACCTAACAGTGGCCCCATAGCCAAATGGCTAACAGCCAGACCCAGAGTGACTTCCTCCTTGTATCAAAGTTTTCACTTTCCTTCTTTCAGAAATTCCCCTGAATTTCAAGTCCACGCACCCTGTGTATCCAGCCAAGTTGCATAATCCTATGTTGCACTTACTAAGACATAATTTCCTCTAAACCTAGTGGAAGTTCTCTGATTATACACAACCAGGACTGGACACTTTGCTTCTGAAACACCACTTTTAGGTACTCATCACTTTCTGATCTCACAAAGGAGGGAATTTATCTAGCATGTAAAACCATTATTAAAGCTTGTATACCAGTTCCCTTCAGTGAGCATATATGACTCTCGTCACAACAATCCTGTGAAGGATTTTAGTTGTATCTGTTTTAACTCTCCTCAGTAGCCTTGAGTCCCAGGTGGGGGGAAAGCAGGGCATAAATAAAAAGGAGGAGAACGAAGAGCAGTCAGACTGAGAGGAAAGGATTGGATCAAGGCTACCTGTTATGTTTCATGACTGTTGGGAACTAGAACCTGGATCTCTCAAGTTCCATCCTAACATAAACCACCCTAGCTATCTACCTATCTGTATGTCTGTTTTAGCTCTATCCTGG
The DNA here is from genome assembly GCA_034509955.1 of Urosaurus nigricauda. Taxonomy (NCBI): domain Eukaryota; kingdom Metazoa; phylum Chordata; class Lepidosauria; order Squamata; family Phrynosomatidae; genus Urosaurus; species Urosaurus nigricauda. The sequence goes on from JAOEGL010000008.1 coordinate 19,378,824, forward strand.
CTAAAAGGATGCTCAAGGCAGCTAACAGTAACAAACAATAGTTTTAAAATCACACTTTGCTTAAAACATAACACCGAACAAAACAAGGACAACTTTTAAAAAGGCCAGCATCCAACCAGTTAGACATCCTTCAGTGTCAGACTGGCCTATATTTCAGAGGCCTGCCTAAATAAAAATCTCTTTGCTTACATACAACCCGGACGGCTCACAGCAGTGACTTCCAGAACCCAAATGTGGCCACTGAGAAGGAGCTGATCATACTGATAACACGCTTGCAGCGTGCACATGTAAAACTACTTCCATAAATGCTGTATGCTATTGTATGGATGGAGAAAAGCTACACAGAACTGGTGACACACTGAGAGTATATCTTGCATTTACTTTTTTAGTTCCCTTTCCATCCAGCCTTCTTTCCAACAATCTCATGACCGTATACAGGGCTCTCCTCCTCTTTACTTTATCCCCTCAGCAACCCTGTGAGGTAGGTCAGGGCAAGAGGGAGTGAGTAGCCAAAAGCCACCGAAATAATTTTCACCTTGGCGAGTGCAGGAAAATAGATCATCCAGGTCCCAGTACAACAAACTACTGTATTACGTCTGCTATCTCTATGGTTTTAGGGCAGTGCTATTCGATGAACACACAGCCTGATTGGCCTCACGTAACACAAGAGGGGTGTTATCATCTCTCTCAGCCTCAATTGCCCATCAGTCATCACTGGTGAGTGTTTTTGAAGCAAACTGTTCCAAGGTGAGAGTCCCACAGCCCTCCAGATGTTGAAGGACTGCAGTTCCCATCAGGTCTAGATGGTAGCTGCAACTGAACAATATCTGGAGGGCAGCATGACTCTTACCCCCTTATTCATACCATGCATTTTATAGCGATGTTGTTCCACAGATCAGTTTGTGTAGATCAGTTAGTGGTTCTTACCTCAAGACACACCTACTCAGGTAATAGGGTGACAGCTGGGTGGTTATCCCATTTCCTTAGGGCCTAAGGGCATGTATCCTCCCAACATCCCTGTGAGGTAGGTTAGCATACAAGATAGTGACTCACTGTCAAGCAGGAATAGAAATTATGTCTTCCACCCTTGTAATTGTTGGACTGCGGTTCCTATTGTTTCTCACAATAGTTGTGCTGGCTGTGGCTTATGGAAGTTATAGTGTGGCATCTGGAGGAGTACATGTTTCTCACCCTTGCTGTCCAGCTACCAAACTTTACAAGAAATAACAAATACACTCTGTAGAGTTCTCATACATTAGACCAATCATGAATTACTTTGCAGTGTACATTCATGAGCAAATTTTGGCCTCATTCTCACTTACAAATAAATCGGTTTGTGATCTGAAATGATGGATCGATTCAACAGCAGAGCATGGTTCACACTATCACATTTTTTTCCGTAAAATAACCCACTTGTGGTTCACATTCACAAATGAATCGATTCAAAATGGATCCACTCCAGCCGACTGAAGGGCAAATTTAAATCAATTCCAATTGGTCAAATGGATCTAGCACATGCTCTCCGAAGATTCAATTCAAGTGTGAACCATGGTCATTTAAACTGGTTCAAACCGATTTGCGATCCGGTTTAAAAGATAGTGGGAATGAGGCCATTATATGTCTTTCACACTGGGTAGAAAATGGGCCTGAAACAAGACATATACACAGTGTGCACAGCAAAAGGGCATGCAACAATTGCACACACAGAGACACTTCCTTGCACAATTGCACACGCACACCCCTGGCTGGAAGATGCATCGCCGCACACTCAGAAAAGCATTCAGAGAGAGAGAAGGGGAAAAAAACAGCCCCACCCTTCTTCGGGCTGCCTCCAGATAGCGCATGAAGGCCACTTCCTCTTGCATGACAGGGGCAGGGTGGATCCCTTCTGATCCTCTTTCCACTTGGTCTCTCTCGAATCCACCATAAAAGGAAAAAGAGCAGGCAGGTAGCACTGCCAAACTTAGTCATTCCAAGCCAACGGGGCTCCCATCTCACTCATTCAGCAGCAATTTCCTCCCAGGACTTCCCCTTTCGAGAACTGGGAGGCGATGGTTGCAGTTCCCCCTCCGTCCTGTCTCCTCCTCTCTTCTCCCAGCAGAGCAAAGCATTTCTCAAATTCCGGGTATACCAATGGCTTAGTCAGCTACAGCAAGAGATATTTACTAGCTGCATGTCACTTCGGCTTCAGGCTGCACTGAAGAATAGACCACCACAGTCTCGATGGAGACAGACGGCTTCGCCGTTCGGCTTCGCAGTTCAGGATTGTGCCAGGCCTGGAGATTTGTAGAACAAACCCTAAAACCTAGGAGTGGTCAGGGATGTCATTGAGTGCTATGTGTTAAGTACGACCCACAGTTGCTCACATCTTGTTTTTCAAACACACTCACATACACACATAGGGGTTTACACACTGGGGTTAATTTCGGAATTACAGAGAGATTAAAGTGCATTTAAAGCATCCCACAAATAAAGCAAAATTGGCGAGTATTTGCACGAATGATTGTCACACGCAATTGCACAGATAAAGTGATATCGGCAATGCACTGTCACTGAAATCCCGAAAGTAAAAAGGTGCGTGTTTATGCTTCTTCGTAACCACTTTAATGGCATGTTTTGTGCAACGTCATATGAAATCGTTTCATGTAATTACGCGATTTTTCCAGATATTCACAGGAATATTCACAGGATTCAAGTAGGAACGACGGTCATATAATCCAATCAGCGATTCGCTGTAAATTGTAGTGGGAGCGAGCCCTAAATCCTCAATGTGTAAACTCCATAGACACTAAGAAAAGAAATCTTAACTTGATCTGTTCCCAGAGCAAGGTGAAAATATTATTCCTTCTGAACTACTTAGGGAGATAGGATAAAGAACATCTAATGCATCCCGCTACCTTCAAGCTAGAAGGTAGAAGCAGAGTGGAGAGTGAGCCCTGGCACCACAATAAGGAAGGAGGAAGCTAACTATAGGTAGTGATTTATCAAATTTGCACTAGGGCTCTTGCAAAGGTTTTTGAAAGCAAGGGTGTAGGTTGCACAACCATCAGCAGTCTTCTGACAGTAGTCAGGCAGAGACCTGTAAACTCAACAAGGAGGAAGCTCCACTTGAGAGGAAGTCAGTTGCAAATAAACACACTTCAGAGGGTGCTGCTAAAGAATGTAAACCTATACAACTTTACGGATCAGCAAAACACAGCAGACCACTGGATGTTGACTCGCGTGTCAGCCTGCTATGTTCAATGGAGTGCTGGTAAAAGAATGCACACATACGCCCCCGATGAACACAGAAAGCCTATATTTTTATATTGCAAGCCCCAGAATCCTCAGCCAGCCTGGCCGCTGTCCATGTCAGTTACTTGGGAAAGTAACATTTCCAAATCGTGATACAGAGGGAAAGTGAACAAGCATCAAAGTTTATCGCACGGGAGGGATCCCATGCAAAAATGAGATTTAAAGTGGAAAATCCCCATAAATGGTCTGCTGCGTTTATTATCAGATGACATCTGGGTTAAACCAATATTAACCTGGACAGAAAGTAAAAAATACATGCAAAAGTGTGATTGATTTTCAGACACATCAGGGTTAATACAGTATTAAACTGGCTAGAAAGTCGACAAAACACTATTCTTTTTACTTCCGGAAAATCCCGAAAGTAAAAAGAATTGCGTTTTGTTGACTTTCTAGCCAGTTTAATATTGGGATATGTCTGAAAATCAACTACGCTTCGGCGTATCTTCTTTTTTTTCTTCCAGTTTTTAAAATCCTCTTTCTGCCCGGGATGCCTCCTGTGTGATAAACTCCATACACGTTGCTTTAAGTCTGGGGTGCAAGTGTTAAAGTTGTTGTTATTGTTGCTATGTGTCTTCAAGTCAGTTCCAACTTCTAGCAACCTTATGGTGAACCTATCATGGGGTTTTCCTGCCAAGAGTTGTTCAGAGAAGGTTTGCCATTGCCTTCCCCTGAGTCTGAGAGCAGGTGACTTGCCTAGTGAGCTTGTGTGGCTGAATGGGGATTTGAACCCGGTTCTCCAGAGTAATAGTAGTCAAAAGCTCAAATCATTGCACCCTGCTGGCTCTTTTGAGCACAGCAAATTTCTTTTTTTATTTATTTAGGTTATTATTATTATTATTATTATTATTAAGTTTATCTATAACTCAACAACAGGAATTAAATTAATTGAAACTTAATGCTAATTAGCAAACTAGTTAACTGGTAATTTGATTTAAGCTGAATAACCACAAAGCGATGGGAGACACGTAATCTTCAAATCACTTTGTCACAGCATATTATGAACAAGCTCCAGGAAGCCAAGGTGGCTAAGAAGATACAAAGTCCCTTCCACAAGGTCACACAGCCGTGGAGCGAAGGTGTGTGGGTGTGTGGAAGTTACAAGGGCCAGCTCCCTGCTGCGAATTTTATCTCCTTATTTGGATCCTTGAACGGCTTAACCTTGGCACTACTCGCCTGACTGTACAATGCCATCCCAGGGCTTCTCCAGAAGCAGACAATGGAAAATGACAATAGCCAAAAGACAATAGCTTCTGCTGCCACACCTCATTCTCCCCCAGCTTTAAAGTTTTCCTTGCTGGGATTCATCGGATTGCATTCATTAAGTAACAGACGACTCACTAGTATTGCCCCACGAAGGAGGCCTTGGCCTGCAAGCAACACACTGGAGGTGATGACACAATAATCTGGGATAACCCATGACACTTTCTTGAAGGAATGCCACACTAGATCTGTCATCTAGGAAGCCTGACATCTGAAATGTCATTAGTTGGAAAGAACAAAAAGTGTGTTGCAACAGGACTAGGTTCCAGGTAAGGACCCATTGTTTACGTTGTCTAGATTCTCCATCCCACGGCTCAGCTTCTGGTGGGTAATCCACTATCTGTTGGACAGAATATTTCTATGTGTGTATGTGTATATACACACACACACCTCAGGAGAAGGCAATGGCAAACCTTATCTGAACAAATCTTGCTAAGAAAACCCCATGATAGGGTTGTCTTAGGGTCGCCATAAGTCAGAAACAACTTGAAGACATGCAACACAACCACCACCCTTTTTTTAAAAAAGGTCCTAATGGAAGATTTTAAAGGGTTAGCCATGTTCAGAGTTTGGAAAAGTTACTTTGGGAGAGTTCGCAATTCCCCAGATCCCCCAGTCATCATGGCCAGTAGTTGAAGGATTCCAGAAATTGCACTGAAATACATACTGAGTGCAAATGATTTTTGCATTTGAACTCAGTTTGCAGCAACTGAAGTAAGCTGAGAACAAAGCGGGAAAGAGGACAGGCAAAGAGAGAAACTGGAACATTTTAAAAGGATCTGCAAACTTGGGATGACAAAGGATTAAATCAAGGCTGTCCCTGCCAAATCAAGTCAGCTGATATTATAATATTGTGATATTACAAGGTGGATGTTCCAACAGGTAGGATGTCATTCAACGTGATAACTTAAGCTTCAACCACAGTTGCACAACTCTGTCATTCAAATAAAAAACATAAAGTATAATAAATGAGAAATACACACACACACATTTTTCATAGTAATGCTTTTATGATGAGATTCTTCACTTCACCCTGACGATTGGACAAGAGAGGCCAGGCCCTGAGATTTAGGAACACTGTAGGTTATATGACAGAGAGAATCAAGTTTGTAATATTCCCCAGGTTCAGTCATCAGTGTCTTTGTTAAAGGATTGCACATTGGGAAGACTAGTTTTAGGGAGCAAGGTAACCACAAGTATCACCAAAAGAGGGACTGCATGACCCTCAAAATGAGGAGGAATGAGCCTGTGGATTTTGCACATGCTCATTTATATGTCACACTCTTGGTCAGCCTCAGAGGAAGGCAAAGGCTACCCCCGCTAAACAAATCTTTCCAAGAAAACGCTAAGGAACATGTCCATGGGAACATACATCAGAAACAACTGGAAGGCACTGAACAAGAACATTGATTTAAATAGCAATACATTTCTTCTCCCCACAGCAAAGAAGACTTAGGAGTTTATCAGACGGGAGGAATTTCTCTTTATTTCGAATGGAGCCAATTGGAGCCAATTCGAATTCCCGTGAATTCGCTAGTTTAGGGAATTTACATGAATTCCAATTGCGTTTGGAATGCATTCAGAATGACTTCCCGTTGCTCGAAAATGACCTCCCATTGTCCGAAATTGCGTGAGATGCTTTAATTCGCAATAAGGTAAAACCCATGATTGCATTTGGAATAACTTCCCTTTTGCCCGAAATTGCGTGAGATACTTTAATACACAATTTAATACACAAATAAATGTGAAACCCCATGATTGCGTTCAGATTGCCATTGGATTATACTTCCAATTTCCGTCGTCTGATAAACTCTTTGGCGATTTGTGAATCTGCTGCGTGTGCTGTCTCAAGTACTGTGTCCAACTTCAAGAGCCTGTGCTCTTCCTTCTAATGAATAATAAATTCTTTAGCTTTAAACCAGCTTAAGGATGCCTTCCAATAAAGGACTGTTATCTATAAGCAGGACACATGACCACTGTATTGGTGCTCAGCAGAACCCAAATCAGTAATGCGCTGTTAGATGAAAGCTGGGATTTGATTCTTCACACAAATTGTCGTATTTCATTTGGTCTGTGCTACAAGCCTAATTTTCTCCCCTCTGTTTGGGCAAAGGCAGCTATACGATTTCTCCCATTTCCATTTCCCCAGCTGCAGAACAAGAGTCCTACTTACCTACTTTTGGAATAAGAAACTGCTGAGCAAAATTCCTAGAGAGAGACTCACGCCAAACGTTATTCACCGTCATCATTCATTATTTTTGCCTCTCACGCCTTGACCTGGATTATCCCACAAGGAGGAGCACACACATGCCAGCCTCCTTCCTAGCAATTATATCTTAAAACATAGAAACCAGGTTAGAAGAAGGATTACAGAGCAGTCAGATCTAGAAAGAGCAAAGCTGATGCTTTGAGAGGAAACACCTAAATAATTCCAAAACAAGCCATTATTTTGGAAATCATGCTTGGAACGTGTCCATATGTTTCCACTGGGTGTTTGGAAGCCAGGACTGGGTGTCCATTTTGACACACAACTATTCTTTTAAAATGCTTCCTTTGTCTGAAAGGTGGTCCCTTTCAAGTACAGTTTAAAGATAAAGAATCCTACAAAGCGAAAGCCAGAGGTCCTGAAGTTGTTGATCAACAGTTAACACTTGGATAGGAGACTCGACAGACAGCAGAAACATATGGCCTCCGACTGTCCCAATTTGTCAGGAACAGTCCCAGTTTATCCTCTCTGTCTTCCCACTTTTTCAGCTACTTTTAAAAATATTCCACTTTCTCTCTTCTCCTCTCACTTTCCCCCTTTGCCCCTGCAGTTACTTCAGTTGCTGCAAAAAAGAGCAATAGTAGTTTATTCTCAATTCAGCAAAAAGAGACAATAGGTGGAGGCCTGCCCTTCCCAGTAGGCTTAGACAAAAGCAAATTGCTGCAGCCTCTCATGCCTTGGTTGTTCTTTCTCACTCATAACCTTTGCCATCGTGAGCATACTCTGAATGTGAACATGTGTCCCAGTTTGGACCATATGGAAACAAAGCCCCGCTCATCACATTCTTCCTTACTGTAAAGAGATGTGTGTATTGCATTCTTATGGCTATTTTATAATAACTAGTTCTAAACTGACATCTGAAGATAATATTGTGTTGCTGTGTGTGCCTGTAAGACTCTAAGGGTTTTCTTAGCAAGATTTGTTCAGAGGAGGTTTGCCATTGCCTTCCCCTGAGGCTGAGAGCATGCGACTTGCCCAAGGTCACCCAGTGGGTTTCATGGCCAAGCTGGGAATTAAACCCTGTTCTCCAGAGTCATAGTCTAACACTCAAAACACTATGCCACACTAACGTAAAATTAGCACATGCAAATATAAGCAGGTTTGTTTTCCCCTTTGTTCTTGGAGCGTTTTTTTGGAAAAGATTTCTTCAGAGGAGGTTTGCCATTGCCTTCCTCTGAGGCTGAGAGAGGGTGACTTGCCCAGGGTTACCCAGAGGGTTTCCATGGCTGATCTGGGATTCAAACCTGGGTCTCCCAGTTTACTAAGTCCAGCACTCACACCACAACATTTGACTTCTTTCCTCCTGTTGGCAATATGTGAGTGACCGTGCTAGTTAAAAGTAACTTTTTTATAACCTTGAGGCCTTGTGCTACAGATTGTGACTGACATAATCCCCTTACAGCCATGGCAGCCGTGGCAGATGGGGGCTGGCAGACACCCGCCATCTGCGTTGGAATAGCCAAGCGGGTTTCCCTAGACAGGGCTTGTTCTTGATGATCGCTTGGCAATTAGCCACCTGATGGACTGAAGACCAGAGGGACCCAGTTCTTCCCTTCGCCACATGTGCTTTTTGAAATCGGCTCTTTTTTTGGTCGCTTCTGGCCAGCCCATCTGCTTAGTAAGCGGAGGCCTAGCTTTCCGGTGAGCATTTTCCAAAGTACAGTAAATGCTTGGTGGGAATCTGCGAAGGTCATTTTGAATTCTGATCCTGTCCTCCCGGGTATTAATTATCCCTCCTAATGTGGTGTCATCTGCAAATTTGATAAGCATGCCCCCCTCACTCCATCATCCAAGTCACTGATGAAGATGTTGAATAGCACTGGGTCCAGGACAGAACCCTGTTGACACCCTGCTAGTCGCTTCTCTCCAGGGGTGCGTCTACACTGCAGAAATAATGGAGTTTGACACCACTTTAACTGCCATGGCTCTATTCTACAGAGTCCTGGGATTTGTCGTTTGGTGACGCACCAGCATTTTTTGGCAGAGAAGGCTAAGACTTTGTAAAATTACAAATCCCAGGGTTCTACTAATCTCCCCAGTTCACACATGTTGGAATCTTAGATTTTTAAAAAGGGCTTTGCAGAAAGAAACATCTGAAAACTCAGCTAGGCTGCATCCTGGTTTCCCTGTATTGCTTTGTGTTAGCAATTATTACCTGGGTTGCCTAAACGTTTCCTGGATGACTAGTGTTTAAAGCTGCCAATGGCAATATTTGTAAATACTTTTTATATTATACTTCATATAGATTTATGTTGATTTTTTATGTGCTTGGGTTTTTGTATCTTTGTTATAAATGTTGCAGAGGCCTTTAGTCACAAGAAAAATTGGTATCTATCCTACTCAGTCCTCCTTGTGGGTAGTCTTCTTATGTGTATCTGTTTCTTGCTACCTGAAGCTTCTTGAAGGAAAGGACAGGGCATTGTGTTTATGTAACAATCTTGTGTCGAAATTGACTTTTGCTTCTGACTATCACCACATATCGCTGGTTGGAGAGGATTAAAAACATCATACTGTTGTGTCCGAATCATCAGCAGAAAGGACTTTCATTGTTGCTGGCTGTTAAGGTAGGTTAGAGGGGGCGATACTGCCACAATTGTCATCAGGAATAACAAAGTTACAGAAACATAGGTCTCCCTGATGCATTCACAACTGCCCAACAAGATGCCAGCCAGCGTCTTTAAAAATACCATGAGAAAGGGTAGAAGGAGATTTTTTAAAAAAACAGTAGTCACTTTCTACAATGTCCCAAACAATTTCATGCACTTGAGTCTCAGATGACAGTTTTATATCACTCCATGAGAATAAAGTGCAGCAAGTACTTGAGGCACAGAGGTGTTTAAACCAAAGCAAGGGATCAATGGCTTGCCATGCGCCAACATAGCCGTGCCAGCTGCTCGAGAAGGAAACTGCAGAAAGGATGGCCATTTGTTGGCTCGCAGCCTGCCTTTGGACGACACAGCTGTAAAAACACTGCGCATGCAACTCAGCAGACGCCGTGCACAAGGCAACACTCCCTCTGGCAACCTGCCAGCTCCTACCTCATGACACACAGCAACCAGAATGAGTCAGAAAGAGAACCCGGGGCCTGCTCCATTGCCAAGGCCTGGAGGCGAGGAAGGAAGCCGAAATAAACCAGGTCAAGTTTGGGTGCCTTGGCAACATAGGGAGAAGGATGATGGTAGCCTCACCCTGTCGGGGGGTAACCCACACACAGATATATAAAAGAAGAGGCTGGCATATTACATATGTTGGCAAGGTTTGCCCAACTCTACGTAAAGTTCTGTGCTTCACATGCCAGGTTTGTACCTGGGAATGCAGCCACTGGCAGAGGTGAACCAAAAGACGCTGAAGCAGCACTTTCTACCCCACAGTTCTTTGTTGATGAAGGGTTTAGTCACAGGAGCATGAAAGATCTTTTCATACAACTGTTCCTCCAGTTTCCAGTGCCTTCGGGATTCCTGGGATGAGAATGTGAAAGGGAAAAGAATTCAGTTCTCCCAAAACAATGCTTGCCGTCACACTCAAAAGCCCTTGACTCTGTGTTGCAGCATCTTCCCAAAGAGCAAAGGATTCGCAGGACTCGATTCTTGGGTGGACTAAAGCTGCTCGCCCATTACGGTTATTGGTTCCTTCCTAGACAGGAAAACCTATCAAGGGTTTCCTGTTTGGGTTGGGACTTTGCCTGGGAAGGACAGAGTGTGTTCCTAGCTTTGTCCCTGAAGTAACTCCTTGGTGGCCACTTACGCATCACTAAAAAAAGAGGATGCTGGTTTGCATCAAATGGAACGTGGTAATTTGTATCTAGAGACACAACATTGGAAATGGTTTCTGTAATTTAAACAGAATTAAAATAGATCTCACCTGAGCAGGGAAAACTGTGACCAGGTGACCCATTTTGCTTATTCAGTCTGCATCCCAGTAATTTCATGGGCCTCATTCCTGTTCCTTCTTATGGACCTATTCTGAAATCAGATTTGGACTGGAAAATGCTTAAAAGAGAAAACCGTGTTCTGTAAAAGAAGAAAGGCGAGCATCCTAATTATAGAGCTTCCAGAGATAAGCCTTTGGAATTTAATGATAGGTCCTGGGACCCATTCACACTTCACAATTATAGTGCTATCATTCCACTTTAACTGCTATGGTTCCATCCTATGGAATCATCAGGTTTATAGGCTGCTGAGCCACTAGAGCTCTCTGGTTGAGAATTCCCAGTTGTTGTCACATGCTGGCAAGCCAACTTTGACTTACGGTGACCATATGAATGAGAGACCTCTATGTTACTCCACTATCAATAGCCCTGCTCAGGTATTGCAAATTTAGGGCAGTGTCTTCCTTAAGTCTATGCATCTGCAATATGGTGTTCCTCTTTTCCTACTGATTTTTACCTTACCAAGCATTATTGTCTTTTCGAGTGAGTCCTGTCTTCTCATAATATGGCCAAAGTGCAACAAGTCACAGTTTAGTCATCTTGGCTTCTAGAGAGAGTTCAGGTTTGATTTGCTCTAGGACCCATTTATTTGTCTTTTTCACAGTCCGCACTATCTGCAGTTCTAAGCCTCCTGTTTCCTCCCGCCTTTCCATTCCATCCTTTTTTTCTTCTTTACACACCCACACTTTGTTAAAGAGAGAAAAACACAATGGTTTCACAACACCTTTTGGTTCATAGTATCAAGAGCTACTCATCTAGAAGAATCTTCCACGGTGCCATTCTCAGTTCATATTTCTCACCTTCAGTCTCCATTTTATGTGTTGCTGTTTTTAAGAGGAACTAAAATCAACTACATTTTAAAATCATTTTGCCACGCCTGGTAGCCTGCAGCCTCCAAATGTTGAAGAATGACTACTCCCACCATCCATCACCATTGACTAGTCCAGCGAGGAAAGAAGGGAACTGGAGTCCAACTACATCTGGAGGGCCACACAGTCCTTTACTGGCTGGATCAAAAGGCAGAGGCACCTTCCTAATTCCCCTAGTAGACAGAGTTTAATGCCAGGAATCACAGAGTATTAGATTCCATATTTTCTTCTCGAATTCTGAGTGTGGCCATGTGGGATCAAGGCAAGAACGTATTCTCCTGCTCTGACGTATTCTATACACCAGGCTCTGGAATGGGTTTTAAAATGAAAGAAGACCCTCCCTTTCCCATGGGCCAGTTGAGCTGAAACGGACTTGGCATCCTTTTACGATTTAAGGTTTTGGTGTGCTTTTTTCCTGGACAGCCTCAACTGGAACAAAAGTAGCTTTGGAGAACAAATGGAGCAGTTTTTGTTCCACGCTCAGACGAGAACAGGAGCCAGCAGCTCTTCCCAAAATGACTCTTTGCTGCCCTCATTCCCAGCTATGGCCACCGCTAGGAATGGCACTGACACATCTGCCTCTGGGAACACATGGCTGGTCTAACCACTGGAGAAACCGGGCAGCAGTTGCATTCCAGTCCTTGGATCCTGAAACTTTGTTGGGCAGAGTAACGGCTGCCTCCTTTGGCAAAGTCATCAGATAAAGGGGTTGCTTTGGATTCGGCTCACAAATACGGACCCCCCCCCCCACATTCTCACTCTTTAAAGAGGGTCATACAAAATGGGCCTTGGGATCTTGCATAGTCTGACACACAAGCAAAAGTTTAGTTTGATTTAAAATGTGGGAACCACTAGCAGAATAACTACATCAATTGCAGAAATTCAAGTAAATTTCCTAGGGTGAATGATTTTTAGTGTCTCATCTTCTGCAATGCTAGAAATTGGGGGACTGAAGGAATGTGTCATTTAAGGAGGTGGAACCCATTTTTAAGCAATGGAGGTATGACCCATGTGCCCATGTGCAATGCCTTTGCTTCCACCCTCCACCGCAGCTACACTTCTGCATCCTCCTCCTTCCATCTTCTTCCTCTTCCTCACTACTATTTCTGCACTTTCCTTACATCTTCATGGTATCTCTATTCCCTGTGGCTGCATCTACACTGCAAACTTAATGCAGTTTGACATAGGTTCAAGTGCCACGGCTCAATGCCGTGGAACTGTAGGACTTGTAGTACTGTAAGATATTTGCCGTATATACTCGACTATAAGTTGACCTCATGTATAAGTTGAGGGCAGGTTTTGGGGACAAAATTATGGATTTTGATATGACCCATGGATAAGTCGAGGGTAAAACTCAGCGGCATGTGACAAAGGATGTAAAGGATGAACCAAGGGAAAACGATGCTAAAGATCTTTTAAAATTTTGACAGGCATAACTGTTTGCGCTCATCCTAAAGGCTGGATGGATGAGATATTAGCGTTGATGCTTCTTTTAGGTGCTCCAAGAAGAGATACCATAGATCTCCCACCTTTCACCAAAGCATGGCTCCCTTTTTGATAAGAGTTAAAGTACAGTACTTACATTGACCTATGAATAAGTCGACCCAGGTTTTTCGGGTCAATTTTTTGACTAAAATTTCTAGACTTATACATGAGTATATACAGTAGCCTTCTCTGTCAGACAGTGCTGATGCCTCAACAAACTACAAATCCCGTGATTCCGTAAGATGGAGCCACAACAGTTAAAGAGGTGTCAAACTGCCTTAATTCTGCAGTGTGGCAGCAGCTTCTCTCAGTATCTCAGCCAACGGCAGCTAGGGACTTGCCTTCCCCTTCAGTGACACAAAGGCAGTTGCATCCAGTGGTTTCATCACCAGGTTAGCCTTGAGTTCATCATAACCGTAAAGGGCGGGAAGGTCTCTGCCAAAGGTATTAGAGTGATTTCCTGGGAACGAAACTGAGACAAGCGGCTCATTCTGTAGAAGCCTTTGCAGCTGTTGCACCAGATGGGGCTGATCAGGCCGCTGAGTCAACACCAAATTGTGTGGGTTGGTTTGTTGTTGGTTTCAAAAGTCCCATCAGTTGTGATGGAGCTTCAAGTGGAAGGAGTCCCCAGACAAAAGATCTGTGGGCCCCCGCTCTAAAACAAACAAACAAACAAACAAACAAGGCATATCAAAGGAAACCAAAGGGAAGAACAGACAGCACTCTCTATGGCTGAAATTCTGGGAGGAGGCCTTGCATGGCCATTTTCTTATGTGGGTCTAACTGGTCCCTTCATTCTGCTAAATAAATTGTCCTGCCAATTCAAGGAGGCGTTTAATAATTGCTATATGGAATAAGTACAAGATCTTGTGTAATGAATTCGGTTCAAATCCTAGCTTGTTCGCAGAAACCCACTTGGCATGACCATGGCAAGTCACACCTTCAGAGGAAGGCAATGGCAAACCCACTCTGAACAAATGTTACTGAGAAAATCCTATGACAGGGGCAATTTAGGGTTGCCATAACTCAAAACCTGCTCAATAAAATGCCATGACTAAACAAATACAGAGCATCGAAGGATTAATCCACACTTCACAATTATATCAGCTTGATACTAGTTTAACTACTGCTCCCAGGGTGGTGAACTTCCTTCCACAAATGGTCCACTTGGTCCCTTCCCTGTTCTCTTTCGGCCTAGGAAAAAATCTTCTCATTCAGGCAGGTCTTTGAGATTTAAATTACATAGGAGTTTATCACATGGGAGGAATTTCTCCCAATTTCGAACTGAGCCAATTCGAATTCACGTAAATTTGCTAGTTTATAGTTGTGTAATGCAATGGCAATCCGAATGCAATCAAGGCGTTTCACATAATTGCACATGAGTGTATCTCACGCAATTTTGGGCAAAAGGGAAGTCATTCCAAACACAATCATAGGTTTTACGTTAATGCGTATAAGAGTATCTCACGCAATTTCGGGCAATGGGAAGTCATTTTTAGGAAATGGGAAGTCATTCTGAACGCATTCTGAACGCAATTAGATTTCACGTAAATTCGCTAAACTAGCTAATTTACGTGAATTCGAATTGGCTCATTTCGAAATTGGGAGAAATTCCTCCCGTGATAAACTCTATCTATCTATCTATCTATCATCTCTTTTTATCCCAATGAGTTTACGGCACACTTAGAGTCCTATTACTAGATGGCAGCATTGAGTCACAAATACACACAAGAAACTGCCATTGCAACAGAGGAAAAGATATTTTGATTCACGTCACCAAGGCTTCCGTGAGGCAAAAAATGATCTTTCACTCCTGGGCCCAATTTGATGGACCCCAGATGACCCATGGATAGAATCTGTTGGAACTTGTTGAAGCTTTGCAGCTAGTGTGCATGCTGTGGGGATGGCAAGATTTGGACAGAGACCCTCTCTCTCCAGAGCAATGCAGACATTTATTTTTATGAGATAGTAATATGTGTACCTCTGGCTGCAATCCAACATGCCCTCAGTGTAGTGTAAACATCCACAAGCAGAGATGTGCTACACCAACGTTATGCAGAACACCTACACTGCCCAACATACACTGATGGGGTGTCACTGTGAAATGTGTAGTGCACAACTGCAGTCTACAACATGTAACCACAGTGTGCAATGCATAACATTGTAGTTTATCACATGTGAGGAATTTCTCTCAATTGTGAATGGAGCCAATTCGCAATTACGTGAATTCTCTAGTTTAGCGAATTTACGGGAAATCTGATTGCGTTCAGAATGAGTTCAGAATGACTTCCCATTTCCCGAAAATGACCCCCCCATTGCCTGAAATTGAGTGAGATACTCTAATACGCAATTACGTGAAACCCCATGATTGCGTTTGGAATGACTTCCCATTGCCCGAAATTACGTGAGATACTTTAATACGCAATAACGTGAAACCCCATGATTGCGTTCGGATTGCCATTGCATTATACCCCCAAATTCCGTTGTATGATAAACTCCATTGCTGTGTGTACAATTCTGCTTCCACTGCTGTCAGCAGAATATGTCTATAGCTAATAATTTAACCTGTGTGGACAATATATCTTAGTAGTCATGGCCACTATATATCAGTGCCTTTGCATATGGGAGGGCACTATTTGCTCACAGTCTTCTTGTGGGTTTCCCAGAGATCTCTAATTGGTAGGGATGTAAATCATTGTAAATTTCATTCTTGCAAGCAAGAGCAAACAGTTTAAACATTTCCCTTCTCAATATTATAGTATACTATGAAAAAAAAATATGTATATGGGTTTGGATTTGTTTTGCACAGAAAACATCTTCTGCCCAGAAAACTATTATTTCTGCTCCGAAAACAAGTTTACTGCTCAAAACATAGAATTTTCTGTGTAGGAGTGCTTTGTTATGTCCATATCCATGAGAGGTTTGCTGTTACATTACTACAGAAAAGTGACCATTGTGCAATGGCACCGACGCACAACAGGACTGATGCAAGACTGGTGGCCTGAGAAGCAGAACTGCAGCAGAAGGGACTTATTGCACAAAGACAGTAGTGGAATAGCAGCGAGATAGAGAGCCTATTGACAGGTTTTGCCCATCGATGAAAAAGTGCATTTAACAAATTAAATGCAAGGCAGCAGCAGGGCAGACATAACATTATGTGATAAGCACCAGCCAAAGATGCTTTTGTCCTGTTAAAATCCTGCTTTTCATATGATACACTCCCTAGTCTGCTTTCCCTGAAGGTTGGGTCATAGAATTCAGTTAGTAGGAGGAGAACTTTTTAAAATCCTGAATCTGAATTAAATCTGGAATATGTCCTCACCTCCTTGTTAGCTTTTGATGGCATCTCCCAGAATATAACAAGCACTTGGTTTCCACTCCTTTTCCAGGCTCCAGCACAGCAACAATACAAAGGGGGCCTCTCAGGCTGGTTTTGGATTTCCCCTTCTTTTTCACATTCTTCCCATCTCTGGGGGCCTCCTTCCCTCCCCTCCTTCCATGGTCTCCAGCAGCTGTATTTGGTTACATACCACAGCGTGAATTAATCTCATCCACCCGGACTCCCTTTTCCCCATCCCAGGTAAGCCGCCGCTTTCTCTTTTGTCTCGCTTTTATTGACACTCACAGAATTTTTAAAATAAAAATTGGGTACGTCGATAGAGTTTTGAAGGGTATGTCCCACACACACACACACACAGGTTACATCTCTGGAAAGAGCACCTTTCACTCTTTCATTCCCTTCAATATTTCACTGTTCTAATGCCACATCAAACTGCAAATCCCAGGATTCCACAGGACGGTGCCATGGCAGTTCAAAGTGCTATAACTGTGTAGTGTGTCAGACCAGCAGCATCAAAGAACATGGTAGCCTATAAGGAAGTCGAAGGCTTTCATGGCCGACATCCATAGTTTTTTGGGGAGCGTTCGGGCTATGTGGCCATGTTCTAGAAGAGATCCTTTCTGACGTTTCGCCAGCGTCTGTGGCTGGCATCTTCAGACTCTTCTAGAACATGGCCACATAGCCCAAAAGCTCCACAAAAAACTATAGTATAAGGAAGATTTAGCAGCCAGTCTGGCTGGCTTTTGGATGCCCTGAGGAGCAAGATGTTTTGGTTTGCATCAAGTCAGTTCTTCTGCAAAATGACAGAAGGCTGTTTGTGTGTGTATGAGCCTTTTGGTCATCCGCCAATTTATGTTAACCTCATAAATTTCACAAAGAATACCCAGAGGTGGATTGCCATTGCTTTCCTCTGAAGATAGCCTACAGCGCCTGGTATACCTTGGATGGGGGCTGGCAAGGAATAACTAGGCTGTATTTCAGGGGAAGTCTGGGCAAATCACCTTTGAATGCTCTCCCTCCCCTCCTTTTTTCACACTCAGTAGTTTTCTCTCCAAATTCATAGTCTTGTAAACATGCATTCCACTCTCTTTTTCAACCAGACAATAAATGTGGCTGCAACAAAAGTGAGAGATCCTGCATCCTTTTCACCTTTTTGGGAAGGGTACAGACATAACCAGGGTGTTTCTTTCCCCCGCTGCTGCTCCAGTTGCCCTTGAACTGCTCCAGATAATGGATGCCACATGCAATGAGCATGGCAGGCAAGGAGGATTGCATGAGACAAGCAGCAAAGAGGAGCTTGGCCGAGCATGAAATCGGATGGAGGGTTTCTGGGGTGGGAGAAGGAAGAGAAAAGGGTGAGGGAGAGCTGGTGATTTTCCATGGGGGCAGCTTCTTCTAACGTGTTTTCCCATGTATGGGTCCAGGTTACCTACAGGGTTGCCTCCTCCTATATAATCCACCCCATACATTCAGGTTCTCTGGCAGACATTTACTCCAGTCAGCCAGGAATAGACTGGCAACTTTCACCCAGAGGACTTTTTCTTCAGTTGTCCCTATACTGTGGAACAACCTGCCAGAAGAGATTTGATAGATGAATACACCGGAGTTTATTACACGACGGGAATTGGGAGTATAATCCAATGGCAATCTGAACACAGTCATGGGGTTTTGCGTTATTGCGTGAAAGCCGATCACATGCATTTTCGGGCAATGGGAAGTCCTTTCAAATTGTGGGGTTTCACATTATTGCGTGAGAAACTATCACGCAATTTCAGGCACTGGGAGGCAATTTCAGGTAGTTCCGAACACAATGCGACATCAATACGCAGTCACGTAAATTCGCTGAACTAGCGAATTCACTCAATTCCGAACTGGCCCCACTTTCATTTCTTTCGAAATTGAGAGAAATTCCTCCCGTGTGATAACGTCCACTGTCTGGATTTAAAACAGATTTAAAGAACAGTCTCTTCTGGCAGACCTATCCAAATGATTTTTAAGTTATAAATTTTAAATATCAATTTCTCAATTTCTGTCTCAATTTCTGGACAGGCTCTGGGTGGCTGTCATGTCTGAGTGGCAGCACTTTTAAAATCGTCACTGCTTAAGTTCCACGACAGAGATCTCTGTCGCTTTTTGGTTTGCTGTACTCCATATCATCATGAGAAAGAGCAGAGGTACCCTTTCCTCAACCCCATACTCCATTTTGGCCTTGCCTCCCCTGTTAGCAACCAGTAGAAGTGGGGAGATGAGAGGAAGAAGAGCATGTAGGTCAACAGGCAAGGAGAAGATGGACCAAAAGGCTGGTCTTCAAACTGACAAATGTTCTCCTTTCACCAGGAACAACAAAGCATCCTCCGGCTGGAACCAGAGATAACGGAAAGCGACTGACTGTAGAGAAGAAGCCAGGCTGAATTGGAACAAAGTGAGTAAATAGTTGGGAGGGGAAGAAGTCTCTGGATCCTTTCAGCAGCTGCCTGAGTTCGGACAAGGGGACTCCCATATATCATGGAAATGGGCCTCGGATGGTCCCGTTTCATGATATGTGGAGTCAGGAGAACAGGACAAAGCTAGGAAAAGGACCGGCTTCTAGGTTCGACATTGTGGGGGTCCATTTTCTCTTTCACTAGTATTCTGGGATCTCAATGATTGGAACCAGGTTCAAAAAACACCAGGATACTTCCAAACCAGCACTTGAGGATGCGGCTTCTTTGGACTACAGCTCCCAGAATCCTCTGGCCAGCATTCACTGGCTGGGGAAGTCTGGGAGTTATAATGGTGTTTCATCCAGAGGGATCTTCACGTTACCCATGAAAAAACATTGTGCAGATTGTTCAAATTTTTTTGACTTCTTTTTTTCATGGTAAGTGGGCGGGTGCAGGGGGGGGAGACAAGCTCAATAAAGCAATATGAAAAAGCATGGTTATAAATGGAGGATGAGAATGACAGGATCCAAATTGGACAAGTGTGTGTGTGTTTGAATGGCAAGCTGAAAGCAGCTGCAGTTGGTGCTTAATTCATAAAGCTCAACCACATCACCAGGGACTGTCCTGCCATCTCAGGTTTTGGCCTGGAAACGTCAGAGTCTGGGATGATCCTGAAATGGCAACCCTATTGGTATGAAGTCCTATGTCACTGCTGAACTTTAGACCAGAGTTGTGTCCAAACTGTCCCCACTCCTTTCCGCCCGTGCACCTCACACAGTGGTTGCTGTAGTTGTTGTTGACTATTTCGATGATGATGATGAAGATGGTTGTCATTCTATGTATTTGTATCCCACCTTTCTCCCAGAACTGGGAGTCAAGGTAGTGTACAATATGAAAAGAACAATGCGGTCAGCCCTCCATATCCACAGATTCTTTATCCATGGATTCAACCATCCACTGCTTTAAAATATTAAAAATATTCTATAAGGGACACCATTTTACTATGCTATAGCATTTAACAGGACTTGAGCATCCATGGATTTTGGTATCCATGGGGGATTCTGGAACCAAACCCCAATGGATAACAAGGACCCACTATACAATTAGATATGTATAAAAAGTGGACATTGAAATGAAATTCAGGTGGATTAAATGAATTCAGATCTACACTGAACAAAATGCAATTTAAAAGATTTTTAAAATTAAAAATGGTTAATTCTAAGACAGTACAGCACCCATTAGCTCATTTTAAAAAAAAACTTTCTGTATTAAAATCCTGTCGAAATAGAAAATGGTTTTGCTTGCCGATGGAAAGACAGCCCTGCTCTGTTCATTTTGCTTGTACAGCCACCACCAAGAAACGCAGATGAATGGAGCATTGTTTGAGAGAACGCTGTACTTTGTGCTCCTGCACATTTGCTTTTCACGAGAAAGGCAAACAACAAGCATCTTTCCTATCACAGTCCCTTTGTAGAGGCAACTAGGAATAATCTCTCTCTTTTTCTTCCCTTCTATTCGAGTTCAGCTTCTGAGTCAAGAAAACACTGCCAGCATAGCAGATGACAGCAAATGCCTTGGTATCATTTTGATCAATGGTTTGGAAGGATGGCAGGTGTTGCCCAAAACATCTGGAGGGCACCAGGCTGGGAAAAGTTAGCACAGATCTCTCGGGAGATACACAGCCACCAGGGTTCGATTCCCTCCAGCCATGAAACCCATTGGATGATGTTGGGCAAGTCGCATGCTCTCAGCCTCAGAGGAAGGCAATGGCAAACCCCCTCTGAAGAAATTTTGCAAGGAAAACCACAGGATAGGTTCCCCTTATAGTCACCATAGGTTGAAAACGGAGATGTCATGTGTCTCTCCCACATAATCCTGGAATCTGTGCATCTGATGATATCCATGAAAGTTTATTCTAGTAATTTTTTTTTTCAATCTTAAAGGTGCGACAGGGTTTCTCTGTGGTCTAAAGCACACTGCAGAAATCATCCAGTTTGAGACCACTTTAACTGCCCTGGCTCAGTTCTGGGGAATCCTGGGAATTGTAGTCTATTGTTGCACCAGAGCTCTTTGACAGAGAAGGCTCAATGTCTCATAAAACTACAGTTGCCAGAATTCCTTAGCATTGAGCCAGAACTGTCAAAGTGGTCTCCAGCGGCATAATTTCTGCAGTGTGTTTTGGACCTGTATCTCTTTTATGCTCAAATAGACGAATACAGCTGCATCTTTGAATGTTTCTTATTTGCTTCAATATTTATTTATTCATTCTTTCCATTTATACCCCACCTTTCTCTGACCAAGGGACCTAAGGCGTCTTTAAAACAGAAGTTGGCGAAAATGTGCATTGCAAAAGCTAAAAGAACAACTGTAGTAACTTGATTCATTGGACATTACAGCTTATATCTTATATACTTCAAGAAACTTCGGCTGTTGGGTTTTTTTGCAGAACAAGCTGCTGTTAAAGGCATGGGAACTATCTCCGTTCTTTTTCCTTTTTTCCTGGACAGTTGGGAATGCTAGCGATGAGTTCCCATCAATGCCATTGAAAACCCTTGAATCAGAAAAGTTGGCATGTGTTTCTCCAAGCAAACCCTCACCTCCCGGTCTCGTCTTCATAGGGCATTCTTTGTTTGGGATTTGTTTACACTGTCCAAAAAAGAGGAGGAAAACTTTTGGTAATGAAATCTTAATTAGAGCAGGCTAGCGGCCAGCCGTCCATGGAATAAATTCAATGAGTTTGAGGGACAGACATCAGTGTTTGGCAGTGGAGACATAGGTCAGCCTCAGCAAACGTTGTGAGACTCCGTAAGACGATGTGGAGTCATAAAAAAGGCTCCTCATCCATTATCCAGGACAGACATGGGGTACCTTTGGTCTTCCAGATATTTTGGACCAAAGCTTGGGAAATTATCTGGACTCTCACCCCCTAAACTCCCAAGTCAACCTAGCCATTGTGTCTACTGGCTGGGAGTTCTGGGAAATGTGGCCCAAAAAGGAACTCGGATAAATGCCACTTTGGACTGCAGCTCTCAGAATCCCTTACCATTGGCCATGTGAACTGGGGAGTCTGGAAGTGGAAGTCTAAAAGAGCAGGCCAAAGAGTATTCGCTGCTGTTCCAAGACCTGGAACAGCTTCCATTAAGTAAAGATGGGAGTTTATCACATGAAGGAGATCGGGAGTTTATCCCGTGAATATCCCAGGGAAAATTGTGTCATTATACGTAACGATTTCACAAAACCCACCATTAAAATGGTCGCAAAGAAGCATTAATGCGCATCTTTTTATTTTCAGGATTTCAGCTACAATGCATTTCCAATATCACTTTATTTGCGCAAATGCCTGTGATAATCACTCGCCATTTCCGCTTCATTTGCGGGATGCTTTCAATGCGCTTTAATCTCTCTTGAATGTCGACATCAGCCCCAGTGTGATAAACTCCTTAGAGAAATTGCGGCCCTTTAGATGGTGTTGGGCAGCAACTCCCATCACCCTTACCGTTGCTATTGTGGCTAGGGATGATAGGAATAGCAGGCAAAATAACATCTGTAGCATTTCACAGCCATGGAGCTCCAGATATTATTGGGCTTCAGTTCCCAGAAATCCCAGCCAGCATGGCCAATGGTGAAGGATTCTGGGAACTGAAGACTGAAACTGCCCTGATTGACAACCGACAGACCAGAAGTGATCGCAGGGCTGGCCTTTAGGAAGAATAGGGTTGAAGACTTTGGATGACAGTAAATGGCTAGCGATTTACTTTGTTATGACTGTAATTTTAATGTCAGGGATAACAGAGATGGGAAGGCGCATATGAGACTCTCTGCTTCATGTGCTACAATAACATGGCCAGATATAGGTTCCATGTACCTTAATTTGGATGAATGAGGGAAATGCCATTTACTGTTCTGCCTCACGCAGCAAAATATCTTGAGCCAGCACTGCAGGGTGGTTGTTCGTTAGTTCAATTTAGCATTTCCAGATAATCAGGGAGAAAAACCTCCCATCCCTGTCTTGCTTCCTACTGCAAGGAGTAGTGGTTTATTAAGCCAGTTTAACATTGCCAGCGAATCAGGAAAATGAAAACCTGGTGTGTGCCTATATCTTTGGGAAGCTTGGGATCAGCAGCTGAATCTATTCAAAGGCTGAGGAACAAACAACTCATGCCGGCCAATGGCTGCAGACCAAGGTGCTGTTAAAGGCACAGGAGCAGAGAAGAGAAAAAGTTGGCAACCATTAGGAGTGGAAGACAAAAATTAGAACACTTCATTTTGTCCCTTAATCCCCCTTTTTATTGGTCCAAACCACACTGCAGAAATAATCCAGTCTGAGACCGCTTTAACTGCCTTGGCTCAGTGCTGGGGAATCCTGGGAATTGTAGTTTATTGTGGCCCCAGAGCTCTTTGACAGAGAAGGCTCAATGTCTCACAAAAGTACAGCTCCCAAAATTGCCTAGGGCAGTTAAAGCGGTCTCAGACTGGATTATTTCCGCAGTGCGTTTTGGACCGTTGTTCTATTTTTTAAAGTGGAAAGGCTATCATGGGTGAACCCATCACTGGATCTGTAACAGGTCCCAAACAAAATTGTTAATAAATTGATTGCATTGGATGTTTTATATTAAATTATACACACAGACACACGTCTGCTCCAGTATTATTGTTCTTTTTAACAGAATATTGACACCGGTAACTTGTAGTAACCATGTTTTTAAAAATGCATCAGTCAAATCCTCTTTTGTTTCCCCCCCAGCAAAATATGGACAATGATTCAGAGGAAGCAGATAAGAGAAAACAAGCCCAGGCCTTGGGAAGTTGACTATCTTTGGTTCACGAAGGATTGCTGGAGCACACAAAAGGTAGGGAGGAAGGCTGGCCCTGCCATCAGGAAGCAGGACACAGCTGTGTCAGGCGGAAGATCCTGGGTGTGTGTCACAGCACAGAGTTAGACTAAGGGCGGAAAAACATTTTAACAATATTCAAATCATGATTTTAAAAAAAAAACATGTTTTTTGAGTATCGAAAAACCTTAATGAAATAATCCCAGACCGATGAGGGATTTATTCTGCAAATGCACAATATTGTTTTGTATGGAAAACAGCCTTTTCCATGTGGGAAACAACATTTTCTGTGCAGAAAATAATTGTTTTAATTACTACATGTAGTATAGAATACACACACAGAGCGATATATTGCAGGTCCAAAACACACTGCGGAAATAATCCAGTTTGACACCGCTTTAGCTGCCCTGGCTCAGTGCTAAGGAATCCAGGGAATTGGAATTTATTGTGGCACTAGAGCTCTCTGGAGTTTATCAGATGGGAGGAATTTCTCTTTATTGTGAATGGAGCCAATTGGAGCCAATCCGAATACACGTGAATTCGCTAGTTTAGCAAATTTATGTGAATTCCAATTGCGTTCAGAATGCATTCAGAATGCATTCCCATTGCCCGAAAATGACTGCCCATTGCCCAAAATTGTGTGAGATGCTTTAATACGCAATAACGTAAACCCCATGATTGCGTTCGGAATGACTTCCCTTTTGACTGAAATTGCGTGAGATATTTTAACACGCAATGACGTGAAAACCCATGATTGCGTTCGGATTGCCATTAGATTATACTTCCAATTTCCATCGTCTGATAAACTCCTCTCCTTTATCATAGAATCATAGAATCATAGAGTTGGAAGAGA
Source organism: Urosaurus nigricauda (assembly GCA_034509955.1). NCBI lineage: Eukaryota > Metazoa > Chordata > Lepidosauria > Squamata > Phrynosomatidae > Urosaurus > Urosaurus nigricauda. The sequence goes on from JAOEGL010000008.1 coordinate 19,403,374, forward strand.
CAGAGAAGGCTCAATGTCTCACAAATTGCAAAACAAACCAGTGCAAAATAAATAAAGAATTTAGTAAATCCACGCATACATATCATGAGGGGAATTTCCCTGATCTATTCTTCAACTCCTATGTAAGTGCCATAAAATTCAGGTGGGGCTTACTCCAAATAAATATGCCTAGAGTCACTCTCTTAAGCCTGGAAAACATTGTCAACACTGCTTGTGTTTGATCCGGTATCTGACTTTTTATTGACCTTTATGGCCGTTCCATTGTAAAGCACTCCATTTGATTATGGTTGCAATCCTGTGCGCAATTACCAAGAGGTAAGTTCCATTGACAATGATAAGACTTACACCTGAGTAGGCACATATTGACTTATCTCTCCGCAATGGTATCAGTTTGATATGACTAAGGCCGATAAGCCAGTGTGGTGTAGTTGTTTGGGCATCCGACTACGACCCTGGAGACCAGGGTTTGATTCCTTGCTTGGCCATGGAAATCCACTGGATGACCCTGGGTGAGTCACACACTCTCAGCCCCATAAACTCCATGATAGGTTGGCCTTAGGGTCCCCATAACTCAGGAATGGCTTGAAGGCACACAACAATAACAAAAGGCTGATAAAGACCCTACGCACACATCGGTGACTCAGATCAAATCTTTAAGATAGATCTCTCCTCTACATACGCATTACACCTTAGCCAGTGACCCCCAAATGGCACTCTTTAAGGGATTTGGGACTTCAGTGCCCAGAATCCCAGACTATTAGCCAACATGGCTGAGGCTTCTACAGGAAAAGAGATTCAACCTCAACATTAGGAGGAATATTCCTGACAATAAGAGCTGTTCCACAGTGGAACACACTCCCTCGGAGCACAATGGAGTCTCCTTCTTTGGAGGTCTTTAAACAGAGGCTGGATGGCCATTTGATGGGAATGCTTTGATTGGGAGTTCCTGCATGGCAGGAGGTTGGACTGGATGGCCCTTGGGGTCTCTTCCAACTCTATGATTCTATGATTCTATACTCTCTCTGAGGTGGGTCTCTTTTCTCTGCTGAACAGGAAAGATGGATAAATGCAGCCGTCTAGATGTCACTTAACTATAGCTCCCATCATCTGCATCATCTGTGGTGAAGTCATGATGGGAGTTGTGGTAGTCCAACAACCTCTGGAGATGCACAAGATCTGCCAACCCAATGAGCAGGCAGTTCCCTGCTTTTGAAAGGGGCTTGCTGTTGCTGTTGTGTGTCTTCAAGTTGTTTCTGACTTATGGCAACCGTAAGGCGATCCTATTGCAGAGTTTTCTTGGCAGGCTTCTTCAGAGGGAATGAAAAAAAAGATGCCTTTGCCATCCTCTGAGGCTGAGAGAGTGTGACTCACCCAAAGTCCCCCATCAACCTTGTTTGAATTCCAGTTCCCAGAATCCCCTAGCAAATTCATATTGGGTGGCATGTGCCTGTGTATCCCTTGGTCTTTCCAACGGGGATTTCTCAGGAGAGCTTCCCAGTCACAGAACCAGTTCTGAAAGCGGCATCCATACTGCGCAAATGATTTTAACTGTATTTCTACAGCGTTCATTGCATTGTATTATGCAGATTTGTTTCAAGGAAGGGGGAGGATAATGGGATTTATTTATTATATTGCATTATATGTTTTTATTGATGTAAGCCGCCTCGATTGTATTGAAGCGGCAGAATATAAATAATAATAATTATTATTATTATTATCATGCTCTTCGACATCACTTGAACTGCTGTGGCTCAGTGCTATGGAATTCTAGAGGGTTGCAAGAAACTATGCATCCCAGAATCCCATAGCACTGAGCCTTGGCAGTTCCAAGTGGTGTCAACCCAGATTCTTTCAAATCAAAGCTTATTTTAAAAAATAGAAACAATAGAAATGCAATAGAGACATGGAATAGTCATGGCAATGCATGCTTTCTGAGTGATGCTCCAAAAGGAGGATCTTTGGGCATCCCTGCTGGGGAGGATGTTGGGATGGAGGACAGGTCCTGGAAAAGGAGGACGTGTCTGGTCGCCCTGGGTGGCCAAGGGGGGGGGTCTGGCCCCCTCCCCTCAAAGCCACGCCCCTCGGATTGGGCTGGATGCTGATTGGATGCAGAATATACTCCCCCCTCCCTCACCTTGTCAGCCCTATAAAAAGCCCAGACTGACATCATTCAGAGGCTGAAGCTGCTGCTGCTGGGCTCCAGAGAAAGAAAGAGAGAGAAGGGAGGAAAGAAAGACAGGAGGGAGAAAGAAAGAAAGAAAAGAGCAGAGCAGAGCAGAGCAGAGGGAGGCGAGGCAGACAAAGGTAAACCCTGGGCCCCAAATCTGCCCCCCAAAAAGGGGGCTTTCACCCACCCACCCCCAATAAAACCCATTCATTTTTTAAGGGGGATTTACCTTCCCAAAAAACAAAACCCTAATGATTTTATTAAGGGGGCTTTAACCAAAAAAAGCAACCCCATTAATTTTACTAAAGGGGGAGGGGGGCTTAAACCACAAAGAAAACCCAATAAAACATGATGATGTTACACTATGGGGGCTTTAACCACAACCCCCCCTATAAAACCCATTCATTTTTATTATTAAAGGGGCTTTAATCAAAAACTGCCAATAAAATCTAATAATTTTTAGATTTTTAACCAAAAATTCCCAATAAAGATAATGTTATTATGGGGGCTTTAACCAACCCCCCCCCCCCATAAAACACAATAATTTTACCAAGGGGGCCTTAACCAAAAACCCTAATAATTTTATTAAGGGGACCTTAACCAAAACCACTAATAATTTTACAAAGGGGGCTTTAACCCAAAAACCCCCCCCCAATACAACCCTAATAATTTTACTGGGGGGGGGGGCTCTAGGCAAAACCCCTCAATAAAGCCCAATAAGTTTATTTCATGGTCTTTAAGGGGAGGGAAAACCTAATAATTTTACTAAGGGGGCTTTAAGGGGGGAAAACCCCCATAAAACATAATACTTTTTCTAAGGGAGCTTTAACCCAAAACCCTCCATAAGACATAATTTTACTAGGGGACTTTAACCAAAAATGCTAATAATCTAAATAAGGGGGCTCTAACCAAAACCCTCCAATAGAACTCAGTCATTTTATTTGGGGGTCTTTAGCCAATACCTCTCAACCGCTTGATGCTTGTATTAACCCCCCTCTCTGCCTTCTTTTCTTTCCCTGTCTCTCTGCTCAGCTCCTTGGCTGCTTCTCCTTGGCCCTTGCTTTTCCCTCTGGTTCCTGGCTCCTGCTTCTTCCCACCGCCATGACGTCGAACGGGACTTCGGAGTCGCTCCAGATCCAGTTCGGCTTGATCAACTGTGGCAACAAATACCTGACGGCGGAGGCCTTTGGCTTCAAGCTCAACGCCTCGGCGCCCAGCCTGAAGAAGAAGCAGATCTGGACCCTGGAGGCCAATGGAAGCGGTGATGAGTCGTCGGGGGCGGTGCTGCTCCGTAGCCACCTGGGCCGCTACCTGGCGGCCGACAAGGACGGTAAGGTGACGGGCGACAGCGAGGTCCCGACGGCGGACTGCCGCTTCCTGATCGTGGCCCACGATGACGGGCGATGGTCGCTCCAGTCGGAGCCCCACCGACGCTTCTTTGGTGGCACCGAGGACCGCCTCTCGTGCTTTGCCCAGACCGTCTCTGCGGCCGAGAAGTGGAGTGTCCACCTGGCCATGCACCCGCAGGTCCACCTGTTCAGCCTCAGCCGCAAGCGCTACGCCCACCTCAGCTGTGGCCAAGGCGATGAGCCCGCCGAGGTGGCGGTCAGCCGCGATGTCCCCTGGGGCACCGAGGCCCTTCTCACCTTGGTTTTCCATGAGCACCGCTACGGCCTCCGCACCGCCGACCACCGCTTCCTCCGCCACGACGGAAGCCTTGCTCCACGCCCTGAACCTGCCACTGGCTTCACTCTCGAATTCCGCGCCGGTGGCAGAGTGGCCTTCCGGGACTGCCAGGGCAAGTACCTGGCCCCTTCCGGCCCCAGTGGCACCCTCAAGGCTGGCAAGAGCCCCAGGCCTGGCAAGGATGAGCTCTTCGCCCTTGAACAGAGCTGCCCCCAGGTCCTCCTCCGTGCAGGCAACCTCAGGAACGTCTCCACCAGGCAAGGTCAGCCAGCCCTTCCTTTCTTCATTCTTTCCTTCCTTCATTCCTTCGCTGCGCCTTTGTTCCTCAGGAAGACAGACCTAGGCAGCTGGGTATGGTTAACTTGGAGAAGAGACAGCCAAGAGGTGATAGGAAAGCCCTGTTGAAGTATTTGAAGGAGTGTCACATTGAGGATGGAGAAAGCTTGTCAGCTCCACCACCTCTTGCCTTCCATTCCTTCATTTCTCCCTCCCTCCCTCCTTCCCTCCATTCATTCCTTCATTGCACCTTTGTTCAATGAAGATGGTGAAGGGTCTGGAAACCATGCCCTATGAGGAAAGATTTAAGGAGCTGGGGATGTTTAGCCTGGAGAAGAGATGGTGAAGAGGTGGTATGAGAGCCCTGTTTAAGTATTTGAAGAGATGTCATATTGAGGAGGGAGCAAGCTTGTTTTCTGCTGCTCCAAAGAACAGGAAACAGAACAATGAGTGCAAGCTGCAGGAAAGGAGATTCCTCCTCAACATTAGGAGGAACTTCTGGCAGGATGAGCTGTTTGACAGTGGAACACACTCCCTCAGAGAGTGGTGGAGTCTGCTTCCTTGGAGGTCTTTAAACAGAGGCTGGATGGCTTTGATTGTGAGTTCCTGCATGGCAAGGGGTTGGACCGGATGGCCCTTGTGGTCTCCTCCAACTCTTGAGTCTATGATTCTCCTCTGGGTTGACCAGTGCCTGCCGTCTTGTGTCAGCCCCTGGCTATCTTTGCCTCCTCTCTAAGCCTCAGGACAAGGGCATCAATAGAGGGATGCAGGCCACACCAGGAGACACCTAAGGGGTGTGTGACTCCACTCATTCATTCACTCCTTGGGTCTGTGTTTCTTTCCGTGTCCCTTCTTCTGTCAGTTCACACATGCCTATAGTCCCTGTGTCAGGGGCTGGGTTTCTTTGCCTTCTCTCTCTGCACACCTCTGTGACATCCTAATAGGTGTGTAACACCATTCCTTCTTTGCACCTTTGTTTCGCCTTCCTTTATCACTTCTCCTCTGGGTTCACACATGCTGGCAATCCCTGTGCCAGGTGCAGGTTTTCTTTGCTTTCTGTCTGTGCACACCTCAACAAGGGCATCAATAGGGGTGTGTGGGTCACACCACGTGACACCATAAGGGGTGTGAGACACCATTCATTCATTCTTTGTGTCTGTGTTTCTGCTCCATGCCCTCTCTTCTGTTGATTCACATATGCCTATAGCTTCCGTCAGGCACGGGGTTTTTCTGCCTTCTCTCTCTGGGGACTTCAGGTTGCCTGGGGCTGGGGCCTCGACTCATTGGAGTAGACCTACTGAAGCAAATGCCCTTAAGGCACTAGCTCTCCTTCTCATCTTGGAAGCTAAGCAGGGTCAGTCCTGCACAGGGATCTTGTAGCACCTTTGAGACTAACTGAAAGAAAGAAGCTGGTAGCCTGACCCTACTTCCTCAGATGTATGTAAGGGGTCAGCCCTGGTTAGTACTTGGATGGGAGACCACCAATAAAATCAAGTGCCTGTAGGCTATATTTCAGAGGAAGGAACTGGCAAAACCACTCCCTAAGAAAACCCAATGGGGTTGCTGTAAGTCAACAGACAGCTTGGAGGCACATACACATCGAATCTATGGATTTACTTTACCATTCAGCAATTGATTGAATAAGTCTACTCTAGTTGGGACAGGCCATCAGGAGGCCAGTTCCCATGGGAAGGTGATTTCCTTTCTATCTCTCCCTTGTCTTTTTTCCTAAACCCTGTGTTGACCATTCAAGGTTGTGCATTCACAATGTTTCACAATGCCCAAGGCTGTGAAGTCAGCAGTTGATCTTTTTTTGATGTTGGTGGTGGTGGTGTTTAACCCTTCCTTTTGGTTGGCCTTATGGTTTGAGATTGGCTATGTGAGTCAAGGGAGGCTGTTAGAAGGGGTTGGTACTTCATCCCTTCCCATTACCTGACCCAACAGTATGATTCACACATGCATAAGGTTGCTGGGTTATACGCTTGGGTTCCTCTCCTTCTCTGGTTGGCCATTTGAGTAGATAGTTTCAAAGACTTTCTGTCCAAAGATGCTTAGAGCTTTGGCCATTCACCCGCCCAGAATGTACAAAGCGATTTGATTTTTTGAAGCCATCAAGAAAGGAAGAGGTCTATGGGGATCGGCACATCTTGGGATGTCATTGTTTGAACCTGAAGCAGGAAGGAAACCAGAGCTCTGTTCTGCTGCCCCCTCTCTGGGCTCCGGACTCCCCACTTTGATTTTTAATTTTATAGTTTGTCATTGGACCGCCTTTGCAGTGAAGAGGTGGTTTGCCATCTTGAAAATAACAAAGCTGGCCTGCAGCGTGGGCTTTGGAAACAGCCACCAACCCAAGGCCACTCCTTTGGGATGCTTCTTGTTAAAAGCTGATCCATTTTGATGATGCTGCCTGTTAAAATACATAACATTTGTCATTCCTTCCAGCTCTGAGCAAGATTTCTAGCGGATGCGAGTCCCTTGAAAGAAGGGACAGAGCGGAAGGAACCTCCCTCTCCCATGGGCTGAAAAATTGTATCTGATCTTACTCTTGTATTTCACTAGAAGTGACCAGGGGCCCTTTAAAAGATGGTGTTCAAAGTTGGTGCTCCTGTGGTGCAGGGTACATGAGAGGTTGCTAAGTACTGGCTCCCCAAAAAAGCTTTTTCCCAAAAAAGCTTATGATCATGGTCATTCTTGAGAGCCAATGCTGGACGGAATGAAGCAGCAGTTTGTTTTATTCCTTCTCTTCTCTCAAACCCTTTGCTCTGTTGTTTTCAAAAAAATGTGACTGCCTGCCACACATTTGTCTCTCCTCTCACCCCACTCCATTGGGATTTGGGGGACATGAAGTCAGGGGCTGGGACTATATCTTACAAGCCCTTCTTTGTCCTCGGGGGTCTCCGCAAACACGTGGCAAATGGAGACGGGTTGGAAATTCAGATGATCACACAACTCCCCTGTCTGCAATGTGTCAGAGGCAAAACAATCAAAGAAAGGTGCCCCCCAAACTAGCCCTGGAGATGCACACTTTGCCACCCACTTATTCTTTTGCCTCTCTTTCTCCAAATTGCTGCCAACCTTTCTTTTCTGCATCTCATTTTTCTCCCTGCAGCACCATGAGTCTATTCTCTCTCTCTGCTTCAACTCCCCCTTCCCAGCCCCTTATTGTTTGTGGCCTAATAAAGCCCTAAGTTAAGAGCTTCCAAAATCAGCCTTTCCCACCTCCCAAAAAAGCCTGAGAGGCAAATTTAACCCATTCTTTCTTTACCTCTGAAGAACCTCCCTTTATGTTCCACAGGGCTTTGTGTGTGAATGGCATGGTACAGCAGTTGGGCTGGATTTGGCTATGCTGAGACCCCCATAACAGTAGTTAAAGAGAGAGAAGGAGAGTACACTCAGTAAACTTGAAATCTGGTTTTAAAAATGTATGTGTGTGCATATAAAGTGTGGATGGATGGATAGATAGATTAACGTTAGGTTCATTTTATTTTGGAGACCTTAAAGTATAGCTTTGGAAACTTGTGTGTAAATCTGGTTTGCTGTTGTTGTGTGCCTTCAAGTCGTTTCTGATGTATGGCGGCCCTACCATGGGGTTTTCTTGTCAAGTCTCTTCAGAGGGGGTTTGCCCCGGCCATTCTCTGAGGCTGAAAGAGCATGGCTTGCCGGAGATCACCCACTGGGTTTCTATGGCTGAGCTGGGATTTGGACCCTGGTCTCCAGTCGTAGTCTGTCACCCAAACCACTAGGCTACATTGGCTCTCATAAATCTGTACAAAAGAATCTTGTGGAATAAAAGGATGGGGTGGCCTATGTTCATGTTTTAAAGCAAGAGGTGTCCCCGCCACCCTTGGAGTAAGCAAAGAGTATGCCAAGTGCAAGCATGTGCATCCTATCTTAGCATCAGTTTAACCCCCCCTGAGCCCCAGCCACGTGGTACTCCATCCTCTTGCCAGACCTTTCCTTCCCAGCAGCCTCTTGGTTCCTTGCACATGCCTTCCCCCCCATCCATCCATTCCTACTTCTAGTAGCACCCCACCCCCTGCTTTTCTCTATGCTGCCTTCTGCTTCTGCCTTCCTGGGCTGTGCTCTTACTACCCGCTGTGCAATTGTCCAGGCTCTGCCTTCCCCTAGTTGTCTCCTTCTTCTCTTCCCTCCTCCTAACTTACAACTGCTTGATCAGACTCCCTGAAATGTTGAGCCATTGTGGTGGTGCCAAACTGCTTTATGGACTCATGCACCCGCACATCTCTTACGCTGGGCATTTGGCATGCGTTGGATCAAGAGAGAATAAAAATATGGATTATTTTTGTCCACAGATTTAAAAAACCATCCATGGCCTGAAAATATTCAAACAATAGTACTAGAAATTCCAGAAACAAACCTTGTTTTACCTTGGTGGTAGAACTGAAAGATATAGCTGTGTTAGTCCATAGACACAGTAAGTAGAGAGATCTTGTAGCACCTTTGAGAGTGACTGAAAGAAAGAAGTTGGCAGCATGAGCTTTCCTAGACTTCATTCTACTTCCTCAGATGCATTCCATTAAATGCGTACAAGATCTCTCTACATACTTGGGTTTACAGTACTTTGTTTTATATAAGGGACACCATTTCACTACACCAGTGTGTTTTTTGGCACTTGAATATCCACTGATTTTTGTATCCATTGAGGATCCTGGAACCAAATCCCAGCAGATACCTCGAGCTCAGTGTACCTTTTTGCTATGGTTGCTATTATTATGCATCTTCAAGTCATTTCTGACATGTGATGACCCCAAGGCAGGCCTGTCTTCATAGGGTTTTCTTGTCCAGGTTTGTTTAGAGGGGGGTTGTTGTTGCCTTCCTCTGAGGCTGAGAGTGTGTGAGTTGCCTAAAAGCATTCATGGCTGAACAGAGATTTGACCCCTTGTCTCCTAGAATTTTGGTCCAACACTCAAACCATCGCAACACACTGGCTGTACACTACAATAGCCTTTCCCAACCTGGAGCCTCACCCCAAATGTCTTGGACTATAACTTCTACCCTCCCCAGCCAGCATGGTTGTGATGGGGAGTTATAGTCCAAGACCCTTGGACTACTATACCTGTATCAAACCCACATCTGGGGGCTTGGACATGACTCCTTCAGTCTCTCCCATCCCCTTTACTCTCTCTTTCATTCATTCCTTTCTGTTCTTCTATTCTTCCTTCTCCTTTTCATCCTGCCCCACACATTTGCTGCAGCTGTTCTCCCTGCTCTCCTTCTGGCTCAAACCTTATCATGGCTTCTTCCTCTGAGATAAATGCAAAATATTTAAATCTTTATGGGGGTGGAAGTGGGGGGAAATGAAGAACTTAACCATTGCCTTTTTAGCTGCACCAAAAAAAGAAAGAAGAGAGGAGTGGGGGAGTGGAAAGGTTTGCTTTGCAGAAGGAGCTGCTTTTGATCTCTCCTTGAGTCAGCTTTTTAAAAGAGAAAATGAGCCACCAGTCCCCACCCTGCACCCAATATTTCCCACCATTTTCTGTTCACAGCTGCTGGGGATGTCCTTGAAAGGTCCTCTTTTGGAGGGCTGGTCAGAAAAGGGGGTCTTCAGCAGCTTTTCCTTTTTATACCAGTGCCCCACCTTCTCCGGTTCCTACAGTGATGCATTGTAAAGGGCTGGAGAAAGAGATTTCCCCCCTCCTTTTAAGCATCTTCCTTGGGAGAATATCGAAATGAAGGGTGTCCAAATTAAAGAGTCTTCTATTTGATGCAATGGGCAGCTGTCGGGTTTTGGGGGGGGTCTATAGACTTAATTTGGCAAAGCGTAGCCCTGCTGTTGCTTTTCGGATTGTCGTTTTTGGTACATCCCCAGCCAGAAACCTCGGCTCGGTTTCTCTTTTTAAAAATAAGCTGACTCAAGGGGAGATCAAAAACAACCGATTCTGCAAAGCAAACCTTTTCATTAAGGCTCTTTTCCTTCCTTCCTTTCTTATTTGGATGTGGCTAAAAAGGCGGTGGTGGTTTTTTAGTCCTTTCTATCCCTGTAGAGATTTATTAGAATCTTATTACTTTCCCACTTTTTTGTCTTGGGAGAAGCCATAATAGGGACCCTGCTCAGGGATGACTTTTCTGCAGCATAATACACCATTTTCTATTGTAACGTACACGGTGTACAGGCGTGTGCTTTAAAGCACAGTCATCCTGAAAATTTGCGCTCAGAGAATCTGAATTCTGCAACCTGTAAACTGGGACCATTGGCATTTCTTTACTCTTTCAGTTGTACAATTTTGGTCTTTTGTCCAAATATAGGGAGGCTTCAGGACTTATGCAAGGCACTGACTGAATAGAGATGGACAGGTACATATAGGTCCAAAACACACTATAGTCGCCCCTCCAGTTTTGCAGATGTGAGATCCGCAGTTTTATTTGCGAAGGGGTGATGTCCATTACAGTTAATGGCACACCTGTGCGCAGGAGCATGTGGCCGTTCAAACTTATGGACTTGAATATCCGTGGATTTCCAAATTTGTGGGGGGAGGGGTCCGGAACAGATCCCCCATGAATTCAGAGGGATAACTGTACAGAAATAATCCAGTTTGAGACTGCTTTAACTGCCTTGGCTCAGTGCTACAGAATCCTGGGAACTGTAGTTTATTGTCTGGCACCAGAGCTCTCTGAAAGAGAAGGCTAAATGTCTCCAAAAACTACAGTTCCCAGAATTTCGTTGCATTGAGCCAAGGCAATTAAAGCAGTCTCAAACTGGATTATTTCTGCAGTGGGTTTTGGACCACGGAAGCACACGGCAGGTGGAGGGAGTTGTTCAGCCATTTCAGATTTTCACACTAGGAACTTTAAAAAGTACGGCAGCTGAGACTCTCTGAAATCTACATTCTATCTCTCAGTGGTAATATTAAACCCTATTCTTTTTTTTTTCTGCCTTCTGCTTTGGAACACAGGGAAAGGAAATCTTATCTTGAATCGTCCATTCCCCTAGCCTTCTCCGATTCCTGCAGTCTGCAGAATTCTGGCGCTGACACACTTTCATAAATGGATTTTCGCTGAAAATCTGAGTCCAGTGGCCGGTTTCTAAGCTGTGCAGGGCCAAGTGTGTGACCTACATTAAAGTAACACAAAGGCAGCTTTGCCTCTCCTGGCTGCCCCTTCAGCTGACACAACTGTGCACCGAGTCTCCTGCCTGCCTTCTCCCCCTTTCATTCATAGGCTGCATCCACACTGGAGAAATAACCCATTTTGGCACCGCTTTAACTGCCTTGGCTCAAGACTATTTAATTCTAGGAGTTGGAGTTTGTTGTGGGGCCCAGAGCGGAGCTCTGCTCCGCTCTGGGCCCACAACAAACTCCAACTCCCAGAATTAAATAGTCTTGAGCCAAGGCAGTTAAAGCGGTGCCAAAATGGGTTATTTCTCCAGTGTGGATGCAGCCATAATGAACTTTGGAAGCTTGAATGCAGCCAGCAGACTTGCTCATGCAAAATGGGGTCTGGAGTTCTATGGGGAGCTGCTGTGGGTTCTAAGCATGACTGGCTGGAAAGGAATGGTTTTCTTTACTGAAGCATTCCCAAAATGTGTCCCATTGCAGCTCTTATCTTCCCGGTCATCGACCATCTGGAAATGCTAGGGTTGCAGTTCTTCACTTCTGGAGGGCACCAGGTTAGGGCAAGTTTCAACCTGTCTAAGAATTTTCTATGATCTTTTTTGCAGGATTGTTACGTCAATATCCCAGCTTTCTTTTGGCAAGTGAAAGGAGGTACATATTGGGCTCTTCAACACAATGAACTTGTGAGGCTGAAAAAGACTGGCCCAAGTCTCATTCAGCCTCCCCTACCAGTGAGGTTTTGTTACTAAGCGGGGCAGAATTTGAATTTTTAATTCACTCACAACACCACACTTGCTAGCGTCTGCTGCAAAGTGAGACATACAGGGATATCCCAGTTAACAGAAGACTCCATGTGAAAGGGATCTAGGAGTCCAAGTAGACCGCAAGTTTAACATGAGTCAACAGTGCGATGCGGCAGCTAAAAAGGCCAATGCAATTTTAGGCTGCATCAATAGAAGTATAGTGTCTCAGTCAAGGGACGTAATAGGGCCACTCTATTCTGCTTTGGTCAGGCCCCACCTGGAATACTGTGTCCAGTTCTGGGCACCACAATTTAAAAAGGATGTGGGGAAACTGGAGCGTGTCCAAAGGAGGGCAACTAAGATGGTGAAGGGTGGAAGCCATGCCTTATGAGGAGCGACTTAAGGAGCTGGGGATGTTTAGCCTGGAGAAGAGAAGGTTAAGAGGTGATATGATAACCCTGATTAAATATTTGAAGGGATGTCATATTAAGCAGAGGCTGGATGCTTTGATGGAGAGTTCCTGCATGGCAGGGGGTTGGACTGGATGGCCCTTGGGGTCTCTTCCAGCCTTATGATTCTATGAATTCAGATTCTCTCAACCAGCCTGTCCTTCTTTCTTCTTCCGTTTAGTTGGAACGTTTTTTTTTTCTTATTCTTACTATTTTATTTTAAACAGCGTTGGCCTTGAGAGGATGGTGAAGGTCTGGAGGCATACAGACATTCAGTGCCCATCATTCCTGGAAGCTGGAAGTCTGAATCTCTGCACTGCTTAACGCAGAAAGCATTTTGTGGGCGAATGGTACATGGTAGATGAGCAGCTTTTATGTATTTATCTTTAATTCCATTAGCACATCTGAAGAAGTGGATTGAAATCTACCAAGGCTCATGCCAGAATAAATCCATTGCTCTTAAAGGTGATGCTAGATTCCTCTTTCCCTCCCCCAGTTCCTTCTTTATCAGGGAATGGTTTCCAAAACCATATACCTGAACAGCTGGGCATTTCTTTTTTAAAATGCACCGTAGCAGCTTCGGTTTCTGACCTGTGCACAAGTGTGGCACACCTTTTGCCATTTTGCTACGTACCTTGCCACCCACCCGTCACCCTCTTGAGCGGAGCTATTGAGTGCAATGCCTTTTTCTTTTGGCAGATGTGAAACATTTGTCTGCTTGGAAAGAGGGGAGGGGTGGAAAGCAAGGGCTGGGAGAACAAGGCGAGGATTGTGATGGTGAGGGAGAACGAAGCCATTTTGGAGCTTAGTTGGTGAGGTGGGGGGCTGGTTGGGAAGGAGCGGAGGCTCCTGTTTCAGTCCTTTGTCACTATGGAAAACCAGATGTGAGGCAAGCATGGGGGCGGGAGGTTGCCTTCATTGCATTGAGAAATACAGCCCATGCTCAGCTCTGGGCTGCTTGAGAGATGGTTGCAAGCAGCCTATTCAATTCAGTTGCAAACTGCGGAAGAGATGGCCATGTTAGAAGATGGCCCCTTCCCATTTTACTCTGAGGTTACAAATTCAGACATTGCCCACTGCGTGGACTTTATCACACTGGGGCTGATTTTAGCGTTAAAGAGAGATTAAAGCACATTTAAAGCATCCCACAAATGAAGCGGAAAAGGCGAGTAATTGAGCGAATGATGATCAAACCCAATCGCGCAAATAAAGTGGTATCAGAAATGCATTGTCTCTGAAATCCCGAAAGTAAAAAAGATGCGCATTAATGCTGCTTTGTGACCACTTTAGTGGCGGTCTTTGTGTGACGTTGTGTGAAGTCGTTATGCATAATTACATGATTTGTCTGGGATATTTGTGGGATAAACTCCTGATCTCCTTCGTGTGATTAACTCCAATATTAACTTGCCCCTTGTATAGCAACCCAGGAGAGATATCATGATGGCAGATCCTAGTTATTACTAGGGTATCATATAAGCATGATACGTGGCCAATCAAAGCTGCACAGAATATGCCATTCAGATTAAAAACATCAAACGAAGAGCATTATGTACACCCACTTTTCAGGATAGCAGTCTTGCATTGAGATTCTTCCCACTGCTTTCCTGCCCATATCCCCAGATTAGAGACTCAGGACCAGGCCCTGAGACCTGGGAACCCTACCCAAGAACCATCTAATGTGTTGTCATCTCTCCACCCCATGTTTCTTTTCTATTCCAAATATATGATGGCTCTTGAAACTCTTCCTTGCCAAGGCCTCTGACCTTTCTCTCTTTCCTCTTTCAAACATCTGCTCCATGGCCTTGGGCGTGCTGCCCTTTGGAGGCTTCATGACTGGCAAAGGAGTTATACCCAAGCTTTGATCATCCCAAATGTTGTAGTTGGAAAAAGAAAAGAGCTGGCTTGGCATTCCTGTTTCATAAGCCTCATTCCCACTTACAAATAAATCACTTTGTGATCCGAATCAATGGATCGCTTTGGCAGTGGAGCATGCTTCATGCTACATTTGCCCCCATCACATTTTTTTGCTGCAAAATAAAATAACCAACCCATTCCAGCTGGCCAAAGGGCAAATTTAAATCGATCCTGATCCGCCTCTGGTTCACACTTGCGTGGAATCGATTTATCCAAAAAGATGCGGGGCAAATCAGCGTCAAAAAGATGCGGGCTAAATGAGTCTAGAGCATGGCTCCTCTCTGATTTGCTTCAGCGATTCAGTTCAAGTGCGAATCAGGGTCATTTAAACTGGTTCAAACTGATTTGCGGTCTGGTTTAAAAGGTAGTGGGAATGGGGCCTTAGAATATGTGAACTAGTTCTTTTTTGTCTTAAAAAAGGGGGAGGGGTAGTGTGGGACCACCGATCCCAGAATCCCCCAGCCAGCATTTTTGCTGTAGTCCAAAGAAGTAACTTTCCCATGCTTTGTGTAAGGGGGAAGCCTTTTTCCATCCAGAGGAGGAATATATGAAGAGGAACTGACTCCTTCCAAACCAGACCAAGACCGTATATCTACTAGTAGCAGTTAGCAATTCCCTGAAACATGATCCACCTCTCCCAAACCAGGGGAGCTGTTTGCCTTGGTGACTCAACCCTTGTGGCCCCTTCCATGGGCTCACAGCTGGGACACATTTGTTCCTTTGGTTGGCGGTCTCTCTCTCTCTCTCTCTCCATCTTCCCCTCTTCCTTCTGCCCTGAGAGGAAAAAATGATTTCATTCCAAAAGTTAATTAGAGGCACGGCTGAAAACTTGCATGGCCCAGTTTCAAAAGGAGCAGCCGTGTTTGTCTGGCAGAAACAACCGAGTCCTGGGACACCTTAAAGACTTAACAAATCTGTGTCTGCTCTACGGATACATGACCATTCTGGCTAACCTCCAAAGCATCTGAGGAAGTGGGCTAGAGTACTGAAAAATCCAGGCTGTAACAAATGTCTTATCAATAAAAAAATATTATTATTATTTTGCTTTTATAGGGTCGAAGGACACTTTTCCTTCTAACTGTCCACTACCTCCCATTCTAGCCTTTGCTATTGTTAAGGTTGCATATCTACTTTAGTAAGTCATTTAAAAATGGATTGTGTGTCTGTCATGGACGGATAGGCTGGCTGGGTAATTTAACCTTAAAATCCATTTTTGGGGGGGTAGTGTCTTAAAGATTATTAACCTTGTATGGATTTTGCAGTGGTTCCCGGCTTTTTACTTAAACCTGTGAGTATTGAAATACCTGTTAAAACTGTAAGTGGCAAGCATCGTTTTGGGAAAAAGTATTCCGGGGTTTGAGCGAGAAAGAAATGTCCTTTTACTTTGGTTTTTACTTAATGCATTTTTTTTCCGTTATAGAGATGTAATCAAATGTGACTAGTGGATTAATCGGTTAAAACCACAAAGATTAAGCAGCTAAGCCTTCTTAAATTGAGTGATGGGCCTGCTTATTATGCCAGGAAGTGAGGGTGGGGGTGAGATCCGTGTTACTTCATGTCTTGGATTACAATTCCCATCATTCCTGACCAATTTGGGGCTGAAAAGAAGCCAACAACATCTGGAAGCCATTGTCATCAACTCCACTATCTCTTGGTAGTAAAGTGACTCTAGTAATTGAGGAAAAGACATTGAGGCCTCATTCCCGCTTACAGATAAATCGGTGTGCGATCCGAATCCATTCGACAGCGGAGCATGTTTCCCACTACATTTGCCCTGATCGCATTTTTCCTTCTAAAATAATCCACCTGTGGTTCACACTCATGCATGAATCGATTCAAAATGGACCCGCTCCAGCCATCCGAAGGGCAAATTTAAATCTATTCCGATCTGCATCTGGTTCACACTTGCGCAGAACCGATTTATTGAAAGAGATGCGGAAAAAATCAGCGTCAAAAAGATGTGTGTTAAATGGGTCTGGTGCATGTCCTCTTCACCAAATTGCTTTGGCGATTCGATTTAAGTGGGAACCAGGGTCATTTGAACCAGTTCAAACCAAATTGCGATCCGGTTTAAAAGGTAGAGGGAATGAGGCCTGAACAATAGCATTCACATCCGGTTAATTTGTTTCAACAATAAGGTGGCCAAATCTGACTGGTCTTTGCCACTATGGTCAGACGTCCAGTTTGGCTACACATTGCTCACTAGCCATTGCTGGCCATCCCATAAGAAAAGTTCACCCCATCTTCGACAAATGAGCAACCTTTTTTCACATAACGAGTAACAAGCAGAACTAGGGAGTTTATCACACTGGGGCCAATTTGGGCATTAAAGAGAGATTAAAGCGCATTTAAAGCAATCCTGCAAATAAAGTGAAAATGGCAAGTAATTGCGTGAATGACTATCACAGGCAATTGTGCAAATAAAGTGATATCGGAAATGCATTGTCGCTGAAATCCTCAAAGTTAAAAGATGAGCGTTAATGCTTCTTTGTGACCATTTTAATAGCGGGTTTTGTGCGGCGCCGTATGAAATTGTTTTGCATAATTACATTATTTTTTCGGGATATTCACAGGATAAACACCCGATCGCCTTTGTGTGATAAACTCCTAGGAGGGAATGATTTTTGCAATAAATTATTTTGATGACAACTAGTTACTTTTTGCAGTAACTAGCTGGGACAGAGTTACTTTTGGCCTGCATTAGCCATAGTTTCAATTTCTGCTTTCCAGTGGAACAGGAATGGGGTGTCTGCTTGTTACTCATTACTATATATGTGTTGAATGATTCAATATGAGCAATGGGGAGAGTAAGAAGAAAGGTTTTAAAGCTGGGAAGGATTGTGTTGCAATGGCATTTTTTCTCAGATTTTTCCAAGCTTGTATTTGGCACAGGAGTAACTAACTTCTTAGCAATGTGTAACTCTGTGTTACCAATTTGGATTGCAGTATCAGTAACAACTAATGTCGTCTTGGATCAGAACAACAAATAAATGGAATGCTTCCTTTTTAAAATATATAAAGTAACATTTCAAGCCACAATCGTGGAAACTTCCCAAGCTCTGATGTACATGTTTGGGGGGATATGGAGAATGCATACTTGGATATAGGATGTGGAAACCTTCAGGACTCTCCCAGTAAGTTGCTTTTCCTCACCAAACCCCCCAAATTCTTTTATAACATGCAACTTGGTAGCTGGGAGAACTCACCCCTCTCCCTCCAGTAAATTTATTCCGTGTTGTGTAGTGTCTTGGTCCCTCTTTTGTTCCACGCTTGTGGTCTACTGTAATATAGATGACACAAATTCCCCGCTGTGGGGTTCCTGAGTTCAGCTGCACCAAATTATCTTCTTTACCATTCAGAAATAATCAGACAATGAAGGGGGGAAAACAATCTCTCAAAACTGAGAGAGTTGGACTTTGGTGCATTCTTCCGCGGAAGACAAAAAAAAAGCCCTCATTTGAGCCAGGATTGGAATTTGGGGGAGGAAGAGAGCCTTTGTGTCTGAAGAGTGGGGTATAAATACTCTAAATAAGTAAGTAAGTAAATAAAACTTCAGAATGAGGCAACCAGGATCAGAAACCATACGCTGTACATGCATTTTGAGGGTATGACTACATCTGCAGCCATGCATTCATGCAAAGGCCTAGTGAGCAGCTTTGCAAAGAAGGATGGTGGTGGGTGGCCACTCAGAGTGCCTTTTTGTCTTGAGCAAATGGAGGCTGAGCTCCTACTACTCGGCTTTCCTAATTAGTAGCAAAGCCTGGCAGATGGAGATGGGCCACTGAGCATCTGCTCCTCATTATGGATAAGCCACCTCCCCTTTAATTGGACACCGCTGAAGGCGGAAGAGAATGGTGGCTTGTAGAAGGCCTCCGGGTGGGTCTTTTGTCACCTATGGGAAAGTGGGAGAGGTCTGCCCCTTTGCACAGGGAGGGGAGGCCCAGACATATAGGTCTGGGTGATGAGCAAATGCTGGGTGCCGCCTCAAGGATGGCCGAAGTGAGACATCACCAACAAGAGTAGCAAAAGATATTGCCATGTTAGTCTGTTGAATCAGTATGTTGAGAGATCTTGTAGCACCTTTGAGACTAACTGAAAGACTGGAATTGACAGCATGAGCTTTCGTAGACGTCAGTCTACTTTCCCGGATGCATTTAGATGCGTTAAACGCGTCTGAGGAAGTAGGCTGAAGTCTACGAAAGCTCATGCTGCCAATTTCTGTCTTTCAGTTAGGGCCCGAACAGACAGGCCAAAATAAAGGGGCTTCGAGTCACTTTGGAGGTATGCTCTTTAAATGACACACGGATCTTAAGAGGCCAAAAGCTGTGCCAAAGCTGCGCTCCAGTCCTTATCGGCATCATTTAAACAGCATACCTCCAAAGTGATCCAAAGCAGCTTTATTTTGGCCTGTCTGTTTGGGCCCTCTGTCTCAAAGGTGCTACAAGATCTCTCTACGAACTAATGACCTAGTTGGCATGGGCTTAGCAAAACTGACTCTGGTGGACTTCTAGCCCATAGTCCTGCTTGGGTCAGGGGAACTTCTTCTTTCTTTATGTGCCTTCTAGTCAATTCCAACTGATGGCCGCCCTTGTTGTTGGTATTGTCTGTTGCGTGCCTTCAAGTCATTTCTGATTTCATGCTTCATAAACAGTTGCAAAAAAGACAAACAAATCGGTCCTAGAGCAGATCAAGGCAGAAGTCTCCCTGGAAGCCAAGACGACTAAACTGAGGCTGTCGTACTTTGGGCACATCCTAAGGAGGCATGAATCCTTAAGAAAATACAATAATGAAAGGAAAGGTGGAGGAAAGCAGAAAGAGAGGAAGGCCGCATGATAGATGGATGGACTCTATTAAGGAGGTCACAGGTATGAGTTTGCAGGAACTAAGCAGAAAAGTGGAGGATAGGAGGTCTTGGAGATGTCTCTTCCACGGGGTCTCCATGGATCAAGATTAACTTGAGGGCTGTTAACCATAACAAATATGTGTTGTAGAACAGTGCTTCCCAGACTTTGGTCCTGCAGATGTTTTGGACTTCTGCTCCCCAAATTTCTGACTGCTGGCCAAACTTTCAAGGGCTTCTGGGAGTTGTAGTCCCAAACATCTGGAGGACTTGCGTGGGAGATCGTGTTATGGGCCTATAATGGCTGCAGTCTTTTGTGTGTCCTTTTTTTCTGGATGGGGATGTATATTGGCTGTCTCCAATCTGTCGACCACTGTTTGTGTTCCTTGTTTGTTGGCATATTTTAGTTGCCGCTAGAGTTGATTCTGTCTGTGTGGATTGTAGCTGTTCAATTGGAATATAATCTGTCCCTGGTGATTTATTTTCCCAATTTCTCTTAGTTCAGCTTCCACTTCACTTCCTAGAATTTGGGGTGCATTGTCCTATGGTTATTCATATGACCCTAAGGCAATACAACAACAACATTTATTCATCACCCACCTCTCCCTGTGGATCGGGGCAGGGAACAACAAGAGAAAGGGTTTCTTTGTTTTAATGCTCTTAGACTATCCATTATTTTTTGGAGATAACTTTCCCTGAGCTAAATAGGACTCGCAAATAACATTGCAGAGAAATTAAAAGGGAGGAAAATGGAGGCGTGGGGAGAGGCATTTTGTGGTACCTTTAAAACGGACAAGAATTATTTTAGCCCGAGCTTTTGTGCGTTATAATCCACTTCCTCAGACGCATTGACAGAGTACAATATTGCATTCTTATTTCTATTCTGAATCGATCCCCCCCTCCAATGAGGTGAAATGTGTTTTAATGCAAATACCTATGCTCAGGAATAGGTTCATTGGGGACTGTTTGCAATTTCAGGCTGGAATGAAGTGGCGCGGATGTTAACCAGGAATCTGCTTTGCTTTCCTTGTCTGCTGCAGGCACAAGTGTTTGGAGCTGTGGCCTTTGGGGGCTGTTATAACAAAGAAATAATTCTCTTCTCGTGGTGTCCCTGAGGCTCAAAGTTTGGCTATCGCTCACGTCGGAGGCCTCTCTTGCCAGATGTACGCCTTTCCTCCCCCTTCTTTCCTCGTAGCCCATCCTCCCCTTTTCTTCCTGCGATGTGAGTCTCCTCTCCCCAGAGTCGCTTAGGTTTCCCATTCAGAATCAAGCAGACGTTTCCTCTGTTCCTAGCAATCAGAGCTGTAGCAGTGGAGCCAAAGCTATATTTGCACCCATTCAGCTCTTCCAAGTCAGCCAGTTCTCATCAGGCACTACGAAATGTAACTTGGCAGCCACCGAGTTCCTTACTTTTGGATGTTACATCCACACCGGGTTTGGCATCCAGAGGTCCAGATTAGGACTCCAGGATGGCTGGATTGGAACCCAGAGTCTTGAGTTTCAACACCTCTCTTCTTAATAGCTGCTGTTAGATCTACCCTACATTAGTCTTCCTAATCTCCTCTTTAAAGCCACCTAAGCTATCATCTGCCACTTCATCCATATATTATCTTCACTAGACTCAGCTCTGCTGGGTATCCCAGAGTCCTGCTATTTTGGAAGAAGGATAACCAGATTATGAATGATCAGGTTCCTCCTTGGTGTTGATAAAAATGTGAATGGAGAAACCTTTAATGTACTGTATAATGTAGCCTTCTGTCAGCTATTTGTCCATCCAGACTGATGAATGGCAACAGATCCCTGGGGTCTTCCAAAGAGCCATTTGCCCCTTACCTGATCTCGCATTGAAGATGGCAGGGATTGAACTGTGGCCTTCAGTGCACTGTGTATGTGAATCTTGGTTCCTTCCTTTTAATATGTGTGTGTGCCTCCAAGTTGCCTATCGACTTACTGTAACCCCGTTAATTTCATTGGGTTTTCTTAGGAAAGAAATGCTAGACAAGAACAATTGCTGTGGCCTTTGCTGCTTTTGATGAGCAGAATCGACCCACCTTTGTTGTGTTTTCGATTTATGGCGACCCTAAGGCTCACCCCTTTCTTGCGCCATAAAACATAGATCTCTAAGATGGGAGAATTTTCCCCAAATCTGAGAACTGATCCACTAAAATGAGCAATTTCATATTTTAAAATGTTTTAAAAAGTCATTTTTTCCCAAAAAAATAAATAAATTGCAAAAACAAAACCCACTAAATAAATAAATTGCAAAATAAAACCTACCAAGGTTAAAGGTTGTCAATTCTGATAGTTATTTCAATTGTTAAATGAACTGCTTTCAATAGCGATTGACCCCCTCTCTCTTGTTTCCACTTTAGCAGTGGCCACCTTTAGTCAATCTTGGTTATTTGGTTAAGTGTGACCAATTTAACGAATCTGCAGATTAATCCTATTGGATTTGTGCTGGTGCTTTACCATTAGCTCATTATTTTTTCCTTCTCGCAGTCCGATCGCAACATGTTGCGCTAATCTTTGCAAGCTCAGCCTCACCCACTCCGACGTTGCATTAATACGGCAGGACCATCGCTGCCACTTGCTTATCACACAGCCATCGAAGACCCTCCAACATCCATTTTTTTTAAAAAAATGAGAGATTGCTCGACTGAGACTCCTTTCCAAAGCCATTCCCTGCTTCTCTTTGTGCGGAAACAGGGTTTGGACGAAGCACCGAGATGACTGGGGAGCCATATATCGTGTGGTTGCTTAGTAACTGCAGGCAGATCCCAGCTTGAAGGCCTCCGTAATTCTCCTCTTAAGCTTTTGCAGAGCATGAGGGTTAAAGGGGGGGATGCTTCTTGATGGGGTTCGCTCATATAGGAAACCATGGTTTCTTGCTACAAGAATGGACCGTTGAGAGCATGACTGCTCCTCCCCTCCATGCACCAGAGGAAAAAAAGATGAACATTTTGGATTCTCAACTACTGGAGATACTCATGTATACACCTAGAAATTTCGGTAAAAAAATCGACCCAAAAGCTCCCCTTCATGCACCAGAGGAAGAAGGTGAACATTTTTGGATTCTGAGCTACTGTAGATGCTCATGAATAAGTCTAGAAATTTTAGTAAAATTGACCCAAATGCTCACCTTCATGCACCAGAGCAAAAAGATGAACATTTTGGAGTGCTGGAGATACTCATGTATAAGTGATAAATTATTTTGATTTACTTTAGATACTCATATGTCTAGAAATTTGAGTCTAAAAATGACCCAAAAGCTCCCTTTCATGCATCAGAGGAAGAAGGTGAACATTTTTTATTCTGAACTAGCGTAGATACTCATGCGTAAGTCTAGAAATTTCAGTTTAAAAAATCGACCCAAAGGCTCCCCTTCATGCACCAGAGGAAGAAGAACATCTTTGATTTTGAACTATTGTAAAAACTTACGTATGAGTGTAGAAATGTTAATGATTTTTTATTTACTGTAGATACTTATGTGCAAATCTAAAAATTTTACTCCAAAACTGACCCAAAAACTCCTCTTCATGCACCAGAGGAAGAAGATGAACATTTTTTAATGTTGAACTACTGTAGATACTCATGTATAACTGTACAGCTTTTACCCCAAAATTGATCCAAAACATTAGTAACAACAAGCCAGTATCTGAAAAATGTTAGTAACAACAAGCTAGCATCTGAAACCATGGTTTGTCAACAGAATTTAATTGTCTTTATAAAGCCAGAGAATAGGACGTCTTCTATAATGCTCCACCTCATCTCCTATTTCAGTTTCTTCTTGCAAAGATTCGTGAAGCGAAGAGGATGGGCTGGGATTGTTCCCCTGTTTTTGGCTATTGCTGCCTGACTTTGTGCATCGGTAACTGTCCTTAAGATATTTTAAATTATCTTGGCCATTTGCAGGGACAGTTTTGCCTAGTCTAGCAGGATATGAATGTGGAAATTGCTTACTCGGGGAGTCTCCTTTGCTCAAGGAAACGGATGAGGTGTGACCTGTGAGCTGTGGCAATGATGCATGCATTTTAAAGCATTTTGCTTTGCACACTGTGTCAGCAGACCAAAGCGATTGTTTCTTTAATGTGCAGAACGCGCCACCCCAAATGACTTATTCCTGTGGTTCCCACCACGTTCTGGCTCCCCGCAGCACCTGGCGGGCAACAGGTGGCAAATAGGCTTCAAGCTGAGGCCCGGTTAATTTCTACTCGGTTGTAAACCTGGGAATGGGCACCATGAATTATTGTATTATCCACATGAGTGTGCAGCTGGCATAATGTTGGCATGGGTATAAATGCCAACCCCGCAGGGGTTGTGACGTTCTGACGGGCTGAATGTAGATGGAATGCGAGGGCTTGGAATAGGGCAGATCTACTTTAGCTAAGGGTTGCGTTCATACAAGAGAAAAACGTGGGTCTTAGAGGTGTTATGTGACCTTAAAACTGCAGAGTTTAGCATTGTTATTGACAAACTGCTGCAAGTGTGGTTACATACTATTTTGTAACTATACTTTTTTGTGGGTTTTTCGGACTACATGGCCATGTTCAGGAAGAGTTTATTCCTGATGTTTTGCCAGCATCTGTGGCTAGCATCTTCAGAGAATGCATTTCCTGAAGATGCCAGCCACAGATGCCGGTGAAACATCAGGAATAAACTCTTCCTGAACATGGCCACGTAATCCGAAAAACCCACAAAAAACTATGGATGCTGGCCATGAAAGCCTTTGACTGTCCATGAAAGGCTTTGACATGAAAGCCTTAACTTCAAAGAATGCCAGCCACAGATGCTGGCGAAATGTCAGGAATCAACTCTTCTAGAACCTGGCCACTTGGCCTGAAAAACCTACAAAAATTACTCTTTTTACCTGAGAAAACAACTCTCTAGCAATCTTCAGGTCTTCCAGTGCAGCTCTGTGGTTGACATCTGCCAGAAATTGCCCATAGAAACATGCTGGAGGTCCTACAAATGCCAAGTGTTTAATCTAGGATCATCTAGGTTCTCCAGTATGGTCAACTTCTGGCAGAGTTGCAATTGAAACCGCAAATAAATCTGCAAAAGTCAGAGCCGCAAATGTGGAGGGCCAAGTGTACGTTGCCTAAAAACTAACCAGTAGCTGGCTTTCCAAAGCTGTCCCTTCCTTTCTTTGGTCACCCAAAGCCTGAGCTTGCTCCCTCTTTGCACCTTACCCTCTATGGAAGGGCTACAATAACCCATTTTTTAAAAACAGTTTTAAAAACATACCTAGTGCCCCATAGAGCGGATTGACTAGAGAGTAATAGCAGAGCTTGTTTAGTATTCCCTGGGTGCGTCTTTCTTGGAGGCATCAGGCCGGTCTCCTCATCTGTGCTTCTAATTGCTTCTGGTCCCAAGGGAAGGCCCAAATTGGATTGCTCCCTGGAAGTCCCTCTAGGATACAGGGCTGGGGAGCACCTGCGTCTGAGTGCCTCGGAACAATTAATTTATCTTGCGTTGCTGACGGAGATTTGTCACGGCTTGTCCCCAAGAGTCCTCCCCGAGCTAGATCCGCGAGCGTCAATTTGGGCTACCAGCAAAATAGATGGGAGTGGGAGGCTCATGTCTGCATGTTGTATTCTTGACTCGTTCCAGTGCTGCATGTGTTTTAAATACTCATATCGCTTGCTTTAGTCCCGCGATGGGAAACCTTCACCCCTCCAGACGTTGAGGAAATAGTTCTCTCGTCGTACCTCATCTTTAGCCAGTCCGATGGAGGCTGGAGTTCAGCACCTGGAGATCCACAGGTTATCCAGGCCTGGCTTCGTGAATAGCGGTTGGGATTCTTTTCTTAGTCCACGTGGTTTCCAAATGTTTTGCGTTCAGCCCAGTTTGTTCGCTCACAGAATTGCTTGCATTGCTTTTGCATTGCACATCTCTTACAAAGGATGGCAAGGGGTTTTGGGAAACTGTTCCAGGATGGCTACCCGGTTTGTGTGTTACTCTTTCCCATGGTGGGCAGCTGCGGTGCCTCAGATGTTTAGGGCTTATATCTCCCCATCGGCCATAAGAAGATGGTGAGGGGTTATGCTCCAAAAGCATCTGGGGGTCCACAGTTGTCCATCTTTGGTTTAACTAGCCCAGTATGCTGCTGGTCTTTTATTTCTCTGTGATAGGGTTGTCAGCTGGAGAGGATGCTGTTGCCTTTAATGGTTTTATAGAAGAGGGAATTTTAGTAGGTGTTGCTTGTTCTGCAGCCAGGTAACAAGCAGTAACTGCTGAAATTCCCTCTTCTACACAACCATTAAAGCTATAGGAGGAACTCTACTCCTATGTGTGAGAGGCATTTCCCTTTCTACTGTAAATCAAAGAGATAGCTGTGTTAGTCTTTAGAATCAGTATGTAGAGAGCATGCAGATGAGCTTTTGTAGCCTTCAATCTACTTCCTCAGATGCATTTGGTGGAATGGAAGCCAGGAATGGACAAGAAACGTGCCCAGGTATATATATATATATGTCTGTGCATGTCTTTCTACTCCACCAAATGCATCTGAAGTCTAGGAAAGCTCATGCTGCCAACTTCTTTCTCTCAGTGAGCCTCAAAGGTACTACAAGATCTCTCTACATACTGATTCTACAGACAAAGGAGTTTATCATACGACGGAATTTGAGGGTATAATACAATGGCAATCCGAACACAATCATGGGGTTTCACGTTATTGCAAATGAGTGTATCTCACGCAATTTTGGGCAATGGGAAGTCATTCCGAACACAATCATGGGGTTTCACGTAATTGTGTATTAGAGTATCTCACACAATTTCAGGCAATGGGGGGTCATTTTCGGGCAATGGGAAGTCATTCTGAACGCATTCTAAAACGCAGTCAGATTTCACGTAAACTAGCGAATTCATGTAATTGTGAATTGGCTCCATTCGCAATTGAGAGAAATTCCTCCCATGTGATAAATTCCTAATACAGCTATATCTTTGAATACTGTCAATCAGGATGCCGATTTAATGGACTGCTGTTTTTCTGGTCCAGAATGGCTTTGTAAAAGGAGATGGAGAGGAGAGCTCCGACAGTCATCCTCAAGAGTCTGGCCCAGTTTGAGTCAGAGTCTGATGTAATGTGTGTACCAATGTAGTAAAGCACTCCTGCTGTTGTTAACCAGAGAAGGCTGCTCCTTCTCTGCAGTTCCATGGCCTAACCTTTACACAGCTTCCTTGATGCTTCCTTTGCCTTCCTGGGGAAATCTATGAAAAGGAGTTAGATGCCGCCTCCTCCTCCTCCTCCTCCAGTCTTCT
Source organism: Urosaurus nigricauda (assembly GCA_034509955.1). Taxonomy (NCBI): domain Eukaryota; kingdom Metazoa; phylum Chordata; class Lepidosauria; order Squamata; family Phrynosomatidae; genus Urosaurus; species Urosaurus nigricauda. The sequence continues at coordinate 19,429,782 of JAOEGL010000008.1, forward strand.
GTTTCTCCTCTCTTTCCACCCGGTTGCTTATCTCTCTTTTTTAAAATGAGGACCGTTCTTGCAGGACTACCAGACAGGGAGATCGTCTGGCTTCTCTCAAGGCTGGGCCTGGCCTTGACAAGGCTGGCAATTCAAAGTCTGCCTGAATTGTTATCTGCAGCTGCAATTCTCTGCGGATCCAAACTGGAAGGCAGTGAAAACGCGCCCCTTGAGTTTGTGTGGGAAGCTGGCCTCGCCTGGTTTGCGCATCAGCACTAAGGGACTGTTGAAATTCATGACATGCCGGGTTGACAGTCAAGAAGGAGCTGCTGACAAGTTAATGCTCTACCTAAAATACCAAACGAAAGTATCCGTTTCAGTGAACGCAACCATGCATTGCCCTGAAATATGGTCCATATCCATAAATTACATGATGCCTTTGTTTCTGACTTCACGAGGGGCCTATACCACAAAATACAGGGTTTTTTGGGAGGAGGGTATCTTGCACAGTCTTTATATAAAAAAGAAAAGCTCTCCGACCCTCAAACAAGGGACATCCCATATAATAAAGGACACCTCGCAATGCTATGAGGTTGACTGTTGTGATCAAGGTCTGGAGCTTTTTTTGCTTGCAGAAGGTCCCAGGGTCGTTTCTCAGCATCTCTAGGCAAGTCTGTAGGAAAACCTCTTGTCTGAAATTGTGGAAGTTTCTTCCGGTCAGTGTCGACAGTACTGGGCTAATATTGATAAAGTATAAGACAGAGATGAGCAGTTTCCTAGCAATGTATACTTTTTGTATGCATTTTCCCCTATCCTCCTCCTTGGCTCACAAGTATCAAAAATATATGGCTTTGAATTGTCAGCGCAACGTGTCCCATTCCATATTTAGTCCAAGGAGGTGGAAAAGTGGGTGTTTTTGCATTAACCCTCACAACATTTCATCCATCCCTGGTAGTGGATCTTTTTTAGTCTGGTTTTAAGCAGCGGAGTGGTCTTGTCTGTCTGGTTTCTGAGAGACTAGTAAGTGACTCATGTTAAAAAAATTTTGCAGACCTTGTGACCCTCACTCAACTCTCTTTTTTCTTCAGTCCCCTCAAAGCACTGCGGTGCCAGAGCTCCAGCTACATTCCTCTCTGAGGAACCCTTGTAACCCGATTCCCCAGCTGGCTTTTGGGAAGGGCTGGAGGAATTTTTTGCAGGATTTACTCAGTCCTCTTTGCTTGCATTTGGGGTTCTCACATTGGGACAGGGGACACCTGATCCTGCAGCTCTCTTGGTGTTGGTTGACTGTAGTGCCCAGGATTGCTCACTACTGGATAGGCCAGCTGCTGGGACTTGCAGTCCACCGACTGCTGAAAGGCTGCATGGTTTCCACCCCTGCACATCTGGAGGGGACTGCATTTCCCATTGGCCTGAACTGCCATCTGAAGGACTGCATGATTTCCACCCGTGCACCAAATGTTCTTGGATGGTATCTTCCATCAGCCCTAGCCAGTGGTGAGAGGTGATGGGAGTTGCGATCCAGCAGTGGCTGGAGGACTGCATAATTCCCATCCCTGCACTAGATGACGATGGACTACATCTCCCCATCATCCCGAGCCAGTGTTAAGGAGGCGCAATCCAGCAACATCTGGAGGGCCACCTCTTCTCCACCCTTGCTCTAAATCAGTGATTCTCAAACTCAGGTCTTACAGATGTTTTGAACTTCAGCTCCCAGAAGCCTTTAGCCATCTTGGCCAATGAGTTGGGATTCTGGGAACTAAAGTCCAAAATATCTTGAAGGCCAGAGTTTGGGAATCAGTGCTCTAAATGGAGTTTCCCAAACTTTCTGGAGATGGAGATGGGAAGTGTTCTTGAATTCCCTCACTGGGTTCCATGGGAGAGGCATGGGCTCACCTTTGCAATTACAGGACTGACTTAGTCAAAAGGAAGTTTCAAGATTCCTAAGAGGCTCAGGCTCGCCATGAACAGAGTGGGCAAAACTATAGTGTCCCAGGAAGGGGGGGGGGACAAAAAGGCCATCCAGCTGTCCCTCAGATGACTGAGATCCTCTGAATACCAGGGACAAGCTAGAGGGGTGTGTATGTGTGGATTCCATGGCTTCGGGCTGATGTTCTTTCTTTAAAAGGAAGGTGCTGGATTACTCCATTCCAGCCTAAGAAGTGATGAAAATCCTTCCGTTCCTTAATGCTCCAACTTGCATTCCCAAAACAGCCACCCAGCAGCTGGTTTCCTCCTCCTGCTGCAACAATTCATGGGAAGCCGAGACTTCTCTGGTGCAGCTGTCCCGTGTGAGGCTCAGCTTTCTTCCTTCAGATTATTTTTTTGGCTCCGGACGGTTCCTAGAAGTGAATCTTTCCCCCTGCGTTCTCTTGGTTTAACATTGGAGAGCCACCTGGCAGATTGAAGTTGATTTTGTCACTCATGGCATCGGACTAGAATGAGTGGGATGTCGAGGAGCTTTATTAAGACAGCTGGATGACCTCAGAGTATTTTTAATTTTCTAAATTTTTAACAGTATTTAGAAAATGGGTCCCTCGCTGTCATTTCAACCTTTATTTGTACATGGCAGCAATTTCAGTCTTCAGAGTACATAAGACAAATCCATATATTCATAGCACCAGGCTTCTACTGGTGAGCTTTTTAAATAATAGCACCCAAAGTGGACAGCTTCACATGGACGGCTCTGCAACTGGACTTTCTGGTGCCCTTCGGAGCCAAAGGGTCAAGAGAGCCGCTGCGTGTGTCCTCTCGCCTCTGCAAGTATTTGGAGGGGGAAGCGTGCCAAATATGTGAGGGTTGGTGGGTTGTCTTTGTGTCTTTTGGAGGCTGCCTCTGCTGACGGAGCACTTTCGCTCCAAATCTTGGCTGCTGTGAGCACTGTTTGTGTCGTCTAGCTTTCCAACAAACAAGATTGTTTGGGCAACTCCTTGTAACATGCTGGGCTGGAGGAGTAAATAAAGCTTGAGAAGTTCTCTCTCTGAGAAGACCTCTCTAGGTCTACTTCCCCTAGATCTCAACGCTCTACTTCTTCACTGTGTGTATCTTTTATATCACCAACTTTCAAACTATCTGATGGGGGGAAACTGGCAGTTTTTGCCCCCCAAACACCAGTAACATCTTTGTGACTACAATTGCTTCTTTCTTTCCTGGAAATTCATCAGGGCTCGGCAGCTGATGGCTTCTGAACCAGCACTGGTCCATAGACCATTACTTTGAGTAGTCTTAGATAAAACCAGCACTCTTTCCATGGTGACCCCCAAATTTCTCATTTGTGATTCTATGCAAAAATGCCCTATTAAAGCCTCCCTTATGCCCAAACCACTAACCTCTGAGAGTACTGTATTGGTGTATTTTTTTCTTCAACAACAAATGTTTAATCCATTTAAATGCCCCCCCCCTTTTTTTTTTGCTAGAATCATCCAAAATAAAAATATGGCCTATAACCCATAGTATGAAAAGTAGCTTTGCCAGCTGAGATCAAGGACCACACATTGGCTGGCATCCTGTTAGTAACTTACTCTTTTAAGTCAACTTTTGCCACAGCATGACGGAGGTATTCTGCTGACGGCAGAGGAACCGGAGTTGCACGTGCAGCAATGTTGTGCATTGTATGTTGTAACTGTGCCACAGCACCCAGTCAGTGCTCTGTATATGGATGGGCTGCATAGTGCTGGTGTAGCGTATCTCCACATGCCGACGTTGGACTGCAGCCATTGACCAAAATCCTGTTGTAGCCCTGGCTGGAGCAGACCTCACTGAATCCATTAGATGTTATTTGTGTGTTGAGTCTCCATTTAACAATTGGTTGAATGGGTCTACTATATCTGGGACTAACAAAAGATGCTAGCGTGTGCAATAATCTGGTGTTTGTCTCCAAGATTTTACATGGAAGTGCTCTCATGGGTGCTGGCGACAGTTGATGGCTATCCTTCAGAGATGGCACAGGCCCCTGGATGGTGCTGAACATGAGAAGCCTTGTTTCTGGGCATGTTGGATTACAACCGATGTCTTCACTAGCTACTGAGAGACATGTATACCTTCTTTGCAAGCTTGAGGGCTAGAGCCTTTTCGCCATGAAGCAGCTTGGGTAAACATAATAGATCAGCAAGAGTCTTGAGCAAGTATAGCAAGCTATAGTTAAGGGTTTTGTGCTTTCCAGGCTAAAAAGATCATCGGATGTTATCGCAGTTCTTCACCGAGACATGGTTCATGGTTGACTTTGCCCAACTCAACTCTCTTTCTCTTTGCTTCCCATCTAGGGATGGACCTTTCAGCCAATCAGGATGAGGAAGGTGATCAAGAAACCTTCCAACTGGAAATCAACAAAGAGACCAAGAAATGCACCTTCAGGACTTATACTGGGAAATACTGGACCCTCACCTCGAATGGAGGGGTGCAGTCCACTGCCTCGACTAAGTGAGTCCTCCCATAGGGAAGTGTGGTGGGTTTTTATGACCCACTTGAGGTTGTGGGGCTATAACTCCCAAGACCCTTTACTGGTGGGGGGGCATACTGGCTTGCAGTGATGGGAGTTGCAGTTGTAGAGCTTACCAAATTGTGACTTCTGGCTGCTGGTTTTCCCAGGACAACTGAGAGCTGACTCACTTGTTGCATAAAAGCAGAGTAAGAGCTGCATCCCACCCCTTTCTGCGAATGGATCATAACAGCCTTATGGTCTAATCCTACCTCCCCTTCAATGTAGCATAAATATCCGCATGCAGACTGAGCATATGTACGTTCCCCTAACTTACTGTAAAGCCCCTCTGTATGGCCATTCTGTGTGGGACACTTAAACATCTTCAATAGAATTCCAACCCATTAGACTGAACTTGCATAAGTGTTGACTTCCCAAGTTCCCATTGAGTCAGTTGGTGCAGTCAAGTTGGGATTTAAAAATTTATTTATGCTATTGCCATCCACAATTGTTTTGACCAGACGTCATCCTCTTCCTGAACATGTCCTACCTTTCAGCCTTCTGACCAGGAAGATTTCCAAAATGTCCTCCATTTTGAGTGTGGTTGACACCCGGCGCAAATGTGGGCACCCGTTCTCTCTGTTGTGGAAAGCTGTATGCAAGGCACAAGACCCTGTTGTGTCTGAATGGCTCTACTGCTCTGTACTTGACTTTTATGCAACGTATGAACCAGCTCTCCACTGCTACTTAGCCAGAAGCAAAGGGTTGTGGGGACGCTGCTTTTCTAGGTCCTCTTTCCATCTTCATGGCATAACTGCTTGGTATCTCTCTCTCTCTCTCTGTATGTGTGCCACAGCAGGAATGCCAACTGTTACTTTGACATTGAGTGGCGTGACCGGCGCATCACACTGAAGGCAGCCAACGGCAAATATGTTACAGCAAAGAAGAACGGACAGCTTGCAGCCACTGTGGAAACCCCTGGTAAGAAGCCTTTGTCCCATTTGGGTGTTAAAGGTGTAAAAAAGCCCCATCCCCCCAATTTTGTCACTCACAATGAGAAACGTTTATAATTCAGGACTTTTTTTTTTTTTTGCAACCCCTCCCAAAAACAATTGTATGAGAAAACCTGGATTTTGTGCAAAATAAATCATTTTCTGCACAGAAATCCATTTTGCACAAATGAACGTTTTGCAAAAGTAGCAGAAGTGATAGAAGTAGCAGACTCCCTGTTTGGCTACTGCAGCATTTGGGAGGAAAAAAGGACTTCTAGGCATGACCGAGTCCTTGTTGTTCTTTGTGATGAAAATAAAGGTGCCCCAGTGTGTGTTCTCTGCAAGCTCAGCCAATACATCTTTCCCTCCTTCCCTTTCCTGACGGACAGGTGAGACAGAGCACTTCCTCATGAAGCTGATCAACCGGCCGATCATTGTCCTTCGGGGAGAGCATGGTTTCATTGGCTGCCGGAAGGTGACTGGCACCCTGGATTCGAATCGCTCCTCTTACGATGTCTTTCAACTGGAGTTCAATGACGGAGCCTACAATATCAAAGGTATGAATTCTTCTCCCTTGCAAGGCAGACTCTTTCAGTAACCTTGGCTGTGTTCGGCTTCTTGGCCTCGGCCTTTTCTTTACAGCCCTCCCAAGCTTTCTCTGCTTTCACCTTTCAAAGTGGAGGGTCTAGCTCTTATGGCTGCAAGAATGCTTACCAAGCTTCTGGCTAGTGCCAGATGAGGCATCTTTTGCCCTTCACCCTCCTGCCTACCTTAGCAGCATAAGTCATAAGAAATGTTAAGGAGAAAAAGGTAGAAATCACAGAAATTGATGTAAATGCAGTTTCATTTCAAAAAGCCGTGAAATTCGGGTTACCACAGTGCAGAATGTGCACCAGTGCAGGAAGGAAGAAAGGAAGGGCTGGAGGAAGAGTGCAACAGTAGAGGATAGGATAGGAGTGCCAAGCTTGTGGCCTGGAGGGTGAGACTGGAGAAACTGGGTTGGTGTTCTTTTTGGAACTACCCTCCACAGACACCCCTCACTTTTCTTCACACTTGAGTTCGGAGGTGATTTTGGCCTGCAGTCCAACTTTCTTAGTGTAAATATCTGCATGTGCAGATCTGTTATGTGCGTGCGATGCAACACCTATCTAGAATGACAACAAGGCAAAGTATAGGAAGCAGAACTGCAACACTTAATGCACAGTGCACTATTTGCAAAGACAAGGCACAGACGGAAAATGTGGTCAGTGCAGCTCCGCTGTTGGCAGAAGGTGGCCATTGTACAATCTTTTGGTCTTGCACACAAATGTGTGGTTTCGGGTGACTCAACGACTGCCCAGTCCCTGCTGAAGAATAATGTCCTGCCCCTCTTAGGAGCAAAGGGGCGCATTACACAACAGCGGGACCATAACGCTTGCACCTGAAGACCCTCACCCAGCTTTCCGTTTTAGGAGCAGGGACTCCAAATGCACCTCTGTCAATCCCTCTTCCCCAGACCCAACCTGCCACTCATTTCACTCCTTTATTATCTGCTCTACCACTGGTTTTTACATCGCACTTTTGCAGCTTTTCCATTACTAGGGCTTTTCTTGTGGTGCCATCAACGGAGCCGCTGACCATGTCCCTCCTTACTTGCAGATTCCACTGGGAAATACTGGATGGTGGGCAATGAGTCCTCCGTCACCAGCAGCAGCGATACGCCGGTGGACTTCTTCTTTGAGTTCTGCGACTACAACAAGGTGGCCATCAAAGTCAACGGCAAATACCTGAAGGGCGACCACGCTGGGGTCCTCAAAGCAGCGGCCGACTCCATCGACCCCTCCACCCTCTGGGAGTATTAAATGCACTTTAGCTTCCTTCCCTCTGCTCTGTGCGCTCTTCCTCCCCACTCCTCTCCTTTCAGTTGCCAATATATTTTTTTGTTTGTGGGTTATTTTTTTTTAACGTTCTGGTGTGTCTTTTCCTAAAGAAAAGGGGTTATCTTTCAGACTGGCCTGCTGCTTATATCCTGCCGTATAATTTTTTTTTGGGGGGGGGTTGATTTCTTCCTTTTGTTTTGAGTCTCTTTTTTATTATTATTATTAAAACTGGAAAATGTTAATTAACCTGCAGGAAAACAAAAGGTGCACTCTCCTGCATAGACTTTTTTTGAGGTGGGGGTTGGTTTTAGAGGTTAGAGAACAAACCTCTCTGTGCGGATCCTCTGAATTGAAAAGGGAATTAACCCCACTCTGTAGAACCAGCGCTCTCGATCTTTTGGCAGCTTCTCAGCAAGAGTGCCTATTGAGCGAAGTTGTCTTTTGAGTCACCACAGTGCCCACTGACTTGGCTCAGTCCAAGAGGCAAAGGGAACCATCGCTCTCCCAATTTCACAAGCCGAGTTTGCCTTCCGCAGTAAGTTAGTGGTCGCTCTTTCTTGGGTTTGGTTCCTTAGCAAAATTCCCTAGCCAAGGTAGGGAAGAGGTAGCCTAGAATATCTTGCAGCCCTAGGAAGGGTGGTGAGAAAAACCAGAGGGTCGGTTCACCAATTTACTTGAGCCAGCAAATGAGTGCAGCAAAGGGGACTAGAGACTTGTACACATGTACAAAAATAGTTGCTTTTGGTGGACAAGAACAATGCAGGAGCTCCAGGCATTCATCTCATGGGAGACCAAACTTTCGGAATAGTTCAGTATTTTGCTGCTCTGAGTGTCTCTTCTGTCATCTCCAGCTTTGAGCTGCTAAGTGCCCAAGGACTGTCTCGGAGCCTCTCTTTAAAAAGGCTTGACAACTGCACTGGGAAGTTGTTGACACTGCCTTGTGGTTCCTCTGTGTCTCCCCCTGCAAGGTTCAAATCTTTATAGAACTTCTTTTTTTAAAAAAATATAATGCTTGGGATCTTAAAATGATGTTAGAGGCAGGGTTATCAGACTGAAAACTGAAGATGGCTCCTGTCCCTTTGGAGACTGTTTGGGCATTGCTTGTTACCTGGTTGTGTGCCAAGGAGCATCTTTTGAATCTCCCTCCTTTATACAACTATTAAAAGTACAGGAATCCTTTGCAGTTTTCAGTCTGGCAGCTCTTAAGAAGTTCAGTTCCTTGCCTGCTGATACTGGTATCTGATCAGCATCAAGCTGCACATTCTGTCTGCACAATGTCTCTTTTTTCCTCCCGGGGTGGAATCTCAACTCAGTTCATGGTTTCCATCCCGGGTGCCTCCCAAGAGAGCTATTTCCTCAACCAGTTCAACTGGGGAAGGTGTCCCTGTTCCGTTCTCCAGTTGAAGAGCACCCCAGTGGTTGCACAGACTGGTTCAAGATTCCCCAGCGTTCCCCGTTTTATTGCTTAATACGTTACCTCTCCTTTTGCTGGCTTTACTTGAGGGCTTATCATGACTCAAGGACAGCCATATATCTCAGTCGCTTTGTGTGCGTGTGTGCAGAAGCCAAGGTATGTTCTGGAGGAAAGAGAGACAAGGAGGCGATGAAACAGGAGTGGGTAAAGCCATGCTGTGTGTATGAGTGCATTTGGGAGGGCGTCCGTCTTTTTGTTTCCGGTCACTTCTAGGCAGTGGCTGGAAAATGAGTTGTTACTCTCAATTTACAATATAGAAAGCTTTTAAAATGGGCAACATTTTGCACAGTGTGTGTTCAATGCATCTCTTGTCACTTAACCATGCTGGGATTTCTTTCCTCCTTCCCCTAGTTGTTGTTCTGAGGATAAATGTTATGACATCTGCTTCTGGCTTATATATGTGTCTTGCTAGCTGTCCATATCACCTACTGACATTTTTTTACAAGGAGGGGTCCCTATCAAGGCTGCTGTTCAGCTCTGTTTACTCTGCAGACCACTTCATAGTTCTACATCCCACTAGACTAGTTCTAGTTCTTGGATATGGAAAGATAACCAAAACGGTATGTTTTGTCCCCTCCCTATTTATGAAAGCTCTCGAACAGAGATGCCCTCTAATAGGCCTGTAGTACTGTATAACCCATGTGAACATTTGTAACACACTGCTGAGTAGTTTTGGAAAAGTCTTGTGTACATGTACACCTCATTTTTCATATTGGATGCCTTCTGGGGGTGGGTTAGCTCTGTTCCCTTAAGCCAGTCTGGTTAAGGCCTCCTACTTTTGAGAGTCTTCAGATGAAAGGTGCTCTAACATCTCTTTGAACCCATGCAATTCATCTGTCCCATGCCTTGTTAAGCACACTACCTTAAGAAGAATCCCATGGCTTATTTTTCTGGCCAAAAGTCAATGGGGCTAGCCCTTTACTTGCTAATACCACTTTGCCATCTGAAGGGGTTCTTCTCTGCTTGGTGCTAGATTTTCAAACAACTGGAATTACTTGCCTTAGAGGTAAGGACGATCTCATCTGGAATATAGTATAGAAGAGTGTTGTGTGAGATAATCTGAAATTTCTGGAGCACTGAGACTGAGACGACTTGACCACAGGGCCAAGAGACTGGTCCCAATCCCTCAACACTTGCTGGCCTTCATGTTGCATACTGTATTATCCCGCCGCTGAACTCTTTCCCAGGTGACCATTTGAATCCTGATGTAACCCCCGCTGCCTTCACTCCTGTGTAATGATTTTAAGTCCAGAATTCTCCTTGCCTTCTTCCTTGGCTATTGTGGCTCTGAAAAGCATCTCACATTTTGGTATCTTTGGTTAAGATTTTTGTTTTCCTTTTTAAAAACACTTTTTTTGTAAGTGCCATTTGTATAACAAGCTTCAAATGGAAAAGAGAAAGTGACAAAATAAAATAAACCTGCATTCAGATAAGAAAGAAATGTGAGTCTGTCTTTCCTTTCCACACCCTTAAAATAACTGAGCCCTGGTTTGCTGCTGTTCTTGTTTCAGACACACACACCCCATGGATTTAAGGTGGTTTCGCAGCCCAACTCTTCTCCAAACTTTCAGACGTCTTCCCTGCTTTCTCTGCAACTATGCCTGTTGTTTTATAGGATGCAATGGCTAGGCACCATGGTTTTTACAGACCTTGTTCAAACCATATCCTTCCCAGCGGAAAGGAGTCACGAACAATAGGATGGTTTGGTTTATAGAGGCCTGGCCCTGGGTGGAAGAGGCCTTTCTGTTCCCATGGTGATGAATGGATGGCCCAAACTGGAGAAAAGCAGGGAAGGCTAGTAAGGGGGAAAGGCTTGAGCTGTGGATAGTGGATGGAGAAGGAACGTCCTTATCTGTTTAGCCTCTCTTTTGGTTTTCTCTTCCTCTTTGCACATGTAGAGAGAAAGAAATGTCCACAGAAAACAACAGGAAAAGTCAAGAGTATTAAATGTAAAATTTCTGTAGCAGAATGTCTGTTTACACATTGCCAAAAAAGTACAATCATTTTAAAAAGTTGCAACTGCAAATGTTAATACAGCGGGCCCTTGGGCTGGGGTTTGGTTCCAGAAGCCCCGTGGATACCCAAATCCCATTAAATACCTTGGCACAATATTGGTTTTTTAAAAATATTTTCAACCTGTGGATGCTCGAATCCATAAATAAAGAATCTGCAGATATGAAGGGCTGACTGCATACATACATATTTGGATGCAAATTTTAAAACTGTCATCATGTTTCTATGCTATCTTTGCACAAAAGAGCCAGCACAGTGTGATGGTTTGAGTGTTGGACTTGGACTTCAGGAGACCAGCTTCCAATCTCCCTTCCGCCATGAAAACCCAATGGGTGACCTTAGGAAAATACCACTTTTGAAGACACAGCTGAGTTAGTCTGAAAAATCAGTAAGCAAAGGGATACCACCGTAGCACCTTTGAGCCTAACTGAGAAAAACAAGTTGGTGTAGCATGAGTTTTCATAGACTTGAGCCTGCTTCCTCAGATGCATGGACCCAAGCCTACGAAAGTTCATGCATCTAAGGAAGTAGGCTCAAGTCTACGAAATAAGCTCAAGTCTACGAAAACTCAAGCATCTGAGGAATTAGGCTCAAGTCTATGAAAGCTCAAGCGTCTGAGGAAGAAGGCTCAAGTCCAGGACATTTTCACTTATGTCTGAAAAGAGAATTGGGAGAGGAGCCCCTCATCCTGCCCTTTTCACCTCCTCTGCATCTGGGATCTCCCTCCTCCTCAAAGGCAGTCGTGCTGATCCCTGTCCCAGTTCCTTTTCTCTGGGGCGAAAAGGGGGAAAGGTCCCTGACCTTCAATAGTAAATGCAAGCCGAAGGGCCATGCAACGCTTTGATCGTGGGGAAGGAAGGAGGAGAGTGCATTACTTTGCTGAATGCTCTTCTTCTGAATAGCAGCTTCAATAGCAGGGTTTCTTTTTGAAAGTCCTTCATATTTCCTCCCACTCTCCAAGCTTTTAATGGACAGGGTAGGAATGGGAAGGCTCCCTGCCTCCAATTCCCTCCTTAGGTGGCCTTTTGGAAGACAAATTCATCTTCTATTCAGGCCTCAGCCCTTTCCCCCTCCTGAAATATTTCTCCACAACAAACCCTTCGTAACCCCAGTTGGATGTCCCCTTTTTAACCCCTTTTTGATATTCAAATATAGAATATATAACCTAACTTCTAGAAAAGACAATTTTCACATTTTACTCCCTGGGAGGAAGTACTTGGCTTGGTCATTAAGAGGACAAAATTCAGAGGCAGAAAAATGACATTTTTCCTGTTGCGTCCCTAAACATTTGTGACCCTAAAGGGAACCTAACATGTTTTTTTCTTGGCAAGATTTGTTCAGAGGAGGTTTGCCGTTGCCTTTCCCTGCGGCTGAGAGATTGTGACTTGCCCAAGTGGTTTTTGTGGCCAAGGTGAGAAATAACATTAGGACTAAAATGTTCCTAAATGGTGAGGCTTTTTGAACTCTCCAGAACTGAACAACAGGCTGGATGAGAAAGAGGGAGGAATTGCACATGAGATCCGATGAGTGCTAGAGACTGTGTTATGTTCCATCTGATGTTGGAATGCAACTCCCATCACTCCTCATTGTTGGCTACATTGGTTAAAGCTGCTGGGAGTTGCAGCCAACAACATTTGGAGACCAGTTTTTTTAATTAAAAAGTTTAAGCATGTTATGGCTATAGTTAAAGGTAGAGGATCATGGCCAGTGAGGGAAAGGTGGCCAGTGTGTATTTTTGCACATTTTCTTGGGTCTTGCAAACAGAAAGTTCCAGGAATGGCCCTAGGCTGGAGGGATATGAGGTGGCTAGCTAAAATGGGTGAACTTCAGATGCAATAAAAAGGGTGGCATATGGGACGCGAGGCCTCATCTCTCCTAAAATTTTGCCTATCCGTGCAGATTGGTAAGTAGGGAAGGTGCTATGCTTAGTTACCCGTTCATTAGATCTTGGGGTAACCCTGGTTGGGTGCATTATAATCTTTGTGAGTTAAAAAAAAGTGCTGATCACACGACATGCTGGCGCTTCACAACCCTGGAGACAAAACAGGCCCCACTCACCCCATGCCTCTCTAGGCAATGGCCTTCACTTCCTTCTTAAACAGCAATTATCAGCCCCATCAGTTTTCTGAGGGCTTTTGAACCCCAGCCCAGCTGCTGCCATTTGACCCTTCCAATTCTCTCTGGTCTCATTAATGCAACAAGAGAGGGACAGAGGGAGAGAAAAGAAAGGGCTGCAGGCAGTGAAGGGCGGCAGATTGCAGAGCAAAAGCTCCATCCTTTACAGCCAGCCCAGGAATTGTGGGGTACAGTTCACTGTATTGGCTGGTTGGGTGCTCTCTCTTTTTGTGCATTTTTGGCATAGAATTATTTTACCTGACTGTTAAGGTGAGCTTACTGAAATCCGGGTACAGTTACTGTCCCCAGAAACCACACGGCCGTAGGCTACTCCTATCAGCAGTCAATCCATGAAGACGCACAGGGCATGGTTTTGGCAGATGTGGCTCCTACGCAGCCCTGGAAGAGGGAAAGCAAAGGCTCCAGCCAACAAGAGCAGGTTTTTCTCATTGCTAACTCTATCTGACTAACTCTGCTCCAAGATAAACCATTCAACTAGATCTGGTCTGTCAGCGCAAAGGTATTTGACTAACTGTTCTATCAACAGAAAGCCAGTGATGGTTAGCTTTCAGCCTTCTGAATATTGTGGACTTGAATCCCCTGAAATCCTAGTCAGCAGGGCTAGCGGTTAGGAATTACAAGAACTATAGCCCAAAGTCTCTGGAGGGCCACCTCTGCCATGAAATAAGGCAGTGATGGCTGGTGTCTGTGCATTTCCTTTCTTTGGCTAGAACTGGGTTTTTCGCTGGTGTGTGCCTTCAAGTCATTTCGGACTTACATAGACCCTATCATAGGGTTTTCTTGGTAAGTTTCTTCGGAGGGGGTTTGCTATGGCTATGCTCTGAGGCTGAGAGAGTGTGACATGCTCAAAGTCACCCAGTGGGGTTTCCATGACTGAGCAGGGATTCAAACCTTGGTGTCTAGATAGGGAATGTAAGGAAAAAAAATTAAACCCCAACCCGATCTCCTTCATTTGAAAAACCTACCATCATCAGGTTGAGTTTTGAAAAGTGGTCCAGCTTCAGGTTGTGAATCTGCCATGGCATGATTTAGGAGGAACCAATTTTTGCCAAGGCAGCCGGATCAAAATAGGGAAAGACACAGCAGAGAGAATGAATCAGAATGAGGCTGACAGCAAGACAGAAATGAAGGGAAGCCGGGAGGAGGGAAGGAGCTCTCTCCAGTAATATTATGCAGAGGATGCGCCTGTCAGACTCCCAGGAGTTGACGCCAGCGCTGGGCTGGATGTGGGGGGCAGGGAAGGGGGGGGGAAATGACAGGAATGAATACTGAACACACTTGGCATCTGAAATGCTGCACTAATCTGACTGGATGTGCCTGTCATTTATCCACACACGCAGCTGCACATTCATTTAATGGGGGGATCGGTTTCCTTGTGGAAAGCAGAAAAAATGTCATCATCGATGTTTGAATCCCATTTTGGGAAAAGAGCAGGCAAGAAATCCCTGAAACCAGGGCTTCCCAACCTTTTGGACTTATGGAGCCCTTATTGTTACGGCAGAGCCCCTAAGAGGCCTACCCGATGTCTTACAAGTTAATGATGTTTAGGAGTATATATAAGAATATATTCTTAGTGTTTCCTTTCATCCAATTTTCATTTCTTTCCTTTTCCTGGAGTGTCCGCAGAGTACCTGAGAAGTGCATGCAGAGCCCAAAGGTTGGGAACCCCTGCCTTAAACAAACATACACATAAAATTACTGCTATATAATACCTTACTCTTTACCTTGTTGTTGTGTGCCTTCAAGTCCTTTCTGGATTATGGCATCCCTAAGGTAAATCTATCATAGGGTTTCCTTGGCAAGATGTGTTCAGAGGAGGTTTGCCGTGGCCTTCCCTTGAGGCTGTGAGCATGTGACATACCCAAGATCATCCAGTGAGTTTCATGGCTCGGATGAGAATTGAACCCTGGTCTCCAGAGTCACAGTCCATCATTCAAACCGCCATGCTATGCTGGCTCCAAACCGGCTTAATAACCGAAATACAGCTTGCATGCTAACTAACAAACTCTCCCTGCAACCAAACACAGATCAGATTTGCTCTCCGTGGCACTCTCGCTCACTTGACTTCCCTGTCGAAATGTAGACCCAATGCAGTCTTCCCGAAAAAGTTCACACAACAGCATGAAGTAAAAGTACGCGTGTGTATGAACTTCACCGTTAACAGGCTACATAAGACACATTTCCTGAATGCAGAAATCCTAAATCCCTAAAAGCCACCTTGAAAAAAGAGGGTAAATCCCATAAATACATAAATAAATATAAATAAATGCCAGTACTTACTTTGGTACAGGAAGTCTGCCAAGTGTGAAGGAGCCTTTACCATTCAGCCGCACAAAGATATCCAACGTTGAGGCAAGATGAAGGGCATTCTCATCTCGGAGAGCAATCGGCCGAGGCCTTGGTTGAGGTTCACACTGAAATATGAAGCTATCATTCGGATCTCAATCTCAATCTGTCTCTCTGGTTTTTTTCCCTTCCTGCATTTGGAACAAATTAAGCCTTTGTGGCTTCAACCATTTCGCCTAGAACCATGTACTGTTTTGAGCTGAAAATTTGCAGACAACTACAGTTAGCCTGTCTGCTGCCACTTACAAATACCAACAACAAAATAAAAGGTTTTTCGGCATACATCCTTTGTAGGAAACAAGATGCAAAAACCCCCAGAGTGCACAATGTTGTTTTTTTAATTACAAAATTTTCAAATTACAATATAATACAGAGACTTTTTACACAGAGAATATTAGAACAATTTCCTACCAGATGGTAAAGAAAAATATTCCTTTTTTCCTGGTTTTTTTCTTCTCTCTCTCTCTAATAAACCATGTATTCATTTTCAGCTATTTTAATACAAAGTTTCAGGACATGCACACCTCCCCTTGACAGGGTTTTCTTTTTCTTTCGATTAATCTTTTCCCCCTCTTTGTCTCTTTTTTTCTGTCTTTTTTTTTCTTTTTGCTAAGTGCAAATGCTAGATTTCTCTCTCCACCTTTAAGGCAAGTTAAATGAAACACTGCAAATTTTATAATAGAAAGTACCTGTTAAAATGTCAAGCTCGGGGTGTACAAAAAACACACCTCCCCTTGTCTACCCGTAAAGAGAGATGGACTTTCAAATAATAACGACAATAGTAAAGGAAATTACAGAGAAAGCACAAAGAAGGTCAGAAGAATAAAAAAAAAAGAAAACCAAATACACGCTTCTTTAAAGTATGTAGCACATGTTGACCAAAAGTGGAGAAAAAGCAAACCGGCCAATGCCAGAGAGAGACAAAACATGGCTTTACAAGGACCGAGTTGAGAAGGTGGTAAGGTGGGCTCCCCTTTGAGCCCCCTTTTCTTGCAGTTTAGTCTGCTATATTGCAGTGGCACTGATGGAGAGGGAAGTAGCAAGTTTAATGTAGAAGGACTGACGAGAGCTTGTAAATGTTAACTTTTTTTTGGAAACTTTCACTGGCTATGTTGGCTGGGGAATTTTGGAGTATGTCGTCCCAAAATGTAACCTTCACAAACTCCCGTATTGACTGTCAGTGGCCTAGGCTCTTGATACCCCAAAGTTATTCCATGTTCCCACAGTCTAGCTCCTAACCAAGGCAACTGTTTCTGAGCTGTGTCTTTCTCAAAGTGGTCTAGGTTCTTGATATCCCAAAGTTATCTCATGTTCCCACAGTCTAGCTCTTACAAAGACAATTGTTTCTCAGCTGTGTCTCTCTCGAGATTCTAGATATCCCACAATTATTCTACGTTCCCACAGTCTAGCTCCTACCAAGACAACTGTTTCTGAAGCGTGTCTCTCTCAAACTGCAACACAAGGACTTCTGGCATGTAGAGAATTTTTTTGTGGCAGGGAAAAAGAGGCCAGAGCAGACCCAGAGCCCAACCAGCTTGTGATGCATATCCAAGCACATTTTTTGTATGGCAAAATATATGTCTGTATAACCCCCACAAGTCAGTTGCCCAGACACAGGACTACCATTCCTCAGTAGGAACTAGACCCCAAGTCACATTCCAG
The DNA here is from genome assembly GCA_034509955.1 of Urosaurus nigricauda. Lineage (NCBI taxonomy): Eukaryota > Metazoa > Chordata > Lepidosauria > Squamata > Phrynosomatidae > Urosaurus > Urosaurus nigricauda. The sequence goes on from JAOEGL010000008.1 coordinate 19,446,660, forward strand.
AAGGGAGCTCATATTCCTCCTCTCAAGCACAAGCTATGCCCACCAGTTTATAGAGAGAACCCTTTTCTTTCTCAGCAAAATCAGAAGTTAATCTTGTGGCAACAGCGGTGATGTAGGAGACGATTTATCTTACGACTGGTTGGTTGCTACACCGAATAAAACAAAATAAATATGGCAAATTATCTTGAATTATGACAGCAACCAATCATTTTGTCAACAGACATCCCATCCTTTGTAGAAGGGGAGTGTGAAAGTACCACAACACTGCAGGCACACTAAAGTAAACTGTTGTTTCACAGCACAGTACTGACAGCATGGCCTGCAATTGCTACTTCAAGGAAACTTATATGTCAAGGTTAAAGCACCAACTAAATTGCAGCTGGTCAGCTTTGCTTTCTTTCCTAAAACCAAAACCAAAACCCTGAACAACACCATTGCTAGCAAACAGCCAACAGTACAATTCCTAACTGTAGACGAATGAGCCAAGTGCAAGCGTCTAGATGCTGTTGGAACTCCCATCATTCCTAGCTAGCATAGCCAATAATAAGAAATGCTGTGACTATCAGTCTGACAACCGGAGTGCTGAACTTTTCCCACCTCTGCTCTTGATAAAGCATGAATAAAACCAACACAGTCGATGCAACAGGAATGTTTAAGTCAACATAATACTTCCACGTTGGATCAAGCAAGCTTGGGCAATACAACTACTGCTACACTGATCTGTTCCCATTCCACAGACACCCAAATATTCTCCATCCAGGTGCATCATATTTCCACAGCAAAGAGTACAGGGATTATTCTGCCCTGCACTTGTTCAACTGACATTTACAGCTCATGGCACTAGAGAGCCAGTCTTAAAACAAAACAAAACAAAAGAAAACCGGGTGTTTTTAGGGCAACCTAGTCATAAATGTACTGAGGTTCAATTTGCTTTATTACTGAATTCAAGGGTGAAGGACAGAAAAAAGATTAAAGTTATTTGATTTCGAGAAAGCAAAGCTACAAAAGAAATAGTGAGGGGGAATGCAATCATCATAATGGTTACTGGAAAATTTCCTCCTCTTGGATTTTTTAAGCGTTCCAAAGAGCAAAGATTTGATCATTCTAGAGCCCAACCGGGCAGTTCAGGAAGTCCCTATTACCCTTCTGGTTAAGGGTAAAAAACCCAAAACAAAATATAAACATTTATTTGCAAATAGGCAAAGGAGGGAAGCAAACCTCTGCACTTTTCTTTTTCTGTGATGCACCATATCACTACAGAGGTAAATCAATCTAAATTCAAAACGTAGTTGTTGTGGTTTTAAAAATATGGATTCTAAAAAGAAACCAAACCCAGTATGCCAAAAGGCCAGAATGTTTTCTGTATTATTGGCAAAAGGGCAGTTGGGATTAATTCCAATGGAATTTATTTTTAACAGGGAAGCTTGATACATGGTGGTTGTACAAATGACAAGTTGTCTGGATTTAGAGGAAACTTCTGAAATGGGGCATGATAGCACAGATATGATGCAACCACATGTAGGGTCAAGTTACTACAGGTTCATGGGAGCTTTTGGAGGGCATTCCACAAGCCTTAACTGTGGAATTGTTGTAAAACCATTCTGCAAATAGTTCAGCCAAGAAGCTAGGGACCTGTGTGCTCCACAAATGTGTAAAGTGAACTCAGCCATATGTTTATATGAGAGCCTCAAATAAGCTTCTGTGAAGCCAGAGTACAGGTGAGTCTGCTACATCATGGTTCCCCATGGTTTACAGGAACACGGATATATATGAAGATTTTGCTGCGTGCCCATTCTCATCTAGGAGCTGGTAATCTGCCAGGGGAAATTCCCTGAGCAGTCAACAAAGGAAGCAAGGAAACCTCCATTTACAGAGCGCCCAAGAGAGCTTTGGCTCACAGCCACACACAAGTCATTGGGCAAGAGCTACAAACCTGTTGCACACCCTGAATGCCAAGCCAAGTAGTGACAAGCAGGCATCTCAACACCAAAGAAAGCCACCCGTGAAGGTGAAGCCAACTGATCTGCACAGGTCCTGTCCAAGGATTCCAGGACTTCAGTCTGTTTGTTGACACTGCTCTCCAACACAAAGCCCTCCATATTAGTGACATAAGGCAACGAAGCCCAGCAACAAGTATCTGTAAGGGCCACATACCACACAAGAGGAAGATATGCTATTACCAAGCCAGAGGTCCTGCCCAGACCAAGGCATTCAGGACAAAACATTCACAGACACCTCTTTTGATACAGAGAGGTGAGCAAATCCACAAGTTTGGCTTCTAAGAAGAACCAGAGATATACACAATTTCTTTAGGAAATCCTGACCCATAGTTGAATTAGCCCAGAAAGGCCACTTGTCACCTTCACTCACAACACAAAAGCGTCACTATGGTGGAAGAAAGGCTACTGGTTCTCTAAGGGAGTCTTGTTCAGAGTACGCTCTTGTTCACCTGGCTATCTTGGTGTTTCAAACATTTTGAAAGGGGCTTTGACATTTGCCAACTTCTGCTTGACTCTCAAGGCATTGGTGGTTTCATCTGCGAAACAGGATATCACATCAGCCAAACCAACAGTCTCCAGTTCGGGATCTACAGCCAATTGGAACTAATCCTTCCCACTCTCAATGACATTTTGGCAGATAGGCAAATCACGGTTTTGGCACAAGGATAAATGTGCTGCTTTCCCTCATCAAACAGTGCCATTCCTGTCCTTCTTTCTTGTTCAGGACACCCCCCTCTAAACAAGTATGCACAAAACCAGCATCGCCCCATTCACCTCTCTCTCACAGCGATAGCCCAAATGCTGAATGTCTGCACAGGGCAGAGAATGCACAAAATGAAGGCTGGTTTCATGATAGGTGGTGAAAGGACTGGAGGGAGGATGAAAAGGTATCTTCTTTATTACAATTTGCTGGGAGGAGTGGGGAGGGGAAGGGGGGACAGTGTCAGCCAGTGTGTGGACTTTCCCTGCAGTGACTTTCCAAAAGTACTGATGCCTCTTTGAACGAGGTCAGAACCGACGCCGAGGCTGTGGACCAAAGTGCATAGGAAGATTGTGCTCCAGCTGCAGGTTCATCTGTGGGAAATCATAGTTCACCCGCATGTTAGGCAGTGGGGGCACATAAGGGGCAGGGATGGGGCCAAGGTTAATGGGACCAATGTTGTTGTACAGCGGACGGACGGGGGGCAAATGGAAGGGAGGGTGCACGAACGGGTAAGGGGGCATTTGGTGGTGAAGGTTCTGTGGAACTGGCCTGGGGATGGCTTCATTCCGTGGGATTTTCTCTGCAGGCTTTTCTGCTGGGGGCCCAATCCGCTTGAAACTGTTCTCTGCAAAAAGGAAAAAAAATAGTATAGGGGGCAGGAAAACAGAATAACAGGCTGGGTTCCTAGTTTGACTCTAGTAACTGACTCAAAACATGCAAGGATTAACAGCCAACAGATTTTTCTATAACATTCAAAATAATGCATCCCACCATTGGCCACCACTGAAGTTTCTGCCACTGAAATATCACCACATTTCTGCTGGGAAATATGGCAATCAGGGAGCGTGTGCTGTATATCCCAGCAGAACTACTCTCTTGTCAGTTTACTGCTGGACAGAAAAACTGCATGGTTCTTTCATAACTTATTTTCCAGCAGAACTGTTGTAATGGAATCAGAAATTCTGGGAATGTGTGAATGGGGTAAAAAAAAAAAAAAAAGCCCTGCCCAAGATCAGTCAAAACAGGAAGCCTCACTAATGTTTTGGACACACACGGCAATCCAGATCTTATGGAACAGATTGAATGCCTTGTGTGGGTAATATACCAAGTGGACCCTCGGTATCCGCTGGAGTTTGGTTCCAGGACCCCCTGTGGATACCAAAATCCATTGATGCTCAAGTCACATTATATACAATGGTGTAGTAAAATTAAGTCTCTTACATAAAATGGCAAAATCATGGTTTGCTTTTGGGATTTTTTTTTAAATTTAAGCTGTGGATGGCAGGATCTCTGGATGCAGAATTTGTGGATACAGAGAGCCAACTGTATATAAATGAAGACTTTGGATGCAGGTATGAGGGCAGAGAGAGTCAACATGTCAGAGAAAGAATTTCTGTGGTACTGGAGGCTACTCTGTTTTAGAGGAATTCCTCATCACAGTTCCAACACAGTCAGTATGCTCTATGCGTGAAGAAGGATCACGCAACCAACCTCCATTTTTCCTTTTTTGTTCCTCTTCAGCTTCCTTCTGAATTTCCTGGATTATCTTCTCATCATCCTCCTACAAATGGCAGAAGCAAACAAAAGCATCAGCAGGGCCACGAATCGCTATGCTCAGGATAGGAGATCTTAATAAATCAAATTCTTTGCAAACATACTTGAAGTTCTGCAACGAGCAATCTCAGTTCTGCAAGCTCTACGGAAAGATGTAAATTTATGCAGCCTCACTTGCTTTGCCTAAATGTATTCTGCACTGTTCAGTCCTTTATTAATCCTACGGATCGTTTAAAATCTTACATGGCAATCCCTTCTGGTTTCTGAGATTTCACCCACAACTCTTTGAAATACACATCTTTGCAGACAGGAGGATTAGGAACTTATCTTTAAAATAAAGAGGAGGAGGAGGAGGAGGAGGAGGCAGGGGGAAGCTAAGGTTCTCAGGAATCTGTATTTGGTAAGCAATCCATGCTACTTCCTCTGGAAATGCAGTATTGCATGTAGCTAATTACTCTAGTGAGGAGAGGGAGAAAGAGATTCAGACCCACAAAGTTTCTATGATTTGGGAGCAGCTGGCTGGTTGTGAGGGTGAGCATTTGGGGCATAAACCTGGACAGTGTGGGGAGGTGTGGGGAGGGTGAAGGAGGGCACAACAGCAGGTGCACTGTCATGCTGCTGACAACTTGCTGTGTTCTTGTATGGAATCCTCACCCACACTACAGAGTGTGACTAAGCCGCTTACAGACCGAACACTGATCCTACCGCAAGCTTGCTGGCCTGACAAAGCAGATGGCAGCAAGCAACTCCCTCCCCACCCCCCCAAAAAAACTCATGTCCCCCCCCCCCCCAGCCAGCCTTTCCAAGAGGCAGCTGGAGCACAGTTAATCTTTTAAATGGCATTCGACCATTAAATATTTAGATTAAAGCTGCAGCTTCTGAACACTAGGCCCAACAACCAGGCAGGACGTAAAATGAAAGACGTCGGCTCTGGGAGCCAAAGAATGAGGTCATTTGTTAGAAAACAGAAAAGGATGCATGTTCAATGGGGGAAAAAGATGAATTCAAATAAAAACTTCAGCAGAAGGATGGATTCTTAGAAGGAGAAGGGTTAAAAAAAGTCTGCTCATGCTAACATTAAGAAAACCAATGCGGGAGAAAAGTAACAATCACATGGGGAGTGAAAATCATATACAAGGGCTATGTCTGCCATTTGACTTCTCTGCACTTTTGTTATTCCCACCTCGGACTAGCTTAGGCCTACAAAAAGCCATATACCTCTATCCTCCACCATCTTGGTGCCATTAACTCACAGACAGATGCTGGCACGCAGCGACAGCAGTGGTATATACACATAATGGCTGGCATCATGTTATTTGGTCCCCACTACAGCAGACCCATTCAATCAATTGTGGAATGGTGAGTCAATACATAAGTAAATTCCAGTGATTCAACGTCCAGTGAGTCAGGACTAACAACAGGATTGAGGCTACAACCTGTTGGAGGATGTAGCTTGGGGCTGGTTGTACCTCTGTCTGAGTGGCATGGAGACTTTCCAATGGCGCTACCCATGAGCACTGGGCAAGAGAGGCATGCCGACTGAATCAGCTCAGGAGGAGGATGGGAATAGCATGGGAAAACATGGACAAGTGGACTCCCACTCACCCCAAGCACCCACTGCCACAGCGATCATCTAATGGTAGGGCTGGTCTTGTGAAAGTAGATTGTACAAACACACCATTGTTTTTTCCTTCTCTCTTGGGACAACCACTGTACAAAGAAGTGAAATCTGGTATAGATCTGGTAGAAAGTTATATATATTGCTATCTTTTCCCTAGAATGGTAATTTATCTGAATAGTGCATGAGCACACCTATCTTCCCTACAAAATAAATCTGTAGCATACAAACTGGTGTGGCATGTGTAGTGGTGTGCTATAAGTAGAAAATTTCTAGACCTCATGAATGAAGGACAATGTTTGGAATACAGGTTGAGTCTCCCTTATCAGGAATTCCGAAATCCAAAATATTCCAAAATCCACATGGGTGGCTGAAATAGTGACACCTTTACTTTCTGGTGGTTCAATATATACAAACTTTGTTTTGTGTACAAAACTATTAAAATATTATGTATAAAATTAACTTCAGGCTATGTGTATCAGGGGTATATGAAACATAAATGAATTTCATCTTCAGACTTGGGTTCCATCTCCAAGATATCTCATTGTTTATACACAAATATTCTAAAATCTGAAAAACTCCAAAATCCAAAATCCTTCTGGACTCAAACATTTTGGATAAGGGAGACTCAACCTGTACTTCAGACCCAGAAACCATAGGTCAGATATGATGCTGAAAGAAAGGCTGTTTGTATACACAGGTAATGTTTGCGTTCAAAACAGAGTGGGCAAGGCTACAGCTTTTATCATGTTGTGCCTACTTCTATTCACCTGCCTACACTACAGATCCCATCAAACCTGGTTCTGCTTCCCTTCTATTTTCTTTCTTGCATTCTTCCACTTTCCTCCTCTCACAGGAAGCAAGTTATATGCAAAGTTATATATTCTCATTAATTTATTCAGAACTCAGAGTCAGCCAAATACAGTATATGGAAGGAGACAGGCAGGAAAAGAGACTGATGTAAGCTGCAAAGCTAGGTGGAAAGTGTATGGCTATCCAGAGCTGGGTGGCTTAGAACATCTTGTTTTCATTTGCCCCCTTTTAACATTTTCTGTAACTTCCCTCACTCCCTCTCCAAAGTGGAAAATGGTCTGGATTTGGAGAGCGCTCTGGGACACTCCTATGAAATATGCTGTCTCTGCAGTAAGCGCATATACGGATGTGAAAAGCCTGCCAGCTTCCCGATTTGGAGCTGGTAAAGCCCAGCAGATCTAGAATCTCTGCCAAACCTTCCTGTGCCTTTTTCCTGAAGAGAATGACTTAGGAGCTCACTGGGCAGGGTGGTGGGTGGGAGAAAGTTTGGAGATGTTGTGTGGCTTAGCTGGTGCCCTCAATCCCATTTCTTTTCTGAGTCAGCAATGAAAATACAGGATACTTTTCAAGATGCTTTGCATGGTAGAGTGAGCTCCCACAGATGTCTGTTAACTGGACAGCCCATCTTCTCTCTGCCCTGCACTCCCCTACCAGAACAAAAAGCAACAGGAAGAGTAATGGTGCAACCATTTGAGATGTACCCTCTAGTCAAGGAAGGCTTTTGGAATAAGAATGAACATGGGCCCCACAACGGGGTGTGCATGAGTGTGGCAGGAGGGCTGAGCCCTATTCCCCCCTGAAATGATGTGGCAAGATTGGGCCGCCAAGGTTCCTAAGTACTTGAGCCTTGAATCGATTCATTCAAGATGTGGTGCTGGAGAAGAGTGCTGAGGATACTATGAGCAGCCAAGAAGTCAAACAATTGGGTCCTAGAACAGATCAAACCAGAAATCTCTCTGGAAGCCAAGATGATAAAACTTACGATGTCATATTTTGGCCACATCATGAGAAGACATGACTCGCTGGAAAAAAACAAAAATGCTAGGAAAGATGGAAGGAAGCAGAAAGAGCCACATGCTAGATGGATGGACTCCATAGTCATGGGTATGAATTTTCAGAAACTGAGAAGAGTAGTGGAGGACAGAGAATCTTGGAGATGTCTCATCTACAAGATCGCCACGGGTCGAAATCAACTCAAGGGTGGATAACAACAACAACAGAGTTTTTATCTTTAAGGATATTAAAAAAATGATAGCTCTGAATAGTAATTTGCCCTCTGCCTGTAAATACCTGCAAAAAAATCTGAAAACACTTTGGGAAAAGGGCCTATCATACATGAGACAAGCAGCTTTTTGGAATAGTCTAAACACCTGACCAGACTAGGCAGCAGCAGACAGCAGATGACCCATGGAATCTAGAGCTTTAAAAAAATTACTATTTTGGACTGCAGCTGTGTTGTCTATGGAATCTTGAGACCTTTGGTCCAAAAAGGGAAATGTCTCTGATCATTATCATGAATTTAGAGCACCAGAAACCACTTGGGACTTAGCAGGTTGGGCTGGGAGCCAGGAGCATATGGAGAGTAGGTACAGGCCCCTCTGTCAGTTTAACATGAAAGCCACCCCTGGGAGACTCTCCAACTCCAGCTGTTGTGTGTGCTTTTCCTCCCCCTTGAAGCCTGTGATTTTGGAAGACGCATCTTTCTGCTGGTAGGTCGCCTCACCAACAGCGCAAATGTTTAACATGCAATGTGATCCAGCAGCATCCTGCCTAGCAATTGCTTCAAGTTGGAAAAGAGGCCAAGTGACTAGATTCATTATTAATTATTGTCACTACTAGGATCAATTCAGCACCCATCTCTACACACACACACACACACTCAAATTTCAGCTAGTACTTTTAAAGTCATTCATTCTGGAAATGGCTCAGCTTCCTACCAGATGTTTTCAGATTGAGGCCAGATAGCCTCAATTGCTGCTAACAACGTGTCAGTTTTCAATGCATACTTTCCCACTCAGCAAACCACTAGTTTAAGATTAATATTTTGGCACGCGATTAATGCATAATGTGGATTTGCATAATTTAAAGAAGAACTGGAATTCCTCTGGGATGGCTAAGAGACAAGAATGTGAAGCAAATGCCCATATGGCAATATTAATTCATGTCATTTATACTGGGCAAAGTTAAACACCAATGTTTCCGCTTGTCAAGGGTGTACATTAATGATTGTTCAATGATATCATATTACAGAGCTTTCTTCTTCCAGACCAGAAACCGCCACTAACATGACTATAGGCTGGTTCACACAAAGGAATTTTCTCCTCCTGTGTAAGAAGTCCCTTCTTGAACAAGCATTCATATGGATATGGGCAAATATAACTAGGATCACACACATGCACACAATGTTTGGTTAAATGGTTAAAACTATGCACCAAAGATAAATCTCATGCTTGCAAAAGACATATACCATGTAACTTAGCAGACATCTCTGGCTTTACTTGGTTGAGAAAGCCCTTAGTCCCCACACTGCATCAGTTCTCTTTTCCCAATGCTTCCTCTCTCTTCTGTTCTAAACTTCACTTCTGATTTCTCATTCATCTTTCTCTTTATCCATCCATCCCAGTTACTGTTCAGTATTTCCCTCCATTCATTTTCCTTCCCCAGCAGCACTCCTTCACTTGCTTATTCAGTCCTTCCTCTCCCTACTCCATTCTTTCACCAAGGAGGAGCACTTTCCAATTTTTTGAACTGTTTGAAGACATTTTGAGGTCTAATAAAACAGAAACAAAAAATGAATCTGCCAGAGGGCCCTGTGGAAAAATGTCCACACCCTGCCACCAGTTTTCTCTCTAGGGAAGGTTAGGGATGCCTGCTACCTGGTAACTAAGTACTGAGGGCAACAGACAGTTTTTAGTTAACTAACATTAATCAATCAATTTTAAAAACAATTACACACTCATATATCTACTTTTCACAATCTTGCAGCTACAGTGAAAACAGATGCATAGACAAACAAAGGTTCAGCACACTTGCATGCTTTTGCTTAACGTGTATAATACTGGTTTTAAAAAACAAATGTTTGGCATAAATTGCTCTGATATTACTAGTTGTAGATACAGCAGGGCATCGTATATGGCACCAAAACTCTGCTCCAAAGCAAGAGAAATCTTATTTAGCAATACTGACAGGTTCTGAGATTTAAATCTTAAGAACACTAAGGATGAGAAATTTCCTTGGTCGGTCTTTTAGAGTGTCAAATCCCCGAAGTTGGGTTCTGCATCTGATAGCAATGTATGCAACTTTACTGTATTCCTATGGAGACCATGTACACACAAAACTGCAAGTATGATGTGTGTTCCCACCCTGGGAAACAGCAGCAATGGTCCACAATATTGGTAGATGCTGGAAAAAGTAACTGACACAACTGGAGGAATCATCAGCTGCATCTAGGATCTCCTGGCTCATGAATTAGGTTTTCCCATGTAATATGTGCTCCAGAATAGTTAGAAAAGCTCACAGGAAGCAGCCGGAAGGTTGCAAGATTCATTCATCCTGGGCAAGATTTTATAAAGTGGAATTTACATCAGACTACAGTTTCTAAAAAAGAAGGGGTGGGGAGGTCTCACAAGTCAAGTACACTTCACCACATCCATTTTAATGTTTTGATTTTCCAACTGGAGTCTGTAAGCCACCCTGAAGAGGTAACGTAAGAAGCCCCTGCTGAGAAATCAAAATTAAGGGAAATGGGTTGCCCCTTACGATACTAAAACCCACTTTTCACACATTGCAGTATACCTGAAGGCTGCCTCTCATGCCACAGCAGGCTTATAAATATTCCTTAGATTAACAGGCAGAGGCAAACTGACTTAAACAACAGGCATGGTGCTATCAATGTTTAAATAAGTTGTGCATTTCCCCATTGCTATTTATACTTTTAATTCTATTGATTTATTGCTTTCACTGTTAGAAAGCAATTATTAGAATTGCTCTGTTAGAAAAAGAATGCCTGAAGTAGCATAAAATAAAAATAGACAGCACATATATACCACTGGAGTTAACATCATTAGGAGTAATGGCTTTCAACATCCATCACAAACTCAATTCAAGAGCTTCAGTTCTTTCCATTTTGGTATCTTTAAATCAGACTAGTTGCTAGGCCTTTGCTTTCTCTATCCTTCCTTTAGAACAGGGGTAGGATTTTTAGGTTTTAGGTTCTGTAAAATGAACTGAGTTTGCTTATATTTTTAGATGCTTTGTGTATTATGAATTAGAGGAAGTTTAGTAATGGGGACATACCATTGGCTTGAAGGGAAGGAAGTTAGAGTGTCTGCTTTTATTAGTGTTTCTGTGTTATGTTAGTATGGTTACTATTTGTAGTTCTTGTATAGTAATTTTTACACACACACACAAACACACAAAACACATATATACCACTGTTTATCTATGCTTCCAGATTTCCCAGTTTGCCATTTTCCTAGTCAGATAAAGGTCAACTGCCTCTCCTGGGAGCCTTTAGGAATAGCAATTCATCCTTAAAATAGTTTCCAAGCATGCCCCCACCAATTTAATATTTGTTTGCATTAAAAAAAATAAACAACACTGTTTATTCCATGTCATAGATGGCCTTGTTTTGTATTAGGGGGTGCTCTCCCCCAGATTTTTGGCATTTGGGGCTATCCATCCAGCCCCTGGCAGATCTCGGGGGCAGAAAATTGCCCTGGGACAACCACAGAAGCCCACCTCTGCCTTAGGACATGACATAATGATGTTTCTTTCTTTAAAACTAAAGCCTCCTTTGTGAAAACAGCTGGCACTTGCAGACTAGAAAGCGCTTCTGTTTCCGAGTTTGAAAGATCCACAGGACAGGAAGCCTTTTGATGTGTCAAGCCTGTCAGAGATTGGCAGAGCGGCCAGCCATTTTAATTAACACTTTTCTTATCCCATCTCCTGGCCCCAAAGGTGATAAGAGGTTTTTCTCTAGCCCATCTCCATCCAAAAAAAAGAAGTGAAAACCCCCTCCTTATGTATGGTGACAGGAGATTCCAATTTGGTCCCTGCCATTCTTAGGCGGACAATTGTTCTGTAGTGTTGGATTAATAATAATAATAATAATAATAATAATAATAATAATAATACAGCTATAGTCTCTCTGAACCTGGACAGGGCACTCACCCATCACAAGGCTTATGTTGGTACTTCAGGAAATGGCTTATTAGGCCAATAAAATGTATTGATTCAGTGTATTTCCTCTCCATTTTCAAGGCAGCTGTCATCCCAAAGCTACTTACAATGCAAAACACATAGTTCGTCTATTTATATAACCAAGTTTTAAAATACAGTAGAATCACAGAGTTGGAAGAGACCACAAAAGCCATTCAGCCCAACTCCCCTGCCACATAGGAATACGCAATCAAAGCACTCCCGACAGATAATAAATAATAAATTATTTGCCCCAGATGTGACCTTTTAATTGGGTTTGTGAGTGACTAAAGGAGGAAAGAGAGCCAGTGTGGTATAGCGGTTTGAGTGCTGGAGTAGGACTCTGGAGACCTGGGTTCAAAGCCCCGCTTGGTCATGGAAACTCACTAGGTGACTTTCTCAGCCTTGGAGGAAGGCAAAACAAAAACCTCTGTGAACAAACTTTGTCAAAAAAACCCCACAGATTCATCTTAAAGTCCTCATAAGTCAGAAGCAACTTGAAGGCACACAACACATCCTTCTGCCCTTCTCCCAGGAGAGACACAGAAAGGCCATTAATAGCAGGATGGACTTTTTGTCAGCTTCCTCTTATAGGGTCTGCCCAAGACTGAGGTTTTCAACATGACTATATGAGGCAATGATGTACTTCTGAAATACAACTGAGCTGGGCAACGCTTGGAAAAAGTTATTCTCCAGACTATAACTCCTGGTTGTGGCCATGCTGGTGGGTGGTTTCTGGGAGCTGTAGTCCCAAAAAGGAAAGGAAAGGAAAGGAAAAGAAAAAAAGATACTCATCTGAATAGTACAACTCCCTATAGCTGATACCTCAACATGTGACCCTGGAATCTGTAGGCCATCAAAGACCATAATGATGTGGTTCTATGATCAAACAATGCTGGGGAATTCTGGGAATTGTTTTTGTGAGATATTTAGCCTTCTCTCTAGAGAACTCTGGTGCCACAACTAACTACAAATCTCTCACTGTTGGCTATACTGGCTAGAACTGGCGGAAGTTGTAGGCAAACGAACAAACACAAAACTAAAGTATATACTGGACTACTGCTGATTTGGGTCCATGTGCTTTTGTTTCATTGCTTCAGCACTTCTAGCCTTCTAAGCACACACATAGCAAGAGCGCAAAGCTAGCTGAAAAAAATACACAGTGTAAAGAAAGAGAAAAGGGATTCTAAAACACACAAGAGAGGAGAAATCATCAACCAGATCTCCTTAGCAAAAACATTCTATTGCAAAATATTTTTATAAGGTGTTTTCCCCCCAACCCCCACAGTGCTGCAACCTTGTGTATGCACTGAGCAAGAAAGTGGCTAATTATTTCAGGATGGAAAGATTGGGATTGTGTTTTTTGCATTTAAAAGGAGTTAAAAGACCTGGTTTCTCCATCTGTAATGCTGTGTGTGTGTATAACAACAGAAAGGGCTTCCTTTTCCATTCATATCTGGGCACAGCCGTTCCCAATAAGCTCTAAAAATGATTTCATAAGACAGGGATGCTTAGAAGAAGTATTCACTTTAAATCACTCCCAGCTCAGATGGGAATGTTTGAGTAACAATAGGAAATGGGCATTATAGTTGATTGCCTTTAAGCAACAGAAAACTGAAAGTAAAGCAGGGTTATTTTCTGAGGCTGGTATGGTATTATAAAAGGAAAGGGAAATATGTTAAATATGGCCTTACAACAATGAATTGTGAGCTTTGCTTCCTAAACTTCACGTTCTCTCATGCTTGCCTCCTTATCTTAAAGAAGATGCCAAATATAGTACTAATACTTGATGATATGCAAGTTAATTCAAATTTTACCTGATTAATTTAGTTAAGCCGCCTTGAATCCCATTTTAGGATTTCAGGAGAAAGGCAGGATATAAATCCAACAAAATAAACTAAAGTCAGACATTGGGGTTAGGTTTTTAAACTGCCACTTTTTATACATCTCCACAACAAGTTAAGATTGTCATTTAAACAGGCCTCTACATAGTCTCATGCTATTTGCAGTATAGAAGAAAATTTGCTATTTGCAAATAATTTGCTATTTGCAAATAAAGATAAAAATGAAATGTGTGTACTCAAGGCACTTACCGTAGGGTCTGTCCAAAGGGAACATTTTGTACAATCTTGGCAAGGGGCTCCTGGGGATCGGGGGTGCTGGCAGAAGTGGTCATACCCGTTAATGGCAGCTCGGCAGAGGTAGCACATCTGGGCGCCACAGCGGCACGACATTCGATTGCAACCTTCAGATTTGATCAAACCGGTCGCGCACTTGTGACACTTCCTAATACGGGCCGCTGTCATCTTCTCCTCTCTGAAACAGGCAATTGGGAAAAGGATAAGATGTCCACATGGAGCCAGGGATCAAGCACATCAATTGGGGAGGGGGAGCATGTAAATGGTCATAGTTCGACTTTCTGAAGTCAAACTTGCAATTTGGGAGAACTTAGATAGACCTTAACCTGAGTCACTGGACAGAAGCTACCAAAGACTAGGCAGTACTAGGTGACATATTAACTGATTTATTAGCCTCAGAGGAAAGCAAAAGCAACCCGCCTATGAAGAAATTTCCCAAGAAAACCCCTGTGATAGGTTCGCCTTAGGGTTGCCATAAGCTGGAAATGACTTGAAAGCACACAATAACAACCAATTTCCTATGTATATATACGTTGACTTTTAGCAGCTACACAGTATGGTTCTTCTCTCCCCTGACAGCAGTATCTTCTAGACAAGATGTGGGAGCTATCAACTTCCAGAAGATGCTTGACTCCAACTTTTGTCATCCCTGACCACTTGCCATGCCAGCTGAGTTTGCAGGAGCTGAAGTCCAACATCATGGTTTAGGGGCCCACAAGTCATCTCTCCCCCTCCTGTCCTAAACCAATGTTGATTTCTATCATGGGACAACTCAAAACAGCCCTGCAGTTGGGGAGAGTTTTAGTGGGAGAGGAGGAATAGAAGAACCAGCATGTACTGGATAGAGCAGTCTATAACTCAAAGAAGAAGCAGGCAACAAAGAACAGCATCTTCTGAGCTGGAAAAATAAATTACTTTAATAAAGAGTAATAAACTTAAAAAGTAATTTTAATGCATTAATTAATTAACAGCTTTATGTTAAAGTCAATTTAAACTTTTAATTGACTCTAACCATAATGAACTATCTTTAAATAATGCTCCTTTATTTATATAAAGTACACCCCGCCCCCCAAAAGCTGAGCAGCATCTTAGGAACAGTTTTTCTTCTTCACTAGGGATAGAAATTGCAAAACTCTACATAGCTAGTCCCAGACAGTGTTGTCAACATAAGAAGTGGTTGGGGCTGCAGTCTAACAATATCTGGAGGGGCTACACAATTCCTACCCCAGCATTTCTCTCTCATGCAGGATGGAGGGCCTCTTCCAACATTGCTTCTGCTCTCTCTCTCTCACACACACACACACTATTTAAGAATCCAAACTGCCATTTTTCCTTCAGACCTATTGTCTGGTCATGTGCCAATTCTTCAGACTGAGGCTGCAGAAGTAACCTCCGTTCAACTCACTGTGGCTTACTTCTGAGTAGACATGGTAATGGACTCAGATCCTTTGGAGCCATCAGGTAACACTGCTTCAACCAGATGAATGCCCAAAGTAGAGTACTGTAAAAGAGGTTGAGTCTCCCTTATCCAAAATGTTTCGGACCACAAGTTTTGGATTTCTATTTTTTTCATATTTCGTAGTATTTGCTTTTACATAATGAGATATCTTGGAGATGAGACTTAAGTCTAAACACAAAAATCATTTATGTTTAATATCCTCCTTAGACATGTAGCCTGTAAGTAATTTTATACACAATATTTTAAGCAATTTTATGCAGGGAAAATGTGGGCATTGAACCATTAGAAAACAAAGGTGTCACTAACTCAGCCACCTATGTGGACAATTGTGGATTTTGGAGTATTTCAGATTTTGGAATTCTGGATAAGGGAGACTCAACCTGTATCTGATGATGTTCAATGGGTGTTCTTATTCTTTGAACAAGAGAACCACAATTCTTTAAACAGTGATCTTGGGTCACTGGTGTGCACTAGACCCAACAATGGACATTCTCATTGACAGTTTCCAAACACTTGAGCCCTGGTCTTTAGCAACCATCTCCATAGCACACTGGCTTCCCAAATATCCCCTTCACCAGGAGGTGAGGGTTAAAGAATCCACTCTCTTTCTCTTGCAAGTCAACAATGTTTCCAAGGAGGCCTTCACTGCCACTTATTTAGTATTAACTTTTGATGAGTTTGAAGCAAACTAAATGAAAAAGTTCACGGCAGGTCAGCATTCTGTAGGCTTAAGGTCTGGTTTCCCAGCGAGTCAAAGAGGCAGCAAGGGAAGATTTTACCTAGAAATAATTCCCCCTTTGAAGTCAAAGGGCACAAGGATTCTTACAGTTGACAGACAGAAAATATATAGGCGAGGCAATAAAAGAGGCAGGAAACACAGACTCTGCCTGTCACTTGACAGCTTTAAAAAGCCAAGTCTGATTACTTTGGTTACTGGGATGTTGCAAAAGATTTTCAGCTATTCTGGTTGCTAAACACCCAACATTTAAAGATTGATAACTCTTTTAAGACTTCCCCATGCAGGTTAAAGCACTGCACTTCCCACTGCTATAGATGTTGTTTTAGTTATATAACCATGCATCCATACTTGGGTTTCTTTGTCCTGCCCAAAACACAGAATGATATTCCAAGGATATTTTCTGAAGAGTTTGAGTTTAAACCCCCAAGTTCTCAAGTGCGGACTAATTCCTCATGACAAAACAATTTTGTCTTCTTGCATTTTATCGTGCCTTTCTCTGGAACTAAAGGCAGATCCATTATCACAGATTTCCAGATATTCTCCTCTCCTAGCAGTGAGCAGATTCTGAACTACTCTACCATCAGCAAGATGGCTGCAACTCATGCACCCACAACAATATTGTTTGTTCTCTGCCAGATTCTTTCACACCTCAAATCTTTTTTCCTTTTTAGACTTCTAAGTGGGTGCAGGAAGCTGTCTTTTCTTACCTTTCTTTTCTAAGACAGCTCAGAGTAGAACAAAAGAACTAAATAACCTCTTACAAAGAAGATGGCAATCTACTTTTTGGGTGTTCACCCACTAGCCAATGATGGTCATCTTAAACAGTAGCTTAATATATTTTATTAGAAACAAAGATGACAGAAAAGAAAGAAATGTTGCTGGTAAAAGGGAATGGTAGAAGCTTTGTCTGGAATCCAAAGGAAGAAAAAAGGAAACGGCAACAAACATATTGCAGTATGATCTAAATTAGAGATCTATTGTGGAGAAAGTTAGGAGGATGCCTTGTCATGAGCCAACTTACTGAGCCACCCAGCTCTATGTTCTTTATACCAGTTTTCCCTAACTTGGTTTCTTCCAGATGTGTTGGTTAAACCAGCCTGATGGGAGTTGTGAACCAACACATTAGGAGGGCACTGGCTTAAGTAGGGCTTAAGTAAAGTAAAGTAAAGTTACCGGCAGAGGCTCTGAAAAGTCTCAAGCAGAGACTTTTACCTCCTTACCTGAGGAGGTAACCTTACCCAGCCCAAGAAATCATACCCAAGGAGAAGTCACGACTGAATGTCAGATTCATTAGGTCTTATTCTCAGCTGATCGGCAGACCCAACCTAAAGACGACTTTTGTGTAGCTACAGATTTTACATATTCTTTTTGTGAACACAATATGCAATTTATGTGTTCAACAGTCCCTGGAATTTTTATACTGGCAACAGTTGGCTGGCAGCACTGTAGAGCCTCTGATTTTAATAGACGTTACACCCAATATCTTTTAATTTGTCAATAAGAAACAGCAAGCTTCCACAGTGCACCACCTCTTAGGCCAATTCCTTCTTGGTAATGGTATCCGAATTTAAGGCAGGCAGTAAATCAGGGTGCAACTGATCCTGGCTCTCTCTTCTGTAGACTTCCCCCTCTCATCCTCCCCAACAGGAAACTCTAAACAGAGCAGGAAGCTGGATCTGAACTCCAGCTGTGCTTCCTCTTCCTCTGTCTCAAACAGGACATTTTATTGTCTACAACAAAGTAGAATTTCAGCTGCACAGCGGCAGATCCCAAGGCAAACAAATTCTGCTAAAATGATACCCAAAGCAAATCTCTTCTCCTCTCCTCTCCCCTCCCTTCCTCAAACACAGATAAAATGAAGATAAGATCTTGTTATTTCAGAGGATATTTAAGCAAATATTTCTGTCCCCAACCAAACTATTTCATCACCATGAAGTCAAAGGCTTTCATGGCCGGCATCTGTAGTTTTTGGTGGGTTTTTCGGGCCACGTGGCCATGTTCTAGAAGAGCTTATTCCTGATATTTCACCAGCATCTGTGCCTGGCATCTTCCGAGAATGCTGGTGAAACATTAGGAATAAGCTCTTCTAGAACATGGCCACATGGCCTGAAAAACCCACAAAAAACTATTTCATCACTGTTGTGTAAAAGCTACTGTGACCCTTTTAAAAATACTGTTTTATATGGGTGTCGAGGTTACTGATGGACAAACAGATCTATTTATTTTTAATAAATCAATTAACATGAAACACAGAAGTGTACCTGATCTTTTTTCCATGTGGTAACAGGGTGGAATGAAAGGTGCAGCATAGCACCCATGATCTCACTAGCGAAACTTCTGCTCCTCAGAAGGAATGCTGAGGAACCACCTTCTCCCATAAGAACTAGCCTATTCTCTTCAGTCTTCAACTGAAGCCCTGCTATGCTGCCCTTCCCTCTGCATTAGAGGCTGGGTGCTGAGAAAGCAGGAGGAAGAACTCTGGTGTAGGAACCACATGTGCCAGGTCTTCAGAGGTGCTCTTTAAATCTTTGTGTTACAAAGGTCTATTGGGCTAACCCATTATGTTTCATCCACTTCAGCTGGCTTTGTCCTTTCTGTTGTGGTATTTTACACTTGCTCTATTGCATCAGCTATTTCTGTGTGTACTCTGATTGCTATTATTTTTATTTCTCCATCCACCAGATTGGCAACAGCTGGCTACTGCTCACCGACAGCATGAGGCCTCTGCTACAGTTACACATAGCCCCTCTCACAAATGGCCTGCCAGATTCTGGATGCAACTTGAAGGCAGAAGTGATTGAGACTTCCATTTCTTTGCAATCCTTGGCTCAGAGGTGACACCACACGCTACCGTGCTCATTTAGGACAGCCATTTGCAAATCATCAAAAAGAAAGAGGGCCAAGGAGACATCTATTCACAGCAAGTTAGATATGCTGATTTATAGGTACAAGTGCAAACAGTGTTAAAAATAATTTAAAGAGAGTATCAATATAGTTCACATGAGAAGGGAAGACTGCAAATAGGGAGCCAGCCAACTCTGCTATGCAAGTTATAACTATGGGTGGACAATTTCAAGACCCCTGTTGGCTCTCTTATCATCTGGTGCTTTATCTTTAAACCAGATATGGTCAGCTCCTCCAGTAAAAGATCCCTTCAGAAGGAAAGCTGTCCTCTGGCAGCCCTTCAAACAGAAGGCTATGCTCTGTACATGGGGACATGTGGAAACCCTATGCCTCCTTGCTGATAACATGATAGAGAAATAATTCTGCTCCTACTAAGGCTGCTGCCTGGAAGAGGAAGAGGAAGGATTTCTGTCTTGGATTATCCCTGTTTCCCCCCTCCAAACTTTCATATAAACAATTGGCATCAGAAGCCATGGCAACTGCACGCCATGGCCCTGATAAGGCTTTTTTCCAGTGCAAAAAGAAGCAGTAAAATGCCATTCCTTTTTGTGCCAGAAAACGGGTGCCCTTTCCGACACAGCTTTATGGCACTCCTGGAGTATGTGGCGTCTAAATGCCATGCTGCCAGAGCGCCAGAAAGTGTTGCTATGTAAATGGCCAGGCGGCTTCATGGCAGCTTCCTGATAGCTTGGAGATGTGTGTTGTGTGCACGCCACACCACCAAGCCGGCTTTTTTGCCAGCCCTAAATAGGATTATGAAATATTCCTGCTGAAACTTTGAAGAATCACTGCCAGTCAAGGGTTGACAAAAGAGGCTAAAGCGGACCCATGCTTTGACTCAGGACAAGGTAGCTTCTTTATGTTCCCATGCATCCCCACCCAACAGTTCCCTATTGCCCATCCTGTCTGAAAGTTACTTACATTGAGGTTCTATATTTTATGTCATCCTTCTCAGCCAACTGTTCACAGGTAAGGTTCATGTGCTCTTTCCACAGGCCTTGGCATTTTCTGCAGGTTTCCTGGGGAAAGAGAGAGAGATGCATTAAACATCAGGAGCATACACCAGGCACATTTTAAGAAGAAATAATTCTGTGCATTTTCTTAAAATAATGAATGTTCTGAGTATTCCTCCAAGAATGCAGAAACCACATTCTTTGCCAAGTCAGCCTAATAATAATGATCGATTTCCAAACGCCTTCAGGAGTCTAAGAAAAGAGTATAAATGTTACTCTGGTTATGAGTTCTCTATTTTGGCTTCTTTGATTTTACCAAATGCTAACCAAATTACTTGAGCTTTCTGGAACAGCTGTAGTAATTACAGGAGCAAACACTGGTCTCATACTCCCCTCAGAAATATTCTGCCCTTTGATTTAAATACAAAGAAATTTCCATGATGGCTTAACAGGTAACTAAAACAAAGTAACACGTGCCACAAAATTATGCACTAAAACCAGCAGCATTCTTACCAGGTCAGCAACATTAAACATCTTACACACAGAGCGAAACACTTTGTCAAATTGCCCACCCCCAAAAAAGGGAGTTTTCATCTGACATTAGAAAATCACAACAGCACTCAACGACAGGTAAAATCTCTAAGAAAACAGCATAAGGATTGTACCACCATCACGAAGGCCTGGTCCTCACCCACTTGTCCTTTGAAGCTATAGAAAAATGGAGATGGATCTCTGAAGAACATCTCAGTATCTGGGCAGGTTGGCATGAATACAGCTAGTGGCACATTTTACACAAGGGAGGAGTTTCCTGGGAAGTGTCTGTTCCGCCTGAGAATCTCAACTGAACTGATTCTTCAGAGGATGGGCATCACACAGTCAAAACACAGACAAATACATCCCTCCATCCTTGCCCCACAAATCTTCAAACAGCTTTGCCTGTAGCCTACTGAGGTGGGCAGAAGCAGCTGAGCAGCAAAGAGGAGGCAGGCAGGAGTATAGATCTGCTTTTGCTACAACCAGGTTCATGATCTTTCTCATTTTTGACATCGGGTCCACAAAATCCCTGCTTCTTGGACCACGGCTAGAACACCGGTAGTGCTGCTTGGCCACCAATTTAAGAGTCAAGCATCCGCCTACATACATGCACACACATGCACACAATTTCAAACAAACACACACACAACTTCACAAAGTTCCAGGGGCTTACAGAATTATCATAGCAACAGAAGTGGGGGGAAAAGAAGGCTGTCTTAAATTAGCAAAGCCACACAGAAATAAGATGCTAATTTCCTGGCCACTGTGTTAGCTTCAACCACAAGGCTTTCATATACAGCTGTAGGAGACAGGAAATAGCACGCAGACATAATATGCAACCCCCCACCCCATTAAAGGGTTTATTAGTGATAATTCATCCTACCAACTTTGTGAGAACACTTCCTTGCGAAAGTGAATGTAATTCACACTCGACATCCTGGCCATTTGTACTTGCTACTTCATTGCTCAATGCCCCAGAAATCTGTCTTGCTGAGCATCCATATCTGTGCTTCTGAATCAAAGAACTGGTACTATCACCACTTAGGAGAAATTCAGAATGTTTCACAATGCGTGAGACAGAAATCTGTGTTTCCAGAATGTGTACCGTTACAAGATTAACCTGAAACATACAAGTCAAAAAAATCCAAAACCTATATCCTTCTCACATTTGAATGACAACACCCCTGGGATGTTCTCTTGCACAAAACAAAACAAATACGTCAGAATCCATTTTCTGTTCATAAAATGGGACTAGTGTAGAAATATTTCCCAGGGGATCAGGAATCCTTGATAATAAGCAAAAAAAGGTTTGCAATTTACATTTCCAATTTACTTACTGGAATGTCTTGATCAAAATATCTATGATAGCCAGCTCAATCAGAAGTTAAAATTTTCAAACTCTAGAAGCCAAATATGACATTGAGAAGCACAACATGCCCTGAATACTTGGCAGCTTCTAAAAGCAAGTTGCTTTCCCTCAGTGAATGAAACCAATCCCAATTACCTTTCAAAAAGTTCACCTGGACTAAAATTTGGGATTGTCAGCAGATTAAATTGTATTGGGATCTGCGATCTTTATGGGGGAAAGGAGAGGGAGCCAATGTAAAATGTACACCCCCAAGCTTCCAGACTGCCTTTATGTGTGTAATTTTATTTAAAAACTTAAGAAATGCATGCAATGCCACAGCCTTTTTTTCCCTCTTCCTTTCTTCTTTTGGATCACACCCATCTGCACAAACACTTCTTTTCTGGGCTGGATGTTGAGGCATGGCTACTATTGACATAGTAAATGCTGCCTGAGCAACCCCTTTCTCAATGCATTTTGATCCGTTTACTGTAGAACAGAGATCACCCACTCTTTTCCTAAGCATGCGGGTTTTCCTCTAAATTCCTTAGAGATATAAAGTGAGGAATTTCGGCTTTTTCTTTCTACTGGAAGGAGTTGTTCAAAAGAGGAATCCATTTGTCAGTGAAGGCCGTCTCCTAGTGGTTGAGACCATGAACAACTACCACCTGCGCATCAAACAGTGCTGTGGCTACATGTCCGCTATAGCATCAAGGTGCTAAGAGGATGAAACATGCCGGTGGACAGCTGAAGAGCCAAGAAAGATGGGAGCCAACCCTCTTTAGCATAGCTAAGTGCTTTGGGAAACTCTAATTGTTGACATGAATCAGGAGGCTGTCTGGGCTGGCTTCCACTGCCCTACAATCCAAGAGGATTATGTAAACCGAACCTCACAGAGTGCCAAGGATATAGGGAGATTATCGTGAATCTTCCAGTATTTGGAAGTGACACAAGATCTTTTATTGGACTGGTTGGTCATATAAAAACTTCACAAGATCTGAAAAATATGTAAGGAAATGTAAACTCTCCCTTTGTATATCTGAATCCACCGATTGTCTGGACTCCCATTTATTGCTCTTTAGAACAAAGGATCTTGGAGCAGCCATGTTAAATTAGACACACAGTCAGCTTTCATTGTGAATCTCACAGAGCAAAGCAAAGCTTGTTGGTAAGATTTATGTCCACTGCGCTTGTCAATCCTAGCTCTAATTAAACAAAATAAAAATAAAACAGAAGATAATCTTAGGCTTGGGGCGGCACTAAAACCTCAGAAAAAAAGTATAATGTCACAAGCATATAAGTTTCCAAATTTGCTATGGGATACACTCCTTGTAAAATGAAAAACTGCCATTAATTCCAATCTGTATTTTAAAAGACAAGCTTCTGAAAAATAATGAAGAGCCAGCATGGCGTACTGTTCGACTAGGACTGAAGACCAGGATTCGAATCCAAGCTTGGCTATGTAAACCCGCTGAGTGACCTTGGACAAGTCACACTCTCTCAGCCTCAGAGGATGGCAATGGTAAACCAACTCTGAACAAACCATGCCAAGAAAACCCCATGATATGTTTGCCTTAGGGTCCTCCTAAGTCAGAAACAAGTTGAAGGCGCAGAGCAACAACAACAAAGAAATATATGGGGAAGTTTTTAATTTAGAAAAAAAAAAACTTTGGACATTCATTCTCTACAGTTTGTCCTCCACATTTGCAGTTTTGACTTTGGCAGATTTGATTATTCATGGTTTTGATTAATATATTCTCTCTAGAAATCACTAGGTCCTCCAGCACAACTTTGTGGTCAACTTCCACCAAAAGTCACACTGGATGACCTAGAGATTCATAGAGAGAACACTTCTCTAGGCATTTGTAGGTCTTCCAGCACAATTCCGTGGTCAATTTCTGGAAGATCTAATTTTTGAACTCATTCAAAGTGGCACATAGCGTATTTTTTACATTCTTTGGCAATCAAAATAAATTTGCAAACTTAAAAAAAAACCTGGGTTCCACTTTTCAGCCAATTCCACTTTCTGACAGTGCTCTGGTGTCTAACCCATCAGATATAAGGGGCTTTCTGTAGTAGGAGAAGCAGCATGCAAAAACATATTTATTAGAAGTGTGTGCAAAAAATGTATAGAAGTTAGGCAGATTTTAAAAGCTCTCAACTCTTCCACAGGTTCATATGGGAACATATGGTTCATAACTTTATGGACCACATCATGGAAGCCATTTCAGACTTCTGAGACATTGGATAGATATCTGCCATATTCCAGACAATCTGAAGGCAATAAATATTTTTCACAAATAGCCCTATGATACATGACAGCACAGCATCAAGGCATGGAGAACTGAGCTTGCATTTTAGTGAACAAACTAAGAAAGCTAGCAGCATGTTTGCTTTTGCTTAGCATACACATGGGTTCAAATAATTTGTGACTTCTCAGGCAAGGCAGGTTATCTAGTTAGACTTATATAGCTCAGATATATATAGAGAGCTGTGACCTCATATTTTTGAAGTAGCTAGACAAGCCTGCTTTGCCCTCAACTTGGGGAAGCAGAGTTGTGATTTCAGTCATTTGATACTGGTAGCACATGCCATAACTGCTAACACAAAGGCTTGTCTATCAGTCTAGGAAATCTGAGCAGTGCAAGGGCTCAGAGTCTTCCCAAGCCAAAGTAAATAACATGAATCAAATACAAATGGACTAATTCCAAACCGCTGAAGTCTGGACTCCCAACAACTGGAGCAATTATGCAAGAATAATTATGACTGAACATGACGCTAACAAAAGTGATACCCAAAAAAGTTAGAGAAGTGAGACAAAATGAAGTGCATATACTTACAAATGAGAATAAATGTACACTTTTCATTGCTTTATTCAATAGTCATCATTCCAAGAGACAGAAGCCGGAAACAGATGGAGTCTGGATGAAGGAACAAAGTGACTAAAGATATCTCTCTACACCTATATTATACTTTTAGAAGTAGAATTTGTCATATTCTCCATTTTGATGGTTTTAGGGGTATGGTGTATGTTTCATGTAAGGGGAAAATTTTACAGCAGTCTCAGGAATGTTAAGATTTCCAAGACCAGCAATGATACTCTGGTTCAGTAACTATTTTTAATACCAAAAAGTGAAGAAAAAGTCCTAATAGCTATCCAAGAGCAGAACAAAAACCTCAGGATTTGGGGTTTAAGGTAATAACTAATAAAGTAGTTTAAAATGTACTCAGGTAAACAGAGAACATCTAGACAGTTGTTGCAGAGAGATAGAATGACAAATAATTTCCCACTTTAAGTCTCTCATAAACCACAAACTACCCAGATAGTCTTAGGCAAACATAACTTACCTACAACTTGGTGTAAATAACAAAACTACAAGACCCATCCCCATGAATTTAACTTGCATAGCACATCCTCCTACCCAGAAACTGGGTAAAGGGTTATTGTTTTGGACTACAGCATCCAAGAGCCATTCTGATCTGGCAAAATTTAAGAGTTATAGTCCAAAAAGTAACTTTTTCCAAGCTGTCTTCCCATCCTTCCCATGCTCCTTTGACCACCTGTTTTCCCTTCCCCACACCTTTGTTGCCAGTCCCGAGTGCCGTTTTTGCATTTTGCCATATAAGGCGATCCTTCAAAACAATGAAACGTGTACATTATGAAAGCTGAATGGCCAGCTGACATAGACCTGTGAACTCTATTTGCTTTTTTCCTTTGATAAAACTAACATACACATGTGCAAACACTAGAGTAAATTTCCATGTTTATTTGCAAGTCATTTTTATGGCGCTAATGCGGGAAGGCCAGTTGTGCAATGTGACTTTTGCCTTGTGCACCACATGGGCTTTTTGTTTTACAGCTGGCTGTTGTTACACAACAGAAAAAAAAAAGTTTTGCTTTGTTGAGAAACCACATCTCAGAACTTTTTCCCAAGCCACATGAGTATGTTTCTGAAGGCCAGGTTTAGTGGTAGATAATCTAAGAAGCTGTTTAGGTGCTGGGTTTGGGGTACGCAACTCAAAAGGGATATAGACAACTGGCCACACCACATCTGCAACAAAGAACATCTCAGTTCATCTTCATTTATCAAGCTGGCAGCACTGACCTGTGCAAGCGGATGTAGTAGTACCAATATTTTTCACACAGAAATTCACAATTATCAATGTCCAGTCTATAAACAGATCAGATCCATGAAAATTACTCTTACAGGAGAGAGACAAGTCATGGATACAAATCATGCTTTTTATTCATGTAATGGACTAAACTGTAGCTGCTCCTTCTGTTAGACTTCATTTATTTATTTCATTTTAATGCCACCTTTCTCCTAGAAAAGGACCCAAGACAGGTCACAAGATAAAAACACTTTAAAAACAAGAGCTCCTTTCTCTAATCACTGGCGATGGATTTGTCCAAAGCTCCTAGCTGCTGTTGTGTCTTTGTTGAGTGTCTATCTTTGTGCAGCAGGAACCCTCACCGAGCCTGTAGCCTCAAGAGTAGGTTTCCATGATGGGGTCTGCAATTTGGCAGTAAATTATTTCCTTAGTAGTTACCAAAATGGATAAAAGCATTTAGTGCAAGAGACGGTCCATTAAGTATTACCTGGAGATGGTGCTCAAAGCACTTTAGTAGACTTGGTGGCAGCGACAGAGAGAAGTAAAAGATGGCCCCAACTGGGAGAAGGTGATGGCATTCTGACTGGTGAAATAAAAGGATGAAGTATGAAGAAGAAAGCCCCAGGCTGAAACTTCACACTACCATGAACTCACTGGGTGGCCTTTAAATTAAGCCATTTTCTCTGTCAGCCTCAGCTATACATCTCTGTACATGAAGGAAGACAAGGGAGACTGAGCTCACAGGAGTGTTTTATTTTCTTTATGTTTAGGTGACGCATATCATGTCCTTGGACACATTCCCAGGGCAGCTTTCAACAATTTAAAAATTGCACTGCAGCAATAACATGGGCACACCAGTGTATGTAAAGATTTGTGGGTTGCTGAAGAAAAATCTACTTCTAGCACTTTGTGAAGAGCCTCAAAGTGCTCTGTAAAGTGCTAAGAGTATTATTTATTAACTTGAATTCTTGACGGACTAAATTTTCTCCACGTACAGAAGCCTTTTTCCTGTGGGTGGTGAAGTAAGACTGGTATTCCTCAATGTATTCAATTTTCCCAGCAGAAGAGATGACACAGTGTACATTACTGCTTTGCGTGTGTGGTGTGCACGCACACCTTTAAGAAATCTCTTTCCAGGTGGGAAAGGCAGGATTGGAGCATGACTGCATGCATCAACTGTTTGCAGGAGTGGTGACAGGTGGAAAGGTCAGGCAGATGAAGTTGGAGGTAGCTTGCTATCCTCAATTCTTGTTTTCAAGAAGTTTAGAGTAAAACTGCCACTTCACCCCATAACATGCACTGAAGATGTTGAGAAGCTGCTCACCTACACCAGTTATCACACTTACGAGGATAAGTGGTTAAAGAATATTAAGGAATGGCATGCTTGCACCAAGTAAGTCGGCACAGTTGTCCTGGTTTTTTGCTTTCACGCTAATTCTCTTTATTAATCTTTTCCATAGTAATTGAGTTACCAACAGTCATGCCATGACTGAAGTCTGAGATCCAGCGGACTGCTCCCAATTTGTGATTCTGTCTCAAACACAGTGATACAGTGATCAATAATTAACCAGTCCACATCTTCTGTTCACTGTCAGCAGTTTGTGGGGCTTGACGTGAAGCCTGGTTAGGTACCTGCTGGCCTTATCTCTCTGCTTTGCCTCTCCATCCAGCATTATAGCCAGTATGTTTGCATACCTTATTACTCATGCAGTTAGCCACATACTTTTGCCATGGATAAAGGAAGTTGTAAATAGTGAGTGCTGTGATCCAGGATTCACTCCGCACTGGCTCCAAACTTGGAATTCATTCTTCTCATTCTGTCATTTCATCATAAGATCTCTCTCTCTCTCTCTCTCTCTGCTGAAATCCAGCAGATGACAGTCACTGAGCTACACATGGTTTCGGCTCATAGTTCCTAAATCACAACACCACCCTTTTTTCAGAAAGCAGGGAAACCACCAAATCATTTCTGTTACATCAGAATTCACTTCTTCACAGCTGAAAAGCACTGGTGTCACAGGGAGCCAGGAAGACTTGTGGCACATCTCAAAGTCAGCAGGAAAGGATGAGGCTTTCTTGACTGAATCATTGCACCTGTAAGTGGGG
Source organism: Urosaurus nigricauda (assembly GCA_034509955.1). Taxonomy (NCBI): domain Eukaryota; kingdom Metazoa; phylum Chordata; class Lepidosauria; order Squamata; family Phrynosomatidae; genus Urosaurus; species Urosaurus nigricauda. The sequence goes on from JAOEGL010000008.1 coordinate 19,474,838, forward strand.
TCTTCTCTTTCCCCTACTGCCTTCAACTTTACAAAACATTGCCACCTTTTCCAGCGAGTCACATTGTCTCATGATATGTCCAAAATACAGCAGCCTCAGTTTAGCCACCTTGGCTTCTAGTGAGAGCTCAGATCTGATTTGCTCTAGGGAGCCTATTCAGCTCTCTTTCTGGCAAGCTTACCTTGGCAATTAGTTAGAAGAGACTCAGGGTGGTGGTCTCCATACTGTGGCTAAAAGTCTTGCTACAGCAGTGGCCGGCTGATGTAAGGACAATAATTTAAAAATAAAAATTATCTCAGCAACTGGTTGGGATATATGTCTTGCCAAGGCAAGACGGACAGCTGTACTTTGGTCCACTTTCAGTAACAAGAATGACACACAGAGAATTATGACAGAGCAAGCAACACCTTTCAGAAGATGTTGCAATTCAGCCTTGCAGCTCTGATTGCAGGTCACTGGTCTCCACCACTTCCGGGGACACAGGCCTCCCCCCTTCCACAAACACAGCACTCTCTGCCCCATATATGACCTGCACTTTCACTGTAAAGGGGAAACCAGCTGTAGGCTAGCCATATAAGGCAAGAAAAAAGGCCACCAACAAACAGCATGGTCTAAGAACTACAGGACTTCCGCAAAGCCTGTGGCCTTTGTAACTCTAAGGAATTATCCCGGTTTCCATTTTGGGACACACGACAGGACACAGGGTTGGGGTGGGTGAACAGTGGACACCCTGCAGTTGCTCACATGCCTTTGTAAGAGGCTTCCTCTCAAAGGAAAAGAAAATATGTAGCTCCCATGGCGGCAAAGGAGCTCCCCATCCTTGATGAAATGAAAGAGAACACTCTTGTTTCAGCTATATCTCAGAGGTTCTCCAAGGTGTTCAGGATGGTATAGATCAGTGGTTCCCAAACTTTGGTCCTCCAGATGTTTTGGACTTCTACTCACAGAAGCTGTGAGTAGAAGTCCAAAACATCTGGAGGACTATAAGCCCCATGGTAAGTTGACTTAGGGTTGCGATAAGTTGGAAACAACTTGAAGGCATACAACAATAACAACAGAACACTGATTTTTAGAAAGCATTTTCAAAATCTACACATTAATTTTACCTAAGAGGGCCCCTGTTAGGGGCAGTTATACCTCAAATACAGGTATGGGGTGAGAACACGAAACAGAAAGCTATTTCAGGCTTAAATTTCTGCTGTCCTAGCAAATGCCTGACATACCCTAACTCCCACATTACAACCTGTTTGTTGCTTGGGGGAGGTTAGTTTCAAAAATAATTCTGCAAGGCAAGGCAGCCCAGCCCAGCACAGCGGGCTGTTGCCTGAGAAAATCCAATGCTGCAACTCACAGAATTGGTTGCACAACCCTGTTTGTGCCTGGAAATGAGGTATGATTGCTCTCCACATACATACACAACAGGAATTCCACGCATACAGAGAGGCCAGGCAAGCAGCCAAAAAGTGAGGAGGCATTCAGCCATGGTGCAATTCCACAGCCTCCATTCTGAAATGGCCCAGCCCTTTCAGCATGTCCCTTTTTGGTGGGTACATTTTGAGAACCATTGCAAAAACAAAACTTGCAAAACAAGGAAAACACGATGAGTAGGATGGCCCATAAATATAGAACAATTACCCATTGTGCATTGTTTTGGGACCAGTTATTTGAAGAATGACCTTGAAGATCCCGCTTCACTGAGCTTATTCTGACCAAGTGGCTCTCTTGAAATATATAACCAGGTGTTCACAGATGCCAATCTCCAAAAAAAGGGGGGAAAAGAGGACAGACTGCATCTGTTCTTGGGAACAGAAAGAAAAACAACATCTGTGAAACCTGCTTTACAACAACAATACTGCAGAAGAAATGGCAGTTCCCTGCACAATTCCACAAAGAGAAGACCTACCTTTACCACTGCAGTTTGGAATATATACTCACAGGCATGTAAGATAAAATGAAAAGCAGTGCCTGAAGAACATTAGGAAAGATCATAATGACTTGGATTTGTCCCCATGTCTTCACTGCCACCAGTAGTAATAACAACAACAATAATAATAATGTCACAGTATTCTGTAAGTAGATGTACATCTGCATATCCCTCCAATATAGCAGGAAATCCAAATGGGATCAACAGTCAGCTAAAACAGGGCATTATTCACCAGGAACACATATGCAGCATACATACATCTGATTGGTATGAACAGAACCAACTTCTTTCTTTCAGTTAGTCTCAAAGGTGCTCTAAGATCTCTTTCCAGAACCAGCTAGTGTTACACCTATCAAGAATACTACTTGAATGAAAAGCATCTATTTTAATTTGAATAGCAACCTTTAGACGTCCATTTCAAATATGAATATGTGACAGTCCATTCTCTACCAATGTAAGAAAATAATAATAATAAAACCACCTTAAAAACCTCTGGGAGGAAGTGGTCATAGCCCAGAGGTATGACATATGTTTTGTTACTAGAAGATCCCCAGTTCAGTCCCCAGGAACCCCAGCTACGTGGGTAACAAAGAACAATGCCCACCTTCCAGAGTCTCTGTCAAAACGGAGAACACCAGGCAGGATGGACCAAGTATCTAACTGAATATAAACAACAATTTCATGTATTACACATGGCCAATGTGTAATAGTGTACTTCGACCCTAGCAGAAGTGGGACTTTCCTCCTCACTACCTTCCAAGTGTAGCCCACTGTGGTACTAAAACCCTGCCCCCAGGGGTTTTCTCAGCTCTTTGCCTCTTCTCTTGGGACTGTCATTCCCAGTACAGATGGCACCTGGTATGGATTTTAAGAGATCAAAGGTATTTGAGCAGCAAGAAGAAATCAAGAAGGGACTGAAGCAGGTCTTCAGAAGATACCCTTGGCCATGTTGTTGCTCAAGCCAGCCTGTGTGACATCCATCTGTGAGAAGTGCACAGGTCCCTTCCCAATAGTAACAACTACAGACAACCCTCCACATTCGCTTTTGACTCTTGTGGATTTGATTATTCACAGATTTGACTAATACTCTCTCTCTAGGAATCTCTAGGTCCTCCAGAGTGATTCTACTGGAAGTTGTCCATAGAGTTACACTAGAGATTCCTAGTAAAAACACTTCTCTAGGCATCTGTAGATCCTCCAGCATAATTCTATGGTCAACTTCTAGATGATGTGGACAAAAGACTTTTGCTGAGGACCTAGAGATTCCTACAGAGTTTTATCTCAGGTTAAAAAATCATGTTTTTTATTTGTGGTTTTTTCACTTTCACGGGGTTCCTGTGCCCCTAACCCCACGAATGTGGAGAGCCCACTGTATACTGTCAGTTGACCCATTTTGAAAAAGTTGGCTTTTCAGCCCAAGGCCAAGACAAAGGATTCTCTATCCATACAGATATGACATTCAAGCTTATAGAGACCCCTTGTGGCTGTCTGTTGCAAAACCTTTACAGATGTGGAACATCTCCAGAACGTGCCTCTTCTCAGCATCTGTAGTAAGACTGTTGGCTGATCAGGGAATACTACAAGGAGAAATATGGTTGCAGATCTTGAAACTTTATTGTGCTCAAAATGCTTAAGACACTGAATGTACTTCATTTTGTCTAAAGCTCAGGCAATTAAATGCAGCAGGGTACTAGGTACCCTGGAATGTAATGAATACATGTATGTACAAATCTTTGAGCCAGCAACAGGTAACCATTATTTTGCTACCACTCTACTCATAGAGAATATAGTCCCCTTTAAAAAACAGCAACAACAAAGCTAGACACAGATAAACTAGAATGAACCAAAGGGCGGAAACACAGCCATGTAGTAGTTAATGGCTACACAGTACACTCCGAGGGGCAGGAGATCAGCCTGTTTGGTATTTCAACTCTGGTTCATAGTGAGCATCCTTGCTCTTCCATTAGCTGCTCTTTTCCCAAGTGACCTCTTGGCTTTTTCTTTTTTTTAAAAAAGGCGCATCCATGTTAAACTCTCATCAGCTTTGAGTGCTGCTGACCTCATTCTGAAACACTGCAGCCATGTTTTAGCTTGGCTGGGGTGCGCATTCCATTAATGCTCCCGCTCTTGGAAACATCTGCTCCACTTGCACTGGGGGGCAGTGGGAGGGGGGAGCCATTTACCTCAACACCCCCCTTTGATCCCTGCTTTGTTACAGAGATGGGAGCCATCTCAGACACGTACATCTGCTGGAAAGGCCATGTGGCGGTGGGGCCCAGGCACTGCAGCATATGAAATGCTTCTAAGGAAGGTGGATTCCTGCTTTGCTTTTTGCAATCTAAGAGTGACTTCTCATGCCCACTTCCAGCAAATGAAATCTTTCTTTCTCTAAGAAGTGCTCAGGATAAAATTACTTCAAATAATGCAAAACCCAAGATGTACTGTGAAGACGAGAATGTCAATAAGATCAAAACTATGCATTCTTTCCAAAGATCAGATTTGGAGAGGAATTGCTCCTGTATTTTTAACAAATATATTCTGGTACAGTGATCCCTTGATATTCACTGCACTTTGATTCCAGGATCTCCCCTCTCTGTGGATACCAAAATCCCATCATATACAATCCCATCATATACAATCGCAAAGTAAAATACCATTCCTTACATAAAATGGCAAAATCAAGGTGTGCTTTGGGGAATTTTATTTTATTTATTTTTGGACTATTTTCCAGCTGTGGATGATTGAATCCATGGTGCAGAATCCATGGATACAGAGGGTCAACCGTACATGTTAAATGCCAATGCTAAAAAGAGTTTAAATCATTTATAATTCATGTATTGTAACATGCACCAACCTGTACTTTATCCAAGAACAATTCAATTAAAAAAGCATATAGTCTTCAAAGCACTTAAGGAATATTCCCCTCAACAGGTCACTTCATTAGAGTGCACCAAGTTCAACATTTCCGATCTCAACTGCCCTCTACTGGTGCGGATCTAAAAAAGAATCACCTCAGTTCAAATGCTGCATGAAACCCTTCTTGTAAACCTTTTGACACCCCTCTCATAAACAGGTTTTACTTTCAGGTTTTTCACTTCCACTCAGAATCAAAGGGAATTGAAAATAATATCAAGGACTTTGCTAGAGGACTAGCATCTCTTTTATGAGACATTCATTTCCACCCAAAGGAACCAGGAGATGGAGTGCTGATAGAAATGCCTCATAAATGTGGTAGAATTCATATGTATCTGATGAATCAGCTGTTGAATTGATTTAGGCCATGTTCACACAAACAAAGGAGAAAGCTAATACTTTTAAAAATCTACTTAAGATACTTCTAGGCCAGGAGGAAAAGCCCATAACCCTCAAGATGCTGTCGGACTCCGATAAGCCTCAGTCAATATGGCAATTGTCAAGAATGATGGGAAAAACAGTGTGACAGCATTTGAAGAGCCACGGGTTTCTCACCCGCTCTTTGGAGGCAAAGCCATCCCAGGGCAGCTTACGTAAGAAGTGCGTGATCCCAATAAAATATAATTAAAGTAAAGTAGCAGTTAGAACTTCTCAAAAGCCAACACCACACTCATGAAAACTTTATCTAAACACTTAAAGTGGGTGATTCAAAATTATCAGCAATGCAAGCAATTAAAAATTCAGCATAACTAAAAGCAATTGTGAATAAACTTTTTTCTCACAGCCCTTTTAAATGTAGTGATAGGGTCTGATGTATAGGAGAAAGTTTGATAAATATAGGGCAACCACTGAAGAGGGTTGGCTTCTAAGTCCACTAGTCTAAAGGATCTTAAAGGAAACCCTGCAGCAATGTTTCTGAGGCCAATCTTACAGCCTAAGAAAGTTCATACGAGTGTATGCACCCATGTACTCTTCAATCTACAGAGCACACTACACTGCCTGGTCTCTCATACTAGGTATCAAGGGTATCTATGTTCTCTACCCACAGAATCTCAAAAGAGATGCATGCAACTATTTCTGAAGGGAGTTCCCATGTGCATCTGCTGTAGCAAAAATATCCGGAAGTCCTTTTGTATGAACAAATTTATAATGCCATAAGCTCTCATAGACTATAGTCCATTTCATCAAATGCATGAACTGTTACCCAGGATTTCAGATATATAACAGTGTTCATGCTTGGGGATGGGGATACATGCATATATGCTCTGCTGGTGCAAGTTGTGCTTGCAGAGTTCATCTGTTCCTGACACATGTCTGAGAAAATTACTCAGGTGACCACATTAGGTGACCATGACTAGTGAAAATCCATATAGGTACAACACCCGGGCCAGAGCTTATGACCCTACCAATAGGGACATAGTTATAATGCTGCTACACTCATATATATATAATATCTCCTTCAGTCTCACTATCTCCACACTTTCACTTGGCTGAAAGCTGTTCATGGTTGCTGTATTCAGTTACTTTACAACAGCCTGTATGTACTCCTGTAATTTAAAAATCAAGGATGAGAAAATTCTCTTAATAAAGACATAAAGGAAAAGCCCAATAGTCCTTATAATGCACTCACAAATATACCGGTAACTGCATCTCAGTATTTTTCTTTTGTGGGAAAGTGAAGGCTGTGTAATGCACAGTGCCCAAGACATTCATGTGTACAGATTTAAGGGAATGTGCAGCACATGCTATGCTGTTTGTAACAGAGGAGCTGCTCACTCCTCTGTTACAAGCAGCAATTTTAAAATGTCAGCATTATAGACAGCCTGATACAACTCCATTAATAATGCAAGTGCAGGCTTTGGTTGAATGCATAACAAGGTAGAAGCTTCAAGGTTAAAAAGCTGTCATGGATGGGCTGTTGGAGTGGAAGATTAGTATCACAGTGGAGACGCCCTACTACAAAATATGAGATTTTGGTGGTGTCACGCTGGAACGACTAAGCTACAGAGAGGTACACTCTGGCCTCTACTACCAGCCAGGAGACCAAGGGTCATTGGAACTCTCTGCCTGCCCAAAAGAACACTGTGGCTAAGGGAGATCGGTTAGTCACTGAAGGCACAGCTTATTCACGTTTGCTTTCCTTTTCCCAGCTGAAGAAGTCTTTTGCCACCCGCATTTTCAGATAAACACCATGCCTTTGAGGGTACAAGATCTCACGCAGCTACCGACCCTTCAACCTAACAACATAATCACCTCTCACACTTATGATGCTTCTGGATTTTCACCCCAACAGGATGCACTCCCCGGGCATTTAAACAACTTCAAGCAGCCATTTCCACCAAGGTGCAGCTTGCAAAACCCATCTCCCAAGAGTTTATTTCTCTACACTGAGGAAGAGAGGCCAAACTTTAAGCCCTCCCCTGTGTAAAGTGTCCTCTTTTTCTTCACAGTGTTAAAGGAAGCCTTTTTCTCTCCTCCCTCCCCTCTAAAGAAAGAGGTTAAGCAAGACAGCCTGGCTTATAATGTGACCAAATTAGGAAACAAACTCCAAAAGGTTCCAAGATGGACATTAGACACTCTGGCCTGAATTTAGCCTCCCTGACCACAGCTGCTGAGCACTGCCTGGGACTGCGTATATACCTCCCAGCACAATGCCCCAAAGGCACATTCACAACTATTTCATACATCACACTGTTGGGTGTACATTAAGATGTATATCTTTGGGCATTAGTCTACAACTCTGGAGACCAGGGTTTGAATCCCTGATCAGCTATGGGAACCCACTGGGTGATCTTGGGCAAGTCATACATTCTCAGTCTCAGAGGAAGACACAGGCAACTACCCTGCCGAACAAATATTGCCAAAACACAAACAAACAAACAAACAAAAACAACAACCCTGTGACAGGTTTGCTTTAAGGTTGAGACTTGAAGGCACATTACACATATCCTGTATAATATCAATATGGGCCATCCTCTGGGAAGGTGTGCTGCTGGGACGTTATGTAAATTCACAGATTATAAAACCCATTCCCTCTCAGCCTAACATCCTCCAGAAGATTGTTAGAAGGATAAAACTGGATGCAGCACACTGAGTTTCATGAACGACATGGTACAAATGTGAAAAACAATGGTGTTGCTAGTCAACATGGGACTTCCAGGTGGGGAAGATCAAGAGAGGAGTGCCTGCTAGAATTTTTTCCTATCCTGAGAAGCAGTCCTCTTTGAAGAAAGGAAACATGTAACCAGAGATGTCCAAATTTTAAGGATTCGCCAGTAAGTACAGTATGCCCCATTTTAAAGCCCAGCTTTGTGCAGGCACAATTGAAAATGTCAAAGGCCTGCTTCATTCGCCACTCCCCAGCGCATGTGGACACATAAGAATCAATATGGATGGCACGATAATTAGAAGTGGAATAGCAAATGTTTGTCCTTACCTCTGCTGCTGGACTGAAACTCTCACCAGTCTAAGCTGGTGAGGTATGGTGGAAATTTGCAGATCAAATGTTCCCTATCACAAAACTGGAGTGTTAGACCAGAAGCAGGAGATCTGGCTTCAAACCCCAGGTCAGCCATTAAGCTGAGACCAGTCACACACTCTCTCCATGCAATCTCCCCTGTAAGGTTGCTGTGAAGATAACATGGAGTCCAGGGAAGGGGGAAGCATGTGTGTCACCCTGAACTTCTTGGATGAAGGGCAGGGTAAGGATGAAATGCATGCATATATATAGTGCAAACAGGGCATCGTTTCCAAGCTCCAGTAGAACCTGTCCTTCATTATATTATTACAGTATTTTATTACAAAATTGGTGATAAGGATCTTCATGCCTGATGCCCACTTCTTCCACACACCCCATGCTGGGAATCTGGTTTTATGTAAACAGGAAGAATGATGGTGGATTTGCATTGAGGGACTTAAACAGATCAGCCTCTACATAACAATTTTCTCTGCCACCCAGGCGGTCAGCCTCACTTCCTGCTTTATCAAGCTCAATGGTCTAAAGTTAAAAAGACAGACAACCAACACGGCCTCTTATGGATATATTTCCCAAGTTGATAGGCATAACGCAGAATCATCTTCTCACCGAATGATATGGCTATATATGGCAGGAGCCTAAGACAGAACAAAAAAAAATAGTTTTGCTTCCCAAACTCGCACAGTCTATTTTTAAACCAGTGGTTTGAGAATTCCTGTTTTTGGAGATTTGGGGTAATACACACTACCACAAGTAATTGTGCTGGGTCGGGAGGGGTGAAGAAAAAAAGAGTTGGAGAAGACATCTGCCTTCTTGAAGAGAAGTCACTTTTCCAAGAGTGTTATTTACTTTTCAGCACATTCTGGAAGGAGCTCATTTGCAAACATTTCTGGACTACAGACTCCTACATGGGTTTAGAGCTACAAGATGCAGAAGAACCTAAAGATGCATGTTCTTGTTCCAGTTATTTGGAGTGCAAAAATAAGACATGCTCTGCACTTTCAAGCCAACTGCTTAGTACAGCCTGCCCGTGACTGCTTCCCTTTAGAAAGGGCAGGGGCATAAGAGGAGAATATTATACTGGAAAGGAGAAAAGGACACAATCTTCCCCCATGGGAAGCTGGACTTTTACCACTGAAGTGTTTTTTGCATGTGGAAACATTTGATCCTCACATTTGCATTAAGCAGCAGCAGGTCACATGGAAGGCGGCATCTTTTAAATAATTACTCTCTGAACTTTTAGAGCTCTGAAGAGGTAGTATACTGAATGCCAAAAATGGACAAGAGCCAGAGATTCGGTGAAGAAGGCAGCATGAAAAAGCACACAATGAAGCATCAGATTAAATACACCTATATCTCCCTGAATTCCAATGTGTGGGTTCATGGTCTTGCTTCCCTGTTAGTAACACAGGCTCAACAGAAAGTCAGCACTGGCCCAACCGTGGGATCCTAAGGTAAATATGGGCAATGCATTTTAAGAGAGAAAAGCACACAACACGTTACCCGTTTTAGGGCACGGCATTTCAAATGTTGTACAAGACTGTGCAACCTAAAAGGGTAATCCTTTCCATTCATATGGCACTTCCCAACAACCTTGCAAAATAGAGATTTACTATCCCCATATTGCAAACTGTGGGGGGAGGAGCAATGAATCAGAGAAAGAATGGCTTGCCTAGAACAACGCTAAGACAATGCATGACAACAATTAGATTCAGACCAGGAACTTCCTGTAGTCTTGGGTGTTATATTATACCAGTTCTTTAATCTTGTGGTAACTCCCATTTTGGAATAACTTCAAAAGACTTGCTCAGAAGGTCTTCCAGCAGCCAGCTAACATAACTCCAGTCTCCTGAAAAGCTCTGTCTCTCTTTTGTCATGGCATACTCCTCAACATCCACTACTCATTTATGCCACTGCCACATGTCTCTTGTAACTTCTCTCCTCTTTCTCCTGCCAGAGGATGCCACATCCCTCGAGTCCTAGACCGTGGAGAAAGAGAACACACTCTGACAAGCAAGATACGCAAATAATCTCAATTTGCCAGTGTAATCCTGTATGCAGGATCTGTTTCCTTGGAGCAGAATTAGACTTTGCTGTATGCGAATACTATCCCCAGACAGCCTAAAGCACTCATCCCTCTCTCATGCTGTTGTCAGCAACCCACTTCTGGTGCAGCCTGGGCTTCCACCAGACCCAGCCACAGGACCATGGGTGATGCCACTGCCCAGCCTCTTCTCTGCCTGTTTGCTTTCCGGTCATGCTGAAGAGCACCAAGGCTGCAGCCGAGTTTTCACTGCCCTTTTATGGTAGAAAAATGAAAACTGCCTGCCCAGCAGCAGAGTGGGGAGAGAGGGAGGGAGGGAGGAAGAGAGCACGCTGAAACAGACGGAAACTTGCCATTTGTTGTGGTTTTGGCAAGGAGTCAATGGAGTACGTTCCCAGATAACCATTCAGAAGGGTGCCACATAGGCATTGACTAGCAAAGGGCAAGGAGAGAGAGAGAGAAAAAGCCAGGGCTTCAGAAACCGAACACTACTGGCTAGCAACCATTGGGACTAGTTAGGGAAACTGGACAAACACTGTGCACGAGTTACTGATTTATTCTAATTTCCACATCCATTACTGTTCCACATCCATTACTGTTTCCAGAATTGTGGACCTCAAGGTGCTTCTGGCCTATCTACCAGCCCTTGCCAGCACAACTAACTGTGAAGGATTACAGGAGTTGCAGAAAGCCATAAGAGCAGGTAAAATTCAAAGATACAGCTGTGTTAATACAAATGCATCTGAGGAAGTAGACTTTAGTTTATGAAAGCTCATGCTGCCAACCTCTTTCCTTCAGTTAGTCTCAATGGTGCTACAAGATCTCTCTACATTTGGAGACCAGGGTTCAATTCCCCACTTGGCCATGAAACCCACTAAGTGACCTTGGCCAAATCATACACTCTCAGCCTCAGGGGAAGTCAATGGCAAACCTTTCAATAAATCTTGCCAAGAAAAACCCACGACAGCCTCACCTTAGGGTCGCCATAAGTCGGAAATGAATTGAAGGCACAGAACAACAATAGGAGTTACAACTGGAAGGCCACATTTACCTAGCCCTGTGTTAGAGTGACCAAAGAAAAGAAGAGGAGAAGAAAAAGGTCACTGTAAATGGTTCCTACAGAGTTCCATGAAAAAAGGTAAATTGGCACAGAAAAAAGAAGAGAAAGGATGAATTCTGCCTTAGGCACGGCATGCTTATTTTACTGGACAAGTTTTTACTCTTGCCTCCCCAACTGGCATCATATATCGGAAGGAGGAAACATTAAAGTTCTGCCCCTGAGAAGACTGTGTTACTGATGGCCGAATCAGCCTTCCACCTCCATAATCTGGGTCGGTCCCAATAAAATGGTGTGCAGAAAGTCACAACAGAGTCCCATGTAGATCTCTGCCACATGTCAGTTCATCCATTCCTGCCCAAGGAGAGGGTGGGTGCTCTATCCACCAACACCACTTTCCATCTTCATCTTTGAAAAATCTCTTTTTCCCCCCTTCCAAATGGCCATAAAGCACAGCACTACAAAGAAAGATATCCAGGCAGCTTCAAGCATGGTTACCGGGCTTACACTGCAGAGGGTGGTAAGAAGAAAACCATGACCAAGTCTCATCCTACAGAAAGCAAACCTTCATGAAAAACTAACCAACAAGAGGGCATGAAAGTATGTTTAAAAAATGTGTGTTCTGCTGTATCAGCACAGCTTTCGCACATGCGAGTGTAAGCTGATTATAGACCATTCAAAATATGTTGCCACAGAGGGGAAGTGAGAGTTAAGAATCAGCAAACTCAACCGCGGGTGAGAATTGCAACATCGGACTTGAGCAATTGTCTGTATGCTCAGAATTTGAGAGGGAGGGCCAACCTTGGACAGAGAACAAAACAAAAGGACTCTGTTGTATCTCCTAACACAGTTGATGCTTTGCCGTATAGGACAGAGCAAGAATGCTACTCACTGGACTGTACTTCTCATGTACAAGAGAAAAATCAGCACCCCATAGATACCCAGAATGGATTTTTCAGCTCAGCGTCAACTGTTGTCAAATTATGTATACAGAATTCCATTCAGTGCTCCAAGCACAAGACATGCTTTTTGCAAAACTGCAGTATGGAGAGGAATCTGAGGAATGGCAGAGCAAATATTTTGCACAGAGGGAGTCTCAGGTGTAAATCTCAAACATTCTTATCCCAAAGCAACTTGGAATCAAAAATTCAAAAAAAGAAAGAAAGAAAGGCCAAACGCCAAAAGACAACTAGAATACATTATCCTGAAATAGATGAACCCATGGCCTGGCTCAGCAAAAGGCAGCTTCAAGCAAAATATGGAGCAAAATATTATTTTCATATTGCTGGGTTATAATTTATGTGTCAAAAAAGATTTTAACGGGATGGTGCTTTTACCATTTTTATCTGTTTTTACTCTCTTTTTTAAACTATGTTTTAATTGTGTATCATTCTGGTTTACCCTTGTGGTGGTTGTTTTGAACTATACTGACATTCAATTGTTTGTTTGTTTGTTTTACTTTGTGTATGGTAATTTTATAAAAAAACTATTGCATCTTTTTAAAATCTTTGGAAACTGCCTTGGATCTTATATAAACAGAATGATGTGATATTAAATAAATAATTAAATAAATTCTTCCGGCTCTCCCTTTCTTCCAAAATGGGATATTCATCAGTGAGTTGTGTTCATGTGTTGCTGGCTTTCCAGCTTTGTTGACTATTTTATGATTACGATTTAAAGAGATAATTTAGATTTATAACTAGGATGACAGTACAGTAAATCTCTTTATTAACCTTGTACACCAATAACGATAGAAAGCATTTAAGTAAATAAATTCATTGTAACTGTTTGTGTTTTGTCGGGGGAATACTTCCCTCCCACACAGACAGTGTGCCAGGGACCCACACCATATTTGTGCCCATTGAGTACTGTTGCTTCTATCTTTTCTAGAGATTCTCCAGGGACTGGAAGCCAATGGCTCAGGAGCCAGCACCAGTCCAGAGACCACCACTTTGAATTTGAAGGACTTGTGGTATTCAGGCTTTCCTTCTCGTGGTCTACAGCTCAATGTACTCAATGACTCTAACCCAATCCCCATTCAACTACCTGACTTCCAAACCTTTTACTACAATTAATTATTGATTCGCAGAGGCGGTATGTGAGTAACCAGGGAGGCACAGTTAAAAAGCACAAGCTCTCTAAACCAGAAAGGAAATTTATTTGTGCTTCATTGCCTTACACCTGGAAGGGCACATGGATAGAAGTAGGATCTGTAGCTTCTGACATTATGAACTTCCACCTTTCTGCCCCGACTCTTTCCCAGCACCCAAAGGGATGGTACAGTCTTTCAAAGATGAGTTATTACCATGGCAACAGTATCTTTCACATTCTCATCTTCCAGCTCACTGGAAATGCTGCAGTGCCCTGTGCTGAGACTGCAAAGGAGAACAGACTGCCCATAATATACAAGGGTATATACGATGCTGGCACAGAAAATGCAAGCGTCAGCAAGCCAGGCTGCCTGCTAAGAGACACACACACAAACTTACACACACTCTAAGCCATTCACATCTGGTGCAGGCAAAGGAGGGGGTATTCAATTACTTGCCAGCATCTGCCCAGACTGAGAACTAAGAAAGGGGAAAAGGCTTTTCTCTATATATATATATATCTCAACAGTTATAGGAGTATTGCAGCTTACAAGGGGGTGGGGGGGAGGAAGGCAACATGTAAGAAAAGCCTTGAAAACAGACCCATAGTGGGAGATACAACATGGGCAGTGTCATTGAGAATCTTTACTCCAACATTATTCTTTTAATACTGTTTTAATAGCAAGGGTAGTACAGTATTCAGTCACCAGTCATTAGACCTATTGACATCACATTATAAATGCATGTGAAAGATGCAACCTGGTATGCACTGAGGTACAGCAATGCCTATTGAACAGTTGATTATTCAATATGAGCACAACTGTTTGCATTTGATGAATTAAGCTTTTAACATATTCCCCCAGCCCAGCAATTAATGGTATCTTAATGGAAGCCCTGGCTGCATATCTACAGGTTCTTAACAGACATCGTGGAATTAGCTTCAGAAAGACAACTCTTCAATAATCATAAAGTTGCTTCAGGCCCCAGTTTTACAATGTCCGAGAAGCGCTTGCCGCCTGATGAGTGGGAAGTGATGGCCTTGGACCATGGATCCACCTCCCCCCGCCTCCAGGAATCCATTTCCAGAACTGTCTTCTGCAAAGCTTCATCTTCCTAGGACTTACTACACTGTTGTTTCATATGACTTCATCTGCATGCCCTTTTTTCCTTCATGTGACTTCAGCTTCATTCCCTTTTATCATAGGCTATGTCAAAGCATACCGTTATGTACTACACAGTTGTGCATTTTCTGGAAATAACTGAATGGGAACGTGTACTGGGAATTTTTCTGAGCGCCTAAAATCCATGGATATCTGATATATCATGTCTGGGTTCGGCAATTCATTTTGGTCGGCTAAAAATACTAGAAAGCGCAATCACTGCACAGAAGAAATATAGTAGACCCAAAGCACGAAAGGATCACTAAAGTGAATTACTAGCAAATGTGCTTTAGTTCTTGGCCCCAAGACCAGTCTGCTTGTAAAACTCCAAGGCTTAAATAAAAATTCCTCATGAGGTAATAGGCTTGTCTGTGATCCAGGGCATTCCTGAATCTGAGAAACATAATTAGGTATCTTTCTAAGGCAGGAGTAGAGACAGAGTAGTCTCTGTGATGTTATTGGGTAGAAATCTCCATCTGGCCATACCAGCACCGCCACCAGTAAAGAGATGATGGGAGTTGCAATCCAACATAACCCTGCCATAAAGTTAAGTTTTCCAGGCCACTCTTTATCTATTTCTGATTCAAAAAATACACAAAGCTTCTGAATCAGTGTGGCTTGGCCAACAAAAAAAATTGGCTTTAAACCAGAGACACCTGAGTTCAAATTCCAAACAAGCCAGAATGGCTGGTGTTCTGACAATTTTCTCTTTTCAGGATTAAATGGGATAACTCCTTAGAGGAAGAGAGGCCTTATACAATGTGACAGATAACTAATCAAAGGATTTAAAGGGCTGTACTGCCTAAAGTTATATATATGGATTCTGTTTTGATTTTAAAGAGAGGATCCAGCTTTTAAAAACAGAGAAAGACATTACCGAATTTTGACCATGTACAAGTCAATGGGGCCCTCTAGTGGTTTTACATCCTATAGGTGCATTTCACATATTTCCCCATTTTCAGAGGAGTGTCTATTATGGGACCATTATGTAGACTGAACTCTTAAATGTACCCAGTATCCTCCTGACTACAGTTAGAAATAGAGTATATATTGTTCTGGATTAATTTTTAAAAATTCATTAGCCATCCAACAAATTATTTACCAAATGACAATTCATTTCTTCAACTCAACTGTTAACACAACAACAAAAGTGAAGTTGAAATGCCAAAATGGAAATTCAACACTATTTTGCTAAACATACTATCAGCAAAGCTGCTCTTCATAATTTAGTTCTATGCACTAACACTGCACAGTATTTCACAGTTCTGGTACAACCACTGGAGGAACGCAACATTCAATGAAAAGAAAAGCACGTTTTGCTCCAAACACCAAAAGATCTAATGGCAAGATTCTCTCAAAACAGACAGAAGGCATCTGCGCATTAAGCTGGACTGGGCCTGCCTTTACTTACATTTTGACCATATCAACATGCTCATACACACCTTCAAATGATTCATTTTGTTGGCTGATGTTCTCCTCTCCTCTTGTAACACCTATCGAGACACACAGCACTTTTGCCAAGTGGTCCTAGTGAGAGACCACTTGCCTTGAAACTCAAAGTTCCCTCTGAGGTCTCCATCCTACTCTGTATGCCAGTGAGCCAAATAATCGTATCAACAACCTTAGTGCTTCAACAGAGCCAGCTTCAGCAACTTATACTGTGATGATATCAGTAAATCACTAAACCAAGCATTCATCTCCTACCTTCCTGCAACGAGGGTTAGGACAGCTGAACCTCTTCACGTCTTTGTCCAACAGAGCTGGGAAGTTGCAGAAAGGACACCTGTGAAAGAAGAAGAAGTAGCAGTGAGAGCTCTTCGCTATACTGTCAATGGAGTCTATTTATTTTAAATAATTAAAAAATAAAAGTAATTAGTCAAAGCACCATGGATAAAAAACCCATTTATGCCTACTGCCTATAAGTTGCTGGAGTGTGACAGTGGGATAGAGCTATAACCTTCTTGACCCACTTATGACCTTATCCTATGTCTGGTAAGCCACAGCAGAAAGCCAGATCCAAGACTAAACAGATCTTTGACCTGATCCAGCAGAGTTGCTCTTAAAGGTCAATTTAAAGAAATGGAAATGTGAACATACTGCTGAACAGCCTCAGGCTTATAGCCTCAGTACCTCCAAACTATATAGACCGAATTACAACCCTTACCTGACTAGCTCATCTGCACAGGCAGCAGCTACCTCCTCTTCTGCTTTCCGCTCGTAGTATTTACACAGTATATTTTCAGGAAGCACTTTCTCCAATTCGCTGGTTGGAAATGAACATGTACAGCTCCCTTCCATGCAGCTGAGCTCTGACTATGTACAGAAGAAAGGAGTGCACGAGAAGTAGACAGATTATAGATACTGGAGCATTTAATAATTTATATCAGTGCTATTTTGGGCACCCAAATTCCTCTAGGAAACAAAGCTATTAGAAAAAATGGATGTCCCACACATGTAGGGGGTAAAGCTATGAACACAGCCACATTCAGCTCCCACTGAGAGTGTTCTTACCTTTCCAGAGCCAAAGACTGCCTCCTGAGCATACTTTATTAGGCACTCCTTGCAAAACAAGTGTCCATCTGCACATTGTGTCAGCTCCTCAAATGCAAACTCCCCATAGCAACAGCGGCACTCAATCATCTGACCATCCTGCAAATAAGTTCCTAAAGGTTAGTACACTTCAAAAGTACCAATGCTGCCCACAACACACAGCTACTTGCCCATTAATAGAACCCCACTTGCCTGAGGGGCAGCATGTGAATAAAGCAACTTTGTGGCCATGGCACATTGCTTGTGCTTTGAAAATATGAGTCAGGCAAGAGAAGAGACTCTCATGCTCTGTCCCAACAGTAGTTGCCTTATTTATATTCAACCCCTGTGCGGAACTGGCCCAAAGAAAATTGCTATGCACAGCAAGCACGGCTGTGTGTGAAAAATGCCAATGGCTGCTAGCTTCAGCCACTATTTTGTGGGACAGACAATTCTACAAGTAGACCTTAAGATGAGCAGAACAATTTTAATAACAAGCTACAGGAGTCACAAACAAAATCAAGACTCCCAAAGGACCTGTGCAATTCTAGCATCTCAGAGAACTACAGATGAAAGGAAATCAATTTAATAGCACAGTGTATCCTTCAATTTAATACCATAGTGTGGGAAGTTAGCAACAGCACTTCACAGAAAGCCTACCAAAACCTGCCAAATAGGTGTGTCTGGACACCGTATCAGTTTTACACATCTATTATCATCTGATGATTCAATATTCTTCAATGGTATTGCTACTAAAGAATGAAGAAGAAAATATTTAATCGACAGCACCTCTATTGAATTATTACATTCATATTCTTTTTTCCTAACAGGATTATGCTAAGTGTAGTCATGGCTGTTTTTCCAGACTCTCCTGGCCACCCCCTTTTTTTTTGGGGGGGGGGGATGAACCTCCTCTTCTGGTAAAAGGACATGCATCTTTTAAACATGTTGCTGTCACCCACAGACATTGTTTAACATCAAAACATTCCAATTTTCCAAAACCAGAAGTGGGATTATGGCCACTTCCATGATTCTTCCTCAGTTTATGGCATTTTTCATAGTCTTTGCTGCCCCCCGAGGTAGAAAATTGGCTTCTAGACCTGCCACAGTTGCCCATGCCTGCTCTAACAAGTTCCTCATATTGGCCTCACAGTTCACAGTAGGGTAGGCAACCTGATACCCACTCGACATGCTGGTAGGGACTGGTCAACCAATACTTCCAGAGGGCATCAGGCTGCCTATCACTGGGTTGTAAAACAGAGCCTGACAAGTTTATTGTTGGCATGCAGATTATGATGCAGACCCCTCTCTTAGATCAGGAAAATAATCACAATCTGCCAAAGTTCAGAGACTAGGTTTGAACTGGAAATCTCTCCCTATGTCACTGAGCTACTTACTTTTTGATATTGTTCTTCGTTCATCTGCAGGGCAAGGAGGAAATCTGCATGCTGAAAAGAAAGATAACACACACATTCTGTATGGCTGAACTATGAATTTCTGTTTTGTTATTGATGCCTGCCTTCAAGTCATTTCTGACTTATGGCAACCCTACGACAAGCCTATCTTAGGGTTTTCTTGGCAAGATTTATTCAGAGGGGATTTGCCTCTATTACAGACTGCAAAATTTGATCCACAATGAGCAGCTCACAGAAAAATGGCTGCTCTGCATTCTTTTTGAAGTGAAGCGGAAAGCCCACTGTTACTGAGCTTCTCGGACTCCCTGATATGGTCCAAAAGCTACTCAGAATAAACTTTCTAACCGTGTTGTGCTATGGTAATCTTGATGACAAGGGCCATGAAGAGGGGCACACAATTGACAGCAATTTTAATTTTAGATGTGCACCCAAATGATGGTATACAAGTATTATCCACACCATGTTCTGTTCTGTGTATGGTAGGGAGTACCCTCAATGCCCTTTCAGGAGATATGTTTGCTAAGTAAAGCACTGGGACAACATATGGATAGATATTTGCATCCAAGAAAGAAAGAAACACAGCTCACCAACTCTCCCTTGCCACAAGAGCTCCCAAACCCATGCATAAGACCTTACTTACCTCTGCCATTTCTTTTATCTTCTGTTCATAAAATTCCCGTTCTAGCTGCACAGCTGGCAGGAGGGAGAGGGAGTCATAGCTCCTGCAGTGCCGCCTCTTGTTCTCCAAGAAGAACATGCGCTTCTCAATTTTCATATCACCTAAAACATTATTTGAAAGAATGGCTGGCAGGTAATACAAAAGCAAATACTTTTTTAATGAGGAGGAGGAAAGCACAGGCTGCATATAAAAGAGCAACCTTTGCAAATCAAATTATTATAATCCAACATTTGGCCTGTTTAGCACTTTATTCACACTAACAAAAGCTCTGTTGAATAGGGGATGTTACATTATTGCCGTATTAAAGATGGAAGATGGAGGAAATTCAGGTCATCTTAAGGAGAAAAAACATCCCACATCCTCAAATAGATAAATTAGGGCTCTGAATGTAGAAGAAAATTATACGCGAAAATAAGGCAACCAAAATGTGAAACCAAAGTCTCAATTCTATCACCTGTATATCACATTAACTGTATACTTTGTTAATTCAAATACACACACACACATATACACACGTACATGTTCTGGCTCTTGTAAGCATCGGAAGAGGTTAACAAGTTGTCTTTGGTGCTGAAACCTCGCTTCTGATCAATGGCAATCTTGTTTAGGTACATTTCTGGCTTTTGAGATTTCAGCATGTACCAGACACAACCTTTCAAGCATTACATTTCAGAGCTGTGAGTCCCAGAAACTTGCTTTTATTTTTGAACGCTACCCACACAGTAGCTCCTCACCTTGCTCAAATTTGAAATCTATGAAGGAATACTGGTTCATTTCTTTCCTCCGCTTTTTTTTGCCACTGGTTTCAGGAGACAACTCTTGCCATTTTTTGATGGCATCAGAAAAGGCCTAAAGAAAAACAAGCAAGCAAACATCATCATCATCAACAACAGCTTTAAATATACTCAGCCTTTATTTCCAGATTGGGATTAATGGGAAACATACGCATAAACATGGGATACATAAATGCAGATAGACATGTCTGCAGTCATTTGCATTGGAGAGGCTAAGGCTACATACTATCCTCCGGGACCCACACGGCAGTCTGGTTCTGACTTCTATTCCACAAACAAAAATGCAAAGACCTTTGGACATTCTTGTGTCTATATTGCCTTAAGTGAGTTCAAATTCCATGATAAGGAGGAAGTGCGCTAAAACTCTAATCTAATACTGGAATGAGAACAGAACAGGGTCTCATTAACTGGCCAGCAACATCCAAAAGCAGTAATTCTTTCCCAAATTAGATCAGATTTATGGGGAAATCAGTGGAGCAGTGCCCCCATGAAGCCTATATGTAAACCACTGAGACACTGGGCCAGTTTGGAAGATACTATAAGCCAGGGATCTACTGGAAATTACCAGTTATAAACAGCATGTTGGTACATGCTGCCTGATTCTCTTTGCTTACAACAGAAACAGTGAAACAAACAACAGAGTGGAGTCGAAGGCTTTCATGGCTGGCATCCAACGTTTTTTGTGGGGTTTTCAGGCTATGTGGCCATGTTCTACAAGAGTTTCTTGCTTGATGTAGTGGTGGATACAAACCCATATAGAGCAAACCTCCCACTACATCAAGGAAGAAACTCTTTTAGAACATGCCCACATAGCCTGAAAACCCCACAAAAAACTATAAACAACAGAGTGTAACTATGCCATTTGTTGTTTACTGTGTCGTTCAAATGTTGTGGTGTACCTTCAAGTCTGGCGACCCTAAGGCAACCCCATCATGGGGTTTTCTGGGGCTGAGAGTGTGTGACTCGCCCAAGGGCACCCAATGGGTTTCCATGGCCCAGTGAGGAATCAAACCCAGAATCGTAGTCCAGCACTCAAAAGGCTCCCAATACTCTCAAGTACAGGCATAGTTTTTCTCACCCAACAAACTGAAAAAGTATCTAGAGTTTGTTTTAGGTCTGTTTTTCCAATTTCTTGGGGGGGGGGTATCTATGTTTAGATGACATAATAAATAAGCCATGGGGAAAAAGCTTTGTGTCTGACCTGTTAGCCACAGTCAAGCATAGTGATCCAGACCATTACTTCCCTGGCATATCTAAGCCATTCTGTCCACCTATTTCTGGGCTTCTAGTAAAAAAGGAAGCCTCCATCTGCTTCAAGATCTTACTCTGACATAAACTGGCATCTACTCTGATTTTCCTCAGTCAGAAAGGTGAAAAGTTACTTGATTAACACTGCCTTCTGCCACAAAATGGCAGTCAAGGCTGAGAGCAGTAATGAAATTCAAATAAAAATTGCATTTTTATGAAAATATAAAAGAGATGAAAATCACCACTTCAAAATGTACCAACAAAGAAAAAGAAAGATCACCCAACCAGTCAAAGCCCCCTTCAACAAGAGCCTAGCCCAACAGCCTGCTTGAATAAAAAGAGCTTTTACTAAAGCCATCAGCATATTTTAACTACGGAAGGTCACCGAGGCTCGCCATCTGTTTGGTTCGACTAATTTCAAACTTGCATTGTTATTTTAATTTGATGGCATTATCAGTTTTTACTTTTTCAAAATTGCCACGTACTTCAATTTGATGGAAAGTTGAGTTAAAAGTCTTATGCAAGAAACATCTTTTACCCTCAGCAGTTCTCTTGTCAGAAATCTATATCAAGTCTTATCTCTCAGAAGCAGACCAGAATTGCACACAGGCTTTCAAATGTATCTGTCACAAACATTATGCATACCTTAACATAATGTGCAGAGTGGCCTATTCAAGCTTAGAATAATTTTTTCATGCCACTTGAAAATATATCGTTCTTATAAGTGAAAAAAGCAACTGCTGTTTTGTATCAGTTAAAACTTTACAGGGTTTGCAAAGTCAAATAAAACTGTATCACAGGATCAATCTGGCCATTTCTTGCGTACAGTGTGCTTAAACAAGACAGCATAAACATGTTTTTTTTCGTTTGGACTTTGGGTGCTGAATTCACATTTTCTCAGCACAGAATACTATGTATAAATACAGTATGAATTTTGGGAGGCTCTGACTATAGTATATTGAAATTGTTATGCAAAGATAGATGATGTATTGCTAGAACTATTTTAACTGTTTCACTTACTCCTTTCCTGGTCTCACATGTGGTCTGTTCACACTAAGCATACTGATTCCACTTTAATTGCCATGGTTTCATGCCATCCTGGCATTTGCAATTTAGGGAGGAATATTTAACATTCTCAACCAGAGAATTCTAGTACCCTGTCAAACTATAAACTCCAGGATTTCACAGAACATTGGCATGCCAGTTAAAGTATAATCATAGTGCAATAACTTGTGTAATTTGAAAGGACTCAAGATTGCTCTACCATGTTCCCTCAATCACAGTATGAATCAAGCTTCTGCTTCTATGTATAGGCTATAAATCCCCCAGCACTGGTAAAATCTAAGTAAGAGGATCTGGATTCAGAAATAAAGATACCTTTCGTGTGATTGCATAGTGTCCCTTGAGTTCATGCAGTGCCCACTTGATGTCTTGGCTGCTCAACATTTTGAAGTCTGCCATGAGAAGGTCAGCTGCTTGGATAAAGCAACGTTGATCAAGTGGTACAAGATTGGAGAAATCAAAGTAGTCCACTTTAGGCACCTAAAAAAGGAAGCAGGGTGCAGGGTGGGGTGAGAGAGAAGAAGGTCAGGGTATTCTCACACTTTTACCATGTTTATCACAGATTTCAATGTTCCTACACAGGGGCTGTCTGAAATATGTTAAATAGTCATGACAGCTTGGGCATAAGAGCTTACTGACAGACTTGGACCAGTCACTATGTTTCAGCCTCATCTTCATATAAAAATTTTTAAAAACAAAAGTGTGTGTGTGGGGGGGGGGGGGAAATAGAATCACATATGCCATCTTGAAGTCCTTGGAACAATGTCCTGTGAGATAAAACTCAAGTAGTCTCCAATGTAAAAAGTACTACATACCCTTAAGGTGGCATCAAATTTTGGAAATTAAACACAGTCAGGCCCAGTTAGTCAAGCTGAGTGACCACCATGGAGTATCAGGTACTGTAACATACATTATAGAAGAAGGCAATGGCAAACTAACTTTGGGTATTCTTTGAGCATTGGATTGTTACTCTGGAGAGCAAGATTTGAATTCTGGCTCCTCCATGGAAATCCATTGGGTGACCTTGGGCAAGTCACATTCTCTCGGCCTCAGAGGATAGCAATGGCAAACCCCCTCTGAAATAACTTGCCAAGAAAATCCTATGATAGGTTCACCTTAGGGTCTCCATAAATTGAAAATGACTTGAAGGCACACAACAACAACAACAACAACAACAACACTAGCCTACCTTATAGGTTTATTTTAAAGATTGTTGAGGACATATAAATACAGTACTTTGAACAATCCAGGAAAATTCCATACAAATACTAAAGTCTTATTAAATAAAAGTAGTGATTACATAGCAAAGTACTGTAAGATGCAATAAAGAAAGGACTATGAAATTAAACTAATATTAATCAGTATTACTGAACTTGCAGGCTGATGTACGCATTAAAAATTTTCACTTGCCTTTGTCTCATCTTGGCTGGAGAGCAGGCTGCTATTTGGATTTAACACCACTCTGCCTTCTTTCTTTGGATAATCTGGATTTTCCAAAAGAAAATTACAAAGTCTGCAAAGAAAAGACAGATAATTACTGGGAAAGGGACACCTCTAGCAGAGTGTCCTCAACACTTCACAGCACTTCAACCTTGGCAAACAGATACGGTTACTACTCAGGATAGCCACAGATGAAATAGGACTAAGAAAAACTAGTGAAACAGGAAGCAATGAGGAGTCAGACAACAGTTTCATTACATATCAAGCTGCTATCTCCCTGAACCTTAGAAGCTAAGAGAATGCACCTAACTGAATTCAACTAAATTCAGAGTGAAACTGTGTTTCTCACAAAATGGGAAACATCCAGTGGCATCCAGAGGAGAAGAAGAAAGGAGTTTGAATGGATGAATGAACTTCAGAAGAAGAAAGCAAGCACCATGAGTATTTTCTATCATTTGTCAACACTGAGGAACGCTGCTCCAGCACAGAGTTGGGCTTGGATATGACAGGGCCAGGTTTGTCATTCAGCAATGGGTCTACTCTAGACAGGAGGACTAGCAATAGGATTAAGACCTCTGACTCCATTCAGTAACCCACAACAGCAAATGGCGGGGGCAGCAGAGGGAAAGTTAAACCAAACCTGGATGTTATTTTTGCAAAAATAAAATAAAATAAAGCACATAGGTGATTTTATTATAGACAAAATTTCCTTCATCACTGGCCATGCTGGCCTCTCTCATCTAATTTGGCACTGGAGTACCTAAAAAACAAAATAAACCTGAAGTAGAAAGGGAGGGTGAATAAAAATAGAATCAGTTTTATGGTTTACTCCAGTTAAAAGATATCCAAATAACTGTAGGATGAACAAGGAGTCATGTTACACTGGCATCACTCAACACGGGTGGCGGCACAACTGTGCAAGCCCCAAGCACAACTGTGCAGTTACAGATTTCAGCATCTGGGCTGAGCCACAACCACTGGCCCTACTGAGGACAAGTTAAAGCAGAAGCAACAGCTGACTGCTGTTATGAACTCTCAACCAATCTAATCAGCACTAGAAGATCTTGCTTTGCTTGTAATATCCAGGCACACCACAGAATTCACCTTAAGGGAATTAGAAACTAGGTAGTGAGTCATACGTGGGCTTCTCTATTGCAGCTTTCAGCATATGTTGAAGCTGTGGGACAATGTCATGAATGGCACATACACCGCATGCACGCACCCCATTATTTTCATTGGGGTGCAAGCATACGCGATTTTCCCCTTACGTGGAAGGGTCCAGAATGAATCCTCCACATAAGGGAAGGGGGGGACTGTACTAGTTCAAAACACAAACACACAGACATCCAACAAAGCAGATTCCATATTCCTGAAATGTGTCTATGTCTGTTTTAGAGAAAAGTCAAGCTGGCACCCCCTTGTTTGTTCATTCACAAGTTCTTAAGTTCCTTATGTGTTACTCTGTGATCATACCACAAAGGCTTCTACACTTACATGTTTAAGTCACAGCAGTTTTTGTTCTGTATAAGTTCCTCAATGTACTCTTTTGTTGCATCTGGAAACCTTGCTTCCTGGACAGGAAAGAGACAAATTCAAAAAGAACTTCACATTCACCATGACAAGTGCATAGAAAATAGGCAACAGAGTTAAATCTTTTCAGTCTGGTGTTTGTACGTCCACCATACACAACCAAGATTAGGAGAGGCTAACATTATTTTTTTTTAAAAGTTGCTATTGTTCATCTGGGATCTTTAGACCACTTGGAATGAAATTCCATTTATGTATTTATTTTAAATACTTCTAAACCACATTTCCCTCCATGTATTCGTTGGCTGTGGGAAATGAAGATCAAAATTATTCCAAGAAATATAAATATAAAAACGATAGACGTCAGACAGTAAGAGAATACAAAAACTAATAGCAGATTTAGTGGCAACAAGTTGTAAGTAAACTTGAGGCTTCAATGTTTAATACTAGATCACTCTGTTAAAATTTCAATGAACTAAAAAGTTAGGCAGTTAGCTGAAGGGGGAAAGTAACTCACTGATTAAATTATAATTTGACTGTTCTCTTTTAAAGCTATGCTCCAGTTTTTCTCAACAAAGCCACAACAAAATGTTTCTTATAGGGCTCCGTTTTAATCTGCCCCTCTGGGACAAAGAACAGGCAAAACATGACACAACACACACAATGCATTTTCAGTTTCTGTAAACAAAGTCAGAAGTTCCTAGCGCAGGTGTTTTTAATAGCTCTTCTGCCCACACATTTATGTACTTGCTTTTTGAAATAAGAGCACTGATTTGTAATGTTTACTTGCCTCGGGATAGTTCTTACTCAACACAACCAGCCAGGTAAGTGGCTAGTTTATTGTTAACCTATCTAATACAGTTGGCCCTCCGTATCAGCAGGGGTTCAGTTCCAGACCTCCCTCCAGCAGATGCTAAAAATCGCAGGACCTCAAATCCCATTATTATCACTGAATGCTGATGTGTACTTGTCCACATTGGCACATCTGCAAGTACATGCCACCACTGACAATACTAGGGCAGGGCCATCCACAGATGCTCCAATCTATGGATGGCTAGCCCCCCAATAGACTACTGTAGAAACAGACTGAATGCCCCTTATCCAGAAATCAGAAAACCTCCAAAACCCCAACGTTTTTGCCACCAGCCAGCTGCTTCTGCCTCTGAGGCAGTTGCTGCAGTGCCACTGCTTGTTCTCCTTTCAGATCCTCAGTTTTTCTCCAATGTTGCATCTCATACACAAGTAGTGAACAAGTGTGACATGAGGTTGGACAGGGACTGAGGTTCAGTGAAACAGCAGAAAGCATGGATTTGCACCAAGTACTATGTTGGTTTTCTACCATTTCACAGAACCTCAATCTCTCTCCAGCCTTGCAAATACAGCACATACTGTGCTACATGTGTTGTGTGTTGTGTAATATGTTTATGGAAATACAGGTATTCTAAAATCGGGATGGAGGTGGGGAGGAATCCAAAATATGAAAATCTGGTCCCAAGCTTTTTGGATAAGGGGTACTGAACCTGTATATCTGAATGTCCAGCTTCTATAATCCAAGTAACTTCTTTTTCTCCAAAAACAATTTTTAAACAAGAGAAACTGATGTAAGTTGTCACATTTGGCCTCCTGGCTCCATAAGATGGACTGCCATATGAGGTGTTTTTCAAGCAAGTAATACACAGACCCAATTCAAAGGTTCATCCAAGTCTGCATGGCACAAAGATCAGAGAGGAGCTCACATGAAGGTGATGATTCAAGACGAATACATGGATATAATCCTATTGTTTCATAAGCATAAACCATTTGTATCCTGCCCTGTGTAAATGAAGAGCAGAGGCTACAGCAAGCTACAAAAAGCCTGGTGGTGAGTGGAGAACATGTAGGAAATATTGGCAGAACCTTTAAGCATAAAGGCTCTTTGAAGGTGGGAAGTTAGTTATTATATTTATATCCAAAGTCAAAACATACCAAAGTTAAAAATGCAATCAAACTATTGAAAATCAGTTAATAACATAAGGCATTAAGAAGAAAACAACAGGCAATCCAGCACATTATGCAAGGCCCGTTCCCCACTAAGCAAGCCGTCCTCAGAGGCCTGCCAAAACAAAAAGGTCTTCCTCTACTAGTGGAAAGCCCATAAGGAAGGATTATCAGTCTAACCTCTCTAGAAAGGGAGTTCCAGAGTCTGAAAGCAGCCACCAAGAAGGCCCTCTCCTGTGTTCCCACCATATAGACTTGTGGTGGTGTGACAGTCAGAAGGGATTCACCAGGGGAGGTTTGCATGAGAAAATACAGTCCTCCAGTCATCACTAGTACTTTGAATTCTTCCTGGAAACAGATTGACAGGGAGTTGTGTACTTCCTGTAGCCAGCCCCAGTTACAGCTCTTTAATTTAAACCAACTGAAGTTTCTGGATATTCTTCAAAATGAGTCCCACACAAAGCACATTAAAGTAATTCCAACATAAGTAAGGCATGTGTCACTGTGGCAAGATCTGATATCCCTAGGAATGGGTGCTGCTGGCAGAAGTTGAAAAGCCACTGTGTTAATGTTTGGTTTACATAATATGCGGTCAGACACCTACATCATATGTTTTCCATGTGTCCCCTGTCACTTTAAATGCAAAAATCAAGTGGGCTGGCACACTTGCATGCTTGCTTAAGATTTGCAATTGATCACTGGCAGAGTCAGTTAATATACAAAAAGAATAGTGGATGTAAATCTGGGAATGACTTTTCCTCTCATCCTCCATATGCTGTGCAAAAATGGCTGCAGTGAGCATTTGGAAGTTTAATATCACATTTTATTCCCTTATACCTCCATTTGTCTCCATTACATTTATTGACACTTCTATAATGTGCTCTGTGCAGGGCTGGCCTTGAACACTTTTTGCATTCAAAAGCAAAAGCTAGTGCAAAATTGGGAAGCCAGGCTGTTGTCTGGCTCATGCTTATAGACTATATGTCATGGGTCCTAAACCAATTCCATTGGCTTTCAGTTTGCTTTTAAGTCAACCTGAATGGCACAGGGCAAAGATATATGGAAGAATGCCTTCTCTCACAGGAGCCTGCCTGGGATTTAAGATCTTTAGCAGAGGTCCCACTAAAGAGCTCCACCATTCCGAGAGGCTATGGTCAGTAAGTATATGAGGCAGAGCTTTAATCCTTCCCAAGGAAAACTGGGCTAACTACATACTTGTTTGGATGATGCTTAAAACTGTATTAGTCTGTTTTGGTTTTTAAATCTGCATAATCAAATTGCTTTTAATCTGTTGTTAAATAATGTTTCAATATGTCTTACTGTGCATTGCTTTGGAGAGTGAGGTGGACCAACAAGCAATTAATACTTTTAACAATTAATAAATAAAACTTATCTCGTTTCCCGCTTAAAGCCATTCAGGGAATCATCCCTGCAAAGCAACGCACTTACTGTTTCTCTGATGAGTAGAGCTATGAGGTCTTTGTCCGGCTGAACAGCACCTTGCTTGGGAATTTCACTGGAGCCAGAATCCAGCGACCCCTGGACGGGAAAAGCCGGGCCTGCCTGTTCATTTATTGCTGCCTGTTGGCCTTCCTTGTCTTCCGGGGGGTGAGCTAGCTGAGGGGATGCGGGGCCTGGAATCCCATCTTGCTGCGGTTCTGGCCTGGGAAAGGCAGGCCCAGGGATCTCCTCTTGATATACCCTTGGCATCGGCCCCAGTTCTAGTTCCAATGGCACTTGCCGAGGAGAAAGGAGATTGACTACAGTACGTGCCTCTTTCTCAGCAGGCTGGAAGTAAGGATGATCCAACCGAGTGTTCTCCTGGATGCACTGGACAGCTCCTCCAAGGTTTGGCACTAGTCTTGGCTGCAGCTCTTGATCTCCCCCATCCTGTTCTTCCTGATCAGCTATCAAGACCTCCTCTTCCAGATTGATGATCTCCTTTTTGTCGCTAGGCCTCGTCTCCCGCGTCCTAGTCTTGCTGGGCCCAGGCTCGGGTACAGTCCCGCCAACCTCCCTTGGCCCAGCAGGCTCTGGAGACTCTGGAAGTTCCAAGACCTCATTTTCATGTCTTCCCAGTGCCACACTATTTGCCTTTGCACAGTTTCGGCGAGCTCCATGTCGCCTCGGAGAAGGAGGGGTCCTCATCTTTTGTCTATTATGAGGCCCTGCTGTCACGTCACCTTTAGATCCGCCTTCCCCTGACTTAACGCTTTGCCATGGAGCAGCCGGCCGAATCACGTTGGGACGCAGCAGCTTCTTGGAAGCTGTCTTTAAAAAGGACATAAGTAGCAGTTAGCCTAAGGCGAGGTAGGAAACCTGGGGCTATTTAGGTGTTAGCAAACTGCAATTGCCATCAACCCTCACAGATGACCAAACTGGCGGGGGTTGATGGGGTAAGAGTACAGTAACAGCTGGAGGGCCATAGGCTCCTCAGGCCTAGACTACACATTTCTACTGAACAAAGATGCAGATTTTATCTAATTAAACAGGTATACCCTATCTTTCTACCTTACTACAGCCTTTCAAACTGCCTTAGAGGCTGTCTATCTCATGAAAAGGTTATACAATTATATAAGATTATAAATGGCAAAGAATGCCATCCTGGGCCCAGGTTGTTCTACCTCAGCCCGAAATCTCTGATAAATGTGAGAGGACTTAAGCCAGTCACTATATCCCAGTCTGCCCACCTTACATGCCCATTGAGATGACAAATAGGCACAAGAGACTTCATCTGCACAGTTCTGAATTGTTGCTTTTTAAAAGAAGAACAAATTACTAAAAATAAGTAAAACAGAAGCAATAAAAATCTTGTGCCCTCTCCAAAAAAGTCAAGAATACATAATACTTGGGGGCGGGGGGAGAGACACTACCAGTTATCACATTAGACTACTTTTGTGGGGATCTGTTTACACAAAGCAGCAAAAAAAAGTGAAATTAATCACAAGTACTTTGCTACATGCACATTCAGTCTTTAGTTTGACCTTGCGATCTAACAGCCTACAGTTGTCAATATGTGACTGAGGAAGAGAGGAGCGAAACACTGACGACTGAGACCAGTATGGGTTATGGGCACTTGTACATTTTTCAGATGTTTTAAAGAATTGTGTTACTATAATCTCTTGCCTTAAGGTAGCAAATAAATAAAAAAAATATCACAACCCCCATAAACAGCAAGGAACTTACCAATAGATAAAGCAACAATCTAGGTTTCAAGAGGTAAAAAAGAGAAGCAAAGAGCTTCTCCTCTTTTCTGTGGGGTTCAGAATGACCCTAGCCTGAGCCTGTTTTGAAAGAGTAACAAGACAGTTCTGGGAAGGTGTTTAAAAAGCACAACATTTTATGGTTCAGAACATAAGGGTCTAAATCCAATTGCTAGTCCCAGCCAAAGAAGACCCATTGATTCAGGAACTGATCCAGTTGGTTTACTCTAGTTGGGATTAACAACTGGATTTAGGCTGTGAAATTCCTCCACCAAAACATTAACAAGAAAGAACAGGGTTGGGTTTTTTAATGCAATAGTTCAAAGATTCTGTGACAAATTGCCTAAAGGAAGCTCGCTGTCCTTCCTTGTTAAGTTTTAAGAAGCTTTTTTCGGGCAGACATTTGGACACCAAACAAAAATGATTTCAGAATGAGAGAAAAGATAGGGATTTGTGCTGCTAATGCTCTGTTTATATATTATCATAATCTACATTATGATGACGGGATAAACCTCCTAAACAGCTGCAGAAAGCCAGATTAAAAACACTGTGAATTAAAACTTGCAAAAGAATTTTCATAGGCATCAGTAATCTGGTAAACAATACAGTCTTCTATTTCTATGATAATTCATCAAAGAAAAATTCTACTGTATTTTATTGTATTTAAAGTCAAAATTGGAAAGATTTATAGTTTCTTGGTGAATAAACATAAGAGAAAAAAAAACAGATGGTGCAAGATATATACCAGTTTATTGTTGTCCACTGGAAAGATATAAAAAAGGTTTAATTTTCCATATTGGTGAAATGGATGGGGGCGGGGGACTTACCTCCATCAAGATGACTACATCATCATCTTCCTCTTCTTCCCACTGCCGATGAACAGGTACGTCTAGCATCACAGGCACTTCTTCATCCGAGGAATCTGATATGGTGATAAGCCCCTCGTCTCTGTGGTTAATCCTATCTAAAGGAAGGAGGGCACACTTATCTACCAGCTGAAGCTTTACAGCAGCTCATAAATATTTATTCTTTACTTCTTATGACTCCACATTGAAATATGTTTCCTGAGTTTGCATTGTAATAAGGTGGAAGAAGAACTCAAGGGCACTAACTCTAGAGTAGCTTGCCATTTGTCCCATGTCAACATGAGTACACAACGCACACACAAATCTTCAGTGTAGCAAAGGTACCATTGCCCCAAACAGCAGAAAAACTACTGCAGACGCCAGAACACAATCTGAAGATATGGTATTTTCACTAAATTTTCTCTCAAAAAGGAGAAAAAAGCAGCATGAAATACGTCCTGATCTAGTTGCAGTATCACTACAGAGTAGGCATAAGGAAACTTTGATGCTGTAGATGTTTTGGACTATGACAAAGTCACAATTAAAAGAAATGTACCTGTGAAAATTAAGTAAACCTTGTGAGAAAGATTCAGTTTGAGGAGGCAGGCCAAGAATTGAATTCCATTTGCAGTGGAATGTTGATAGTCACTGAAGTCACCAAAGAAACCAAGGCTTCTAAAGAATGTTGATGCTAACTATCATGCCAACTTAACGGCAACACCATGAATGAAAAACCTCCAAGTCACTCTTATCATCCAAAGGTCTGCTCAGGTGTTGTGGACTCCTTTTGGAATGGGAGCCATGGCTTCCTTTTGGAATGGGGTCTTCCCCTTCCACTTCCTTCTACCTTACCAAAGATTAGTGTTTTTTCTAGTGGGTCGTGTCTGTTCATGATATGGCCAAAGTATGACAGCCCCAGTCATTCGGATTCTAGGGAGAGATTAGGCTTGATGTGTTCTAAGACCCATTTATTTGTCTTTTTAGCAGTCCATGGTATCCAGACAACTCTTCCCCAACACTTTCATTTCAACATTTCAAATGAGTTGATTCTCTTCCTATTTGTCCTCTTCACTGTCCAGCTTTCACAACCATGAAACACAATGGCATGGACACTCCTAACTTTAGTATTCAGTGATATATCTTTATACTTCAGAAACTTGTCTGGCTACTTACCTTTCCCTCGGTGGCTTCGGAAACTATTCAGGTCAATGACTTCTTCTTTTCCGCCACCCTCTTCCATGTTAGAAAACTATGCACTCAAGGGCCAACACCTGATCATGGCACTCACTCCTTCAAGAGCACCTAGAAAAAAGGAGACATAAGACTTTTCTGTACATGGTAGAAACTCCAGACAGAGTTCTACACAATGTTTGCTTTCTATCACCTTAATGAAGATCAGCAGCAGAGCGAAAATTCATAGTTATTCTTTAAAATGCTGGTGTTAATTGAAAGGCTGCTCAAAGGCACATAGAAAATCCTTGTCCAAATACACAATAATCCCATCTGCAATTGTTAATCCACTCACAAGCAAGGCTTCTGTTTATCTGGAGAGCCACCACACAAGCACAGAATCTAATTTTTGACACAGAATTTGCTTACTTTCAGACTACAGAATCCCATGCTGTATAAAAACAACACTGGGACTGACCTCTAAACAGATATGCATGGAGGAAAATGGCAAAATTTTCATGTTTCATTGGAAATTAGAAATTTTAGTCCTCACGGTGGGGAGGAAAAACCCAAACCTAGGAAAACCCAATTTATCAGCATAAGTGCCCTGTTGTGTATTGATCTCTTTCCAAAGCAAACCTATGAAAGCTCCACTCTGGGTCCCTCTGCCATTGTCTTTGCTTCCCATCACTTCAATAGCTAAAGACGTTTCCACACCAATAGCTCCAAAGATTAATACAAGATACAGTACAGAGATTCCTTCCTTTCCTCTGTAACAGTCACTTTATTTTACTGAGAAAAGAAGTTGGAAATGGCAGTGGGAAAACCACAGGCAGCCTATAAGTGGAAGATGGCAATATATGTATCACTAAAGAAGTCCAATAAAGGCCTTGGCCAGGATGCAATTGCGTAGGATCATATAGGGCCTTTTAAAAGATTTTTCCTTTCCTCCTGCAAGAAAAAGCTCTGAAACAGGTTTTTGGTACCAGGTGGGAAAGATAGGCCCAATTCTGATAGCATTGGATATGAAAGCACACCATTAAATTTGGTTCTTGTCTGGAAACACTGCATGCCTGTCGTACTACCAAGGACCCTCCACCACCAGGTTCTTCCCATATTTCGGCACCCTGAATGGGAAGGACTGCTCCAGCAACTTCTGCCTTTATCTCATAACTATGTCAAACACTGCATAATAGGGCCACCGCTACATTAAAAATATGCTAGACTTGATATTTAATCAACTAAAATCAGAATAAATTTGTATAGGAATTCAAGGGGGAAGATTCTGAACATTTTATGTGGAAAGAGTTACTTTTCCAGCCTCTCCACTGGAGACAATATTGTCAACCCTTTTCTGACATAGGCAGTAGCATCGTCCAATAGCTCACCAGTTATACCGAGAATGTTCATGTGGCCAAAATGGAATGTGCTGAGTTAATGGAGCAAATCCCAAAGAAGAAAACAAGGGCCTGTCACTATGCTGAAGCCTCTGTCCAGTTCCAGCTGAAAGGGGAAATTACCTTAGTAACAAATCCTCTGACTAAGCCAAGTAAGTATACTTTTTGGGAACTGAAACTGAAAGTTCTCAGAGCTGCAGGGCAAGAAATCCTCACAGGAGGACAATCTTTATAACAATGCTGGCAGCATAATTTACAAGTTGGGGTGGAAGCACACACCCATGTTGTTCCCAGAAATCAAACCACCACTAAAACTACAAGCAGAAAACTGTTACAGATTAAGTCTCCCTTACCCAAAATACTTGAGACCAGAAGTGTTTTGGATTTCAGATTTTGGAATATTGGCATATTGGGACCCAGGCCGAAAGTTTAAATTCATACATGTTTCACCTACATAGCTTGAAGGTAACATTATAAATATTTTTAATAATTGTGTGCATGAAACACAGTTTGTGTACAGTGAACCATCAGAAAGGAATGGTGTCACTATCTCAGCCACCCATGTGGACGATTTTGGAATATTTCAGATTTCAGAATTCCAGATCGGAGAGACTCAATCTGTACATAAACACAGGTCTGTTTCTGTCAAAGATATCTCAGTATGCACAGAATTGATATGAGTATAATGTCTAGACTGAGGGAAGTAATAGTGCCACTGCTTTGGTCAGACCTCACCTGGAATACTGTGTCCAGTTCAAGAAGATTAAGAGGTGAAATGATAGCCCTGTTTAAATATTTGTAGGGGTGTTATATTGAGGATGGAGCAAGCTTGTTTTCGGCTGCTCCAGAGAACAGGACTCGGAGCAATGGATTTAAACTACAAGAAAAGAGATTCCACCTCAACGTTAGGAAGAACATCCTGACAGTAAGAGCTGTTTGACAGTGGAACACACTCCCCGAGAGTGTAGTCTCTTTCTCTGGAGGTCTTTAAACAGAGGCTGAATGGCCATCTGTCACAGGGAAGGCTTGGATAGTCTATTCCTGCATGGCAGAATGGGTTTGAACTGGTTGGTCCTTGGTCTCTTCCAGCTCTATGATTCTATGATATTAGTTGTTTCAGGAACAAATTTTGCAGGGAGGCAGAAAATTCTGTAAAATAACTTCTTTCTATCTCCACTATGACGCTATGATCTATTCCAGTTTCCACTTAAATATCATGCATTCCAACATTTCACAGATGAAAACGAGGACATGTGTGGCCAAGCAACATTTCAATGTGGTCAAGATGGCAAAAGTAATGAGGATGAACATGAAAGCTGGGAGCAGCCAAAGCAGTTTCCTTTTGCTTACTGGGAAGGGCAAGAAACTGCCTCCTCCTGTCCTCTCCCCACAAATTCCTTTTCTATTTCAAACTCAGTTTCCAGCAACTGAAGTAAGCTGAGGTCAAAGGGGAAAGTGGAAGGAAGACAGAGAAAAATACAAACATTTTAAAAGTAGCTGAAAAGTGGGGAGGGAAGGATTAATTAAAACTGCCCCTGCCATATTAGGAGGATATGAGATATTCACAAGTTGTGTGTTAGGCAGTCAGTACAGAGGTACATATCACTAACCTTTCAGTCAGCTTATTTTTAAAAAGTAGTTGACTAACCGTATAGAAGCATTTACAAAGCTAGTTTAAAAGAGGAAAGGATATGTCATACTTCCTTTGAAAAAAATGAAAATCAATAGGGATTGAAATAAGACCAATTCCTGATCCTAACGGATGTTGATGCTTCACACCAAAAGAACTGCGATAGCAGTGAAGACTTTTAACTGAAGACACATTTCTTATCTCAGCCTTTGCATCCATTTTGAACTTATATTTGACTTATTTAAGAAAAATGCACCTGCTATGTGTCCAAGAGAACTAATAATAAGAACAGAGGAGCAGATAAAATTCCAGAACAACTTAGCTGGGAAGATTTTAACATGCTTGCCAATGTGCGTCCTAGTTAAAAGGTGGCAAAAATCATTAAGAAAGCATTCATTTCATTCATAACCTGGCACAGCCACACAGAAGGCTCTGTACTACCAAAGGTATGGCTGGTACCAAGAAGACAGACAGGTAAGTTTTCTCAAGCAGTCCCAAAGAACACACAGGTATTTGAGAGAGAGGAGAGAGAGAAACCAGATGTTCCTTCAAACATCCTTGCCCCAAACTCTTGGGCTTTGAAGGCCATAAAGAAAACCTCAAATCGTGTCAGGAAATGGTTTATCAAGGAGCACCAATCATTTTGTCTGATGGCTTAAATAATGAGAGGAGGCAAAACTAAAGGAAAACACATTTCTGCCAGGATGCCTCGCAAAGATACAACTTCTGTCTTTCAGTGCAACTTCAACAGCTGGTGCCCCTGAACTTTTCCATCAGGAGGGAACATTGAATGAGCTGCAGATAATGCTGTGTGGTGAGCTGAATTCCCATTCCCAGACACATTTGAGCTCCTTTGCAAGTGATTATGCTGAATCCAAATCCCTGCAGCTGCCTGCATGAAGCAACAGCGGTTAGAACGGGCCCCTGCAACAAACCCCTTCTATTAACAAGGTCACGGCCTGCCTATAGCAAATCTCAATAACAAACATGCCATTTAATAAAAGATGTATTCTTTCCTCATTATGATAACAGCGAACAGTTTCACCCCTTAAAGTCTTCATCTAGCCATTCCTTCCACAACAAGACTGAAGAAGATTGCTTCTTCAAGCTAAATCAGTAAAACCGGAGGGCCAGTTTAAAGCACACTCAATTCCAGCGTGCCTTGTCCATCTAGAAAGGGAAAAGTTGGCAGCAAAGAGACACGTTATAAAGGCAAGAGCAAATAAGTCCAATTTAATTTTGCATGTAGTACAATCCCACAAAAACACTTCAGACTACAGGTAGGACTGTACCTATGCCAATGCTACTCCATGAAAAAGCTTCACGGCAATAACAAAACATGCCAGGGAAAAGGCTAGGCAGAGCACCTTCCCCCACCGGGCTAGATTTCTGTCTGTCTGAGGAATCTCCTCTAGTGATCCAGCATTCAAGTATGCCAGTTCCCATCTGCAGCAGCAACAGAGATCTGAAATAATGCTAAAACAAATTAAGATGACTTCCATCCTGCTGATTGAGCATACAGTTTATAGTATTTCAAAATGTCAACTTTCATACCTCCCTCCCAATTCCCAGAACTGTATAATTCACTACAGAACATGGTTCTGAGAAGGCGTATTCCCTTTCCCACTCTCGTTTGTAAATGACACAAGAAAGCCCATGCCTCCCTTTCGGCTCCAAGGCACTTTTGCGTGACATACTACATGGGCACGAAGGGGGTCAGAACCGGTGGTGCTTCCCTGAAGGCTGATTTCTCATAAGACTTGGCATCCTAGGAGCAGGGAGGAACAGGCTACTGTCCTCAATTCTACTCCATGGATACGCCAGTGCTAAATATTCACTCCCAGAAGAGCTGCACATGATCTATAGTCATCTTTACTAGCAGTAGCACACCCAGTTATCCAATTCACACACCCAGCAGGCCCTGAGGCCCATTCTTCAGTTCTGTATACTGAGTTGCTCTCAATCTGGGGAGAACTGGATGGTTGGAAGAGATGAGCATCTAGAAGTATATGCAAGAGGTGATTTTAGACACACAAGTGGTTTTTTTTTCCTCTCTCTCAAAAAAACATAGTCTCTACTGGCCTGGTCATCAGTAAGCAAGGACATTATCTGGACAGCTAGTTAAGGTAACTCCTGTAACCTGGACATTGTCCTACCTCACCCTACTTGCAGGCAATTCAAGTGCCACTTAACTAAAATAAATATACCCTGGCAGGAAGTGTAATAAATATTTATGGGTCAGTAAAAATTGCAGACTTATCTGACAGGACCATGTGCGGAAGGGGGTGGAGGGAGACCCAGCTTAGCACAAGCAAAAGATTTGGTGCCCAGCGTCTCCAGGTAAGAAGCAAAGTAGAAGAAGAAGAGGGGTTGGGAAAGCCTCTGAATCAGCATCCATCATCCTAGAAAGAAACTGTCGTGAAAACAGTGATGTCTGTAGTAGGGTCTCAGTTTCCTGGTGCTCTCGCCAGAGGTGCTGGGGTGCTTGGAGTTGAGCTTTTTAATTTTCCGCAGGAGCTATTGCCTTTTGTTGTTCCGGGGCATTGCAGCAAATGGCATATGCTACTACAAAACAGTTAAAAGGTAATATACACACTGGGGGAGTTACTGGATGAAGAGGAAAAGAATGAGATACTGTACGTAAAAGACAGTGACATGTTCACTGTTCAGACAGGCACATTTTCACAGTATTTCAATAGAGGTTTTAAAGGCTCTATTTGGTCATATTGCAATGTACTCTCTCAGCATATCCTTGAGGGTGTTTCATACATGAAGCATTTCACAACACAAGAGATCTGTCAATCTACATATTCCTTGTGAAACAAGCCCTCATGCCATACTTGAGGCAGGGCAGAGGACATGCCATCTTCAGCAACAAAATGTTATCAGTGTCGGAGGAAAAGGTCTCTGGTGCAGCCACCACGGCGCATGGCTGAAAAAGATAGGGAACACTGCCTAAAATCTGGGTGGACCTAAACTTGGGGAAGGATCAGTTGAGTCTCCCTTATTCAAAATGTCTGGGACCAGAAGCGTTTTGGAATTCAGATCTTCTTGGTGAATTTTGCACTATTTACATACACATAGTGAGATATCTTTTGAGATGGGACCCAAGCCTAAACATGAAATTTGTTTATATTTCACATACGCCTTATGAATACAAGCTGAAAGTAATTTTATACACAATATTTTTAATAATTTTGTGCATGAAATAAAGTTTGTGGACACTGAACCATCAGCAAGCAAAAGTGTTACTATCTCAGCTGCTCTTGAAAAAGTTTTTGGAATATTTTGGATTTCAGAATTCCGGATGAGGGAGACTCAAGCTGTCTATGTAATAGATAGATAGATAGATAGATAGATCTACCATGGTCATGGCCAAGGCCCCAGAGAGAGAGAAGAACCAATGAACGTGATCCCTTTTCCACTACTATTCCCTTCTCTTTTTGTATCATGTCATTTTAGATTGTAAGCCTGAGGTCAGGGAACTGTCTAATTAAAATAATAATAATAATAATAATAATAATAAAAAACCACTTTAAGAGCTTTTCTCTCTGAAGAGCACAGTATAAATACTAC
This sequence comes from Urosaurus nigricauda, assembly GCA_034509955.1. Classification (NCBI taxonomy): domain Eukaryota; kingdom Metazoa; phylum Chordata; class Lepidosauria; order Squamata; family Phrynosomatidae; genus Urosaurus; species Urosaurus nigricauda. The sequence continues at coordinate 19,513,993 of JAOEGL010000008.1, forward strand.
AGATAGGTGGATGGATGGATGGATAGATAGATAGATAGATAGATAGAACAGTCAGTATGGCATAGTGGTTTCAGTGCTGGATTACAATTCTGGAGACCAAGCTTCCAGAATTCGATTCCCAGCTCAGTCATGAAACCAAGTGGGTGACCTTGGGCAAGTCACATCCTCTCAGCCTTAGGGGAAGGCAATGGCAAACTTCCTTTAAACAAATCCTGCCAAGAAAACCCCATTATAGGGTCGCCTTAGGTTCACCATAAATTGGAAATGTCTTGAAGGCATACAACAACAACACATGCAGCAATACAACTGCATCAAAGGGAGGAAAGCCCAGAATCAGAACAAAATAAATGGTAATAAGTTCTTCATCATATAATCAGTGGAATGCCATGCACACGTATTCAGAATTCAGCCCCACGGAGTTCAACAGGCCTTGCTGACTACCAGAGAAATGTGAACAAGCACTAAATCCAACTCTCTCCTAACCTAGCTGCATCTCATGCTTCCTTATGGGCTCCTGAGTCCTCAGGGCAAGTTATGGACCTGGAAAGAAAAAGAGTTCTCTCTTCCAAATGCTAGCAGAACAAGGTTTTGACAGCATCATGTCATCTCTGAAGAAAAGCGCACTGAATCAGCCAAGGCCATCCACAAATTGTATACCAACACACCTCTGAAGCCACAGTGCCATCTCCCCCAAAGCCCCATGTCCTTATCTCCCACTCCACCCACTTTGGCCGCCAACTTCAGGAATAGACTGCTTCTTTACTTTCTCTGTATATACAGCCATGCCATGAATGTGGACAGATTTTGATCCTGCATTGAAAATAGAACCAAGAGCATAACCTTGCAATGACAATGAGCCAAAGTTTTTTCGCCCCAAGAAGAAATGAAATAGCCGGAAAGAAAAAAAGCAAAGAGGCAAAGGAATGGGGGAGGTAACAGGGAGGACATACTGGCACAGCCAAGACTGACTTTCAGAACAGGTGGAAGACAAGGCAGCTGGGAGATGGAAAGGAGAACTGAAAGAAAGGAAAGGAGGCGCACGAGACTAGATGGGGGAAAGGAAGAGAGACGGGACAGAAAGATGAACAGTCAAGCAGGTACGGAGGTCTGAAGGTTAAGAGGAAACATAGGCATGAAAGTAAAGCTGGGACTAAAAGTAAGGTAACACAATTACTTGGGAACAAACCGTACGGCACACAGGAGGACCTATTTCTAAGGGCACAAACTGGGGCTGCCTAAAGTAAAACAAGATCAGAGAGGCTGACAAAGAAGCCACCTGTAACTAGGAAAGGCTGGAGAAAAGAAAAAAGACAGGGAGTTAATGACAGAGAAGACAGAACAGGGAAAAGATACAAAGCAGGCAAGAAGGTCAAGAAGGTAGAAGGCTTTCTACTGTTTCCGAGCCATTGGTTCGTTTCATTCAGCGATGTCTACAGCTCTCCCAGGTTTTGCCAATCCTACCTGGAAACACCTTGGCTTGGGACTGGGACTTTCTGCCAACAAAGCATGCGTTGCTTCTACTGAGCTACAACTTCTCCATAAGGATGATGCAGAGGACTAAATACAACTGGATGGAGAAGGAGACAGCAGAGAAGGGGAAACAGGATGGCAGAGATAGGCCTTGTGATAAATGGGCTGCTGCTGAAACAAAACAGGAAAAAACAAAAACTGAACTCGGAGAGAGAAAGTGAAAGCAAAGGGTGAGGAATATAAGGAGAGATGCCAGGCCAAGAAGGTGTGGGTTGTGGAGATGAGTCTTCTGGCTGTCTACTGGGGCTGCATCCACACTGGAGAGATAACTTGGTTTGGCACCACTTTAATTGCCCCGGCTCAAGGCTGTGGAATTCTGGGAGTTGGAGTTTGTTGTGGGGCCCAGAGCGGAGCTCTGCTCCGCTCTGGGCCCCACAACAAACTTCAACTCCCAGAATTCCACAGCCTTGAGCCGGGGCAGTTAAAGCAGTGCCAAACTGGGTTATCTCTCCAGTGTGGATGCATATTGAAAGAAAAAGATCAGATTGAAGGGAGGGAGGAGTGAGAAGAAGAACTGTTGCCAAGGAAAAGTGGGGCAGAAGCAAGAAGAGGAAGAGAGAGGGGTCCTGTGGGGAAGATGGGGACCCCAGTCTCCTGAAGCAGACAGATGTGGGGTGAGAAAAAGTGCTAGCAAGGAAAGGTAGGGCAGAGGCAAGAGGAGGAAAGAAAGGGTCCTGCCCCAGAGGCAGACAGAGGAGAAGGTGTTGCCAAGGAAAAGTAGGGCAGAGACAAGAGGAGGAAATGGGGGGTCATCCTGTGGTGCGGAAGGGGCTAAAGGGGAAAACAGGGGAGCCCTTCTCCTGAGATAAGACAGAGGTTGAGAGAAGAAGAGGTGCTGCCAAGGAAAAGTGGGGCAGGAGGAGGAGAGGGGATTCTTGTGTAGAGGAAGGGGCTAAAGGGGAGAAGAGGGGACCACCAGCCCCCCACAAGGCAGGCAGAAGAAGAAGTGTTGCCAAGGAAAAGTGGGGCAGAGGAAGGAGGAGGAGGAGAAGGGAGTCCTTTGGTTTTGAAGGGGCTAAAGGGGAGACCAAGGGAGCTCTCCTCCTGGGGCAAACAGAGGAGGGGATAAGAAGAGGTGCTGCCAAGGAAAAGTGGGGCAGAAGCAAGAGAAGGGGACGGAGGAAGGGGAAGAGAGGTGGGTCCTGTGGAGAAGAAGGGGCTAAAGGGGAGAAGAGGGGAGCAAAACCATTAGTGTTGCCAAGGAAAAGTGGGTTAGAGTCAAGAGGAGGAGAGGGAGGGTCCTGTGGGTTAAAGGGGAGAAAAGGGGAGAAAAGGGGAAAGAAGAAGGGGGCAGAAGAAGAAGTGTTGCCAGGGGAAAGTGGGGCAGATTCAAGAGGAGGGAAAAAAGGCAGGCCTTGTGTGGAGAAAGGGGCTAAAGAGGAAGACTGAGGCAGACAGAAGGTGGGAGACAAAGAGGAGGTGCTGCCTATGGAAAGTGGGGCAGAAGGGAGAGAAGGGGGTCCTTTGGGGAAGAAGGGGCCAAAGGGGAGAATAGTAGAGTTCTCCTCCTGGGGCAAACTGAGGGGGGAGATAAAAAGAAGTGTTGTCAAGGGAAAATGGGGCAGAGGTAGGAGGAAGAGAGGTGTGTTCCTGTGGGGAGGAAGGGGCAAAAGGGGAGGGAGAGGGAAGGAAAACCATTAGGGTTGCCAAGGAAAAGTGGGGCAGAGGAAGGAGAAGGGAGTCCTTTGGTGTGAAAGGGGCTAAAGTGGAGACCAGAGGAGCTCTCCTCTTGGGGCAAACAGAGGAGGAGATAAGAAGAGGTGCTGCCAAGGAAAAGTGGGGCAGAAGGAAGAGGAGGAAAGCGGGGTCCTGTGTGAAGAATGGGGCTAAAGGAGGAGAGATGATAGCCTTTAGGGCTGAAGAGCGGGGTATAAATAAATAAATATTATTATATATTACTATTTTTAGATGGGGGGACTCCAACACACACGCAGAGGGGAAAAAGAGGGGGAGCGAAAGAAGAAGCGTTGCCAAGGGAAAGTGGGGCAGAATCAAGAGGAAGAGAAGGTAGTCCTATGGGGAGGAAGGGGCTAAAGGGGAGAAGAGGGGAGCCACAGAGAAAGTGTTGCCAAGGGAAAGTGGGGCAGAGGCAGGAGAAGGAAGAGAAGGGGGTCCTGTGGGGAGGAAGGGGCTAAAAGAGGAGCCCCCTTTTTTGAGGGAGACGGAGGGGAAGATAAGAAGGGGTGCTGCCAAGGGAAAGTGGGGCAGAAGGAAGAGAAGGGGGCGGAGGAGGAGGAGGAGGAAGAGAGGTGGGTTCCTGTGGGGAAGAAGGGGCTAAAGGGGAGAAAAGGGGAGCAAAACCATTAGTGTTGCCAAGGAAAAGTGGGGCAGAAGGAAAAGTGAAGACTGGGGCTAAAGGGGAGAGATGGGGGGCTCTCACACAGAGAGAGGGGGAGAGAAAGAAGAAGCGCTGCCAAGGGAAAGTGGGGCAGAAGGAAGGGAAGGGGATAGAAGAAGAGGAAGGGGTCTTTTGGGGAGGAAGGAAAGGGCTAAAAGGGAGACTGGGGGAGCTCTCTTCCTGGGGCAAACAGAGGGGGCAGAAAAAAGAAGTGTTTTTAAGGGAAAGTGGGGCAGAGTCAAGAGGAAGAGGAGGAGGAGAGGGGGGGTCCTGTGGGTTAAAGGGGAAAAAGAGGGGAGAGAAAGGGAAGAAAGTGGGGCACAGGGAAGAGAAGGAGAGGGAGGAAGAGAAGGGGGTCCTGTGGGAAGGGAAGGGGCTAAAAATGGGGGAACAAGAGGGGAGCCAAACCATGAGGGTTGCCAAGGAAAAGTGGGGCAGGAGGAAGAGAAGGAAAGTGGGGTCTTTTATGGGGAGGGAGGGAGGTGCCCCATAGAAAAGTGGGGCAGAAGAAGGAAGAGAAGGGGGTCCTTTGGGGAGGAAGAGTCTAAAAGTGGAGCCCAGGGGGGACAAGGAGGGCTGCTGCCAAGGAAAAGTGGGGCAGAAGGAAGAGAAGGGGGTCCTATGGGGAAAGAAGGGGCTAAAAAGGGGGGACAAGAGGGGAGCCAAGCAATTGAGGCTGCCAAGGGAAAGTGGGGCCTTTTATGGGGGGACAAAGGGGGCCACTCACCACCAGCCCAGGCCTCCCTCCCTCCCTTCCTTCCTGGAGCCAAGGCTCCCTCTGACCGCCTCCAACGACTGACTCTCTTCCACTGAGCAGCTCTCCTTCTTCTTCTGTGTCAGGCTACTTCCGGTCTGCAACCCCCCTTCCCACGTGACCGGAAGCGAAGAGAATGGCTCTGTGTCTTAGTAGTTGGCAAGGGATCATAGAGAACGGGATAACAGGAAGGGATAGAGCGGCCGCTTGCGTCCCCGCCGCTCTATCTGGGGACGAGCACCATAGAGAGTAAGGGGTCACGTGATGCATTGGCCAGGGAAAGCGGCCTAAGGGGGAAAAAGTCACGTGATGCGGAAGTGAGGGATAACGTGATGCGGAAGTGTTGCCTGGCTCACTGCTGTGGGATTCTGGGAGTTGGAGTTTGTTGAATTCCATAGCAGTGAGGCAGAGAAAGAGTTAAAGGATTGATTTTCCTGTCTCTTTTAAGGCTTTTTCCTGGTTTTTTTGTTCTTCAGAATACAGGGGTTTGCCATTGACACCCCCTGAGGCTGAGAGAGTGTGACTTGACCAAGGTCACCCAATGGGTTTCTAAGGCCGAGCCAGGATTCGAACCCAGAGCCCCAAAGCCCAAACCACTGTGCCACGCTGGGCCTCTAAATATTAATCATCATTCTCATCTGAGCCAGGATTCGAACCCAGATCTCCAGAGGCGTAGTCCAAGGCTCAAAGCACTGCATCACACTAGGCCAATTAATAATAATAATAATAATAATAATAATAATAATAATGTGAGCCAGGATTCAAACCCTGGACTCCAGAATCCCAAGGCTCAAACCACTGCGCTATGCTGGGCCTCTAAATCTTTAATCGTCGTCATCTGAGCCAGGATTCGAACCCAGATCTCCAGAGACGTAGTCCAAGGCTCAAACCACTATGCCACACTGGGCCTCTAAATAATAATAATAATAATTAATAATGATAATAATATTGTGAGCCATGATTCAAACCCTTGACTCCAGAGTCCAAGGCTCAAACCACTGCACCACACTGGGCCTCTAAATATTAACCGTAGTCCTCATCTGAGCCAGGATTCGAACCCAGATCTGCAGAGTCTCTTTTCCTGTAGTTCAAATCCATTGCTGTGTGTCCTACGGTAGTCTCTGGAGCAGCAGTAAACAAGCTTGCTCCATCCTCAGTATGACATCCCTTCAAAAACACGGCTATCATGTTACCTCTTAACCATCTCTTCTCCAGGCTAAACATGCCCAGCTCCCTTAGTTGTTCCTCATAAGGCTTCATGGTTTCCAGACCCTTCACCATTTTAGTTGCCCTCCTTTGGACCCGCTCCAGTTTCTCCACATCCTTTTTGAATTGTGGTGCCCAGAACTGGACACAGGATTCCAGGTGGGGCCTGACCAAAGCAGAATAAAGTGGCACTATTACTTCCCTTGATCTAGACTCTATACTTCTATTGATGCAGCCTAGAATCGCATTGGCCTTTTTAGCTGCCGTGTCGCACTGTTGACTCATGTTCAACTTGTGGTCTACTTGGACTCCTAGATCCCTTTCACATTTAGTCTCATTCAGCCAGGTGTCCCCCATCCTATATCTATGCATTTCATTTTTTTCCTCCCTAAGTGCGGTACCTTACTTTTCTCCGTGTTGAAAATTCATTTTGTTAGCATTGGCCCAGCTTTCTAATCTATAACCATACAGGTAAATAAAGACTAGGATTGCCAGGTTTCCTTTATTATAAGGGAAGCCCTTCATTTGAGAATCAGTATGCCCCTTATTATAAGAGATGTCCCCTGTTTCAGGGTTGGAAAGCTTTTCTTTCTCTATAGACTGAACAAGATGTCAAGAAAAAATATCCTGTATTTTGGGGTGGTGTGACCTGTATGAAACCAGAAATGTGTGGGTCCTGTCATTTATAATGTGGAGAATTATGTTCATTTTACAGGGCAACCCATGGCCAGGGGAACTGAAATCTGTTGTCTTTGACTTCAGTTACTCCAAACTAAATGTGGAGAGGTCTTGTAGCACCTTTGAAACTATTTGAAATAAAGAAGTTGGCAGCATGAGCTTTTGTAGACTTCAGTCTGCTTCCTCAGATGCATTTGGTCTGAGAAAATGCATCTGAGGAAGTAGACTTTAATCTACAAAAGCTCATGCTGCCAATCCCTTTCAGTTAGTCTCAAAGGGGCTTCAAGATCTCTCTACATACTGATTTTAACAGACTAATACAACTATATCTTTGAATTCTACTCATATATTAAGGTAGTTTTAACTTGTTGAATGCATCCAAAGAAGCAGACTTAAGTCTATGAAAGCTCATGCTGCCAACTTCTTTCTTTCAGTGAGTCTCAAAGGTGCTCCAAGATCTCTCTACATACTGATTCTACAGACTAACACGGCTATATCTTTGAATCCCCAAACATCATCAGAAGAGGGACAAAGCGCAGAGACAAACAGAGTTGTCAGCATGGCATTTGTCTTCAAAGCAACCTCTTTCCTATAAAATGTGCAATGAAACCCTTTTCATTGTTGGCAGAAAGGAAAACTGGACGCAGCTTGGCTGTAAAAACCTCCCTTGAGTCATTGAAGGATTAACTAACGGCGTTAATAGGTTTATTAATTACCAAGGGTAAAAGCTTGGCAGCCACTTTACAGCTGGTACATTTTTACTGCTGGAGGCTGGAGTGCAGAACAGATACGTCTCCAGCAAAGAAACAAGAATCAGTTCTCCTAGGGAACATTAAAAGAAGCAGTTTTCTGTCTTCTATTCTAGGTCTAATTTCCACTGTGTGGATCACTGATTTCTTTTCGTAGGAAAACTGGGACTAATGCATTCACTATGCTCCAAAACACACTGCAGAAATAATCCAGTTTGAGAACGCTTCAACTGCCCTGGCTCAATGTTAGGGAATCTTGGGGACCATATTCCTAGCACTGAGCCAAGGCAATTAAGTTTTAGACTTATATTTCATATACACCCTTATATACGTAACCCGAAGGTGATTTTATACACAATATTTTAAAATAATTTTTGAAACAAAGTCTGTGAACACTGAACCATTGGAAAGCAACGGTGTCACTACCTCAGCCACCCATAAAAAAATGTTTGGGATATTGGAATATTTTGGATTTGATATTTTCAGATAAAGGAGAGATCACAGTAAAATTTCATTGTGCACCACCAGATGGGGCTCTGAGATCAATTACCTCTTGGTTAATACAGCTACAAATGATTATTATTATTTAGCACCCAAAGATAAGGCAAAAATAAAATTTTATTTAAAAAAATAAGACGTGAGAGTGTCCGCCTGCAGTCTATCACAACTTAATACATGCGTGACACATAACTGGCATAGCATAAAATAAGCCTCCCAGTTGCTCCATTTTGGGCAAATAAATTGGGAAACGTAGGCAAGGATCAAGTTAAAACTTTTGACTGGGATTTTCCAGCAGCAGTGAATTGGTTTAAAGTGACCTCTTTCTTCCCCACAAGACCCCAATGAACTGTGCATGCAAAAACCCAATAGCATCGTTCAGCAAAGTACAACCCAGATCTTGTACCTGTGTGGGGTATTTTATTTTACAAATCATTTAATAAAGTATCTTGAGTCCCACCAAAGCAGGGTATAAGCAAATATAAATACAATCTCCTATAAAGAAAGCTACTTTATTCTGACTATATCTTTGACGACTGTACTGAATATTTATTTACAGAGCCCACAATAAAATATTTTGTGGCAGTGGACTATAGGGGTTTAATTTTTGGATTGGGACTTAGGGATTCTACATTGTATTTCCCACTGAGCCATGAAACTGGTTAAGACCTTCAGCTAGTCATTCTAGTATATTTTTGTTTGAAAGAGAAGACCTAGAAATGGAAAATATGTGAAAATATTATTTTCCATAGCCTGGTGTCTCTAGTTCTCATGGCGATAACAAAAAGCATGAAAACCGTGATCTAACTAACTGGAACAAAGAAGAGAAAGACCTGTATTCTTTGCATTTTTGTATATTACATTACATCTACCTTTCTTAGCATCCTATTTGTGCTCTAGTGGGCTGTTTCAGCCTATGCCGTTCTCATGATTTTATTTTATTTTTCCAAATTATAAAGCGCCTTAAGCTTTCCAAACTAAAATGAGAGGGAAAAAAAATCCTAATACATAATAATTTTCTAAAAGCATATTCACATTCTCTGGGGATAGGTGTGCTACGTTGCTCATGCTGAGCGAAAAGTGGGAGAGAGTTGTTTTTTAAAACTGAATGTACAGTTCCAGATAATGCAATTTATCATTTGTTCGAAAACCAGTTTGAACATCCTGTGAAATTGCCCATACGTCACGTTTCCCCAAATTCCCCCAGAACATTTTAAGCTCAGCAGCCCTACCACCAAATTGCTTTATAAATGCAGACGTCTTTAGGAAAACGGATGGGCAATTTTAGAGAGAGAACTTCTGATTACTGTGTAATGATGCTAATTTGCACTTTGACGGGTTTTAAGAGATTAAAGAATAGACCAGAAACGCTGGATCTTTGCTGGTTTAGTATCTACGGGTTCAACACTGTGATATCACTGTACTGTAATAATTCTTTTTTCAGTGTTTAAGACTAAAGGATAACTTAAAATCGTTCCCTCTCTTTTCAGTGTTCAAGTAGTGAGTACTGTAGTGGTGTAGCCCAGTATCAGTGGTTCAAAACACACTGCCGAAATAATCCAGTTTGAAACCATTTTAACTGCCCAGACTCAGAGCTAGGGAATCCTAGGAACTGTAGTTTATTGATAGGGAAGGCTAAATGTCTCACAAAACTACAGTTCCCAAGATTCCCTAGCACTGAGCCAGGATAGTTAAAACTGGATTATTTTTGCAGTATGTTTTGGACCAGTCTTCTTTGTTAGAGGGAATATCATCCTGGATCCCAAAACTGAGGGGCTGACTTCTCTCCTCCAAAATGATCTGGAAGAACTGGGGAGGCTGCATCTGCACTGCAGAAATAATCCAGTTTGAAACCACTTTAACTGTCATGGCTCAATGCTATTGAATTCTGAGGACTGTAGTTTTGAGAGATTTAGCCTTCTTTGTTAAGTGAGTTCTGGTGCCACAACAAAACTACAGTTCTCAGAATTCCATAGTACTGCGCCATGGCAGTTAAAGTTGTACCAAACCGGATTATTTCTTCAGTGCGGATGCAGCCTGAGGAGGCTGGAATGGATAGCCCTTGGGGTCTCTTCCAACTCTTAAAGATTCTATGATTCTGTGATTAATAGTCTCTGAGGCTCAACTACAAAGATTTCACGCAACACAGTCTTTCTGTTGGTTAATTGGTGGCAAAGGATTGAGAATAGCAATCCAGCACATTGGGAAGAGACAGCCAACATGGTGCAGTGGTTTGGGCGTTGGATTGGATTACAACCCTGGGGACCTGGGTTCGAATCCCCACTGAGCCATGGGATCTGTAAATTTGAGGTACCAGTACTCTTTGGCAGCACCATGCCATTGACATATTGTGCAATGTGGCTACTCTGCACAGGGCTGATGCAGCATAGCTTCGCACGTGGATATTCACGCTACATTGAGGGTAACTTGGAACCGAACCAATGTGTAACCTGGTTTGTCCGGCTCAGCCCTTCCTCGTTCAAACCGAAAAAATGTTGCTCTTCAGAGGGACAGTGTGTACAGGAAAAGGATGATAATTTTATCATGAGGAAGACGGAGTGAGATCACCTGGAAAGAGGAACATCCAACCAGTAGAGACTTTCTCTTGAAGGAGAGATGCTGCACTGGCTTTAAGTGTTAACTACATCGAAGCCAGAAATCTGATCTGTAGGTGAATACAGTTTCACTTCTTTCTCTCTGTGGAAAGAAACCAGCTCAAGCCAGCAAGTCAGACTCTTCTCAGCTTCTCATGATAAACTGGACAGATTTACCAAGAGAGGGAAAGAGAAAGACGGACACCGTGGAGACAGAACAATTCACCAAGTTCCAGCCCTCGCGCTCTGCACTTACAGCGGCCACATTAATAGTGCTTTCAATCATCGCTCACCATTTGCATTTTCACATATTCCAGATAAGCAAGTTGCTCATGTTCCAGCCAGCTGAACGCATGCAATTGTCTCTCCGACAAAAATCAGCATCTCTCGCCCAGCGTGCCGGCACTGACTGATCATTATTCTTACACCAAAAGGAACTTCAGGGAGGTCCAGAGACCCTTGGCCACAGCAGAGAGCAACACTAAATCGACACATTTATGAACACCTGCAGCAAGGTAAGGCTGATGCTGGAAAGGAGTTGAGTTCTCAAAGAGTGGCTTGATTTCTGGTTTTGTCCTGAAGGATTTAAGAAGCACAAAAAGCTTACTCTGAACCAACTTCTTTCTCGTATTTTTCTCCATTTACCTGTTTGCTGAACCAGGAATAGGATTGGGATGGTGAAGCCTACAAGTGGATTTCTCCTCTAGTGAGCTTCCACACATCTCCGAACCGAAATCCCATTGGCAAGTGTATTTTTGGCTTGGCAAAATAATGTTTCAGATCAGGAAACTGTGCATAGGATCAGACTAACGCAGAGCTGGTTTTAAGGCTGCGGGGTGAACTGTAAAAGCCAAGTTGTGTGCCACTGCTTGACTGGCAAATAGATCTGTTATATATCACAGCTGTCTGGGAAGACAGGTTAGTACATGGTCCTGGAGAATTACTCATGTGTCCTTTGGCTCAGGAATGTTGACCCAGAGCATGGACCAACATAATGGAACTAAGCCAATGTGATAACCAGTCTTGTTACCTTAAGAACAGCAGTAACCATACCAATGCTACCTCTGAGGTCATCAGCAACACCAGTGAGGTCTTGGTCACCACATTCCTGGGAGGTATCCTGGCCCTCATGTGCCTCATTGGGATGGTGGGAAACATCTACACACTGGTAGTCGTCAACCTCTCCAGAAGACTGAATGGCTCTATGTATGTTTACATTGTCAATTTGGCCTTGGCGGATCTCCTGTATCTCTCCACCATCCCTTTTGTTGTCTGTACTTATTTTGCCAAAGACTGGTACTTCGGGGAGGTGGGATGCAGGGTCCTTTTCAGCCTGGACTTGCTCACCATGCATGCCAGCATCTTCATCCTCACCATCATGAGCACAGAGAGATACTTGGCAGTTGTGAAGCCATTGGACACCCTCAGGAGGCAGAGAGATTACCGAAGAGTCATTGCCTGTGCCGTGTGGTTTGTCTCTTTTCTCCTCACCTTGCCCACCATGATCCTCATTGACCTACGGATAAGCGTCCAAGATGGGGTGACCAAGCGCATGTGCTATCCCACTTGGCAGATGGAGTCCTACAAAGTCTACCTCACCGTCCTCTTCAATACCAGTATTTTGGCCCCAGGCCTCATTATTTGCTGCCTGTATGCAAAGCTGGCCAGGAGTTACTGGAGATCCCAGGTGGCTGTCTTTGGCCCCAAGGATGTGAAACGGTGCCCTAAGCAGAAAGTCCTGTACATGATCTTCTGCATCATCCTTGCCTATTGGACCTGCTTCATCCCATTCTGGCTCTGGCAGTTGCTCAGTGTCTTCCACCAGCACCCAGAGAACCTGGAAAGCCATACAGTGGTTTGTATAAACTTTCTTGTGACTTGCCTGGCATACAGCAACAGCTGCATCAACCCTTTCTTCTATACGCTGCTCTCCAAGAATTACAAGGAGTACATCAAGAGCCAGCAGAAAAATGGTCTTCTCCTCTCCAAGCTCAAGCCCAAGGGGGACTCCTCAAGGAAATCTATGCTTTCTGCAAGCCACACGTACACCGAGTGTATGGCTGTCGCTCAGCTTGAGGGAATCAACTGCGAGGGTGTGATCTCTCTGTGACTTTAAATGAATGAAAACTAGAAGACGAAGCCAGCAAACAAGGAGCGGTCACCTGAGGTCTGGCCTTGTTGGTCCAGGTAAGAAGAAGGGGTCAAGGACTACTTAAAAAGATTCAACAAAGTTGGTACCTGAATTAGATGAAAGTGATAAGAGCAGAAAGAAACTGGGACATTGTAAAAAGTGGGATGAAAAAGTGGGATGGCTAGATTCATTTGGACTGTTCCTGCCAAATTGGGACAGTTGGAGGGTATGTTGGCAATAGTTAGGTAGATATTTTCTTGCTGTAGCTGTGCCCCATGGAATTAAAATGGCCACAGCTGGACCAAGGGCACTCTGATTTAAAGGAATATTTTGAAAAGGGTCCCTTCGAATCCAGGGCCAGTCCTGCCAAGAGACCTAAAACTTGTACTCTTTGAGAGTGAATCTTGGAGCCCTTTCCAGAATTCTCTGAAGCTCCCAGGAATTTTGGGAAGATTTCCAAGGCATCCTATGCAAGTAATTCAAAAAGGCTAATGAAAGAGGAAGGCTTGAAAGCCATGACTCTGAGACACACGTGTACCCAGATCCAATTTATCAAGTTCTCCATCTCACGTGCCCAAAATGCCCAAGGCAAATCTTGCAGGGTAGCTCACATGTGCAAGGGGAAGGGCGCATGGGTGAGAGATTAGTTAAAATTGAGGCTGGCAAGATACTGCCATCACATAGCTTGCCCTTGCCGTCACTTTGCCAGGAAAACTGGCAGCTTTAAGCCTCTTACAAGAGCACTGTTGTTCTACCCAAGGAAGGAGGAAGGAGAGGTCTAGCTAGAAAAAGGAGAACAGCAACCAATATCAGTGCATCTGCCATTCAACAACTCACATCATTGTTCTCCCTGTGCCTGCAGGTCTACCTTTGGAATGGCACGTGGCATGGCAATGTCATTGTTTATAAGTCGTTCATGTATCCTTGTTCCTTCTGAAGGAGTGGAAGAGAACAGGGCAGCCATGACGAAGTGTATTTCATCTGAAGAAGAGAAGCCCAGCACTTTGCAAGGGGAAGCGATGAGGGTCTGATCTCTTCCTTTAGAAACATGAAGACTGAGCAGGTATTGAGGAAGGCTTTAAAATGATACCTCCACAAGGTGGAATTTCTCTGATGAACAATGCAGATGGATCCTGTGAGCTCTGTCTGTCACAAAAAGACTTGACCAAGACTGGAAAGATAAAACACAGACTGTCTGTCATTCAACGGTCAAAAGAACTTATGCGTTAGCAACACGTGAACAAATATTTGACAGCTATCAGTTTCAAGAAAATGTGGATATGGTAATATAGTTTGATTATATTAATGCATATATGCCAGGACATGTGTGGCCAACTAACATTGGAGTATAGTCAAGATGGCAAGAGGGATTAATGAAGAAGAAAACACAAGATAGGAGAGGCTGCACAATTATGATGTGCTAGTTATGATCTCTAAAGCCCCATATGGCTTGGGTTCTGACTATTTGAAAGTCCTTATTTTCCCATATGAGCCTTACAGTCTTTGAGGGAGGGCTTCCTTTCAGTCCCATCATCCTCAAAGATGTGTCTGGTGAGGACACAGAAGGTCTTCTTGGTGGCTGCTCCTCAGCTAAGGAATTCGCTTCCAACAGAAACGTGGTTGGTCTCCTCTCTGCTCAGTTTTCGTTGGCTGGCTAAGACCTTGTTATTTAAACAATCCTTCAGCCTTTACCTGGTTGGAATAGAAGGATGTACAACAGCTGTACTGCTTTTAATATGCAATACCAATATGTATATTCCATCCCAACTGCCACTGCCCTGGCATCAGAAGAAGCGAAAAAGAGGGGCATCATCTGGATTTAATCCCTTCCCATGGTGCCTTTTCTCTTTGTGTCATGTTTTAACTAGACTGTAAACCTGAGGGCAGGGAACTGTTTTGTTGTTCTTTTATTTGTAAAGCGCCACATACAGTGATAGTGCTATATAAATAAATAAATGATGATGACAAATAATAATATTGTTTTTAACTGTTCTAAATTATTTTTAATTAGATTGTTGTTTAATGTCTTTTAAATTTGAGTACTACCTGGTATCTGCTGGGGTTTGGTTCTGGGACCTCCAGTGTATATACCAAAATCCGTGATATTCAAGTCCCATTAAATCCAATGGGGTAGTAAAATGGTATCCCTTTTATAAAATAGCAAAAGCAAAGGTTTTTCAGAATTTATATCTGAAAAAATATTTTCGAGCCACTGATAGTTGAATCGGTGGATTAAAAATATGTGGACAGATTCTTTAAGCTATTTTGTTTTAACTTATGGTGCAAGCCACTTTGGGTGCCATATTGGGACCAAGTAGAGTATAAATCAAATGCATACACACATGCATACCTTTATTAAGTGAATACACACACACACATCAGATTGTTCACAGATAATGAATTAGGTCAATAACCAGAATGACCATGCTAGCGCTTAGGGTCATCATGTTAAACACCGGAGACAGCAGAGTTAAAGCTTTCCATTCCTCCCCAAACTTGCCATTAATAAGGCAGGGTTATGGGATGAGATGCTGAAAGTGCAAAGCAGGAGCTAGCTGTCTTTTGCAAGAAAAATCAGCTGGCAAAGACAGAGCCCTTGTGGGTTCACAACCTGGTAGAGAGTTGAATGTTTTCCCTCCACTCCCAGTTGTTCTCATGCACTCCAGCATTTGGCATCCTTCCTACCTGAGCGACCTATCATTCATGTCTTATCCTCCTTCATGATGGACTGCCAAAGTGTCTGGGAGAACAAATCCCAGTCAGGATTATACCACTGTCGGAAACAATTAAAGAGTTCGGATCTACCTTGGCTCCTTGTGGAGTTCAGATTGTTTTCTAACTGAGCACAGCTTTCCTCCCTCCCTCTTCACTCTCAGCCTAGGTAAAGAAAGAAAGAAAAAAGTAAGAGCCACGATACTTATGAGGTTGGCCTAAAAGGATCAATTTATAAACGTTACAGATGCATGTTCAGATTTTTAAAATATGCTATTAGCCCTCGATGCTCCAAAGACAGATATAGGGACGGGAAAGCTTATGATGGTCGAAGCACTAAACTTTTCTTGGTGCAGAATGTTCACTTACTTCTTTCCTAAAATACAAACACAGCATTTTATGGCCATCTCAACAAAGGGAGCTAATGGGGAGTCAGGTTCAAACCAAAAGGCCATTGTGCCCCCCACAAGAAGACCGCTCTACGGAGGACATCTCAAGTTCTGCCCTGTGCATTTAAGTCCTTTGGGAATTACAAGAATAGAATAGAAACAGCATGGCCCCAGAATCAAGTGCCTAAACATGCCCCTCTCTCAGTTCACAGGAACATTTCTCTTCGGTATGATTTTTAACATCTTTCCCAGTTAAGCTGCAAAAGCCAGGAAAACTTCAAAACTTTGCATGATATATTTTTGTACTTTTTTTTAGTTGATCGTATAAAGCAGTGGTATCCAAAATGTTCCCTAAAAGATTTTGGACTTCAGCTCCCAGAAGCCTCAGCCATAGTCTGAGAATAGTCTGGGATTCTGGGAGCTGAAGTCCAAAATCCCTTAAAAAGCGCACTTTGGGGACCACTGGTATAAAGCTATTGTTGTTTTATGGATGTTCGATTTATTTTTTTAAATAAAGTTCTATAATTTGTAGCAAGTAAATGCAAAACTGGCAAAAGAAACTGATTAGGCTCCTGGGTTATTTAAAAAACACAGGATGGGAAATTGTCAGTAGGTATGGATCTAAAACATCTTACCTTTCAGAAATGGGATCATTAAATTGATAGGTTCTTGGTCTGCTGTGCTGCAGTTGTATTTGTAACCATGTTCCCCAAAGCAAGGACAGACTGCATCATCATAGAAAGATAAGAAGATGGGTGAAGCCGAGGAAACTATCTCGAAGAGAGATTGCATAGCTCAGCAGCACGTCCTTGGCACGGACTCTTGGGAATGTAAATCACATACGTTGGCAACTCAAGCTGATGCGTTCTGCAAGCATCGCTGGCTTAATCAATCAGAAAGCATGTGAATTTATTCCTCAGAAAAGCTGGAGAGATGTTGCAAAGGAAAGTATCAAGGAAACCATACAGTGTGTGTGTGTAGAGAGAGCTGTACAGAAAGAACGATTTGTTCCAAAAATGAGCAAAAGTGACCTGGATGAGTGATCGGCGAGCAGGACCCCCTTCTCAACTTTCATCTGCTACATTACATTGGATACTGTACGTCTTGGATATTTGTCCTTTCAAGGTTGATGTAAAATTGGGCTTTTGTAAAGGAGGGGTCTCAACCATCTTCCCCCTCTCCAACAACGTATGGTCTACTGCTTAGTGTCAGTCGAATCTCCCAAGTTGGCAGTTTTTTTGCGACAGGACCCAGAATTAGCATTTTCAATATTATTTGCAGAAAAAGCAGTTAAAGCAGACCATGTTGGGAGAGTAATTCTGTCTGAAGCGGTCATTTAATCTCTCTCCCGTCACGGCAAATTAAGTCGTAGATTCATTCCACTCTGCATCTGTCACGGGACCCTGGATGTGCCACTCGGTTCATTGTGCTCATTTGTCGGCTGACACATTTAAACATTCCTCAACGAAGGACAGGCTGCCTGTAATGTTGCAAAGTGCCTGATAAACTGACAGATTTTTTTCCCCAAAGAGGATGCTTGTGTCACACATGGATGTGACCAGAAATCCAAAAGAAGCACTTTGAGTGATTTCTCCTCCAAGTAAAGAAAGATTAGTTAGTGCTGTTCAGCTAACAGAAGATTCTGAGCCATTGGATTCAGAAGGATGAACGCCCGGCGTCTACTCTGGTGCTATAGTACAGGTGTAGCTCAGTTAACAAAGAAGATGTGTTCCTGGACTTCACTTCTTCAACAGAAAATTTGGTAGAAAAAAACACGGAGTGAATAGGGACAGGTTCTTACAAAACGGCGACAAAAAAGGAGAAGAACAGCTCAACATGTTTCAGTAAACCTTTTATTCAAAACTCACATGCAAAATTTTGTGAACGTGAAATGAACCATCTAGGTCAGGGAAGCCTCGCATAAAGAAAGAAAAACATTTTGAATCCTCAAGAGACCCCTTGAAAGCTTCTTCCAAATGCATCCAAGTATGATTTTCTTTTCTTTCATTAGCCTCCACTACTTTTTACGATTTCCATTTCGGTGGCCAGATTTATAGATTGATGTTTCTTTAACATGCCAGAGGGTTGTTTGTGAGGCAGGCTTATTTGCTTTCTCCTTTTCTCTCTGTTTTGCTGTTCACACATGCTCTGGAAGGGATTCTGGAGGCAGCTGCTGTTTACCTTGCCTGTTGCAGTCAGGCACATATGGCTACAGTAAGATCAGACAGTGCCAAATCCCATTCTTTCCCAAGATTTATTGCATTGTTTATGTCAGACACCCTGCTACAACTTGACACTAAAAGTCTGCATTTATCTTGTCCTTCTTCAGCATCCTCCCAATGCTAATGCTACTAAAAACACCCAGCTACACACAGGACAAGAAAGAAAAAAGGGAGGCTGGTAGAATGTGAAAATGTGAAATGTGACTCTGTAAAAAAAGGAGCTTCTTTGTCAGAGGCTTTGCTAACTGAAGTGTGCCTGTAGCGAATATGGAAAGGATAATGGCATTGCCCCTCCAAATGAGAATTCCCATCCCCCAATAAAATTTTCCTTCAGTAGCCAAATTTCTGGCATTGTAGAGAGTGGCACAGTGATAACAGTAAATACCTAGAACTCTTATATTTGCTGTGCTCACATTCCCTTGGTAATTTGGCCTGCCACTTTTCTTTGGATGCCTAAACTCTATTTCTAAGTACTCAACTGCAATTCTAGAAATTTGGGGACAGAATTTTTTTTTCTTGGGGGGAATTCTTATTTGGGGGACAATGCCCTCACACACACACACCCCAGCTATACTCACAGTGGAGTTCTGCTTCTTATTTTGTGTAGGACACAAGCCTGCTTAAATAGTTTTGACCAACTTGTTGCCTTTCAATCCTGTATAATGCCTGAGTGGGGAATGAAAGCTTAGACTTCAACTGTCTCAATCTCTACACATGCATGCATGTATATATAACCAACAACTGAGGATGGAAGCAAAAACATTTTGCTTCAAGATTGTTTTGTTAAGCACCCATACACACATAAAGATACACACACACTAGTCTATCCATACAAATGTACACAACTCTTTCATATGTTGAATGCCAGCAGTAAATAAATACTTCCTAACGCTATCTTTCCAACATTATGACATCTCAGGACCGTGTTGTAAAGTTTTATTTTTAAAAATGGGGAGTGCGGCAATTTGAAATAGGCAGTTAAGATTACTATACAGATGGCTGCTTTCCAAATATATGTTATTAAATAGATGTTATTAAACCCAGAAGAATATTGATTGGTTCACCCGACCATGTACACTTATCATATTTTCAGTTTCCCTGCCACATAATCTGAAGGCAGCTTCTGGCACCTTCAGTTAAAGTGTTCAGGTGGGCAGGGATGTGAAAGGCCTCTCTGACTGAGATCCTGGAGGGCTGCTGCAGGTCAGATGGACAAATAGTGTGATCTTGTATTAAAGTCCCTTCCACGTATAGTAACAGCTGCCAAAAATGCCACCATGAGCTGTGAATGCCATTACGTCAGGGCTACTGAATGCGTTGCTCAAATTTTAGTGTATCCAACACATTAATGGGAATGCAAAATTAAAGTTGTGAGAGTTTATTGCATATGTAACAAAAATGAACATGACCTCCTGGGCCCAGCCTACTATACAATCACGATTTATTCCAGCTGGCTCCATAACCACGTTAAATAGAACTAGTATTTCTTTAAATACTTTGATTTAGACATAAAATGAAAAAACATTAGTGTACAACTTCCCCCCCCCCCCAACACACACACAAAATAAAATCCGCAATAAAAATGGTGAGAAGAGTAACAAGGGTAGCAGCAATACTTAAAAACAAGACATTACAAAATAATAAGTTAAAAAATACATTATAAAGTGGTTGAGGAACAAAAAAAAATTAACAGAGTAAAAACAAATTACATACTGCATTTTCTGGAAAACTTTCTGTGCTCTACAGTGTAGAATTACTGGGTACCAGAGCTATGGAAAGGTGGGGAGGGAAAGCTGATTTTGAATTATAGTGGAGGTCTCATAGACCAAACCCAATGCTGAGCAAGCGGTGTCTTTAAAAACAAGACGTTGGTCCAAAATGTTCCCATCTGACTTAGAATTACTCATACTTTCCCAATTTATAACACGAAAGGAGTGGTGATTTCCTACATCCCTGAGTGCATATATATGCTGGATGATGCATTTCAGGGCAAGTAAACAAAAGACCCCCATAGACACAGAAAGACTCGCAGGACTGGACAAGTTGCTAAACCCTGCTCTTACCAAGAGGTACCAAAGACGATCTTGGGTGGCTTTCAGTAGGCTCATATAGAGGAAGGAACAGAAAGCACACAAACCCTTCCAGTTCCTCTATATCTCCACTCTAACTGAAAGAGCAGTTTCTCATCTCCTAGATTCAAATGCCGCACTAGTCGCAAGACACAGCTGCAGAGGGGTAGGCTGCTTCCACTACCCTTCAATACATCATTCTGCCTTCAAGGTAGATTTCTACTTGCTTGCCACAAACCTGCTCCAGATGCTTATCCTCTACAAAGAGGGGACAGGTGAGAATACAGATCAAATTTATTTTGCATTTTTGGCTTGAACCGTTTAGCTGCTACAAAGCCTGCAGTAAAGATAAAAGTTAAAAGCTCAGCAGTCCAAAGCCTGCAAGAAAGATCTCACCTTCCCACTAGTTTTTATAGTATCCTTGATGGGGAAAGGAGGTGTGGAATGTTCAGTCTGAACAGGAGCAAGCGATCTATGGTTCTGTCGCTGACAAAATGAACAAAACAAAAGCAAATCCAGCAAGAAAAGCCAACCCTTTTGCCTAGCTTGCTTCTTTCTGTCAATCCCAGCTGAGCCTGCCTCAAACGCCAATGTGCGGAATCACAGCACACTGCCTATTTTGGCTCTTGGTCGATAGATCTAGTGACACAAAATCTTTAGGGCACAAAAACGGGAAACATAAAAGTAGATTTTAGAGACACATTACTCACATCTTCCCTGCTATGACCACAGGAGAGGCTATCTACTCTATGTGGTCTGAAAATCAACCCAGTCCTGATTCCCCTGCTACCTTTGGAGTGCTGCACATGTTACCTGCGCATTTCACTTGTCCCTGGTTTCTGATGCTCCTGATGCAAAATGGCTCCAACCACTAGGATGATGCAACCAGATGTAAAGGTATTGCAAACAACAGCCTCACAATATGAAAGTGTCAATATTCCTTTTGCAAATCCTGTGTGGCCAACTGCATCATCTGTGTCTGAGTACAACATTTCTCTTGCACTACAGACCTGTACAGAATAGTCTCTGCAAACCTTTGTTCATGATTCACCTCTATAATCACACTGTACATTTAAATTTCACTGACAGAGTTAACCATGAACACCAAAGAGATTAATCATCTTCTATGGACAGCATCTCCAGAGGATTTGGAAAACGGAGCCTCTAGATTGCCATTATCCAGAGGATTGCAAAGATGCGTAACTTAAAATTTTAATTCCAAATCCCTCAAACTCTTCTGATACCCTGCAACCTCCCCAAAGAACTCACAATGCGGTTAACTGGTCCCTTAAGTGTGGCTGGATTTCAAAGTCCATTCCATGTTATGTCTTACGTTACCTATAAAAAAACCCCCAGCCCTTTAGCCACATGGTGCAAATATCACAAAATACTTAAGTTTTCCTTTTTCAAATATCATCCTCATATTTCCATCACCAAACCACAAATGTTACGGTCAGTTGAACAAATGGAAAAGAAAGATTTTCAAGATTCTCACAAGTAACTAACTTGAATTTGTCCTATCACAGTTTAAAGCTATTATCAATGATGATTTATTTTTTAAATTGACAATAGAAATATCTTTGTAGACCATAGAGCCATCTGACTTACAACTGAAGCTCAATGCTTTATCGTCCGAAGCATCATATGTTAGTATGCATCTTTGTATTTATCCAGGGAGTGAAGGAGTTTTTTCTCCCAGGTCTACCAAGTCACATCTGATGCTTAGTCAGTCTTTCTGCCAAGAAATGTGTTGTTAAAAAATACTGCCTTGCTGCCTGTTCTGCAAAGTAAAAAAAAAAAATGTGTTTGATTCAATGTAACCTGAGTGCTTTGGTTCTTCTTTCACAGGAAGTCATGGGAAGCCACTCACTTTATGACAACCTTGCACAATAGCTTCAGATGTATATTGGGGTAAGGAGGAAGGGAGAAAAGAGGCTAAAAGCAGGACTTTGGGTTATTCAATAGCCATAAGTTAAAATGACTGTGTTAGTCCTTTATTCATTATACACTCTTAATAGAGCCTTCTCCATTCCTGATGGAACTAGGATTTCTGCAGTTTCAAGTCAACGAGAGCATTTGAGAAAACAGTGTCGGGGCAAAGAAATCTTTCAGACTGCTAAGGACTTGAGTCATGCCCCTTGCTGCATTCTCTAACATATCCCAGTAATCATGTCAGTGAGAAATAAGTCCACCAAACAAATCTGTCTCATGTAAAAGCACTCAGAATGAAAACTCACCTCCCAATTTAAGATGGCTTGGATCGCTTCTTTTTTCCTCCTCTCAGAAGCCAAGCCACCACACTCACACAATATGCTTCCTGCCAAGAAAGAATCCTTAGTTGTGTGTGTGTGTGCCTATGGAATCATTCTCTGCTACTCATTCTTTAATATGTATTCTGAAATGTGCAACTTGGAATTCCTTTGCCAGTCTCATTTCCACAGCTTCTGGACTCTGCAAGGGCTCAGGACTGCGTTAAGACAAAACATCCATATACACCTACCAGTCAAAAGGTCCTCAGCAAACCAATCTCAAGATACTCTACTACAGTTATGATACTCCTATAAAAAAAGACCACAGGTCATTGACCTTATCACAATATGTGTTACAAGTCTAGCAGAATATCTTGGGTAACCAAAACCAAATGCTGAGCCTGACTGCCTTTAACTTTTGTAGGGAATGAGGGAAAAAGGCAGGAATTATTGTAACAAAAGGGAGAAAAATATGGTCGGAAACCACCAAAAAGCCCCCCCTCCCCCACAACACCGCCACAGAAGGGGGGAAACAGCCGCAGATCCCCCCAGTTGTTGAGTGTCCCAATGCTTTGGACAAAAAAGAAGTTCACAGCAAGCTTCTTCTTACAGCTTTTGATTTGGTGGTCCATGAGCTAGTATTTGTTTCCTTTGGTTGCCCATTCACTCCACTGCAAACCCACATGTCTCTTCCACAGCTGTCAGTAGCTTTTCATAAAGCTTCTCATAGGATTCATAAGGCGGAATGTCAATTCGGTTAAAGCTGCAGAAGGTGAAATGATCCAGGTTAGCCTGCTGTAATCTCTGATCAAACATTTAAGCTTTAACACTTTACCTGGCACAAAATTATATTAAGGGATAAGGAAACAGCCAATGGAAAAAAGGGGGGTGGCATTTTGCTTTCAGAGACACCGACTATAGGCAGAAATAAGTAGAATGATAGAGCTAAACATTAAAAGACAATTTAAGCCTTCTGATACAATTTTTGGGTTATCATTTGGCTTTAAAAAGTGACTCTGAATTCCTCTGTCAGGAAAAGTTTAGAATTTCTGGATAAAATAAAATATTAAACACTGAGTTTAGTATAGGAGTATTATAGTTGAAAGATCAAGAATATGAAACAGATGTTTTGCTAAAGCAGTCAAGTTCACCAGAGAGTTGCCAGGAATACAACACAGCACACAAAATGAAGGCAAAAAAGCTTTTAAAAAAACCTAATTTATGGTGCTTTGGGTGTGTTGTGCTGGAAACTGTTGCTCAGATACAACATCTTTCAATTCCCAAATGAAAGATAAATCTGATGGGAAAGAATACAGTAGCCACCCCAACATCCTGATCAAGCAAAAGCAAAGGATCTTTTTTCTTCTTCATTTTCCTTTGCAGCATTCCAAACGTGTTTACCCTTGCAAATACATGCTCCAAATCCCATTGCAAGTAAAACAGGATTGGGTGGAGAGAGAAAAATGGTAAGCACACCCCACCTCTGACCGTTTCTCCACCCTAGAGGGATTCTTCCATAACTACATTCCCCCTAACCATACTGTCCTGCAGATGGAACGCTAGAGTGGTCTGCATATACCCTTTGGTCAAGTGCCAGCTAAAGCACAAATGCACCTAACGTTGTTGAATGGACTCTTTGCTCATGGTTTCCACAACTGCTTTCTTTTCTATTATAAGCACGAAATTGGCTTTACATTTTGGGATTCACAGGCATCTTCCTTCATCATGCAGAACTATTTTTACTGCACCTGTTACATGCAGTTACAGTAACAGGTTTTAGCTTTATATAAAAGATGGAACTTTTTCTGTAAATCACCTACACTAGCCTTCCAAAACATCTCCATCCCAGATGTGAAGGATTACAGCTGCCATCACTTACCCTTGACTAACACTGACAGAGAATGACGGAAGCTATAGCCCAACACTCCTGGAGGAAACCAGGCTGGAGATGGCTGGTCTAGACCAGAGCTTGGAAAAATTATTGCAGAATCAACAAGCCACCATGACCAGCAGCCTTGCTGTCTTGGGGATTCTGGGAGTTGTAGTTCAAAAAAGTAACATTTCTAAGTTCTGATCCTGATGCAGGCTGTACACTCTTACATTGCTACATCGGTATTTCCTTTTGGTGAAGGTTTGCTGTTTCACCTGGGTAGGTGCACACTCAAATTCTACCACACTCCGAAGGAAGGAAAAGCAGTCTTACCAAGTATGAGCTTTTGGAAGGTTGTCTGTGTTTGCATCTATCAAATGGATAGTGAAGAGCCTGGGTCCTGCGGCGCCTGTAGAACCTTGCAAACAGACATTCTAGTTAAGGCCCTTCACATTTACAGCTATCCCACACCAGCCATTTCTCTGCCACATCCAAGGGCTTAGATCATGAAAAGAAAGAGTATGAAAAACCTGCACAGAACTGATATACAGGTGCAAATATATGTATGCATGCAAATATGCACACATTTATGCAGACTGGCACTAGCCTGCAGTGAAATAGAAGTGGAGTTGGCACATATAATTTGGGAAGAGAACACATACTTTGCATGCTGAAGATCTCCAACTGAACAGGTACCAGGAAAGACACCAGAGAGCCACAACTTTTCTAAGCTCTGCTATAGTCTAACCCAGTGTAAATCAGATTTCCTAATTGCAGGTGTATTCCTCCAAAGGAGATTTTTAAGATACAGTTATATAAACGCATTGTTGGGGGTGAACATGTGAGGGGTTCCTTGGACCAAAATGGGTCCGCTCATATTTGTCTGCCACCCCTCCCTCCCGTGCCAGGGTGCTAACTCAGCCTCCCTAGCAGTCACCTTGCAAAGCCTTGAAGCCCTGAAGTGGAACCCGCGTAGAGCCCGTCACAAACTGTAGCAGCCTCGCTCTCCTCTCTTCATCGAAGGCTTCCACTGCTTGCCAAAACCACTTGACAATATTGCTGTCAGCCATGCAGTGCTTTAGACGTGTGTTGGACTTCCAGTCATTCAAGTCAATTTTATCCAGGCCACCTATTATGAGCTGTTGTATCCCAAACAAAACAAAACAAAACAAAACAAAACATTTGATGTAGCAAGCACTAGAAGAACAACATGGTACTGAACATTCTTCCAAAAAGAGCAGAGCTTGGAAAAAGTTACTTTTTAGAATTAGAACTCTCAGAATCTCCCAGCCAGTATAGCCAATGGACTCTGGGAATTATAGTTCAAAAATAATTTCTCTCAGCTCTGCTCAGGAATACCTACAGCTTGGCTGCACAAAAGTGCAATTCTTTATTTAGTTTGCACAGCACTCACATGGAATATGCTTCAAGCCTGTTCCTGTTTTCATTCATTCTTTCCTCCATCATCCAAAGAAAGCAGTGTTCAAAAGCCATCAACAGACAATTTCTCTCAAGGTTCAACAAACTGCCCTAAGCTTCAGTTTCTTGCTTATCTATATATTACATATTTACATATCAAACCCAAAACCTTAACGAAGATAGTGTTCTTTAGTGAGAAGCAAAACACATGCCTAATACAGTCTAACAGTTCCAGACAGAACTGTATCTGCTGAAGTATGAAAATGAGGAAAAGGTTTTTACAAAGTCTAGTTTCATTTATATTGGCCACATGAATAAAAAAAAAATGAAAATCTAAATGATATTATCAGTACCTCAAGCTCTTTCTGGTCAAAAGGCTTCAGTAGGTGTTGAGGAATAAGTTCATTAAAACCTTTCTGAAGAGCCAAGAACTGGGCCTCAATTCCTCTCATGAACCTCCAGTTAACATACAACCTGGAACAGGGACAGCAAAACTGTAGTCACTACTGGATAAAGAGAAATAAAATTCAAAGAAGCACACAAGATGCCATACATTCCCATCCCATCCCCAACACCAATGCCATGTAGTCCGAGATCATGCTGTTAATTCCCACCATCCACAGGAGGTTGATCTGGGTAAAGCTCTCACGACACTTGAGTGACAAGTTCCAAATTCAGTGTTAGAATGAGAAACATAAGCTTATTGGGAGTAAAAGCTTTAGTTGATGGAAAGCAGAGGTCAAAGGGTGGAGCAGTGAGAGATACAAAACTGAAATTTTTTTTCCCCAAAAAATATTATTCAAATTACTTCTGGTTTTTCAGTCTTCCAGTGAAGCAAAGTAGCATTTCTTCTTGCTGTTTTGAGCCTTCAAGTAGTTTTTGACTCTTGGAGACCCTAAGGGAAATCTATCACGGGGTTTTCTTGCCAAGATTTGTTCAGAAGAGGGTTTGTCATTGCCTTCCTCCGAGGCTGAGAGAGTATGACATGTCCAAGGTCATCCAGTAGCTTTTTTATGGATGAGAAGGGATTCAAACACTGGTCTCCAAGTGTCCCAATCCAACACTCAAACCTACACTGCTCTCTCAAGGTAACACTTCTCAAGTAATTATAGTGCTATCCTAAGAACGAGATTCCAAACTATTTTATTTATCCAGTGACTGGATAACATTAATCTCCACAGTGCCAAGGCAGAACTTCAAGGTTCTTAATGGTACTGTATATGATCTAAGAGGAGAGAGACTGCACTCCCTATCGCATTGTGATTATTGTCAAAGAGGGAAATGGTTGTTGTTTTTTGCCAGTGATACCTGACATATTCTTTCTTGTTCTCTTCTGTAACGGAAACGTTCCTCCCATTTGGTTTGAGCTCATGCTGTAGAATCCTGCCAAAAGCATTGTGCTCTACACAGAAAGTATGGTCCAAAACTGGAGTGATGTCGTTCTCCCTGCCAACAACAATCCAAAGAATACAAGTCATTTTTGCATCTACCAGGACACACCCAACAAAGTTCTGAATTAATTACTTTGACAGTATGTAACTGAGACGCTACCTAATAGGACTGGGCACCAGGGAAAGATCTTTTTATTCACGTTAAATAATGCATGATTTGTATATCTGGGCCCTCGGTGACTCAGATGTGTTTTATTATACGTGTCAGCTGCTAAACTGATTTTATTTTTTATTTTTTATTCTGTTGGGGAAGAAATCCCCTATTTAATATTATGTTACTGTGTTGCCTCTCTGCTGAATTTCAGATGTTTTGCTCCTTCCCCTTTATTAAAAATCACATTAAATCTGCTGCATGCTTAAAGATGTGTTGAAAGGACTACAGAGAGACCAGTAGTTTGTACCTGGATTCCAGATAGCTACTAAGTGTTTTGCTTCCCTTCAGTCACACTCAAACACAGATTTGGATGTTTACAGTCAAGTACTCACAAAATCCAAACCAAACTCTTGTGTAGCTCTGGGTCAACAGATTCCAGATCAGATAATTGGATGGGTTTGCCCAGAAGCTGCTTGTAGAAAGGAATGGTGAAACCCCCATTGATGTAGTGCCCATGGAACACAGCCAGACCCATTATCCGACCAACGAAGTGGAAGTAAGATAGATGATCCTGAAAGAAATGCCAAAAGACAAAGATTCAATCTCTGCAACAGTAGCCCAATGCTGACATCTTGTGGTTAGACGTATGTGTTTAGACATGTCTTAGTTCAGTGGACATTTCACTTAATCTGCACAAGACCCCTGGATGAGAAATTCAAATACTCATCTAGAATTAAATATTAGAGATACTCAATACATAGTATTATCATACTATCATAGGCTCTTGTTGGTAGCTGAGCTAAGAACAGGTTGGAAATATGTTTCTGATCTATAATGAAGTATCTCAATACATCCTTACCATCTTTGATTTCAGGTTTGAAGCCACCATATGTTTAGCCACTAACTTAGCAACTCCTATTAAAATCTGATCTGCAGAAGTTATATCCAGGTTTGACATCCTAGGCTGATATAGCAAGTTAAAACTAAATCAACACTTTGATCAGATGCTGCTTGGAAAGGATTTTGTGCTGGTGATTATTACTATCATCTTGGTTTTCCCGAGACCTCTCTCTAAAATATTTTGTCTCTCTTCAGACTTTGGGGGTTCCTTGAGTCTCTGGTACCTCTCATCTTGTGATGGAGGGCACATTTTTTTGTTACATGAGATCAGCACACTGAAAATGAAGTTGCTTTTAGGCTATCATCCTCATTAATACTTGGCCAAATGTTCTTAGTTTTGTAAGATAATGGTGAGTAAAACAGTTGTGTGCTTTGCCAACCATTTTTCAGAGAAATGATTGCTTACTAGAGCAACAAAGCCATACCAAGCACCATTCTGAATTTTGTTAGTTTAAAAAATAATGTAGCTTTTTGAACAAGTAAATACGTTTTGAAAAAGGCTGCTACTGTAGTCAGTTCTGTAAAGAATTTTCTTTTAGTTAAGATGCAGTGGTTGTTTCTAAGAGGTAAATGTTCAAGAGTGAAATGCAATGAGCATTTAGTGCGGAACTGAAAAGGTAATTAACAGGAGGAGTCATAATTATTCCACAACTGCAAAAGCTGAGTCTCTACACATTAATCTATTACAAGAGTTGATGCTTTAATGTCCTCAGGCATGTTAGGTATACTTACCTTCACACTTTTGTTTGAGATCAACTGGAAAACAGAAATGGATAGAGTCGCATAATATACAGAAAGGCTAACATCCTAGGGAAAGCTCAGGCCTCACATTTGGCTGAAGCCCCAGCTCTGCACAATGCTTCAAGTGATATGCATGTCAGGGAAAACTGGGATCATGCCATCCCATTCCCATGCACCGAACTGGACCCACATGCACTCTGAAACCAATGTGCATATGGCGGATTAGGCCAGCGTGGCTGAGAGACAGTAAGAGCCTGGACTTGCTGTATACTGTGTATACATTTTGAATATATGGACAATTCTTATAGCTGGGATCCAAAAATGAACTTAGATGTACCCAATATTTTGTATGCACTTGTCAACACACACACACACTGAATATTGTGATCTCCCATCTCCTTCTGAATGGGAACACTGTGCCATCTCTCAACTTGCTTCTGAAACTTTCCCATTTCAAAAAGGATTTTTCATATAGCATTAGAGGAGGGAGGATGCTGTTTGAGAAATCTAAATCCAAAGCCACGTTAAGAGTCACAAAATTAGTTCTGCTGCTCTTAGAATCCTGGTCTACATCATTACCAAGATTTCTAAGATGCAGTTTTTACCTAATATGTACCACAAGCAAAATACAGGAATGCTCAGGCTTTATAATACTTACAGGATTGATAGAGGAGTCTGGATTTATCTGCAGCATGTAAATGTTATCTGTAGAGTATTGGAAGAGTCCATAATAAGGGTTCAACATTTCATGGCACAATAGGTATAACCACTCCCTGCCAAAAAGAGAGAGAGAGAGAGTTTTGTTTTTTTCAGTGTAGGTTCAAAAGAAACTTTGGAGGAGGGCTAAACCTAGCAAGACTCTTTTATTCACCAAGCACAGACAACCTCAAAGAAAAACAAATGTCTCCAGACTTAACAAGATAAATGGAAGCAAATTAAGGCAATATTACCCCTTTGATTAGCCTCTATTGGGAAAATAAGTACAAGATTCACTTTTTGCACAGAACTCTTTGGTTCAGAACCCAGTGCAATGACACCATACAGAAATTGGGTCACTTTTCACTTTCAAGTGATGAACTGTTAACACACTGTTAGACACTGCAAGGCACTTTTTAAAGATATGACTTCATCTAATTCTGGATTTTTCTTTATCCATATTTTTTCTTCTTACAAGTGCTATTATAACATAAATAATATATAAATAATACATAAGGGTTTCTTCTGAAAGTGTTTAGATTTTAAAAAAAGGAAGAGCTAAACAGGAGGGCCAAATACTTTTTACAGGAAGCTAGTTTCTGAAAGAACCTGGCGACTTTCATGTGAAGGTAGTAGTGGTATGTTGTGAGTTCTTACCCTGAGATTATAAAGCAGCTTAATTGTACAACATGGATCCTGCTGAAGCTAAACAGGAGACATTTGGCTAAGCCATGCTAGCGGATTCAGCAACTGTCTAGACAGTTTTAAAGTGCAGACAAGATAAAGAAACTCTTGCAACATGCCAGTGACGGGACAGATGACGGGAAACGCTCCCAGACGACAAGAATTTTGTCTAGAGAATTTTAGATTAGGGAACGTATCAGTGGAGTTAGACAAAAAAAAGTCTTACTCAGGGTGATTTTAGTCACTGACACCCTGAGCCCTTGGAAGAGCTGCCAAACCCAGGAAATGATAGCTCAGAGGCAAAGAAGTGAGTATTACAAGAGGATCCCAAAACAAAACACAGACCTATTACTGGGAGATGTGCAATACACCTCAAGGACCAAGATAGATGGGACAGGAGATTAGAAAAATATCCTCCGAAACAGGCAGAGCAAGTTATGGACCTCAAACAGTTCAGACGACTAATTATGTTTGTTGTCTTCAGTGCAGCAGACTAAAAATTGTACAGCACCTTAAAGGTGAACAGGTTTATTGCAGCATATATTTTTACATGTAAAGATAGGATGCTGGTGTTAAGGTGTTATTTCTAAAAACTAAAAAGAAGTCTGATTAAGGGAGGAAGAGAGGAAGAAAATGGCTGTCTGTATTCCTATCTGTTCTGAATACAATGCCACAAGGCATTTAATTTTATGGTGGGATGAAACTCAATGCCATTTTAAAAACGACTTTCCTATGTTTAAAGGGTGACAGCCAACTGGCACAGACAGAATGAGCAACAGAAAAGGAAATATGTAACTTTATTGAGCTGCACCTCCCAGCACTTCGCATTACTGAATATGCTGGTTGGGACTTCTGGGGGGTGCAGTTCAACATGTGGAGGACTGCAAAATTCCCACACCTGATGTATAAACTTTCAAGGCCACAAATCCCTAATATAAACAGACACAGAGACATGTCTCAAGTCCATATAACTTCCGTTCTGCTTGAGCCCTGAGAAATTCAAATGTTTTAGTATTTTGTTCATTTCCCCCGTTATTATTTATTAAAAAATACTTGTATTTCACTCTTCTATATGAGATCCTCAAGGACTGCCTTCCCACATTTGGTGTCCCCATCCTCTGCTGATCAAACTTCAGGGTTTGGCTGCAAGTGAAAACCTCAGTTCCTGCAGCTGCACTCCCATTTTATCTCCAGTGCACAATCCTGGGGTTTGCACAAACTTACTCTTGTAGCAGTAAATTATGGCCTAGTGCTACATATCCTAATGCATGCATTCATTATATTATTATAAGATGGCAAAGTAACAGATTTATCTCAATTTGTACCAGCTATCTTTGCCCAATATGCATCAATTTAAAAACTAACTTCTACCTTGCCACTCCACCATAATCCAAGCCTTCTTCTCCTCGGAACTTGACCATCAATCTCTTCTTCAAATCTTTTGGCCTCATCTTCATGATCTGGCGGTATGATTCCTATATTATAAAGAAGCAGAAATAACATTTCAGAAAATGACTTTTCACCTTATCTAAAAAGGCTCATTCTTGCACCATTATTTAGGCTATAACCCTTCATGATATTAAGTCTCCCTCAAATAACTAATCTCCCTTATAGGGGCTTACTAGCAAGATTTTATTTATTTATTTTTTATTTATGGTATTTATACCCCGCTCTTCAGCCTTAATGGCTATCATATCATATTTTCCCTCATATTAACCTCAAATGATTTTAGGTTAATTTTAGGATTCGTCTAATGGACTTCAGCAGATTTTATACAATACATTTAGGGTCACATAGCCTCTACAATAGTTAAAAGAAAAGTCTGGCCTTCCAGATACTATAATGGCTACAGCTACTGGAAACTGCAGACCAAAAACATATGGAGGGCTACAGTTCACACATCCCTGCTCTATTGGAAGCAAAAAGTCCAGTGTTCAAAAATTAATGAAAATGTAAGATATGGAACATGCAAAAGGAAAAGAAGAACTAAAGCACTAGTGTACAAGATCAAAATGTGAAAACCAGCAAAGAAAATTAAGAGCAACCAAGGAGGAAAAATTCTCAACAGTTAGTCCAGCAATAAATTTGGATTACATTAATAATATTGATAAACTATTTCAATTGACAGTCTGTGTTTAGATAAGCCTCCCAAAATCTATTGGCTGGTGACAATGAGAACTGTAGTTCAACGTATCTGGAGGGGAGAGACTGCTGAAAGGTTATCACCATTATTTTGTGGCCTTAATAAGAAAGGATAACATAAATAAACAAAAAACCATGAAAGCTACAAGCTTAGAAGTCAGTAGCATTTCACTTCTAGCTTGGGTCTAAATTGCATGTTAGCTTTCTGAAATTTTAGGCCCCATGGGGGCTATGTTTAAGACAAGCATCATTCGCAGAAATTTAGAGCTATTCCACCTAAGCATTGGAAGGCAGTAACTCCATGTTATCTCCAACACAAATCTACATACCTCAAATATTTCTTCCCTTGATACTTCAATGCGGCAGTGACCAGCTTGAGGTTGTTGGAGAGAAAGTTCGTGCCTGAGTATCTTTAGCTTTTGTACCAAATCTCGCTCATATCTCTGGGCTGGCAACTCCTCACTGTCCTCCAACGACCCCTCATTCGGCACTGGCAAAGGCTGGTTGGGTTCTTTTAGTTGGCATTGGTGACTTGCGGAGGGGCAAAAGGAATGAAACGTTACTATCAAAAGTAATGATCCCACAGTGGTGTGGTTAATACATATAGGAAAAAAAGCTTGGTTTCTTGACAGCCACACTTAAGAACCAAGTCTAAACAGACTGTCAAGAAATTATACACAGAAACTGATGATGATCATCTAAAGCAGGGGCTCCCAACTTGTGCTCTGAAGATCCCTAAGGGTTCCGCATGCACTTCCCAGATTCCCCACAGCTGCTCCAAGAAAATGAAAGGAATAAACATTGAATGAAATTAAAGAATAAGCATATATTCTTATATATACCCCTAAACACCATTAACTTGTAAAACATAGGGTAGGCCTCTTAGAGGTCCCGCGAGTCAAAAAGTTTGGGAATCCTTGATCTAAAGTAATGATTCCCAAACTTTGATTCCCCAGGTATTTTTTTTATTTATTATTTTAAACTTCAACTCCCAAATGACCTAGCAAGAGTGTCCAACAATAAGGAATTCTGGCAGTGAGAACCACTGATCTAGAAGTATGTGAAAGTCTGGGGAATACAGATATTTAGCCATGTTAGTTGTTGCACAAAATACCCATAAAGCACCTTAATTAAATTTGTCTTGTCAAAAGCTTAATTCATATTCATGAGTACAGACAAAATTATGTGTTAAAACGATTTACACACTCCTTGTCTTTGGATACTGCTGTATGGCTAGTGCTCTTCAACTCTTGACCAAGCAAATAATGGAACTCCTTTTGCTTTAAAAGCAAGCTCCTTTTGTGGCTTGTAAATCTAGATACAACTATTCCCTCAAACCGTACTCCATTGTGCAAGAAGCAGATTTTTACTCTTTGTCAAACCATAAGTGCTCACATGCGCAAATCCTCAACAGAAATAAGCTGTTAAAAAACCCTTCAGATAAAAAATAGAATACAATGAAATGTCTTTATCACACCAGTTCACTGTTTTCTTACTTCATGATGTGATGTAGTCTTGGGTCCGTGAACTGTGTGGTTCTATTATTATGATCTACAAAATATATTCTTCCTGACACTGTACTTCTGACTTCCCAACCTGGTGGCAGAGGTCCAAGTTCATCACAGTTCACACTGTTAAGGTCTCTGTGAAAAGCAGAAGAGAAACAATCATGACATGCTTTTGAGCTCTGTACCAAAACTACATTTGAATGGATCAAGCAGGGACAAAAAGGATGAAAGTGGCAATTCCTCTGTTACAAAATCTACCACTTATAAACGGAAGCCTCTTTCTCCTAAACATGAGGGCTAGAAGGATGTTTTCTAAAAATGCATTAGAAGAGGTGGAAGGTATCTGAAAACAGAAGCACTATCATTCATTTCTATGCCAAAACCCAGATTATCTTAGACTGACACACAGGTACATATACATACCTTGGTATTCTAGGGTCATGCCATGTGCTAACACCAGTTTGTGTGTGTAAAAAGTAAACTTGTCCCTGTACTGTTGTCCTTTGTTCTACAGGGAGGGGAAGAAAAGATTTCAGTGAGAAAAAAAGGAATCTTCCCCAAACAAAATACCAGCAACAAGTAAAGCTCAGCTAATGCTTTAAGTTGCTCTTTATAGTTTCATCCATTATATATACTTAGTTGTACATTTCACCCTAGTTACAAATAGAGAGAATTGTAATACCAAGGAGAATTGCATCAGACACTCTGCAAAGCTTACACTGCCATGAAAACAGCTTACTCCTTTCTATATGCCACATGCTCAAATCTCAAAGGCTTCAAAATAGCCAGAAGTATTACCAATACACTAACTATAGCTGCTCATTATTCCAGCTCACTTCACTTATACCAGCTCTAGTCGATTCAGGCAGACATTTTGTGTACTGGATGAATTATTTCCGAAGGTTTTAGCTGAACCATTGTAATTAACATCTGATTGGGCAGCTTCTTATATATCACGCTTCTTGTAGGAAATTCTCAGATAATTATCGCATCATTGCTCTATCATTTGGTTTCACGCCAAATTGCTTACAAAAAGCAAATTTTGGCAGGAGAGGTGTATTTGGATACATTATTTAAGCATCTTCAATTGTGTTTTGGGTTATTAACATTATGGAAATGTTCTCATTTGCTTTTGGAATGTATCAAACACTCCCCTGTCCCTGCACCCATTCCCAGCAAATACCTTGGCACTCCAATACAGAAAATGCCTATTTGCCAACAGGTGAGAAGAGAAAGTAGGTTAGGTAATATCCTGCCTTCCTTCCAACATGGGACCCAAGCCAGCACTGAGACCACATCCTTACTGACTACAGACCAGTAGATCATCTAGTCTACGAATTCACTTCACCCAAGAGAGAAAGAAAAAAGGAAAAACAAAAAGCAAATGTTTTAAAAGAAAAACTTGTAACTACCAAGAAAAACCAGGCGATCTTCCAATGAAAAGAAGGATAGATTTAAACACTGAGCAACAACCATGCAAGGAGGGGAATTCAAAAGTATAATATTGTGCCACTTCAATGTGTACAGTAGTTCTCTACATTTGATGCTCCAGTTGCTTTGGACTTTAGACTCCCAGAAACACATCAGCCATAATGGCCAGAACTTCTGGAAGCTGGGAATCCAAAACATCTGAGAGGACCAAAAAGTGAGAACCGCTGTGCTACAGTACATATGTCCCCTTGTTTTGGTTTTGTCTTTGGTTTAATAAGCAACGAGAGTCCAGCAGGATAACACAGGCTTACCATAACCTTCAGGCAGGTCAGGTGATGGTGACTGATGACCATGCGACCTATTCTGGGGAGTCTGGACATGGCCTCTCACATCAGGAGTCCGCAATCGTTGCACCTGTAACGTCTGGTCCTGGCTCGGGGATTCCACAAACCTACAGTTTCCTCCTCCAGCAGCACCTGTGCTGTCTGTGTATGGTGCTGGCTCCTCCATGTAACAGCTCAGTGGCCTTCCAGGTCCCGAGTCTTCATAAACCGTGCTGAAAGCAGGGGTGCTCACACAGTTAAAAAAATGTATTATATGAACCTAGTGAAATGTTAAATTAGAGTAGGAATAAGCAAACATGACCATGCAGTCGCAAAAAATGGCATACCTACCCTTCATTCTCTAACAGTCCTCTGCAGTCTACAACAGACCCTCCTGTGCCTATCCTGTCCCGTGTTTGTAAGCTGACTGCAATGAGAAAAAGGAAGGTCAAAATTAAAACTCAAGACCACACAATTGGCAAATGCCTACCAAAGCCCAGATGAACACTGCCTCCCTGTGCAGTTTAATTTGACAAGCACTACTACACCTTTAAAATACACAGCCAAATACCTGGCTATCATCCATACACTGAAAAGAGCTTTTTTCTGAGTTCCTGGCAATCATCCACATTTACTGTTAGAATTTTTCCTTCTTATGAAGTTAGAGGGTTTAATCATTTTGGAAGGGTTAGCTGCTGCTTACTATGATGTTTATATGCATACTTTTCTTTACATTCTGACTAAAGATTTATTGGCTGATAACAAAAGAGAGAAATAATCCAAAAGAAAAAAGTATGCTAGTACTTGAAAGAGCATAGCAAGCCTACTATTTAAAATCTTCCCTTAATGTATAAATAACAAATAGCACTAAAATCAAGAAATGAGAATATGCAAGGCTGAATACTTTTTAAAAATTCTGTGGGAACAGGCACTTCCGATATTCCCTCACAACTCAAAACACGAAATATTTGCCACTAGATGGCACCATATAATGGAATGCATTTTTTGTGTTTTTTGGCCTACAGTGCATTTCTTACTCCAGAGAAAAAGAGTTCTCACATTCAATGATTTGCAAACATGTTCTCCAGACAGTATGATGGAACAACAAACCACTGAAGATTGAATGTGTTGATCCAAATACAATTCAACAGCTTAATTTTCAAAAGGGCCTTGTGAAAACCGTATCACGGTTAAGCAAAAACAACCCCAGTGAGCATCTAGAGCATCTAAAGCCAATCTGCTTTTCTCCAAAGTGTATGTGCTACAAAATGAAAGGGAGCTACCAGCCACAAAGGAGCTTGAATAGTTTCAGATGACTCAACCTAAAAATCAGTACCCAGTCCACTGTTTTGTACTTACAGTTGAAACCTACATTAAAAAATTTTAGAGGTCTACGGTGATTGTGAGAAAACTAAAAACTTCCATTTTGCTTTCTATATCTGTTAATGAGCCAGTCTTGCTCACTTGATGTGGAAGTGAACTACAGAGTAAGAGAACTTTATTCTTATTAAAGTAGGCTGAATATATGCAGCACCCCAACAGAGCACACAACAAAGGCAGATGTTCATATGGGAAAGGTGCTCTGAGATCCCCTTTAAAGTTCACAGTGATAAGCCTCCCGAAGCTTGCCCAGAAACTGTTCACTGGCACCTCATTACATGCCAACCTATAATTCCAAATCACTGCCAGGCAATCACATGTGGAACTGGATAGTTAGAAACAGCACTGTAGGGAAAGAAGGGAACTTAGAACCTGATCTATTTCAATTTCCTAGATTAGTTACATGGAATAGCAAGCAGTTATCCTTTGGTTTATGCTTGCCTCCAAATTAGATACAGTTCTCTGCTCCTCCAAATGGATAACAGTCATATTTTTGGTACAATATGTACAAAAGTGTACGTTTTATCAAATATTAGTTTTTTAAAAAGTAAAAATAAACAGAATGGAAGTGACTTATCAACGATCTATCAACATCCCATTTACACCCGATGCTTTTAGTCATACCAAATTATCTTCAGAGCAGGCTGATATAAAAATCTTCTCAGACATTTTTGAACTTGAGTTCCTCTCTGAAGCCAAAGAGCTGAAGGAAATAGCTATTGTGTTCGTTGATATCTATGCAGACAGAAACAATTTCTTCTTACCTACTATTTGGCCTCGCACTGCATCTGTATCTGTGGGGTTTAGTTTGCATAGATCCAAACGCTGGTCTGTAAATGAACGATAAAGGAAAATAATGAAACTTGACCCAACTGGCAATCAACATTCAGTACTCAGACACAAAGTACTGCCCATTATAGCAAACCTCTGGTAAATAATTACATGCTTACATCCAGTATCTTTTAGCCTGCTGATAGCATTGGAAAGGAGTCGGACACACCCCAGGAAGCCAGCTCCCTGTTTTTTGTGAATTTTCTTATGGTTCCAGACACTGATGGTGATAGAATCTGACTTCCCAACATATCTAGAATGATAGTTTGAGAAAGATACTTAATTTGCTGTGGTACAACATTTACATTCACAAAGACCGGGCTCATTTGAATAATACTTTGGTCACGCTGCAGTTTTATCAAATATAGCAACATGTAATTAATCATTAGATCACTGTAATTTTACACAGCACGTTAAACTGATAATGTACCAACTCTTGTTAATTACAGGCAACCTTATTACAAACTATGGAGCACTGCGCTCATTAGGATAAAAAGACGCTGTCTCCTTTCCTGAATTCTGAGTTAGTCTTCCAATGCACAGCACTTTAGCCTTACTAGACACATGAAGTTTAGACTATGTGGACAAATTCCAAAACTACACACAAGCAGTCTCGTGGATTCAAAGGTACTTAAACGTGCTTAAGGATCCCAGAATAATAATCATGTCTGCAAAGTCACAAAGAGAGTTTGTGGTCACTGGAGAACTCTCAAAAAGACATATCAGAAGCAAGCTACCTTTTTCAATCAACAATGCCTGCTTGTTTACAAATATACACAGTTTTATTTTTTTAATTGTTTCCAATCAAAAAAGGCAGGATACAAAACATTTAAAACAAATCAATAGTAGATTTTTAAAAAAGACATTGGTGTTAAATGAGAAAAATACTTATTTTTTAAAAATAAGTAAAGAGTAAAGAGATCCCACCCCCACCCCTTTCTGGACAACCCTTTGCAGAAGAGGGGACTCACAAGTCATAATGCTGGTTCCATTTGGGATCTAATGTGTTCTTCACAGTGTCCGTTGAGTGGCACTGACCAGATCCATCCACCACCACCTTTGCAAATGGGTCAGGAAGTCCTGCAGAGAATAAAGATGGACGGGATCACCATACACACTCCTGCAACCATTTCATGAGAAATGATTTAGAACAAAGAAAGTGAACGTGGGGGTAGGTGTGAAGGCCCCAAGGCTGTGAAACCTAGACACCTGACAGTTAGCGTTGATACAGCAGAGACTCTAGGAGTGTGCGTTTAGGGAATTTTGTTTCCAAAATGGAGTTTATTTAAGCCTAAGTACAATTTGTAGACTATAGGCATCTCTAATCTATGCTAGAGAAAAGACTAGAGGAAGACCTGGGAAACCAATGTCTTCACAGGGCCCACCTACATCACTTGATACTAGCCCCTCTGCAGAACCCTTTTTCAAATGTTAAAAGAAGGATGGAAGAAGAGAACTCTGCTGCCTGAGGAAAGGCTGGAAGATCACCATGGCCACAAGAAAAAAAAAAACCAATGAGAAAGAAAAAGGGAGAAAGAACAGAAGTAAAAAGGAAGAGCACAGAGAGATGTGCATTATCCATCCTGAGTAAAGCTGGAATTTCTGCTCAGGTTACCTACAGCCTGCTCTGCTTCCTACTGTCAGGAAAAAACCAAGACAGTAATAACACCAGCTCTAGTGAGCATTTTAAAAGCTCTTTGGAATACAGAGCATCCTTCCCAAACCCTACCATGAAAGGCTTTTGTCCATTCAGAGAGAGTAGCCAAGAAGAATTTGCTAACAGGTATACTAGGTAAACAATTCCAAGGGATGGAATTGGTTTGCTTCAGTTCCAATTCTCTGGTGTATGAGTTTTCAGTCTGTCACATCAAGCTTCTCCATGAAAAGAGCCTGCTTGACCTCCTGCACTTCCCAATGCAAGCTGATTCTCATGTTAATCCACTATGAGCAGATATTACCATGTCACAAAGGACAGATTATTTACCATGGGGTATAGCGAGAAGCAAGAAGGGGCAACATTTTCCTTGCCCATGGTTGTCAGAGCTGAGATGGGATTTTAAGTGGTTCACTAGATGAGGGCTTGGGGGGGGGGGGGGGAGGCACAGCCTGCTGCTACATAATTTGCACAACAGAAACTGCAGACAGTTCTGACTCCTGAGAAATTATCCTGAAATGCCCTCCAAGGAGACACACAAGGAAAAAGGGCTAACATCAGTATAATAGCTTAAAATATGCAGAGCGGAGGGAAAAACAAACATGAAAAAAATGTATAGACATTTGCCAGTTACTTACTGAAGAAATCTTTTTTTGCAAGGTTCTTGGCACAAAGCACTGCAAAAAAATAAATAAGATAGAAGCAAGTTATTGAATTCCACCCATATTTCCCCCAAAGGAGGGAGAAGGCTTCTCTTACACAATACAACTCAAATTCACAATTTGTAGCAGCTAAGAAAAAGATCCGATGGGATTAGAATCAGGAAACTAAACAGACACCCTGAATGCATCCAGTCTTGTCTGATTTCCGAAGCTAGGCAGGGTGAGGTCTGGTCAGTACCTGGATGGGAGGCCACCAGGGCATGCCAGGCATCTCCAGGTAGGGCTAGAATGCTTTCAGAAACCCTGGAGACTTGCTGAGGAAACTGGGCTACATGGACACACATGGATAGGAAAGCTGCTTTTGATATGTAGTGGCATAAACCAACATTGTGACGTCGGTTTTTATGGCCAGCATCCATAGTTTTTTGTGGGGTTCTCAGGCTACGTGGCCATGTTCTGGAAGAGTTTATTCCTGACGTTTCGCCAGCCACAAATACTGGTGAAACGTCACGAACAGATGATGTTC
Organism: Urosaurus nigricauda; assembly: GCA_034509955.1. Classification (NCBI taxonomy): domain Eukaryota; kingdom Metazoa; phylum Chordata; class Lepidosauria; order Squamata; family Phrynosomatidae; genus Urosaurus; species Urosaurus nigricauda. The sequence goes on from JAOEGL010000008.1 coordinate 19,554,424, forward strand.
TCCCAAATCTCTAGCAAGTCACTGAGCTTCATGTGGGACTTTCCAGCATCTCACTGGAGATCTGAGATTATGACGTCCGTTCTCTCCCAGCCCTCCCTTGGCCACTATAGGAGTGTGTGCTCTGGTGTTGAAGAGTTCATTGTGCTGTGTGTGTGTGTGTGTGTGTGTGTGTGTCTTTCATTGAGCAAGGAGATACTGAATGCTTCTTCCAGCAGCAACTGAAAAAACAACGGTAGTTTACAGGTTTTTGTGAGTTTTTCAGATACAGTATGTGGCTGAATAGATACTGAGTTAGATCAGTATAAGACTTGTGGGTTTTCTTCCAAGTCTAGGGAGAACATTACTCAATATCAAATTCATTACCTATGAGAGAAGCCAGGATACTGTATATGTTAAATTAAGACTTTCATGTTTTTTAGTTGGGTAATTCTGGGGGAAAAATAATACAATGTGAGGTTTAGTCTATATCCCATCACCTGGCTGTTGCAAAACAATCTTTAAGACCTTATTCTAAGGACTTTTAGAGTCTTTCATAGGGTTGGGGCGATTTTAAAAATGGTACCATACAGCATATATTATATTATTCTGTGTTGTCAATACCTCTTGCTGTCTTCTGTGGGGGAGAAATGTACTTCTGGAGGGATGTTTTATGATGGGTACGAGAAACATACACTAAAGACTTTACTTAGGACTACAATAAGGTGAAAATCTTCCTTAAAATAGGAGTGGTAGACATGGTTAAAAAAAGGGCATTGTCATCTAGCTCACAACAGTTAAAATGAAATGTCTATGGACACACATTCACATTCATAACCCTGTCATGATAAACAGCACAAGAATAGTCATGCATCACATATTCTTTCCAATTACCACCCCCCCCCCCCCCACACACACACACAAACACGGTTAGTCTTGCTAAAATTAGTCATGGTTAAATCTGACTCCAACATAACCATAATCCAACAGTTGTAAAGGCATCAGATGAAGCCTTTACAGAATCTACTTTCTGCCCAACCCAATTTCAAGCTGCGTATCACTACGTAAAGCACCAGCGTTTGGCCACGTTAAAACAATCTCTTTCTCAACAAATGATTGGTTTAAAAAAATGCATTTCCTGCCTAACAAGCATTATGGAACTGCCTTGTATCTGGTAATATATATCTTCGGAAATGCAGTTGCCACGGAAAGGACAGAGTTGCTTTATTAATGGGAAGGGGTAGCTTTCAAAGCATGTACAGTCGGCCCCATACATTTGCGGCTTTGATTTTTGCGGATTTGATTAATACATTCCCTCTAGGAATCTCTAGGTCCTCCAGTGCAATTCCGTAAAGTTGCTCTGGAGAACCTAAAGATTACTAGAGAATACATTTCTCTAGCCATCTTTAGGTCCTCCAGTGTAATTCTATGGTCAACTTTTGGCAGATGTTGACCACAGAGTTGTGTTGGAGGACCTAGGGATTCTTGGAGAAAAATGGTGTTTTTTTATTTGCAATTTTCCACATTCACAGGAGTCCTGTGCCCCTAACCCCAGCGAATGCGGAGGGACCACTGTACTTTTTCCATGACAAACTGGAATTTCACCATTGCTCATGAGTGTAAGGGTGAGCCAATCTAGGACATATAGAAGACCAATGGTAAAGCTGTCCTGGGATTAAATCACTTGAGGACGTAGACATGCAGAGGACAGTCACCCGTTCTTATTGTTTGCCAGGAAGAACACTTAGTTTGTTTCCATGAAAAAGAAACACGACATTGAAAACTCAAAATATGCTTTGGGAAGAGCTCCAGCAAAGCTGTATCATGTTCCTTTCCTGAATTTGCACACTTTTCTTTCGATAGAATACAAGGGCAACCCCTCCTTACAGACCAGAATGTATGTCAATACAGAGTGGTCCTAAGACTGCATTCATCAAAAGGCTCTGTGTTTGTGTACTATGAGACATCTCTCTCTCTGTATGTCAAAACAGTTTAATATGCATGCTTCTGTTGTTTCAACTTAAGAGATTTAATTAGATTTCCATGCCTGCGACAGACAGAACTGCTGCTGGAAAGGTAGCTCCCATATTGCCAAAATGAAGACTTAATACTGACGTATTTTCTGTGAGATATTAAAAAAACAGGGACAGCAGCAATACATGTTACTAAAAATACCAGCAGTCTATAGCTGGATGGCATATTCATATCGGAGTACCAGTGTAGGATAAACTGAAATTCACATAACAAAAAAACATGAAAGGTACACTTCAGCTTCTGTTCAGAAAAGGACAGATCTAGACCTGAAACACACCACGTCGCTGCTACCCTTACTGTGGACTTCTAAGTTCCAGATGCCTTTTATCAAAACTGCAATCTATGGTTATTTTTTGGGGGGGGTGACATCTTCAGATCATTTTCAAACAAATACGGTGGTCCTGCCACATTCCCTGGTATTAGGGATCAAGGACCCCCAGGAATCTGGAAAAACGGCAAATGAAAAAAACACTAGGCTTTTTACTGAAGAAAACTCCTCTCTAGGAATCTCCAGGTTCTCCAGTGCAACTTTATGGTTAACATCTGACAAGAAATTGATCATAAAATCATGCTGGAGGACCTAGAAGTGCCTAGAGAAGTGTTTTCTCTAGGAACTTCTAGGTTCTCCAGCATAACTCTATGGTCAACGTCTGGAAGAGTTGCATTGGAAGATTTAGAGATTCCTAGAGAAAAATGTATTAATCCAAACTGCAAATAAATCCGCAAAAGGCTCAAATGTGGAGAGACAACTGAGCAGCTATGAACATCAACATTAATAAAACCCATTCTGCTTCTGTTCTGCTTTATCTGAGTTAAGCGTCATACTTTACCCAAACACTGACTCTTCGTTCATGGGATTACAGGCTCAAATAAAGCCCGAGTAAATATGTACAACGGCTGGTGTCTGTTTAATGCATTTTTGTATTTATATAAGGAATTTGTATTTTGTTTAAAAGTATAAGGCCATTAGTGTAATGAAAGGGTGAGACTAGGGTTGCCAGGTGAAATATGAGCTAGAGCTTCTGGAGCGGTGCGGAAAAGGAAATTTCTGCAGGTGTCGCTTGTCGCACAGTCTCCGCCTGCTGAAATCCTGTCTTCTGCCCAGGAGGAGTTCAGTCCTATTTTTCACCTGGCAACTCTAGGTAAGACAACAGCCAGGTAATATAATACTGTTAGACTATTATCCAGAAAAAGGAAGGTGTGTTTTCATGATTGACCTACCATGAAAATAACTAAGAAGTGGAGTTGTTGTCAGGGACTGTTATAACACTCTAGCTCCTTGGTTGTTTTTAGTTACAGATTTAACCAAAAGGGGCAGCCATTTAGTGACAGAGATGCTGAAAGCAATATGAATAGAATTTCTTTTTATCATGTTTATCTAAGTTCTTGAAACTCTAAATGGAAAAAAAAACAGAAAATACACAATGCAACGCCAACACATGGCCAAGTACAACTTGAGAGAAACAAAGACAGTGCTATACACTAAAGAATCCCCTCTTCAAAAAATGCAAAGAGAATGTGTTTGAGTTACCAACAGTCAGGCTATCAAGCACGATCTCATTAATTCTCTTTTACCTCTTGTGTTATACATTTTTTTCACCGAGATGGGTAAGTCTCAGCTAATGTTCGCTTTATCTACTGAGTGCCTGTTCTTATTATATTATTATTGTTCTTTTTGGCTAGGAAACAAAAGTGCAACTCCGCTAAATTGCACTGCTTCCTCCAGAATCTGTGCCCCATCCTCCCTCCTGTAGTTCCCCTTTGCACCCCCAAAAACATGCCATGGTGAGTTGAGAAATTTTCTAGAACAGTTTCTTTTCGGTATTGTTTTGTGCAATGGAAGGCTTGGGAAAACGTCCCCAGTTGTACTAGCCCTGGATACCAAAGTACATCACTGGAACTGGGTATCTCTATAACCTTGGCATTCAGTACGTAAATACATAGCCATGTCAGTCTGGCTCAGTAGGCAAAGGGATTTTGTAGCACTTTTTTGGAGACTTAATATTAATTAATTGGCATTGGGGCTCACTAGAGTTGTCATCCAAGAGGAAAGTGGGTGGAGGCCTGAAAAAGTTTGGGAACCACTGCTCTAAGGCATTAAATATCGAATGAAGAAGCCTTGTCTGAAAGCAACATACATGAAAAGGATCTAGGTGCTCTAACTGACCACAAGTAGTGCAATGTGGTAAAAGCTAATGCAGTCCTAGGCAACATTTAACAGACCCCTAATATCCAGATCACGAGATGTAATTACTCCATTTCATTTGGCATTGCAGTATTATGTCCCGTTATGGGCAGCACATTTAAGAAAGACATGGGAAAACAGCAGCACATCTAGGATGATGAAAGGTCTCAAAACCACTTCCTTCAGGGATTAGTGGAAGATCTGGGCATGCTTAATTTAGAGAAGAAAAGATTAAGAGGAGACAAAATGGTAGTCCTCAAATATGAGAGACTGCCAGGTGGAAGAATAGAGCAGATTTGTTTTGCACTGCCCCACAGAACATAACCAGAACTAATGGGTGGAAATGGCAGGGAACCATTTCAGGTAATCATTAGGTGAAGCATCTTAAAGATAAGAGCTATTTGCCAGTGAACAGAGCTTCTTGGACAGCAATGGATTGTCTTGCAGGACGTGTTTAAATGCATGCTGAACCACTAGAGATGAAGAATCCTTAATTGGTCCCATTTATTTGTCTTTTTAGAAGTTCACAGTATCTGTAGAACCCGTTCTCCAGTACAGCTCTTCAAATGAGTTGATGTTCTATCAACTTTCTTCACTGTCCGCCTTTTACAACTGTACATAGAAAATTAATTTATGATAGCATGAACAATCCTAACTTTAGCACAGTGTATTTAATGGTATGTTTTTACAATTCAGGATCTTGAATAGTTCCTTCATATCAGCCCTTCCAAGTGCTAGTTTTTCCCCCTGATTTATTGACTGCAGTCTTCATTCTGGTTAATGACTTAGCTAAGACATGGAAAATCTTGAACTATTTCAACATCTTCGTCATCTACTTTAAAGTTATCTAAATCATCTGTGGTCATTATTTTTGTTTTCTCAATATTCAGCTGCCATTGGACTTCCTTCCTTGACTTGCTTTAGTAATCATTCCAAGTCTTTCTTATTTTCCGCTGTTAGTCTATTTTGACAAAATAAATGCATCTCGGTACTTTGGTAGTTTAAAACCAGAGCTTAAAGACACCAGCACACGGATGGTGTCTTTAAAAGAAATAAAAGGTGTCCTCCAGCGGAATATCCTTCAGAGGAAGGGACTAGCAAAACCACCTCTGAGTATTCCTTGCCCTAGAAAACTGTGAAATACATGGGGTTTCTATAAGTCAACAAGTGACCTGAAGGCATGCCTGCACACACAGAGAGTTGCAAAATTCCTATTTTGGAGGTTGTCTTAGATTAGTTCCACCTAGAAAAATTATATGATTCTGTCACAAGCTTCTGAGATAGCTGTCCATAGAGAGCTAACTTATTGTCTAGTTATTTATCCTCCCCACACGATTAATATATGATTGGGGCTGACCTTTATATAAATAGGCCTGGTGCCATCATGTCTAGCTTGTCCTTCAACCAGCTACAAAAAAAAGAGAGAGAAGCTTTTGCCCTAGTTACTAGACAGTATTCAAATAGTACAAAACAATATTTTTTTCTGAAGAACATGCAATTTAGCACACATGTCCATACGCATACACACTATTTTACAGAAATAGCCTATCTTTGGCAGAAATGTCAAGACACCGAAATGTTACTTTGACTAATGAGATTTGACTACGGTACAGTCACATCAGTACTGTTAACTCCTTTCCACAAGTTCAAACAGCAGTGAATCGACGCATAGTCGCTTCTTCCAGCATGAACAACCAAGAAATATGAGTTCTCTAGATAATATTACAAAGCTTGATTCTCTATGGTAATCGTTTAAAAATAGGGTAGAGAGGGAAACAGTACCCTATTTTATGTAACATAACCTGTTTGTATCAAGTGCCATCCAGCCTGAGAAGGAAAGCACTCTCCTCACCAAGTCTTGGGAAATTTTGTTTGGCATTGCTGTCTGTACCTTTAAGTGTCTGGGTGCCACAGCAAATGCAGAGTTTGCTGTGTGTTCACATTAGTCTACATTCTAGACTTCTAGACTCTAGAAGAGTCCGTATAGTAACTGTCTGCATGTGTCCCAAGCCTGACTACTCTTCTGCATTAACTGATTTTGTGGGATGCATGGTTGCCCCATCAGAGTGTGAAGTGGAGAACTATTAAACATGAAAGGAAGGAATGCAGAAATCAAGTAGCATTCCACTTCTGTTGGATAAGTCCTTGGCCAGGCATCCATTCCTACTGGGAAAAGAAATGGGTACCTGTGATTTTTTCCAGTGATGGCAAAAAGAGACCACTATAAACCAGGCCTGGAGCACTGACAATACAATAGAAGAAGAGAAAACTACAGGGCTATCTGGGATGCCAGAGAATCCTAAAGAAATTTTGGGACACTTCTACTAGGCCTTAACTCAACCAACTCTCTGAGAATTTGCCTGACCTGCACAAAAACAACTCTGAATTTTTGGTCACCCATGAGGAACTAGAGAATGGTTTTAAAAGAGTATATGGGATCAGAAAAAGTATAGCACTCAGTCACAGCATGTAATGACCGCTAAGAAAAACCAACCAGACTAGTTTTTGCAGTCAGAGCAGCTGGCAGGAAAATCTTAGTACTTTCAAAAGCCTATGTCTTTTTTTAAAAATACAAATCCCCGCAGTTCAAGTCTGAAGCTTAACAATATCTACAAGAACACGAGAACAAAATGAGGTAGCTTAGAGCCAAATTCAGTTCTCTTTTCTCAGAGGTGGTCTTCTACAAGGCAGCAAACATTCAACAAGCACCTCTGCGGTCTCCTCGCCAATTCATTCCTGGAAAAAGTGAAGAACACTATCTAGTTACTAGTTGTTTTTTTCAAGGTTCCTTAAAAATTTATTCGGTAGAGATTATTTTCTATTTTTCGATAAGATTATTAGTAATGGGAAGAGCTTCTCTGCAATGATCTGTTAAATGATAACACGCACTGCCACAGGAAAATATAGCATGTAGTCTCCAGGGAGCACAAAGCGAAGGCAGAACTCTTTTGGAGAAACTGTGTGCCATGAAGGGACTCAAGGCATCATTGCAATATATAATGGTTCCACAGCAGACTCAGAGACAATTAAAGAAGGAAGTATGAAAATCACTCATACAGTTAAATGTATCAGAAGGAAGTGGCTGTCTGGAGCCATGGGAAGAGAGAAAGGAGGCCGACCCAAGCAGTTTCCTTAGGGAATTTTAAAGGAAACTTGTAAACTGCCACTTGCAGAAAGGATCCACTTTACACCACCAAGCATAGATGTTCTTTCAGATGGGACAGTATGCTTCCCTGCAAGCAATCCAAGGACTAAATAAGCACAAATGTGCACATACATCTGTATATGGGCAAATATATTTTATTGACGTATTTACATCACTGAGGCAAGCTGTTCTAGGTCTTGCTGGCTAGGGCTGATGGGAGGTGCAGTTCAGCAACTGGTAACACAACAGGTCCTAGATAATAAAAAAGAAACTGGAAGAATGTAAAGCATATGGTTTCAGATCTGACTTTTTATTGCCCTTTTAACCAAACCGCTGAAGTCCCCTTCTGTGTTAGTCTTAAGATTAGCTGTATTCCTCCAAAAACGTACCTAGGGCTTCATCCTACTGCATACAGACAACATGCAAATTCCTAGCTGGATAAGTTAGTGCCTAAGAATGGATGTTTTAAGTCTGCCTGAAAAATAATAATGCAAATTGCAATATATAGATAATCTAAAAAATCAATAGTTTTAAAATGTTTCCTTAGCATTTGCTTTAGACCAGACAATATACAATCTATATCATCGTTACCTGTTAAAGATGAAATCTGCTGCTTCAAGAATAAACTGAGAGCAGGTATAGCTTGTAATGAGACAGAGTGAAGTCCAGAGAACTACTTTGATATGTCCAAAGACTTAGATGTGTCTGGGTTTAACAGCACAACACTCCCCAATGACAAACTATGAGCTACTTTTGAAGGCTTTCTCAGACCCAGAAGTAGTCTGTCATGTGGCATGGAATCTATGGGGAGTGGGAAGAAGAAATCTGCAGTTTAAAAACTATGCCTTCCCCCTAAAGTATGGAAATAGCTGCGGGCTTCTTGGATCCCAGCCATAAATAACTAAATATTCAAACAAAAGCCATCAAGTGGCTAGAATCCACCTCAAACTGTTCACCCAATGTCCTAAGCCATTGCAATTTATTTCGAGGACAGGGTCTGTTCTTACAGCCCCACTCCCAATTTAAGAAGGTATTTGGAGGTTGTGACATTGCAAGTGAACTTTCAACACTTAGCATTAGATAGAGGTTCTTTACTGGAGCCTTGGGGAATAGTTACAGGAACCCCTCAGTACACAAAGCCTCTGACAATGAATCACCTTTTAAGTCATGGACACTCAACCCATCTCCCACTTTTCTTCTTCATCCTCTACCCAGCTAGTATGTTTTTTGTAGCATCAGCATTGGAAGGATGGTACGGGAGGGTTGAAAAAGCACATTTTTTCAGTGTTGGGCTGCAGCAGCATGTCTGCAGTAATCAATACAATTTTATTTAGAAACACAGAATTGGAAGAGACCACAAGGGCCACAACCCTCTGCCTCTGACAAATGGCCATCCAGCCTCTTTTAAAGACCTCCAAAGACAGAGACTCCACCATACTCTAAGGCAGTGTATTCCACTGTCAAACAGCTCTTACTGTCAGGAAGGTCTTCCTAATGTAGGGATGGAATCTCTTTTCTTGTAGGTTACATCCATTGGTCCATCTCCTATTCTCTGGAGCTGCAGAAAACAAGCTTGCTCCACCCTCAATATGACACCCCTTCAAATACTTAAACAAGGCTATCGTATCACCTCTTAACCGCCTCATCTCCAGGCTAAACATACCCATCTCCCTAATTTTCTCCTCACAGGGCATGGTTTCCAGATCCTTCTTCACTTCAAACTGGGAGAATAGTGGGATTCTGCTCTAGCTGATCCTACTGCGACTGGGTCTATCTGCCTAAAACAGGTAAGATAAAGAGCAACTGCCTCCAGAAACCTGTACTGAGCATATGTAAACAGCAAAACAGAGAGAAAAGGAGAGAGTAGATAAACCGGCCTCACCAGCTACCCCCCAGCATGTCAAAAAGCATACATGTATAGGTTTACCACCAAAGTTGAAATCATTACAAGGGTGGAGGCTGGGAAAAGAAGAAAATAGTCCCTGGGTGTATTTTGGAAGAAGCCTTCAGGTGGTCTCTGGAAGATTCAAATTACTATGCAAGGCTTATCTGACCTGAATGTTTCATTCCACGTGTGCATCTGGTTAGTTTTGGCTAAAAGCGTTGATCTGTAATGTAGGAACTATCCTATCTTTTCCATATTATTTTTACCTCTAGTACCAAATTATCTGTGAAGAAGTAAAGCCCAGGAATATATCTATGTCCTTAACTGAGGTCTACCTGTATCCTTAACTCATAATTAACTAAAACTTCAACAGAGGGAAGCTTACTCTTCTTCCAAGAAGAAGAAAACCTTTGGGAAACATTTCAGAGTTGTCTTTGATCATCTTTCTACTCTTCCACCTTAAGACGCCTCTTACTTGTGGTATTCCTGCATTGCCTTTCAAGAAATGTTTATTTTTAGTTCACCCTATGACTCTCCCTGCTTAATCTCAGCTAAAGCTATCTCCGTGCATCAAAACTTCCTTTAATGGCTTTTAGATCTGTATAACATGCAATTCCCCAAACTCTGGGATCATCAGTGACCTATTTAGGAGGGAAAATCTTTTCTGGCACTACCATGTGCAACAAAAACTATATCCCCAATGCTATTTTGGTGTACCAATATTGAAAAAAAAAACAACAACCCTATTTTCCAAAGAGGCAGTGCTGCATAATTTGAAGTGGCGGTTACAAATGAACAGGGACAAAACCTTCTGAAAAAGCACAGTGTACAAGTCAGGACACTTCTCCAAAACCATTAAATGTTGAGGAAACAGAAACAGCCTGACATATGCTGCATTAAATCCCATGGCACACTGGCCTGAGATTAAGCTTTAGCAGAAATCTGATAAATCATTGCTTCTCATCCAAATGAACCTGTGTGATGTCTATTCAGAAAACCATATCTACTTGCTACAGCAATCTTCGCTAACAGCAATAGCATTAAATTTCTGTTTGGTGTTTATATGCTTTTCCAGAGTTTTGCTCTTACTGGAAGTAAGAAGAGTAAGCTTCCCTCTGCTGAAGGTTTAGTTAATTTCATAAGTTACTTTGAGGATACAATATACAGGTTACCTCAGTTAAGGACATAGATATATTATTCCTGGGCATTACTTCTTCAACAATGCGAAATGAAATGAGAGATAGTGTGAAAAGATAAAAAATCCCATGTCGGATGGCACTCTATGAGTTACTGGGGTACAGCAGAGGACAACTGTGAGTAGTGCTTTGGCAAATGACGCAACTGGACTCAAGGGAAAAGGACATTCTGTTGCTGATATGCTCAGAAGTGAAAGGCAAGTCCAAAGCTGCGCAACACATATTACAGGAACATGGAATGTGGGAAGCATGAATTAGGTGACGTTAGACATAGTAAAAGAAGCAATGGAGCATGCAAACATTGCAATACTTGGAGTGCCCAAGCTAAAGTGGATGGCGAAGGCAACGGCAAAAAATGAAGAGGAGACCTCTTCCACGAGACCTGAGAAATCTCCTCCAGAAGATTTTTAAAACCAAAAATAAAACAAAACAGGAGATTGGGGGTCTCCACATGCCCAAGGACTGCGTGGGGCCTCCCCAAAGAACGCACACGGCCCACCGGAAACGTAATTCCCAACCTTTCTATAAATTAACAACTCAGACCTTATCCCCAACTGAAACTCCACATGAAGCTTCTTTTGGTTCCACTGAACATCTGTTTACTTGCTTTTCTCATCTCTCAAGTTTTCTCTACCAATATCTAAATTTAGTTTGCACAAGTCTTCAGGATAGAGGCCTGTCTTCTGCTGATACCAAGAAATGCTGTGGACACTTCTGGCACTGCACAAATTTAAAAGACAAAAACAAAGCAGTGCCTTATTTGTTACACTTCATTTACTGCTTTTGTTGAAAAGGTACTTTCAACTTCTTCCAAACACATACAGAGGACATACAATTTCTCATTCCAGATTGGGAACATCAGAAGCTGCCTTCTAGCAGAACAGACTATGTATTCATGTAGTGCAGTACTGTCTCCTGTTATTAGAGCAGTTCTCCAAATCTTAATCGAAAGCCTTCAACGTCGCTTGCTACACAATCCTTTAAACTAAAGATGCCAAGAAGTTGAACTTGGCACCTTCTAAGCTGGCATTTTTGCCCTTCTACAAAAACTGTAAAAGTTGACAGGAGATTGCAAGCATTCCCCAGCCAGCAAAAGAACTAAGCTTACTGGGATATTGTCAATGCAAAACCCCTATCACATGATATGACTGACCTATATCAATAAAGAGAATTGCTATTATGGGGTCAAACTGTGTAAATTGACATGCCGGGTAGAGAAGCTTCAAGGAAATTCAAGTCCTGCTCCATTTCCAATGCAAATGGAACGTAGCAAGTTTTGCAACCAAAGGTCTCACAGCATGCTAACTGTCCAATTCTATGCATAGGAAAGACCCACTGAGTTCCAGCTGACCTTACGTAGTTGAATAGCAATAGCATGTACATTTCTATACCGCTTCTCAGTGAACTCAGCACTCTCTAAGTGGTTTACAATATGTAAGCCAATGGCCCCCAACAAGCTGGGTACTCATTTTACTGACCTATGAAAGGATGGACCTTGGAGCCCTGGGATCGAATTCACAACCCGGTGGCTGCAGGACCAGCATTTAACCACTGCGCCACACTGATGATGAGTAAGATATAAAGGACAGGAGAAAGTGAAGCGGGGAAAGAGAAAATGTGCCTGTATCTTCTGAGGAAATAACTGATCTTTGTACTGGATCCAGTCCATCCCAGCAGCTATCCTCACCTTCAAGTAAATCCAATATCACAGAAACAGCATTTACATTTCCTTGGGTGGGGCTTGCATAAGCTTCCCTTTCCAATTCCTATGATCCAGACTGAAATAATAAGGCAACAGGACTTGATATAGACACAAAAATAAACAAGCAACATTCTTAGGCCTCAGCACCAGTTTTAAAACACTCGCAGGACTGAGCAACTGAATTTCCCCCCAGCTCTGTTCTTTTATGTACTCGGTCCTATTCATGCACAATCTTTGTCCATGAACTACATGACAGTGTCTGGTTACCCTGTCTATAGTCTTTATTATTATTTCCAGAGCACCAAAACAAAACAAAATAGCCCAGTCAGACAAGTTACTGGCCTCTTCCTTAGTAATAGAGAGCCCCTTTCCAAATAAGTATCTTCAAAGTGCCATAGACCTAGGCAGAGAAGAAACACACAAGATGCTTACAGGGAAACCCAGTTCTTTTAACCAGATGGGTAACAGAAGTTTCTGCCCCACAGTCAACCATCCCTCCTCTAAATAAAGTGGGCTTCTTTTTTAGCATTACCACGAGTGGAAAAGCAAGTCCCGACTGAATCTTTATTTCAAGTGCAACTAAAGAAACCCTTGTTAATTATTCACTTTCTTCAAGTGCCTGGAAGCAACCCCTTTGTTGTTCAATAAACCATGTCAGTCTGAGGAAAGATCTATGGAATATGTTCTTTTTAAAACAAAGTTGCTTTAAATGTTAACTGCTTGCATAATTTTCTTTTTAAAAAAAAAAACCCTCCATGTATGAGAATCATGTTCTTCCTCCCACTGGCATGCATAACTCAGATTCCAAATTCAATTTCAGCGGCCAAAAATATTTTGCACGTTTAACGCTTCCAGCTTACCGAAAGCTGTAATTCACAGCAGCGGTATACAATCATCCATATGGACTAACTGGAATTAAAGAAAGACATGCAGGTTCTGGGTCACGGATGAAAGCTATTGCTCAACATTTTATAATTAAAACCACTTTATTATTATTTTTAATCAACATCTAGTAATGCATTTCACTTTCCATGTAATGCACAGAACTGGAGTGACAAAGCAAGCTGAGATGTAAATAGAGAGAGTAACCACTCGGTCTGCCACAACCAACACTTTAAACTTTCCCCCTCTTTGGTATGTCACAACTTTGAAAACACTGGAAATAGGATTCTAGGAAATACAAGAGTTTTGGCTCCTAGGATATAATTCTATCCCTGTTAGAGGCCCAGACAGATCAAAAAGAGAAACAGTGTTCTGTTGCTCTGATTATGCATTTTAGAAATCGTCAGTACTGTTGAAAATGAGGGTTCAGAGCAAATGCTTTCAAAACAACTGCTTTCAAATGCATCTGAGGAGGTAGACTTTAGCCCACGAAAGGTCATGCTGCTAACTCCTTTCTTTCAGTTGGTCTCAAAGGTGCTACAAGATTTCTCTCCACATACTGTACTGCTTCCAAAACAGTTCAAGTTGGGTCTGTTTTTAGTAAAATAGTGATAGTGTGTAGTAAGCAGGGCTGCTGGCTGTCTTCTCAGCACCTTCCGCCCTAAAGTCATACAGAGAGTACACAAAGGGCATTAGGAGGTAAAATGTCAATGCCAAAGATATGACAGCACTCAACTGTATCTCTCCAGGAACTGAGATACTCATTTTTATGTGACTCTAGCCACAGCTGGAAAAGAGAAAACAAATCCATGCAAGGTCAAGGTGTAGATGCTCAAGAGATGCTGTAACCTACAGGTGGGTCAAGGCTCTCTGGCCACCAAGGTTTATACCGGACTCTTTTTTGATGTAGGCTCACTGTTGCGCCTGGGAATGTTAAGATTGGACAATGACTTGAAAAATATTCCCTAAGAATGGATAGGTTTAGTTCAGACATAACACAGGCCATGCTATGATCAGGGTTAAAGGACCAGATTGCGCGACAGCCTATTGTAAACACTGCTATCTTGAAACAGCCTTTCACCAAGTCTGCGTTTTCATTATATTTTCTCGTATTTATGTCGAGAATTCTGCATCTTCGATAAAACCAACTGCACAGAACATAAGGTAGCGGAGTTAACAGTACATGTCATTCTAAAAGAGGGCTTTTACTCTAACTGAGGCTGTATCAGCCTATGTGGTGCACTTTTGTTCCTCAAATATGACAGCATGATTTCAATAGCCAAGATAATGAAATACTCTGTTTACACAAGCCTACAATGACACTAAGGCTGAGTAAGAAAAACTTTATTAAAAGTTGCCATTTGAACTACCGTAAAGCATCAGTCCATGTGAGACACATTTAGAACAGCCACTGCAACAAAAATGTGAAGCCATCATCGCACTTTTAATTATCTATCAGTGATGTTCAATTGTCCGCAGTCTGCCTTTAAACATTTAAACAGTTTGATCTGTATTCTCTACACATTATTCTTGTCCGTTCTCTTTTCTCACCATCAAATTTGGGGTTTAGGGCACTCAGGCAGAACTAAACACTGATGTGCAGCAAAGTATTCTCTTTTATCACTCCAAACTGTTAAAATATTTAATGCTCTTAGCCCATGCGTTACATGACACAACAATTCTCTGGTCTGGAACACAAGCATAAGCTGCCAGTTGACAGTCTACTCGCTGCGTTGACTGTAAGAGACAATTTAAGGCTATTAGGCTACATCCTGGAACGAAACCTGGAAAGGCTAGGCAAGAATCCTCTTAGGGGGAGAGTGAGAGAGATGTACTACTGTCTAAATTTGGTTAACAGATGTTATAAATATCACATACTGCCGATGATATAGCCAGGAATCCAAGCAATAGTTTATATTTTGTTAAAATCAAAACTTAGGAAGGTTTGTTATTTTCTCCCTATTTTTAATGATTAAAAGTTCAGAGTGGATTTGAAACCATTGAAAGCCACCCCTATATACTGAAGGAACAGTGACACTTCTGCTTACCTGGAATAAAGGCAAAAATTAAAAGATATTAATGTAGAGCTGTAACCGAACTTCTGGAACGTAACGCTTAAATCAATCATTTGAAGTTTACGATTATAGGAGAGAAACTGGAATTTCCATCAGTAGTCTTATAGAGCCAGTACAGTACTGTAATCTGATGTGTACATAGTGCCTACCATTTTCTAAGCACTGTGTAGATATTAAAAGATAAGACAGCCCTGCCTTCAGGCTCACAATCAAACAGTAATGACAAAAGAGGAAAAAGAATGGGGAAGGGAGAGGAAAGCAAGGACTGAAGCAGCTATAGTGACTTGATCTATCCACTGGCCAGTGAAGGTCTCTCCTCTCCTCAATGTTCTTTCATAACGTGTATCTGAACTGGCCAAAAAAAACCCTTTGCTCACCCCATAGCCACTGCGACCTAGGCACAACACATTCATGGCAATTCACAGGCAATGCCGGACTTTTCACCTAAAATCCTATTAGAAAGGAGCTGCCTTTTACTCTGCATTTCCCTGGAAATTCCAGATAATCATATCTGTGGCCACTATGAGACAGCATCAGAGTGGGGCCAGAGAAAGGAGTTTTCAGTGAGTGCAAGAAGCTGGTGGTCAAAAAACTTTATTAATGGAATGTTAGCTTTGACAGTTTGCGGCCACCATTTTCTTGCGGGGAGTAGAACGTGTGCAGATAACTGCATCTTAGTATATTGGCAGCTCAGTATCGGCGCACCTCTGATTTCTAGGATGGCATGCCTGATGGCGGGGAAACGGAGAGGACACTGCCACGTTGCTGCAAGTACAGACATATAGGACATGCGATCATTGTAGGACTGCCCTTTACACCAATGTGAGTTTGCCTAAGGGGAACATGTAGTCCATCAGACATGGGCCAGCTCTCAGATGGTGAGAAGGGCAGGTCCAGCTCCATCAGAACTAGCCCAGAGACAGAAGAAGGGCCCTCTTTAAACTCCATCTGCCATTGCCTTGGCCTCAGAGGGAGTGAAGAACCACTTGACCCGATCCCTTTCCCCACTGCCATTCCCTTCTCCTTTTGTATCAAATCTTTTTAGACTGTAAGCCTGAGGGCAGGGAACTCAAAAGTCGAAGGCTTTCATAGCCCGCAACCCTACTTTTCTGTGGGCTTTGCAGGCTATGTGGCCATGTTCTAGAGGAGTTTACTCCTAGCATTTTGCCTGCATCTGTGCCTGGCATCTTCAGAGAAGATGAACAATTTGCAAGCCACTCTGAGATCCTTTGGGGCTGAAGAATGGTGCAGGTTATAAACAGCGAGGTTGCACAGAAATGTGCAAAATGTACAATGATAATTACCTTATTGACAATGGCCATCCGCAAAATAGTTGTTAGGTGGTAACACACCTTCCTTTATTGATGAACTGATTAAGGCATGTTTAAAAAAAGCGGTGTCCTTATTCATCACGCGCTTGAAATGCAACACAGTCTATTATTCTAAATCAACCTGGTAAAAAGAAAACTGATTAAGATCCAGAGCTCCTGCCACAGCCTGAAATTCATCCTCCATGGCTTCCTTTCACAGCTGAATAAGGAACTTGCAGAGAAGATACGTCTAACCACTGACTGTCATTACTATGCCAGACAGTCCAAGCAAAGCATCCTATTTTTACTTTGCCAAACTGGATCTAGACAATGGCCAAGACCCAATGGTTTACTTTCATATCCAGTGTCAGTAGAACTGGGTTTGCCTTATTCTTCTCCGCTAGTAGTTTTCCACGGCACAAAAATTGGCTCCAGAAAATTCTTTTAGACTTCTAGACTCCTCAGGCAGGAAGAACAATGAATTACCAATACTAGCAAAAGCAGCAGGATCCAGTAGTAAACACCTACAGATCCTGGCCAGTACTTCCATACAAAACTGTAAATTCTAGACCACTCATTACAACGGTCATATTAATACTTCCAAATAGATCTTGCCCATCCAATCTTTTTCAAGGTTTTGGTCTGCATTTTAACACTCAGCACAGCAAAACAGTAAAAACCAAACTCTTAATCCATCTATTCCCATTCTTGCCTACTACTCCAACCATCTGAAAATGTTTTCCAAATCTGCTTTGGTTCAGTTTGGAAGTTAAGTGCTTCAACTTGATCAAAATTCCACACAGGAAATGCTTTGAATTGCAGACTATTTAGCACATTTCAGTTTCCCTGGTGAGCATTTATAAATTTAGTTGAGGGGTAATTGTGTAGATTTTTTTTTAAATTTCCACTGAAGAATATAAAACACAATGGCTTGACAAGACAAACTAGAAAAGAGCCAACGGTTGCAGAAAACTGCACTAAAGGTAAGTTTAAGATGGTTTATCATACATTATACTGCTCCTGTATGGACTTCAATGAACATAGGTGCCTGTGATTCTCTACATATCCCTTACCAAATACTAGACTTACCACATGGAAGGGAAAAAACTCAAAACCAAAACATATAGCTACTTATTTTAGAAATATCACTACTACTCCTCTATATAGCTTTTAAACAGGCTTATGCCTAGCTGCAAAAACAAAGTCATACACTACCTTAAAGGCTAAAAACATTTATTACGGTTTTGGTGTTTACAGGCTACAGTCCACTTCATCAGATGTATGAAGTGTTACCAGAATTTCAGCCGAACCTGTATTTTACAAGTATTGAACGCTTAGATGCATACAGTGGATGACTGAAGATATTGGCAGCAGAGGAAAATTCAATGCAGAAAGTACTGAGACAGTAACAATTACGTGATTAACGCTGGCCATTCAAAAAACAGTTGTTGCTGCCAACACAAAACACACTGTCACTTGGTAGACCCATTAACATATGTTGTGGGATTAAAAAAACTTCACCCAAAAGGACTGGAGGCTGTAATGTACCAAGCTTAAGACATAAATGTGGGTCTTTAAGGTGACATAGGAACATTTATGGCAATAATCTAGCAGGGCTACAGAAAAACTTAACCCTATCCGTATGGTCTACGGGATCACTAAATAACTGACAGACTATCAGTGGCTAAAGGTGTCCTGAAAATTCATATTCCAGTTTCTATTACTGTATATAGTAGTTTCAGGTAATATAGCACAGTTCTGTTTTTGTTTTTAATGTTAAATATCTAGCACCAAGAACAGTAAAACATCGTGTCGAGTTTTACCACTGTACCTCCCATGGGAAACACTAAACAACCATGCACAAATGTTATTTCTAGCTCATGACACAAGATGCTGCAGGACTGCCTGATCCAGAGACCATTCGCTTCAGCTGCAAGAGAGGTGAATACAGCTGGAAAGAGCCACCACCACAACCTTTGTGTTCCTTGAACAATCATGGATTGTTTTGCCCACAAACAGATGCACACATGCCAAATGAATGAATAAATTGTACTGAACTGCATTAGTAAGCCTCGTGGCTGAGATCCAAAGCTTTACTTTAAAAATTCCCCAATCCAATTTTTGCCTCCCCCCCCCCTCTGAACAGTCGACTTTGATGCCATATCATCATCTGTTTTTGAAAGCCTCCTTACTTTCTGAAGCAGTTTGCTGAGGGAGATGGAATGAGAGACTGTTTTTTGAGAAACACAAGCTGTGTTCACGCTACAGTTCTTTGGATTCCTATCGATATCTTTTACTCAGATAGCTATGAATCGGATGGCCTAAGGGATTTGTGTCTGCTGCACTTGCTTTGCCCTTGAAACTAGGCATCATGAGTGCTGGCCTCGAACATGATTCAAGGTTGCTTAAGAAAGGTAACCCACAACTTTTTGCTCTAGACTTTAAGTCGGTGATCCCCAAACTTTGGTCCTCCAGGTGTTTTGGACTTCAGGTCTCAGAAGCCCCAGCCAGTTTGGTCAAAAGTCAAGACCTGAAGTCCAAAACATCAAGAGGAACCAAGTCTGGGGACCACTGCTGTAAGTTATCCTCACAAAACATTCTGAAGTCTTTGTTCTTCAAATGTTGTTTCTTCAAAACAAAGCTATATCAGATTAACCGTGCCGTTATATATGTCTCCTCAAATTTAAAGACAACTAGGACATACACCCCCAAAACAAGAATTGTGCAGCCTTTGTGTACCATGAAGCATAGCCCATAGTGAGAAATGTTGGGAGCTGTAGTCCAAAATCTGTAGAGCGGCATTATTCCCACCTCTGGTATAAAGACTGCTTCCACATTGTCTTGCTCCAGGAGCAAAGCAGAGTTTCCAAAAAGGCAACTGGTTACAATACACTTGGACTCCTAATAAATAACAAGTCTGAATTCTAACCCAGACCGCAATTTTAACAGCCAAAGGGAAAAACCAGAAAGCAGTAAGGAAATGCAGAATAAAACTGTCTCCCGCTGAACAAACCAATCGCCAAGCTTCCGGAAAGAATTTACTTCTGAAAGTTTAAGCAAGCGGGCCCTTGTTATCTGATGGGTTTTGGTTCTGGGACCCCCCTGTTGATAACAAAATCCATAGATGCTCGAGTCCCATTAAATATAATGGCATAGCAAAATGGTGTCCCTTATATTATAAAATAGAAAATCAAGGTTTGCTATTTGGAATTTGTACTTTTAAAAAACATTTTCAAGTTGTGAATGCTCGAATCCGTGGATAAAAAAATCCCTGGATAAGGATGCAAATGCAACACAGAAAAAGGAATAATTTGCAGATGAAGCTTAAAGTTCTGAATTCCTTTGTTCAACCATGCTGGTTTTTAGTTCTAGCAAAACAATACGAATGTAGACCCACCATTTTAAAAAGGCAGCCATAAACAAAGATGCCACGCAAACCACATTTCTGCCAGACGAACAGCCTATTGTTGCTATTCAGAACTTGGAAATGACATATAAAAATTGTCTGGGTCAATCGCTATCGGTGCCATTCATTGATCAGCCAGTTAACATTGCAGCATCCGTCAATGCTGAGTGTGCATCATGAAAATGAAGCAGGAGGCGCCACTGAGCTCTCTTTTTGCAAGCTGCCCATGGTGAACATAGCCGTTTTACTTTTGACACAGAAGCCAGATAGTTCCTGGAAGGCTTCGAAAGACTTGGACGGAGATCAGTCCTTTGGGGAGTTTAACAGTATCTTAAAAACCAAATTATCCTAAAAAGATTTATAGTAATATCAGATTACAAAGCAACATCACACTCGTACTTGCTAATTAAACTCACCCCCCAAGATGAGCTCTCTCGCTCTCTCTCTCTAAAATAATTCTCTTTAAAAACAAACGATATGATCCCTTTCAGATTAACAGTCTCATTTAGAGATTGTCCAAAATCTGTCTGTTAACTGTTAGGCCGGCTCTCAAAACGGGTTCATGCCAACCTTCCCGTGACCCTCACATCTCGAAAGCTAGAAAGTCAGGCGTAAGGCTAAGCCAGAGTCCATCTCCATGGCACATGCTAGTTTTCAGGCTCCAGGCGAGGAGAAATTGATTATTCTACCTTCTCTGCACTGGAGAGAAGGAGTTTATTGGTTCCCACACGGAGGAACCAGTAAACACATCATCAATACATTTAAAATACAGTTTAAAAAGACAATGAAAACAAAGACATTGAACTTGATTTTCTATATCTTGGTTCAATCAGAGGAGAAGCTGCAGTCGAGAAATCAGAAGAAGACTAGGACCTGGATGGGCAGCAAATGAAGGACAAGGTCCTGAAGTGTAAAGATATGTCACTGAATACTAAATTAGGATTGTCCATGCCATTGTATTTCCCATTCTTAGCATTCAATACAGTTTGGAGCCCAGAAAAATAGATTCTTGAGATGAGTAAATTGTAACCTGGAACAGGATCAATTTCTTGAACGCGCCACCTGTTGCTTTTCAGAACCCAATGTGAGAGTTTAAATCAATAATTCATGCCGCTGTCATCACTAGAAAGAGAAGGGTGACAGCAAAGCCTCTTGGATATATAATATGAAAACACAATTAATGCTATAAAAAGAACAGTCCATGAAAATAGGTTTCAAAGAAATAAACAGGACTACTTCCAAAGTAAGGGAGACATTATTATAAGACCGTCAGTAACCTCCGAGTATAAACCAAATACTAATTCATTGGTGTAGTATACTAGCGAAATTGATAAGCCTTCAGTCTTAAAAGCCTCAGAAATAAACTTGCTAGTCAATTTTAAGATACACTGCTATTTTTCAGCCATAGCCCCTCCATCTACAACAGGTAACTGTAGGGCTAATGTTAGGATTTCTAAGGTAATATTAACCCTTTAAAATGATACATTAATGCTAAGAAACAATTCAAAACAATGAACTAGCAAAACCATTCTTTTTTTGACACAAAACAGAGGACAAACACATGCTAAGGACAGCTTTTAACAGAGGTAAAAGAAACATACAACAAAAGTAAAAAGAAAGCAACGGGACTCATAAGGCCACAACGACTTCTGTATTTTAAATTTTGACATTCCTCTTCTCCTACAGGGTTGGCATTTGTGTTTGGAGTATATCCTCACTTGTGGAAAAAAATGGATTTTTTAAGAAGATCATTGAATTAATAAAGGCAACATTATAAAAGGCCCAGCAGTGTTACCACCAAAAGAAACCACATCAAACGCATAACTGCAGATACTTTCATCATAAAAGGAACGCAACGGTTAACTTGGAAGTCCACCGAAAACAAAATACGAAGGGGGGAGAAAAACCATGCTCGATCACCGCCGGGTCCTGAACAATTTCCTTCACCATGTAGAAGAGGTAAATGGGCACGTTAGTTTTCTGATGGAAGAAAACCCACTACTAAGCAAAACGCAGAGAGAGAGAAAGAGAAAGCATACGGGGAAGAAGCTGATTTCTGCACCGCATTTGGCAGGAATCAGGAGGATGTTGGATTTAAAGGCAAGCTGCTTCCTGGAGGAACAATCCATCAAGGCCTTTGCCAGTCATCTTTTATGGGATCACTAGACACTCCCTTTGGGAATCTAGGTTTCATTTAGCAAAAGGAGGGGGGGGGGGGTGACAGACAGGAAGTTAAGCACCGTCTGGATTCCAGCGGCCGGTTCACACACTTCGCTTACAAAGCGCATGCACCGATCTGCATGTACTCTGCAACACACATGCCCTACACACCCTGCCGTCTGTACACCCAGCAGAATATTATTAATAAGCATTTAAATACACGCATATATCAGTGCGGTCGTTCTTGCAACAGTTCTGTAAGGTAGCGCTGGAGGATCATATCGCTGAGAGGCTGAGAAACAAACCCACTTAGCAAAATTTGCAGCCGAAGACTTGAGCCACAGATTTCCTCCGACTCCCAGCTCTTAATACTACACAGGACCCACCGTGAATGTGGAAAAACCTCAAATAGAAAGAACGCTATAGTTTTTTGTGGGGTTTCCGGGCTATGTGACCATGTTCGAGAAGAGTTTATTCCTGATGCTTTGCCAGCATCTCTGGCTGGCATCTTCAGATGATCTTCTCTGAAGATGCCAGCCACAGATGCTGGAGAAACGTCAGGAATAAACTCTTCTAGTATGTGGCCACAGAGCCCGAAAAACCCACAAACAACTATGGATGCCGGCCATGAAAGCCTTCCACCTCACATAGAAAAACCTGAGAGAAGACCTCTTTTTTAAAACCTGAGAGGACACCTCTCTGGGGATCCCTAAGTCCTCGAACACAACTCTATAGTCAACGTCTTCCAGACGCTGACCACAGAATCACACTGGAGGACCAAAAAATGGCTAAAGAAGTGTTTTCTTTTGTAATTTCTAGCTCTTCCAGTGCCACTCTATGGTCAACTTCCAGCAGAGTTACTCTGGAGGGCATAGAGATTCATAGAGAGAACATATTAATCAAATTCGCCAAAAATTCAAAGCTGTAAATGTGGAGGGCTGGCTGTACACTGGTTCTCAGACAAAAAGTCCAAAACGCAATATAGAAACAATCTAGTTCGAGGCCGCTTTGACTGCTCTGGCTCAATGCTAGGAAATTCCGGGAAGTGTAGTTTAGCTGACATTTAGCCTTCTCTGTCAGAGAACCCTCTGCAGCCACAATATAAACTGCAATTCCCTGAGCCTGGGCAGTTAAAGCGGTCTCAAACTGGATTATTTCTGCAGCATGCTTTGGACCTAGGCTTGTTTGACAAAGCTCCGACCGGCGGGAGGTTTCTACATGGTGAAATAAACACGCAAGTACTCATTACACAGTTTGCTATAGATATACATGGGAACCGAAGAGGTGTACTTGTGCAAATGGAGCTTCCACTGCCAGAGATTTGTCCCATGTTTGTCTCCCGTATTGCGTGAAGCAGCTCTCAGCACAGAAACCGCAGCTGCAATCCCTTGCAGTCTGAAAAGCCACGGTAAAAGAAGCGCCCAAAAGACTGCCGCCGACAGCACTCTTCTTCAAGAAAAACTCATCCCAAGAGCTGTTAATGGAACCCAACCTTCCCTTCAGGCCCCATAAAGTTTGGTCAGCCGAGTCCAATTTTCAAGGAGACACACACACACACACACACACACTTTGTTGTCTGCGTACAAGGACTGGGTGCAGTTTTTATCCTGTCAGTCATGAAGCCAAAAATAATTTTTTTAAAAAATAATCCAAAATACAGAACTCAAACTCTATTTAAGGCTACTAAAATGTTATGAAACACAAGTTGCCCTATACATAGTGTGTGTGTGTGTGTGTGTGTGTGTATATACACACAATCACATATATATTCACACATTGCAGAAGTGTGCATGTGAACATAATATGCACACACACACATATACTTCTGAAAACATTAGGTTATATATATATATATATACACACACACACACACACACTCATAGACATGCACACACACTACAGAAGTGTGTATACAGTATATGAGTGTATGTATGCATATATATATATATATATATGCATATATGTGTGTACATATATATATAAAACAATGTATATACACGTGTGCATTCACAGACATGCACACACTAAAGAAGTGTGTATATACGTGTGTACATATATTAAAAACCTAATGTATATACACAGGTGTTCATTCAGACATGCACACACTACAGAAGTGTGTATATATATATATATGTGTGTGTGTGTGTTTGTGTATATGGATATATAATATGTATGTATGTGTATACTGTATATACCTATATATGTTAAAAACCTAATACTGTAAATATAAACACATGTATAGTCACTGACATGCACACACTACAGATGTATGTATATATGTGTGTGTATGCACATATATATATATATATATAATATGTGTGTGTGTGTGTGTGTGTGTATATATATATATATATATACACACACACACACACATATATATACAGAAAGCCCCCATTTTACATGATCTCAAGGAGGGAAGGAATGAAATCCTTATTGATCCTAAAGCAACAAAGTGAAACAGGAATAAGAGAAAGAGGGAAAGGACCACAGACCTCTCCATTAACATGAACTTCATCGCAAGGCTGGAGTGTATCAAAAACACAGCTTTCTGGAGGGGAGAAAAGTTCACATCCACAATCACACAAACGACCTTCCTGCCAACAGGAAACCAGGGAAATAACACGCCAACAACCAACCATAATCCCAAACTGTTTTAGTGCATGCTCAGGTTTCATCCAGTCAAATATCCCAATACTTTAAAAGTCCAACGTGGGAATAGAAGCTTGAAAACAGAGAAAGTGTCCAGCTCTTCTCTCTTCCTCTTAAAAATCCATTGAAGACAAGGAGGATTTAGATTTCGCTTTCAACCTAAGGCAGCTCTTCACTTTGAAACCCATTGGTCTCAAAGGGGCGGGATATAAATAAATATTATTATTATTATTATTATTATTATTAATATTATTATTATTAAACCTAGTTTACTAGGGAGGGCAGAGGGAAATAAATCCCCCATCCGCTTTAAGAAAGAGGAAGAGATTTGGGAAAAGGGAGAGAAAAGGGGAGAGTCTTAACCTAAAGGCCTAATGGTTTTTCACATCACAAAAGCAGCAAGAGACCAAGCTCTCAGGGTTACAAACACTTCAGAAGTTTATATATATAGTTACACACACAAATATATACAAACACACACACACATACACACACTTCTGTAGGATATATACTGTAACCTTTTAAAGTGCTGCCTGTAAAGTGTTGCTTCAGAAGTGTGTCTGTGTGTATATATGTATGTATGTGTAAATATATATATATATATATACACATACATACATATATATACTGTGTATATATATATATATATATATATGCACACACACTACAGAAGAGTGTATATATGTGTGTATATATATGCATAGATAGATAGATAGATAGATTGTAAGCATGAAGGCAGGGAACCGTCTAATTAAATGACAGTTTGTAAAGTGTTGTGTAAATTTTACTGCACTATATAAAAAAAAAGGTTAATAATAATAATAATAATGATATATACACATATTATATATATATATATATACACACACAAATATACCATATATATGTGTAGGAATATATATATATATAGTATACAGATATTATACATATATATGTGTGTGTATGAAATATACAGTATATATACACATATTACATATATATATATGAATATATATATATATATATATACACAGTATAGTCATATATATACAATATATACATACATTTCATATACATATCTATGAATGTGTATATATATATATATATATACAGTATATGCATATGTAAATATGTATATATATATATAGTATATGCATATGAATATATATATATATATATATATGCACACACAGTATATATACACATATTACACATATATATGAATATATAAATGTACACACAGTATATGCATATAAATATATAGTATATATATATATATATATACACACATATTACATATATATATATATACACACACACAGTATATGCATATATATATGTATATATATATATATATATATATTACACACACAGACTCAACTCTCTTGCTGCCTCTATGAGGTGAAATATTATATATATATATATATAATATTATATATATATATATATATAATATATATATATATATAAAATATTCCCTCACACTGGAGAAATTAACCCGGTTTGGATCCGCTTTAACTCTCTGTCTGATCAACTGCTATGGAATTCTGGGAGTTGGAGTTTGTTGTGGGGCCCAGAGCGGAGCGAAGCTCCGCTCTGGGCCCCACAACAAACTCCAACTCCCAGAATTCCATAGCGACTGATCAGACAAAGAGTTAAAGCGGATCCAAACCGGGTTAATTCCTCCCCTTTAGTAACAATAATTCTTAAAAAGGCTGTTTTCGTTACCTGTGAGTCGGACTTTGATGCTGGATCCGCTCCTCCTGGTTCCCGCGTTGGACATTTTTTCCCCTCAGAAAAGAAAAAGAAAGAAAGAAAGAGAAAGAAAGAAAAGGAGGAATAAAGGAATAAAAGGCTGAGGGGGAATATTGGGGTCAGCCTGGCTGCTCCATCCAGGCCTCGCTGGTCCCCCTCAGAAGGCCTTTCTAATATTTATATTTATATATAGATCTGGGTTTATTATTATTTCTTCTTTTCTTTCTTTCTCTTTTTCTCCTCAGAGCTCGACGCCCCGCCGGACGCGAAAGGCGACTGCGCCGCCCTTTTCCTTCCTTTCTCCTTTTTCTCCCCCCCCCTTTTACGTAGCGTCGTTCCGTTCGTACGTAAAGGACCCCTTCCGGCGGCCATCTTGGGAAGGTCAAGTCGTCCCCGAAAGCGCCACACTTCTAGCTCTCCCTCTTTCCCTTTCGCCAATAGAAGCCTTCTTTTTTAGCTCCCTCCCCCTCCCGTTTACGTCCAACGCGTCCTTACGTGCGTAACGGCGCTCCTCAGGAGGCCATCTTGGGAAGGTCACGAAGCGCCACACTTCTCGCTTCAGGAGTTACCATCTTCTTTATACTCTGCACCCTTCCCTTTTACGGCGCATGCGTCGTTGCGTACGTAACGGCCCGCCTTCGGAGGCCATCTTGGGGAGGTCTGTCATAATAACAGGCTTCCAAAGGCCACCCTTCTCTCACTCTGAGAGTTCAGAAGAGTTGAAAAGAGAGAGGTTTCGGGCGCCCCTAGTGGAAGGAGGAGGCGTGGCAGCGAGTGGTCCAGAAATAAGAAGGGAAAAAGGAAAGGGATTCATATGTATTAAATTTCACCTGAAATGTTGGAGAGGAGTTGCTGCTGCCACTCTGCAGAATGAATGAATTAATGAATGTATATTATTATTATTATTATTATTATTATTATTATATTTTATATATATATATATATTCAATATAAATTCTATACGCACACAATAATATATATATATATATATTATATTATATTTCATAATATATAATATATATTATAAAATATACATAAATATATAACATATATTGTATTATAATATATACATATATATTATTGTGTGTGTATAGAATTTATATAATATATATATATATATATATATAATAATAATATATATTATAATATATATTATTATATAAAATGTATTATATTATAATATACATGTATATTATTGTGTATAGAATTTATAATATATATATATATTATAATATTAATATTATATATATATATTATAATATATATGTATATTATTGTGTGTGTATAGAATTTATAATATATATATTATATTAATATATATTATATATATTATTATATATAATATATTATATTATAATATACATGTATATTATTGTGTGTGTATAGAACTTATATAGGAAATATAAATATATAATATTAATATACATTATATATATTATTATATATAATATATTATATTATATTATAATATATATGTATATTATTGTGTGTGTATAGAATTTATATAGGAAATATAAATATATATTATAATATTAATATATATATTATATATAATATATTATAATATATATGTATATTATTGTGTGTGTATAGAATTTATATAGGAAATATAAATATATATTATAATATTAATATATATTATTATATATAATATATTATATTATAATATATACATATATATTATTGTGTGTGTATAGAATTTATATAGGAAATATAAATATATATTATAATATTATATTATTATAATACATATATATTATATATTCGCCACAGATGCTGGCGAAACGTCAGAAAGTAACGCTTCTAGAACATGGCCACATAGCCCTAAAGCCCCACAAAAAAACCTATGGATGCCGGCCACGAAAGCCTTGGACTCCACATTGCGGAGAGGAGTCCAGCCGAGGCTGCTGAGTATCCAGAGAGAAGGAGTAAAGAGCAGCGTGTAGCAAAGGACATTACGATTTCTCTACAGGCGAGGAAGTGACCTAGTTCCCCACCGATTTACTGAACTGGAAACTGAAATCAAGATGATGCGCCGCTGGAGGATGCGTAGCTCCGGAGAACGCTTCGGTTCGTATCATCGGCCGCTGGATTTAGGTGGATCTGACAGGGCTGGCTCCTCGCACGCTTTCAGAAAGAGCACTTTTACAAACCTTGCGCTGTAGACCGCATAGATTGAAATGCTATACAGCAGGGTCTCGATTATCCAACCTTCGGTGATCCAACGTTGCGGCTGCTGTGATTTCTTCAAATTTTCTATGATTTCTTTACATTTTCAGAGGACTGAACTGTGCATCACAACACTGATCAGTGATTTCTTTACTGCAATAAAACCTCAATACATTTGCGATTCAAATGCGCATTTACGTAAAATCTGATTGCATTCAGAATGAATTCCCATTTCCCGAAAATGACCCCCCATTGCCCGAAATTGCGTGAGATTCTCTAATACACAATTACGAGAAACCCCATGATTGTGTTCGGAATGACTTCCCATTGCCCGAAATTGCGTGAGATTCTCTAATACGCAATTACGTGAAACCCCATGATTGCGTTCGGATTGCCATTGCATTATACCCCTAAATTCCGTCTTATGATAAACTCCCGAGTGTTCAACTCAATAAATCTTTATACTCGCACTCAGAGAGAGAGGCTCTTTCTGTGGTCCATTCAACTGGTGCCCCTTTAACAGCTATGAATCTCAGGAGATGTATGCACCCCTAGCCTTCTACCTATGCTCCGATGTGTCAATCCATGGCTGTTAATATGTGCATACAAATCCTGGGCTAATGCATTATTTACAGGGAGGTTTGACAGATCCCGATTAAAACCTCCTCCTCCTCCCACGCGCTTTGTTCAGACAGGAGCTAGACTCTAAACAGCTGTTCTCAGGTCTGCTTCTCGGCTCTTGCAACAGCTAGCACTCGAGTAGCAAGCCACAGCGGTGGCAGCAACAGCTCACTCCCAGGACTCCCAACACTCAACAATCGCAGCAACAGCACGAAGTACATAATGCTCCTCTGTCATAAGTGCGAATGTTATCTTTTGATGCAGCAGCAGCAATATTTCTGGAGCCAAACCTCTCCTGGTTTTTTTCTCTCTTGAAGGCTGTACAAGGAGTGCCAAGGTTTTAGGTAATCCAAAACGTTCCCATTTTGAATGATGTGCTCTACATACCGGTAGTTGTAGTGTGGCAACACAGCCCACTTAACGTGCTATTTGGGGATTCTGGGGAATGTAATACAATATTTCTCGTCTCCCCACCACAGGTTCTAGCCTATAGTTTTCCCAATCCCATTGGTCCTGGAAGAAAAAACTGGTGTCACATGGAAGTTTATCAGACGACGGAAATTGGAAGTATAATCTAATGGCAATCCAAACGCGATCATGGGGTTTCACATTATTGCGAATTAAAGTATCTCACGCAATTTCAGGCAAAAGGGAAGTCATTCCGAACGCAATCATGGGGTTTACGTTATTGTGTATTAAAGCGTCTCATGCTTTTTCGGGCAATGGGCAGTCATTTTCGGGTAATGGAAAGTCATTCCGAACGCATTCCAAACGCAATTGGAATTCACGTGAATTTGCTAAACTAGATGAATTTCAATTGGCTCCATTTGAAATAAAGAGAAATTCCTCCTGTCTGATAAACTCCATGTACTCTAAAACAAGTGCTACTCAAAATGGTGGTCTGCACACTGGTGTCAGTAGAGTTTCTAGGAAAGAACAGTTGTACCCAATAAGCACAAATATGGTGCCCATCCCTGGTACATTGGATAATAATAACTGATGTCCTTCCACATTAGAGAGCCTGAGAAGCAATCCTCCAAAACATCTGGAGGGCGAAAGGGTCACCAGGCATGGCCAATGCCAAGGAGGAAGCAGACGCCAACAAACAAAGGTCCTACAAATCTGGGAAATGATTTATTTTCATAGACGACATTACAAATGGGACCCTCCCCTGTTAAGTGCTTAAGTGACCCTAGTTGTGCGACCCACCACCAAATTAGCAAGGTGCAAGCGTGGCGGGTAATGCGTTCCTTCAGAAGTTGTAGAACTCCTGTTGCTGAGCGACAAAAGGTAGCGTTGTCCTTTCTTGATCCGCTTCTGGTTTCGTGTCTTCAACCTCCTAGCAGTGGCAACAGAAAAACAGAGGACAGGGAGTAAAGGGAGAGAGGAGTAATTCAAGTGACCTCCATTTGAGGTTTACAGTAGGATCTTTACAGCTTCAAGAGCCCCTATCCAGAATTCCAAAATCTTAAGTACTCCAAACTCCAAAACTTTTTGAGCTACACCACCAGTAGCACAGTACATATCTGTAGTGTATTTGTGAGGATAAAGATGGAGAGGGATTTCACTCTTCCTGACATGTCACAGATTCTCAAGTCTTTCTTCAGCCTCATTATACCTCTATACCTCAGAGAGGTAACCCAAGTAAAGGTATTCCAAAAACAGAACAATCCAAAATATGGAATATTTCTGGTCCCAAGCTTTTCAAGTAAGGGACACACAACCTGTATGTGTGTGACTCTAACATTGTTATTTTCCTTTCCTTCTCCTGTACGATTTTTGACACTTCTGTCTTATGAAGAAGCCAGTGGAGCGTCAAAAGCCTCTCTGATGTATTTTTAGCATTTTGGTTGCCCCAGTAAAGGTATTACTGTTTTATGGAATTTGAATGTTTGTGTACTATGTATGTTTGTGTGTATGTGCATGCACCTATATTTGTGTGTGTGTACATATCGATCAATCCGCA
Organism: Urosaurus nigricauda; assembly: GCA_034509955.1. NCBI lineage: Eukaryota > Metazoa > Chordata > Lepidosauria > Squamata > Phrynosomatidae > Urosaurus > Urosaurus nigricauda. Next base: position 19,585,519 of record JAOEGL010000008.1, read on the forward strand.
GTTTGTAAGGTATTTAGAGTTCTCTTCCAGAGGGTGCAAGGGCTCCAGATGTTTTGAACTTCAGCTCCCAGAATCCATCATCACCAAGATGGCAGAAAGTCCCAGGAGCTCAAGTGCAAACATTTAAAACCAACAAGACAAAAAAACCATCCACTGAAAACATTGCAACAAAAAGTGTAACCATGGAGAAGATAATTAGTAAGAAGTAGTAATGCCTATTGAAGTTGCTATTTTTTATGGAAGGAATTTCTATTTTGGAAATGTTGACTTTTAGACTGCAATGCATCGAATCCCTCTTAGACTATATTAACCATTGGCTATGCAGTCTGGGCATTTTAGGAACAGCAGTTGATGAAAGCATTTCCCCCAAGATCCAGGAATTACCCAGGAAAGATACTGCTAGTTTTTTTTTTTCTCCCAAAGACACTGAAGATACAAGAATGCCATGCTATCAGCTACATACCTCCCCAGAAAAGTATCTCTCAATGATGCCTAATGCAGCTCTATAGACCAAGGCATTCTCATGAGTCTGGAGGGCTTCAATCTTCTCCAGACCATCGAGCTCCTCAACCAGAAGAGACAGCTTCTCCGTCTCACCAAGCTTCTCCGCTGACTGATGTGGGGAGAGAAAGGAAGAGTGAGGAAGTACTGTAACAGAAACAGAGCAAGTGCATACTTACTGTCATTCATTTAAAAATCCTAATTCTCAGACGTAGATTCTAGATGTCTCCTTTCCCCACAAGATCCCATTTCTACACTCCCAAGCTAGCACAGATTCTGGAATCTGCAGACCAAAAAACTAGCATTTTGATAGCACTGCCTCTATTTACTTTCAATGGTGGCACCTATTTCCAATGGAGTTGTGTGTTAGTGGCAGTAAACAAGGGCCCAGATTGAATGGGTACTCCACACTAGAGTAGACCCATTGAACGAACAGCACTTATAGAAGTGTGTACTTTTGATTTAGTGGGTCTATTCATATTTAGGCAACCGAGTCCTTTGACATATCTGAAACTCAGAAATCACTGGTGCACAAGGATACATGGTCTCTAAATTCATCTCAAGGCTGTAGTCCAGGAAAAGTCAGGAGGTTGTTAATCCCTAAGGTGCCACGAGGTTACTTGCTATTTCCAGGGAACCCATTTTGTCCCTATTCCCTTGCAGGGAAGGATTTTCTTTCCTTACAATCCTCATTTCTTATGCAGGGTATGGTACTGCAGAGGTCTCAGATGGCACTTTTTTGCCATCCCATCTATGTTCTTCCATGGCTTCTTCTATCTTAGGCTGAATTCATGGTGGTGCCACTAACCTCAGGTACTCATATGCCACCTTTTAAAAGGACAGAGAGGAAAGAGCCTGAAAGCAAAATGAATGAAAATCTCCCACACTTACTTACCATGAAGAAATTAGAGAGGCTGTCCAAGATCACCAAAATGGTCTTGGCATCTTTGATGGTCAACAAGTTTAATAGAGGCTTAAGGACTCCTGCCTGTATCATTTCCACCACTTGCTCTACCGTGCCTCCAGTAGTGAAGTTGGCAACTGCCCAAACAGCCTCCTTTTGGGCTTTGAAGTCACCCTGGAGAAATCAGGAGAAAGACAAGCAAGCAATCCATCTGCAACCAGTGATGCAAGGAAATCAGGGCTGGCAGGACTTTTTGGTTAGCAGGGATTGAAATTTTACTATGCTATTGTTGGCATCTTATTATGGCAGCTTTATAATTAAACTTAATAATAATAAAATAGTGGACATTGTACAAGTGCAGTCCTTTGCACTTGGCAGTGATTGACAATAACCTCCTTTGCCCTTAAGTTATGATCCTGTCCCTCAGATGGCAGAGGCCATACAAATGGTCTTATATGAATGACCTTCCACATTTCCATTATGAGTAGGGGATTGTTTCTTTTTTCCTTCTCACAACTCACCATGAGCAGTTACTATATGCTATGGAAAACACTAGATTCCTTCCTTCCAGCTTCTACTTTGTTAACTGAGGTATACTTGTAGCTCTGTGCAAATTTCTGATCACAGGTTTGTACTCTGAGAACCTTCCTAATTTTTGGTTAAAAAAGTATTGTACAGAAACACATCTTCTTTGTCAGCAGAGGCATACCTGCATTTGTTTCCAATAGATGTTTAAGAGCCAGATTGGACACACATGTGTTACTATAAAAAAGAAAAAAGCAAGGTGTTACCTTGTCCAAAAGCTCCACCAAGGGAGGCAGCAGACCACAAGTGATGACCTGTTGGATTTGACTGCATGGTCCGGCTGCAATGTTGCTCAGAGCCCACGCTGTCTCCTTCTGAATGGTTGACTTTGGGTGACGCAGGAGGTTACGGAGGACTGACAGCACACCTGCATCAATGGCCATCTGTGTCTGCTCATCCGTCCCGGTGACAATGTTGCCCATGGCACGCAGAGCTGGAGTCTAACAAAACCAAACCCAGATGAGGGGGACAGATGAACTGGGCAGAAGGACTGCCGATGCTGTCAGTACTGTCGTTACCCAAGTCAGCTACGACTATGACAACTCTATCATAGCATCTTCTTGGTCAGATTTAATCAGAAGACCTTTGCCATCGCCTTTCTTTGAATATAGCCTAACACACCCAGTATTCCCTGTCCTTTACCCTTCCAAATATTAAGTAGGCTTGACCTTGCTTAGCCCCTGAGATCAGGCAAGCTCTGGCACCTTCGGGATACTATAGGCATGTCATTCTGGAGAATTCACAAAGCAATTGCAGCCTTCCAGGGGTATTGGAATACAACTCCAACCACCCCCAGCCAGATGACTAGGGTTGATGGGAGTTGCAGTCCAACACACCTGGAAAGCAGTAGGCTGGAGCTGTGTCATAGCAAAGGTCAGCTAAATGCAGTTCTCCTCATGTCCTTGGAATGCAGCTTCCATCAGACCTAGTCAGTGTGGCCAAACGTTGTTGATCACTGAGAGATTCTAGACACTTCCATCTTTTATTTTTGCATTTGTGGAAGCCTACATGGGCCACAGAGAGTCCTAGAAACAGAATAATGGTCTCCAACAGCCACTGCAATTACACACTCCACCTCAAAAAGAACCCCAAGCTCTGTAGTGATGCTTTCCCTAAGTCCCTCTAACTTACCAGGAGAGGCAGCTCCGAATCGGTCATGAGTTGCACCAGTCGGGGCAGGATGCCTGCCTCTACCACAACCTGGATACGATCATTGGAGCCATCCGTTAGGTAGGAAATCGCCCAGCAAGCATCTGAGAGGATGTCCTTGTCTTCGTGTTGCAGGAGGCAGGTGAGCGTGGGGAGTATCTGTTTCACAGCCCCCAGAGGAGGGTAGGGGTTTTTGTTTCTGCAGAGGTTGGACAAGGTCCATGTGATGTTTCTCAGGAACCCAACCTGGAATTGGAATACGCTTAAGCAAACAGAGAAGTAGTGTAGTGACACTATGGTTTGCAACGTTGGCATGGTGGCTTCTGCATCACTTGGGTGCACGAATTCATCCTGACATTGTAGTAGGATGTACAATGATGTGCTGTTTTATTAATATGCAATATAGTTGTCCCTCTGTATGAATCCACTGGTTTCAACCATCAATGGCTTGGAAATATTCCCCAAAGATTCCAAAAAGCAAACCTTGGTGTTGCCTTTTTTTAAAAAAATAAGGGACACCATTTTACAATGCCGTTCTATATAAAGGGACTTGAGCATCCATGGATTTTGGTCTCCACAGGGGGTCCTGGAACCAAACCTCAGCAGATATCAAGGGCCCACTGTACAATATTATTTGTTTCAAGTCATGTTTGAAAATTAATGTTTTACCAGATTAACATTTTTAAAAATCTGTGTACCGCATCTTGTTTTAACTTAATTTGTAAGTTGCTTGGGGTCTCATTTTGGAAAAATGGCAGTATATAAATCTGTAGGATGATGACCAGATATGAAGAGAAAACAACTTCTAGACTGAGGGATGATGAACTGTTAATATAGCTACCTTGCCTAGTAGAAGTTTATACCTACAGGAGTTTCAGGCGTCACCAGAGACAGAAGAGGAGGGATCACATTGAAGATAATCAGAGTGTCTCTGTACATAGGACCATCGCCTGCACAGAAGAAATATTAAATTGTAGTAAGACATGCTTTTTATACCATATACACAGAAAAGCACTCAGTTCTCCTCAAAATCTTAAGATTTCATTGGGTTCAGCCAAGCATATTTAAGAAGCATAGCTTGGAAATTTATTTATTTACAATTGGCTATGCTGGATGTGCAATCTAATAGCATCTTTAAGACTAATTTATTTCAGCATGGGCTTTTGCAGAGAGATTTATTCAGGAGAGGTTTGCCAGCCATTGCCTTCCTCTGAGGAGGAGAGAGTGTGACTTGCCTGAGAAGGTTTCCATGGCCAAGGGAGAATTTCAACCCCGCTTCCACGAAGTCAGTCTGATACTGAAGACACTATACCACACTGTCATTACTTCTCATTGAAAACAAGAAGTAACGAGTACCAGTTGTAGTTTTAATGTGCTACTCTCCCAAGCTCTGTCCAGAGGGTTAGGATCTCAGCCTCACTGACCATGCTGGTGGAAGTCTATTGGTAAGTCCAAAACATCTGGAACTGCAACATGTTCTGTAACTGTACCATATTGGACAAGGTCACCCGACTCACTTATTTTATATCCTGTCTTTCTCCTTAGGTTGGGATGAAGCATGACGTCTTGCATAATTAGAAACAGGCCAATCTCTCTCCATTTGTTCATCAGCTGCCCTTCTGGAAACCAGAGAACACTTTTGCTTACCTGCTATGTTCCCCAGTGCCCACACAGCCTGCTCACAGATGTGCATGTGGGGAGAAGACAAGAGAACCACCAAGCCCTGGATGGCATTGGCTTCCACAACTGCTCTGGTCTGATCGGATGTTCCCGAAGCTATGTTAGTGAGAGCCCAGGCAGCCTCGAACTGCAAGGTGGGGAGATCGTGGTGATATAGGAATTCCACCAGTTTTGGAACAATCCCAGCTTCAATGACCTGGTTGATCGGTGGATTCTTTTGCCTGGACAGCAGCTTCCTGTTGGAGTGGCAGAAGACAACCCTCATGGACTACTGAATTGACTTTTCCATGGCCACAGAACTACGGATCCCTCCCAAAGCAACAGATGCTTCTTCGTGGTGGCAGAGAAGGCTAAAGACTTTGTAAAAGTACAAATCCCAGGATCCCATAGGATGGAGCTGTGGCACTTAAAAGTGGTGTCAAACTGCATTACTTCTACAGTGCAGATACACCTTGAGAGTCAGTGATGTTAAATATTCAACATCATTTCCTCCAAGAACATCTGGGTAAATATGGGAGCGTTTGAAGCACATGCCGTTTTAACCAGGCGCTTCAAAATCATTAAAGATATTCGTCAATTTGAAAATAATTTTAAATGTCAACAATGTTACTTTGGAATAACTATGTTTATTATTGTAATTACAGGCCGATCTAATAATTGTACATGATTTTTAGTTTACCAATAATGCATTTTTAATGAAGATTTCATGAAATTAAGACATTGACTGAAATTGAGAGTGAACATCCTCTAATAGCAACATACAGGTAGGGCTAAACTTCACGTACCTGACTGCTTGAGCAGCCTTAAATTGTAAACTGGGGTCATCTGATTTTATCACTATGACTATTTCCTCCAGGGACATCTTAGCAGCCTGCATTTGGAAGAGAGGAAAAGGTTACAAGTCTGCTGCAGCGGTGAAGCTGCAGTATACAAACGCTTGCGGCCAAGCCACCAATGTAGGGGATATAATGGTCTCTACTGAATGAATACAAGAATGGATTTCAGGAAAACCTCATAAAGTATCCTTGAAAATGCCAGGAACTCTTAACTGTCCCACTATTTGCCATAATTTCAAACTTCTATAGCAGGCATAATAAAAATCTTTGAACTCTACAGTGTTGCTTAAATCTTTAAAAATTTGTTACCAATTTTCATCAAGAGTGCACGAAAACATGCAAAAATGTCCCCAACCAGCACTACAGGCTGGATCTTTGGATCACCAAAGCAGCACTAAGCATGAATGAAGAGAATGTTTGAAAACCAGTATGCTACTGTTATTAAACAACAGACTTGTGTGACAAAACCCTGGGACTTTTCAGAGGTCTCTCATTCATAAGGCCATCATACATCAAAGCCAGCTTGACAGCAGCTAATAACAACCCAGGATGAAGCTGCCCATCCTTGTCCTATGTCCCTCGCTAGGTACATACCACATTCTTGTCATCTATCTCTGGAGATAGGCTATCTTCGGCAGTGATACAGATGTTCCTTCGCTTCAAGATCTGTTCATCTTTCCTGGCCTTACGAAGTTCGACCCCAACCTCTATTCTTTGCTTCCTCATTACCTGTCAAGGGAAAACAAGTCCATCAGTACACCAGTTTGCAATGCCTCCCCAATGCCCAAACAGACCACCACTTTCAAAAATAATTTGACTGGAATAAGAAATTGGGAAGGAGCCCTCAAAAACACAGCTACCAGCCAAGATGGACTGAAGAGAACGTTGCCAGATTGTTTTAGGTGGCAGAGAAAGAAGTTCTGGGTAGGATGGGAGTACCATGAATAGAAGCACATTACACTTTCATGCTTCCTTGCAGGTCACATTTTGTAATGTGGCTCCGTTATACAAACATGTCTTTTGTTTGATTCTATCCTTAATACCCTATTTTGCTTTTGCTCCACTTCATATGTATATTCTACATTTTCATGCCTTATCAACCAACTGCCCATTGATTTACTCCCCAACAAACTTGGAAAAGCTACATTTAGCACAGAAAGCCAGTGTGGTGTAGTGGTTTGAGTGATGGTTTAGTATAAAGAACAGGGTTCAAATCCCCACTCAAGTCATATAAGCCCATGGGTGACTCTAGACAAGTCATACTCTCAGCCACAGATGACAGATCTCCATGGAATGTAGAGAGATCTTGTAGCACCTTTGAGACTAACTTAAAGAAAGAAGTTAGTAACATGAGCTTTTGTAGACTAAAGCCTACTTCCTCAGATGCATTTGGAAGTAGACTTTAGTCTACAAAAGCAGACTTTACAAAAACTCATGCTGCCAACTAATTTCTTTCAGTTAGTCTCAAAGGTGCTACAAGATCTCTCTACTTACTGATTCTACAGACTAATACGGCTGCGTCTTTGAAATCTTCGTGGAATAAATCATGCGAAGATGACCTTATGAGAGGGTCACTATAAGGCAACTCCTTCCAAAATCCCCCACTGACCATGCTGGCTGGGAATTGTGACCCAAAAAAGTAACTTTCCCAAGCTTTGGACCCACACATTAGGCTCCCCATACGTACAGCGAAGTCTTTGCCTTTGTTTTTGAACTTCCGCATCCGCTCATCTTGCTCGTTCGTGGTAGGCATCTTCTCTACAGACGTGCCGGCAGGGCAAGTATCCCCTTGCACCTAAGAGACAAGAAACTGAATTAATTCCTGAATTTAGGATGTGCCGACACTTCCTTTCAGCCTCACCTGTGCCTCAAAAAGTAACTGATGGGTCAGCCATCTTTCACAGAAGGCTATATACAATAAACAGTTTATCACACGAAGGAGATTGGGAGTTTATCCCATGAATATCCTGGAAAACCCTCTCAATTACATGTAGCAATTTCACACAACGTTGCACAAGACCTGCCATTAAAGTGGCCACAAAGCAGCAATAATGCACATCTTTTTATTTTGGGGATTTCAGCAACAATGCATTTCTGATGTCGCTTTATTTGCGCAACTGCATGTGATAACCATTCGCTCAATTACTTGCCATTTCTGCTTCATCTGTGAAATGCTTTAAATGTGCTTTAATCTCCCTTTAATGCCAAGATCAGCCCCAGCGTGATAAATTCCTAAATTAAGTTAGTAAGGGGGACATGCCACCCTATAAAGTCCCAGTAAATCCCAGATATTCCGGGAACACAGATAGGAAAAAATGACCTACTTACGCTGACCTAGAACAGAGAGCATCTCATCCATGGTGGCAGGGGATTCTGGGACTTGTAGTATAAAATGTACTTTTACAGAGCTCTGATCATATGGGCCAATTTAATGTTGGAGACATGTTCTCACAAAACCCAGTGCTATTACTGCTACTTTCCTTCCTGCATTTCAGCTCCGATGCTAGTCATCCTGAAAGCACAGATAAAGGCACTCCAGCAGAATTAGCATCACTACCTATTAGCGTCGCTGCCAGAACACACTTATTCCAAGAGCTACAAAAAAACGATCATCTGGGGCAACTCTTAAGGATAGAGTTGATGTAAGGATAAGCTTTAGGACTCTGGATAAAACTGGGTCACAGGGATTCAAGTTTGCAGCCTCCAAACTTTAGAAGGACTTCTGTTAAGACCATTCCTCTTCCAAGACAGAGCTTTTGGAATACAGTTTCCAGGATCGACTAGCTAGCCACCATGGCCAGGTTTGCTGTGGGATTAAGAGCCTCAGAACAGCTGGATCAAACCAAAAACAAGTAACTTGCAATTTTTGTAACTGCTAAGACACAACTAAGGAGTTTTATCACACGGGAGGAATTTCTCTCAATTGCGAATGGAGCCAATTCGCAATTACGTGAATCCGCTAGTTTAGCGAATTTACGTGAAATCTGATTGCGTTCGGAATGACTTCCCATTTCCCGAAAATGCCCCCCCCCCATTGCCCAAAATTGTGTGAGATATTCTAATACGCAATTATGTGAAACCCCATGATTGCGTCCGGAATGAATTCCCTATTGCCCCAAATTGTGTGAGATACACTCATTCGCAATAACGTGAAACCCCATGATTGCGTTCAGATTGCCATTGCATTATACCCCCAAATTCCGTCGTATGATAAACTCCTAAGTGACTTTGCAATAGTAACACAATCCACTCAGAAATAAAGGAATTTATTTATATTTTATTGTAGTAATGTTAGGAAGGAGGGAATTAATGGGATGTATTTTAACTGTATGTTGTATTTTATGTATGTTCTTACTGGATGTTGTAAGCCACCTGGATTCTATGGGGGAGGCGGCATATAAATAATAATAATTTATTGTATTTTGTGGTGCAACTGTAACTGGTTTTGAGTTACTTCAATAGTTATTGGGGGGGCGGTATGTGGCCCCATACTTAATACTTAAGTGTATTTTGTGCCACAGGCTTTTGGCACTCTCCCCTTTTTAAAGTAAAGTTTTAAAGCTGTTGCTCTGTGCCTTCAAGTCATTTCCGACTTAGGGAAAACCTAAGGTGACCCCTATCAAAGGGTTTTCTTGGCAAGTTTCTTCTTCCCCGAGGCTGAGAATGTGTGACTTCCCCAAGGTCACCCAGCAGGTTTCCGTGGCCATGCCACCATTCGAACCTTGCTCTCCAAAGTCTAACACTTAAACTGTGCTGGCTCTTCAAACTAGTATATTTAGTTACTTTTAAATAAGAACAAAAGCAGCAGTTAAAAGTCTTTAACAACAGCAATTAATTTTGCATATTTGAATGGTAATTACTTAATTCTAAGCAGTAAAACTGTCCTAGTTCTGGGGTTTTGCAATACAGAAAAGGCAATGTATAACTGTATGGGATTACAAGGAGAATTAACCCTAGCCTGCAGGCTTAAGCTACAACATTTTAAAAAATCTTTTAAAACTTGATTTTAACATTGCATTTGTTTTAATTCTTGTAGTAATTTAATTCTATTCTAATATACTATTTTTGTATGTTTTTATTTAATGTTGTAAGCTGCCCTGAGTCACAGCCTTGGAAGAAGGGTGGGATATTATTATTAGTTGTCTGGCTTTAGGAAAGGCTAGAACGGCTTTTTAATTTTAGGATAGTTTCTAAAAGCAGGGCATTGAAAATGGGCCACAGCTGGGCAAGGAAGTTGTAGGATCAATTTAACTGAGCCAAACCCAGTCAAGTCTATGTGGAGGAGCTGGAATGAGTGAAAATAAATCAATGTGGTCCACCTGCGAGGAAAATAAATGGCATTTTTACTCACTTCCCGCCTAGCAATCCCATTCAATACTCACTTTCCTGGGAGTTAAACTCGTATCACATGGGAGGAATGTCTCTCAATTGTGAATGGAGCCAATTCGCAATTACGTGAATTCACTAGTTTAGCAAATTTATGTGAAATCTGATTGCGTTCGGAATGACTTCCCATTTCCCGAAAATGATCCCCCCCATTGTTCGAAACTGAGTGAGATACTCTAATACGCAATTACGTGAAAACCCATGATTGCGTTCGGATTGCCATTGCATTATACCCCCAAATTCCGTCGTATGATAAACTCCAAAATGGCAAGATAATAATAATAGTGGTAGTAATAATAATAATAATAATACTCAACCCTGCTTATTTCCAAGTAAACCATACTGTTAATGCACCAAAAAAGGGAGCATCCTTCCAGAGTTTAAGATGAAACCCAAACTGCTCCATTTCTGAAAACTAACAAAGTCACTGAAGTATAAGACTACAGTATCCAACATCCACAAAGCAGTGATACCTTTATGGGACCAACAAAAGTGCACAAAAAACTTGGAAAAGCCAATAAAGTGACACCACTCTGCCCCAATACACAAGAAATTATAGGGTTTTTTTTCTTTCCCTCACTGTGAAATAAAATACAAAGCGCACCCTGAGTAAAGAAACACCACAAAAGCCTCCCCCATCCATTGCACTCTATCTTCTGCTACTCACAGCTTTTCCTTCTGCAACCTATGCTTCAAGGCAAGCCCTGCCTGGGAGGCTCTTAAATCTCCAGGAGCCGCCTGTCACTCATCCCTCTGGGCGCCTCCATTGGTCCATCCTGATGGTGTCTCCGCCCCCTTTTTGGTCCTTACTGCAGGTGGCAGCTTCATACCTGAGACAGCTCACCTGAGCACATGCAGATGGCTGAGGATGAAGGATGCTGAAGGGCAGAAAGGGAATATTGTGTGAAAGGGACCATTTGCACACTGGAAGGATTTGCACATCTGGAGGTAGTGATGGAGCAGCTTTTCAGGTTGATGGAACATATCAAGCCCATTATGTACCTATTATTATTATTATTACTGTAGAGTCTCGATTATTCAACCTTCGGTTATCCGACATTTCTGGATTATCTGACATCGCGGCTGCTGTGATTTCTTCACATTTTCTGTGATTTCTTTACATTTTCAGAGGACTGAACTGTTTCTACTGTGCATCGCAATGTTGATCAGTGATTTTTTTTTACATTTACTTTTACTGTTATTGCAATAAAACTTCAATACATTTGCAGTTCATAGTGATTTCAAGGCTTTCCCTGGACCTTCCGGATTATCCAACATTTTCGGTTATCCAACTATCAGCTGGTCCAGGTTATGTCGGATAATCGAGACTCTACTGTATTATTATTATCATTATAAAATAATAATATTTGATATGTTCTATCCCCCTGAAAACCTGCTCCATCACCACCTCCAGATGTGCAAATCTTTCCTGTTTGTAAATGGGTGTAATAATAATGATATAGTCAGCTCTTTGTGTACCTAAAAATAATAATAATAAATATTAATAATACAGTCAGCCCTCTATAGGCCCTATATTATATTATATTATATTATATATTAATAACATATTTATATTAATAATACAGTCAGCCCTCTACATCCATGGCCCTTTATAGCCACAGATTCTTTTTATCTATGGATTCAATCACCCACAGTCAAAAATATTTTTAAAAAAATTCTGAAAAGCAAACTATGATTTTGCCATTTTCTGTAAGGGACATTGCATTTCATGGGATTTGAGCATCCACAGATTTTGGTGGGGGTATCCTGAAACCAAACCCCAGAAGATACCAAGGCCTAATAATAATAATAATAATATAGTTAATTTCTCTGCCGCCTCTCCTCAAGGTGGAGTACAACATATTAAAATACAATTTAAAACATAGAAACTCACAGTTAAAATACAAATAGAGCCAGTGTGGTGAAGTGGTTTGAATCCTGGTTTAGCCATTAAAAAAACAAAACAAAACACAGGTGACTTTGGCCAGGTCACACTCTCTCGGCCTCAGAGGAACCCCAATCTGAAGAAACCTGTCAAGGAAACCCCATGATAGGTTTGCCTTGGTTGTCGTTGTGTGCCTTCAAGTCATTTCCACCTTATTGTGGCCCTAAGAAAACCTCATGGGTTGTTTTTTTTGGTGTGCTTCTTCAAGGGGTTTGCTATTGCCATCTTCTGAGGCTGAGAGTATGTGACTTGCCCAAGGGCTTCCAGAGTCCTAGTCCAATGCTCAAACCATGACACCACACTGGCTCTCCCCATAAGTTGGAAACGACTTGAAGGCACATCATCATCACCACCAAAAGGATTTTTCCAAAAAAAGGGTTTTGTTATGCTTCCACAAACCTCTGGCTTCCCTCAAGCATGGCTAATACTCCCCTCTTGCCATTTTGGCTCCAGTCCTGTTGGCACTCACTGCCTAAATTCCGGATTAGTGTGAGTGACACTGAACACAATTTCCGGAAACGTTTTTCTCAAGGGTCTTCCCATCACAGAGACAACAAGTTTAGCATTGGAGTTTATCACATGGGAGGAATTTCTCCCAATTGCGAATGGAGCCAATTCAAATTCACGTAAATTCACTAGTTTAGCGAATTTACGTGAAATCTAATTGCGTTCGGAATGCGTTCAGAATGACTTCCCATTGCCTGAAAATGACCCCCCATTGCCCGAAATAGTGTGATACTTTAATACGCAATTACGTGAAACCCCATGAATGCGTTCGGAATGACTTCCCTTTTGCCCAATATTGCGGGAGATACACTCATTCGCAATAACGTGAAACCCCATAATTGCGTTTGGATTGCCATTGCATTATACCCTCAAATTCTGTCCTATGAATTTCTAGTTGGCCTGAAATTCTTTAGCAATTAAATGGCTGCCTAGCAGTGACCCTAATCCCAGAAAGGAACTGAAACTGGAAAACTGGAATTACTTTTAGGAAGATTACAGCTCTCAGAATCCCCCACAGTCATGATCACAACCATATTGTACTTTTAAGTCTCCACTGCAGACCTCACCAGAGTTTAGCAAAGTTACTACAACAACACCCAGCATCCCCAACTGTCAGGGCCAGTACCGTATTGTACTTTGATGTTCAGTTGCAGTTCCCACAAGAGTTTGGCAAGGGCACTTTTAGGACTGCAACACCCAAAATCCCCAGTTGTCAGGACCACTATCTATCATATTATACTCCGATGTTCCATTGCAGTTCCCACCAGTTTGGCAAGGGTACTTTTGGGACCACAACACCCAGAATCCCCAACAATGGAAAGTGGAAGCAGAGTAGAGGGTGAGCCCTGGCACCACAAGTGGGAGAGAAGGAGGAAGCTAACTAAGCAAATGTGACTTATACTTGGAGAGTATTGGCAAATTGCATCAACAAATCCATGAAGACTTGCAAATGTTTGCAAGATGCTGTTTTCTTAGCTGGAGCTGGAGATTTGCACCCAGCCCTTTCCACTTGGAGTAGTGCTTCTTTAGCAAAAATGGGTTTCCATGGAAGAAGGAGAGGAGGTGCAGGGAATGGAAAAGTTACTTCTTTGGATGACAGCTCCCAGGCTCTCTCAGCCAGCATGTCCAGTGGCCCTGCTAACTGGAAGGATTCTGTCATCCAAAATATTATATATTATATAAAATATAATATTTCCAAGCTTGTGGAAGGTCTTGCCATAGAGGTTGGCCAGAGAATTCCCAGACCTTTGATTTCCAGAGTTTCAGAAGCCCACATTTCTTGCTAAAAGAGAACTCTGTAAATAGAAAGCTGGAATGAATGCTGTGTCCTTCTTTGGGGCGGACAACCGTGACTAACAGAGGCCTAGTGGGAATAAACCAATCCAGGATTGCAAACAGCTGGGAATGAAGCTGAGCCCGAAAAGGGAGGCGTTAGCATTTTTCTACATTGGTTTAGTGAGTGACTAATTCAAAACACTTCCCATCAAAGAAAATCCCCAACCACACCACCTCTTCTCTCTGTCTGGAGGGTAATATAACTGTATTACGCTCCAGGTCTTTCTCTTTTTCTGTCCCATGCTTCCTGCAAAGCCATTTTCTGTCAATTTGCGCCATCTGTGAGTCTTAAGGCCGCATCCGCACTGCAGAAACAATCCGGTTTGACACCACTTTAACTCCCGTGGCTCGATGGTGTAGAATTGTGGCGGTTTTGTAGTTTGTTGCGGCACCGGCTCCCCAGCCCTGCCTTAAATTGTCACCGCAGAACTCTTTGGTTTTGCGGCCGCAACTGAGGCTGCATCTACACTGCGGGGTCAATGCAGTTTGACAACACTTTTCACTGGTATGGATGGATGTCTGGGATGTGTAGTTTTGTGAGCCATTTAGCCTTCTCTGTCAGAGTGCTGCAGTGCTACGGCAAACTACACATCCCTGGATTCCATAGGATGGAGCAATGACAGTCAAAACTGGCTGACAACACTTTATAGGAAAACACCAAATAAAGGGATGACTGTTTTGTGGATTTGGGGTGTTACTGTACTTTGCTATATGGTCAACATGGCTACACCTGAATAGGTTAAATGAACAGTTTGGAAGCTGCTCTGGGAGCCTTTTTGGCTGAAGGGCAGGGTATAAATATTCTAAATAAATAAATGTACTGTTATATTTTCTGTATTGATTTCTCCTCTGGAGCAAAGCTCCCTTCTCACAAACTTTCAAGCTATGCATTTGAGCTGTTATAAACTTTTTAAATTCGAAATTTTATTACTACCCCCAGTTCCTGGATTTCTTTATATAACACCTTTTTTTCATCTCATTGACCCAATTGGAGGAGGAGAAGGAAGAAAAGAAGAAGAAAGAAGAGAAGGAGGAGGAGAAGAAATCTTCCCTTTCACCTGGTGTTAATGAATCTGGGCTGAACCGATGCCTTTAAAAGAGAGATTTGCAAAGCAGAAGGGTCTATTTCAGCCTCCCCTTGTCCCTTGAGCCATAAGGCTGCGTTTGTAAGATGCCCTATAAGGAGAAGAAAAGGATGAAGAAATCCCCAAGAAACTGGGGCATTACTTGATCTCGCCTAAGGGATCTGACCCCGGGCCAGTTGGCTTTTCTTAGACAAACCCTTGTCAAGAGAAAGTGATACCTCAAGACTTCTCCTGTGAGTATAAAAGACACAAGCCAGTCTCTGGTCAACTAGGGGTGTCTCTCGGACTTTCTTGTCTCTGCGGTAGGTACTCCTTGTCGGGGAATTAGGTGGTAACAAAACTCTGTTTTATGGTACATCCAAAGTGGGATGAGAAGGGGATAAAAGTGGTTGATTCTATAAATGTTCTCACCTTTCTGATTTATCTTAAGACAATTCTCCAAATCTTTTTTCTTTATTGTTTGTTACTATATAGTCATTTGAAAACAAAGATTCTCACATTGGATTGCTCTATTTCACATTTCATAGCGTAAACGCAGTTTATTTTTCAATATTCAATTAGTAGCTTCCATTCTTTTTCAACTGTCTTTGATGATTTGTAGTTTTATAAGCCATTCGTTCTATAATCTGTATTTGGAATATCTTTTCCAAATTCTCCAATCTCTGTTCTTCCAGGAACCTTGTGGGTTGCGTTGATCACCTAGCGTCTTCTTCCTTTCTGGTTTTCCCGGCTGCCTAAATCCGAGCCAAGATGCCTGGTGGCTATAAAGGAGAATGTGGCGATGATGTCGATCCCATGCCCTTCCTGGCTCCCAGTGAGAAAGAGAGGATTGAGGCCATCAGCAAGCCGTACGACATCAAGAAGTCGTGTTGGGTCAAGGATGAAAAGGAGGGGTTCGTCGCTGGAGAAATCCAATCCGAGGCCGATAATCAAGTCACCGTGAAGACGGTGACCAATCAGGTGATGGGACGGGACAGGAGAGAGTGTGACAGTGTGCTCTTTCACACTGCACAGTTACGGCACTTTGATACCACTTTAACAGCCATGTCTCCGTCCTATGGTATGCTGGGATTTGTAGTTTAAGGGATGTAAGGGCTGTGCAGACCACCCCTGAAGGAGCGGCCTGAAGCTGCCTCCGTTTTTGCCTCCGTAGCAACCGCACGCCATGGCCCTGAACTCGCTTTTCCGTGGTGCAAACAGGAGCCGCAAAAAGGAGCTCCTTTTCCCACCCCAGAAAGGGAGCAATAGCTGCCGGCACATGACTTTTCCACTCTGCTTTGGTGCTGCGTCAGGTGGACGCAGCACCAGAGGAGTGCCATGATGCCGCACGCTGTGTGGAGCAGTGTGCAGCATCACACCGCCATGGGGGCAGACTCATGTGGAGGCCATGCCCCAACTCTTTCCCCCATGCCGGCCTTAATATCTGGTCTGCACAGCACCTTGGGAAGCTAAGCCAAAATATCACCAAACTACAAACTCCAGGATGCCACAGGCTGGAACTATGGCAGCTAACAGTGAATGCTGAGGTCCAATTTATCAACATAAAGTCTTTATGAATGATTTGCTCCCATGCAGACTATCACCATGAAGAAGGATGATGTCCAGCAGATGAACCCACCCAAGTTCTACCAGGTCAACGACATGGCCAATATGACCTTCCTGAACGAAGCCAGTGTCTTAGACAATCTGAGACAGCGCTACGTCATGATGAGGATCTATGTAAGTGAAAAGATGGCACCTTCCTCAGATTAAATATTTTTCCATGCCAGATTACACAGTACACTTAATACGCCATTGAATTTCCCACACTATGGCTGAATATCCAGATGTGCTGACCTTGAATCCGGATGTTAACAAATAAAATAAAATAAAATCTGGTTTTTGGAGTGGTTGGAATGAGCTGTCTTTTTCTTCCGTTTCACTTCCGTTCCTTCAGCAGCTCATGTTCTTGCATTTAAAAAAGCAGGTCATAATACATATCTGCAGGTGTTGAGGGGATTAATCTGTATTGCTGAAGTGCTTCGTGATGCTTAATGACACGTTGTGGAAGGGCATGAGGTTTCGTGAGGCTTTAGAGAGAACTAATAAAACATCTGAGGCAGAAAACTAAAAAGGAAGGGGAAAAATATATATATTCCCTAGCTTTTTGCACCCTGAAGGGATATGTCACCAAAGCAGCAGCCATTTTAGATAGATAAGAGAAAGGAAGTCAGCATTTATTTTTTGGCTTTGGGATGGACCACTTGATTCCTTTTCTTCTAGCCAAGAAGAAACAAGCGGGAGAGTAAAGAAGAAAATAAAAATAAATTTTGAAAAGCGCCTGCAGTATTTCTTTATGCGGGCTGTGATTCCTTGGAAGGAGACTTTACAAAAGGCAAACTAATTAAAGCCAGTTGGAAAGCTTTTTTTCCTCCTTTTTCGTTTTCATTCATGAATTGTTTTTTCAGCCTCTTAGGTGCTGCTTTTGAGCTTCAAATGAGGAACTCTTCCTCTTCCCCCCCAAAAAAGTTGAATGTGAATATTAACGTTTAATCTCACTGCTTGAACTGTCATGGCTCCATCCTACGGGATCCTGGGATTTGCAGTTTGCTGTGACGGAAAAGGCCAAATATCTCACAAAATGACAGATCCCAGAATACCATTGCGTCTAGGCATGGCAGTTAAAGTGTTATCAGACTGCATTACGTCTGCAGTGTAGATGCAGCCGAACTCATCCTAAACAGTACGTTGAGAGATCTTGCAGCACCTTTGAGACTAACGGAAAGAAAGAAGTTGGCAGCATAAGCTTTCGTAGACTTCATTCTACTTCTTCAGATGCATCCTAAATGGCTTACCTTGGTTCTTTTGCTCTTCTTCCAGACCTACTCTGGCCTGTTCTGTGTCACCATCAACCCTTATAAGTGGCTGCCCATCTATGGGGCTCGCGTGGCCAATATGTACAAGGGCAAGAAACGCACAGAGATGCCCCCTCACCTCTTCTCCATCTCTGACAACGCGTACCATGATATGCTCATGGGTGAGTAGAACTGAGGAGGAATCCTTAGCCTCCACAATTTGTGTGTGTTTTAAGAAGAAAGTATAGCAGGCCCTTGGGATCTGCTGAGATTTGGTTCCAGGACCCCCCATGGATACCCAAAACTGTGGATGTTCAAGTCCCATTAAATATGATGGACAGTAAAATGGTGTCCCTTATATAAAATGGCAAAATCACAGTTTGCTTTTCGGACTTTATATTTTTTTTAAAAAAATTTTCAAGCCGTGGATGTTTGAACCTGTGGATATGGAGGCCTGACTGTAATTTTGTTGAGGCAGTATAACCTTACTATAGGATTCATCAGAGTTGAGGAAAAAGAAGGTACTGTATAGGTAAAATATTTTCCCTAGTAACAAAGAACTGATCCAGACTGATTGAAAACAGAGTTTGTTCCTGTTTGTTCCCATTTTATTTTTGTTAGTTCCTGGTATGATCAGAATCCCACCCCCCCCCGCAAAGTTTGGTCCTCCATGTGTTTTGGACTTCAACTCTTGACTGTTGCCCAACAGTCAGGAATTCTGGGATCTGAAGTCCAAAACCTCTGGAAGAACAAAGTTTGGGAACCAGTGCCTTAGCGGGTATTAGGGGTCAGCTACATCCCTGGCAGTTGCCCTGCCGGTCAGTGGCCAATTCTTCTGTAGAAGTAGATCAAGTCTGTGAAAGCTTATGCTACAACATCTTTCACTCAGTTAGTCTGAAAGTTGTTGCAAGATCCCTTTGCATAGTAATTCTGGTGTGGTTAGTTTGCCACATAAACGGAAAGTGGCCCTTCAGAATTTTTGGTCTCATCACAAGGGAAAGTATTGACAATTTGTTTAAGGACCCCTTTGTCCTACCTGGAGCAATAATAAACATTCATTGAGTGAGTCTTTCAGATGCAGCCTCTGCTCCATTTCCCACTTGTTTCCAAAATCCACATTTTAGGTTTCTGGGCAGACAAAATAAGGACTGTCCTATTGGGGGAAAAAAGAGCTGGAGCTATGAATTATCTCTAAAGGAATTTTAAGATCCTTTACTAACACCCTACATGTTGTCTTATTCTGCCCTATACAGAACGTGAAAACCAGTCCATGCTGATTACGTAAGTGTATATATTTTCTTTATATATTACTTCTTGTCAAACCCAGCAGTTTCCCAATGCTCAGAAACTCAGGTTCAGTAGTAAAAACTCAGAAACTTTCTTAAGGAAACTATAGAACCAGCCTGATGACTTTCATTGGCAGAACTGACTGGCAAACATTACAACCACATAGTTAAACCGCACATAATTTGAACTTCAGGTTTGAACTTATTCATTAAAATTAATACACATTTTCTTTTCTGATACCATCCCTTTTTTATATATTATAGCCAGATGCTGTGTCTGAAATTACCTTGGCCATGCTTGCCTCCTTTCCCAGCTTTTATTTGCACCTGGACTGAGGTCTCAGCTCTAAAGCAGTTCTAAAACATACCCTCACTACTACATATCCCATTATTACTTTATGGAAGGACAAAAGCAACTCCTGACACTTATTATAATATATATATAACCCACCTTGGATTTAAAATCTCCAAAATGTCTTGGCCAATCTAAGAAAAAATGATACAAGAACAATGGGTTACATGGAAGCAAACCAAAGAAAGCGATCACCTGATGTTTGTCATGTATGAAAACCTTCCCATCCAGTGAGGCGAATGGTTTCTTTTCAACTTCACGGTCTTGATGTACCTCTCCATCTTCTCTATTGCCTGTAGCGGAGAATCCGGAGCTGGCAAGACTGAAAACACGAAAAAAGTCATCCAGTACTTTGCTAACATTGGCAGCACTGGCAAAGCCCCTGCCGATGGGAAGGTAAGGGATTGTAGTTGGATGAAATGGGAATCATCGTCCTGTAGCAACTGAACTGGAGATCCCTGATGGGGATGTCTAGGGAGACTACTACACGTGGCTTTTAAATCCTGAGTAGACCGAGAAAAAAAGTGGCTTTGGAGATACTTATTGCACAATGATGCCTCCAACCTGTAGTTGCTGTGTCCCTCAAATGCGGTTATGGCATCCCTTTTTATTGATGGGGGAAACCCGTCAATGAGCTCACAATCACACTAGTTAAAAGGGGGCCAGGAATGTGTTGGCGCAATTGCAAAGATGTGTGACGATGGCTGGTTGAAAACCATTATGTTTTCAGTTTTCTTTTTTTAAAAAAAATGACCCAATTGCTGCAAAAACAGGGCCCTAGAAGAAAATAATCAATGGTCAGCCCTTGAACAATGTCTCGCGCTATAATACTATTTCTTTTCTTCGACCAGGGGTCCCTGGAGGATCAAATCATCCAGGCTAACCCTGTGCTAGAAGCTTTTGGAAATGCCAAAACAACAAGGAACAATAATTCCTCTCGTTTTGTAAGTACTTGATTCTGAAACTCTAATGCACTTGAATCAGTATGAAAATTTCCCTCTCATTACGTATTGATTCTTCCATGCAAACAAATCACCTACTATCTCTGTACCTAATGATTATGACTTTTTACTGTCTCCGTTGAAAACAATTGTGTATGTAGTCTCCAAAGATGATACAATATCTTTTTATCTGTGATGGCTGTTTCCACGGATATACAATCTTTAGACAATGAATGTAATATCAAGTAATGAACATGCATGTATGACTTTCCCGCCATCCATTTCATGCAGAGGGAACTTACAGTTTTCTCTTTTTCTACATAAAACCCCAACAACAACACAGCCAGAGAACATGTATGGACATATTGTGGTTTTGATCAATAGGGTTGTTTCTCGTCCTTTTTTCCCCAGGGTAAATTCATCCGAATTCATTTTGGCAGCACAGGAAAACTGGCTGGAGCCGACATTGAGAGCTGTAAGTATCCTAGCTGGGTAGTTTCCCCCGTGACAGAAAAATTGATTTCTATCCTTTAATCAATTTGAGGTGGGATTTTGACAGTGAATTAAATTAATCAGGCAACGTTTTCAAAGAGAGTTGCTGAGGACGTATCCACACTACACAATCATAGCAAGTTGATACCATTTTAACTCTCCTATGGTGTCTTGCAAGTAGTTTGTGAGATACTTTAAATTCTGTATCAAACAACTCTTCATGCTGTAGTTGTGGGGAGTGCATGAGAGAACCCCAGCAAACTTCTAGCTTGGAGTTTTAGCATTTAAAAGTGGTATCAAACTGCTATAATTATTCAGTGTGACATCCTTAGTCGTGTGCAGATTTAATTTACAGATTAATACATGATTGATGAAATCTACATTGAGTAATCAATGGTGGTTTTTCTCCAAAAAATTAAGTGACATTCTTAATATAGCTGCAAAATAAGTGAGCAGCGGAAAAGAAATCAAGCAAATCGGATCAATTTGCAGCTTAGATTCTTTGGCTTTTCATGGATTTCATGGAGTCTGAATTTTAATTTTGTTTAGGGCGGAATACGCGCACACAGTTTCAGAGAAAAACATTGCACGGCTGCCTTTCAAGCCAAAATAGACCTCCTAGCTTTTGGGTCATATCTACATTTTTAGCATAAACTTGGGCTTCCTTTGCATTGCAGATCTCCTAGAGAAATCTCGTGTCATTTCCCAGCAACCTGCTGAAAGGGGCTATCACATCTTCTACCAGCTCCTCTCCAACAAGAAACCAGAACTTGTTGGTATGAAGTAAATTTATTTATCTTGATATCCTGCCTTTTCAATATAGAGCTCAAAGTGGTGTGCATGACTCTTCTTCCTACTTTTATCCTCACAATAACTTTGTGAGGCAGGGACTGACTCAGAGAGCGTGAGGCCAACCAGAGTGTTTCATGGCTCACTGGGGACTATAACCTTGATTTCCCAAATCCTAATACATTACTCTAATCCAGCCTGAGAATGGTACTGAGAATCCCATATCATCCCCTTTGCCTGGGACTCAGGTTAGACCTCATTTGGTCTTGCAAATAGACAACTTCACATTTTTCATATTGTCAAAACAGAAAGCTTGCTCTGTGTGCCGGATCCAAAGGAGTACCACTGGACAAGCCAAGGGGTTGTCGTGGTTGACAACATGGATGATGGAGAAGAATTGCTCCTCACCGATGTAAGTCTGCAAGGACAGTATGTCTGGCGTTGTGTGAGTGAATGATTTTTAGAGTTGTACTCCAAACAGAGTAACTTCCCCATGCTCTGATTATGTTGTTTGCCGTTTGCAATTGCAATGCCATGGGAGCGTCTGTGACACTGCAAATAGCAAAAATAGGGACCCTGATCTGGTCAGTAATGCAAAATTAGACATCATAGGGTGTCACCTTTTCTCTCTCTCCATCCTCTCCCAGGTGGCCTTTGATGTCCTGGGCTTCACTCAAGAAGAGAAGGTCAGCGTCTATAAACTCACTGGTGGCATCATGCATTTTGGGAATATGAAATTCAAGCAGAAGCCAAGAGAGGAACAGGCAGAAGTCGACACCACAGAGGGTAATGACTAAGATGGAGAGGGTGAAGGGAAACCCAATGGCCATTTGAACCTGTCATTCTTCACATGCTTGCCTGTGAATAAGTGTCACTAGGGGGTATGGAGAGTGTAGCACACTCCAAGTGACACCTCAGAGAGGGGTGTCATCCAGTGCGCTGGTAGGAATGGCTGCCTTATAGGTTTGATAGCTCTACTGGTCAGGTGGGAAAGCGAGTCCCCTCTCCTTCCCACCCTGCCAGCAACTCTTGGCTGAAGAGTGGGGTATTACACCACTGAATGAGTCCTATTTAACACAGTGTGACTTTGATTGTGCTGTAACCAGTGGATGCCAATCAAACTCTAAACGGGAATAAATACTGTACAGGAAATAATCTAAATGTAGTGGAAAAGGTAGTTTGCCTTACTCCTACTCCTAGAGTTGCATCCTTACACATGTTTGCCTGGGATTCATTGGTAACTTATTACGCAGTGAGGCTTACTACATCTGAGCAGATGTACAAAGGCCCATGCCCTAATGATTCTTTCTACAAGAAATTTCCAGTTCAAGGGTTATGAACATGTCATCCTCCAGATGTTGGTGGACTGCACATCTTTTCATTTGTGGCCAGCATAGTCACTCGTGAGGAATGATGGGAGAAGCAGTCCAGCAATATTTGGAGATCCACAAATTCCCCACCCATAATCTAGTGTTCGTGGACTGTAGTTCCTAGCAGCCCCAGCAATCATGGCCAGTAGTCAGGGATGATTGGTGATAGAAGGACTACTTGCTCTCTGCCTCTAGCAGAACTTGTAGAAAACAATGTGCTCTTGACATCTCTGGAAGCAGTAAGGAACATTGCCTTTACTGGGAGCATTTGGATTTCTGTATCTCTAAACTTCATCTTTTGGGTCTTTTGGTTGTCAGTGGCTGACAAAGTCGCCCATCTCATGTGTCTCAACTCTGGGGATCTCCAGAAAGGAATCACCAGGCCCCGGGTGAAAGTTGGCAATGAGTTTGTCCAGAAAGGGCAAAACATGGACCAGTGCCACAACTCAGTTGGTGCTCTGGGCAAAGCCGTCTATGACAAGATGTTCAAGTGGCTGGTGGTCCGGATCAACAAGACCTTGGACACCAAGATGCAAAGGCAGTTCTTCATTGGGGTGCTGGATATCGCTGGCTTTGAAATCTTTGAGGTACGGGGAAAGTGGAAACCACATCTGTACAGATGGGACCAGCTACAAAATGTTGCTGCATGGAATGTTGCCTTTAAGGATTCTAGGCACTCCATTCAATTCCTACTCATGTTTCAAGTCCCATAACCAGTAAATGGTGGCCACTCAGTCCTTTCAGTCCTCAACAGCTCTTTTGTGGGACAGTTTTATACTTGGGGTTCCCTCCAAAGATATTTGGTATATCTGTAAATCCTGAAGTTTCCCCAATCTATCAATATCATCCATTTGCATGTGGGTGATACTGTTTTGGCTACATATACAATGGTATTCAACCTGTATGGACAAGTCAAACACAAATAATTATGCTAAAAGCAGGAAGTTAAAACAGTTTAAAACACACTTGAAATATCCTTTTTAAAAAAATGATACAAGTTTAGCACACCTTTAAAAAGGTCATTCTGTTCTATAAGTTAAGAGCCAAAGGCCTGCCTAAATAAAAAGGTATTTGCCTGCCAGTGAAAAGAGAGCAGAAAGAGGGAGAAGTAACTCTCTCTTGGGAGTGAATTCCACATCCTGGGAGCAACCACCAGGAAGGTTGTCTCACCTGTGAGGATGATGGGACCAAGAGAAAGCTTCAATTACACAGCTGTACTCCCTGAACATTATTTTTCCCTGTGGCTCAACACAGTGTCCCTTCTGTTCCTTCTGCAGTTCAACAGCTTCGAGCAGCTGTGCATCAACTTCACCAACGAGAAGTTGCAGCAGTTCTTCAACCACCACATGTTTGTTCTGGAGCAAGAGGAGTACAAGAGGGAAGGCATCGATTGGGTGTTCATTGACTTTGGTCTGGATCTGCAGGCTTGCATTGAGCTCCTGGAAAAGGTAACCGTTATCATCACTACCATCATAATATATTCCCTCTAAATTTCTCAAGCATATGTGGTCATCCTCTCTGATATATCCTCACAACAGCCCTGTGTGTTAGATTCGGCCAAGAGATGCACATATCATTTCTCTCATCAGTCTTTATTATGTTTTTGTCTCCCTAGCCCATGGGCATCTTCTCCATCCTTGAAGAGCAGTGCGTGTTCCCCAAGGCCACCGATGCTACTTTCAAGGCTGCCCTCTATGACAATCATTTGGGCAAATCCCCCAACTTCCTGAAGCCCAAAGGTGGCAAAGGCAAAGGGGCAGAAGCTCACTTTGAGCTGGTGCATTATGCTGGCACGGTAAGTATGAAGAATGGAGAGATGTGTTGCCCTGCAAAACCTGGGTACTCTGGTCTAGCTTGGGTGCCTCAGGCCAGGTGACTCTTGCTGTGCCCACACTGCAGAAATCATTCAATTCGACACTGCTTTAACTGCCATAGCTCAATTCTGGGATCTGTAGTTTTCAGACATATTTAGCCAACTCTGTCAGAGAGCTCTACTGCCACAACACACTACAGTTCTCAGAATATCATAGCACTGAGCCATGGCAGTTAAAGTCATATCAAATTGCATTATATTTGCAGTGCAGATGCAACCTCTGAGTCAATAGAAAGCATTGCACAGCAATTCCAACTTGTCTTCCTTTATAGATGATTTATTATTTATTATTAAGGGATGTATGTAGCCTTTCAGGCTTCTCTCCAAAAGCTCCTGCTATGGACCAGTTCTTGTTTTCTCTTCTTGAAGGACACATGTGCCTGGCAGAGCTAGGGGAAATTAATTAGCCTCACTGTAATTCCCAGAATCCCCCATCAGACCTATAATACAATGTCTGATTGCCAGCTACTACTGTAATCCAGTGCCATCCTCACATGTTGCAGCTGACCATATACCTTTGTGCTAAAGTTGCTCTTGTGAAGTTGGCATGCCATTGTCTTTTTCTTATGCCAGGTGGGCTACAATATCACTGGGTGGCTGGAGAAAAACAAGGACCCCCTGAATGAAACAGTAGTGGGTTTGTTCCAAAAGTCTGGGATGCCTCTGCTCTGCACTCTCTTTAAAGAAGAAGAGCCTGGTATGTAGATCCTATTGCTTATAATTCTACTTTATCATTCACTCCATCCACTTGTTGACTTATGGTGAATTTCATAGGGTTTTCTTAGGCAAAGAATCCTCTGAGGTTGTTTTGCCGGTTCTTCCTCTGAAATATGGCCTCCAGCATCTGGTATTCATTGGTGGTCTGCTATCCAAGTACTAACTAGAGCTGACCATGCTTAGCTTCCAAGATCAGATGGAATCTGGTATCATTAGGATATTTAGGTGGGTTATAGTTGCTGTCAAATTTCAGATTTCTATTGTGCAGGAGAGTGCTGGAGCAACTCTGGCATAATAGTCTGGAAGTCCAGAAGGAAGCACATATACTTCCCTTTTCGATGGGACAGGAGGGGAGCTAAGACCTAGGCATCATCACACTTGTGGGGACACAAATGACAGTCGTGTTGATTCTGTACTGGGAAGTAGTATATCAGTGGGTCATAAAACTGCTGAACACAGCCTACATATGCCCTTTACCCACCCCACTTTCATGTGGTCATTCTTCCAAAGCAATAAAAACTACAGACTTACCCTTGTGGCAAGGAGAAAGACGGTGTTTTCAACATCTGGGTTTTGTTGTGTCTGTGCTGCTGCAGACTGTCTTAGGTTTTTGGTGATGAAATGTGCCCTTCAAAAAACATGCATTTCTTGCTCACTCAGTCTTTCAGTATAGCCCGAAGCAGCAGGTGCTCCCAGTCGGCTTCCTTTAATTGAGAAGATGGCATTTGAGAATAACTCTCTGTGGACACTCTGATGTGGGAAAGAAAGACATGCTGAGAGTGGAGGAGGAAATCTATGACAGTATTGGGTTAAAGAGAGAGCAGAGCATTTCCTTGTGGCGCTTAGTGTCCTCTAGCTGACCGCATGTAACATGTCAGGCTTCTGTCATCTTGAAAATCTTGTGGCCCCCCTAACAGTCAATGCCATCATTGGTCCGTGGCTCAGTAGTTTTAAAAGACAACACTTTGCTTATGAATTAATGGTGTGCCTTTTTAATGGCAAAGCTGCATTACCCGAATCCACAGGAAACATCCGCTTACTTGCTACCATTTAAACAATTGTAAATGTACAGTGGTCCCTCCACTAGGGTTAGGTGTGAAGGACCCATGTGAATGTGGAAAAATGCAAATTAAAAAACAACAACAACACTATTTTTTATCTGAGAGAATAAAAATTTTATCTCTAGGAATCTTCAGGTCCTCCAGTGCAACTCTGTGAATAACATCTGTCAGAAATGGACCACAGAATCATATTGGAGGACCTACAAATGCCTAGAGAAGTGTTTTCTCTAGGAAGTTCTAGGTACTCCAGCACGACGATATGGTCAATGTCCAACAGAGTTGAATTGGAGGGCCCAGAAATTCCTAGAGAGAACATATTAATCAAATCTGCAAATAATCAAATCTGGAAAAATCAAAGCCACAAGCTTGTTTTCCTTTTTTCAGCTCAGGGGACCTGACTTGTACAGGCAGTAGAAGGGACGTCTAACAATATTTCACTCCCAGTCCTGTTGAAACACATGGCGTAGCTCTTCTTCTAGTTGGAAAACATTTGTTTTCAATACCTAAGGGCTTCAAGGCAGTGTTTTTAAAAAGCCCTTCTGCTTTTAAGCTGCTATCCAATGTGCTGAATCCTGTCCCAAAATGGGTTCAGTGCCTTGGATATTTCCTTTAAAACATTATCGAAACCTAGATCCTCACTGACATACAAGCCGTCAGCATCATCAGCATCAATAATGTTTATTTATATAGCGCCATAAATTTGCATGGCACTTTAGAGGCATCATCAAAACAGCATGTAACCTGTCAGTGGCGTACAATCTAAAAGTCATGAAATATAAGCTATACAAAATTAAGCAAGTTATGCAGTGAAAATGCAAACTGTAAAAACAACTAATATATATAATCAAATATAAAATTGTAAGCCTCAGCCTCCACAGACCTTCAATTTTCCCTTATTTGCCTTGCAATCAAGGACGGGACTAAACGTTTAAATGGGATTGGTTTCAATCAAACCTTGAATCATTGGTGTTTCAATGTTGTTCTCAGCTGCAGGAACCAAGAAGCAGAAAAGAGGCTCTTCATTTATGACTGTCTCCAACTTCTACAGGGTGAGTGAACTGTCGACTCTAGTCAGAACAGGACAAGAAGCAGGGTAGTGTAGTGGTTTGAGTGTTGGACTAGGACTGGGAGACCAGGGTTCAGATCCTCACTCACCCATGGAAATCCACTGGATGATACAGGGCAAATCCCAATCTCTCACCCGCAGGGTGCATCTAAACTGTAGCAATATTGCAGTTTGACACCACTTTAAGTGCTGTGGCTTCATCCTATGAAATAATGGGATTTATAGTTCTATAAGCCTTCTCTGCCAAAAACTGCTGGTGCCTCACAAAACTACAAACCCCAGGATTATGTAGGATGGAGCCACAGCACTTAAAGTGGTGTCAAACTACATTATTGCTACAGTTTAGATGCAACCTGCGGGTGAGAGATTGGGATTTGCCCTGTATCATCCAGTGGATTTCCATGGGTGAGTGAGTTAAAAGACATGTCAAGCTGCATTATTTCTATCGTATAGATGCATCGTCAGAGAAAGGCAATGGCAAACTTTCATTGAAGAAATATTGCCAGGAAAACCCTGTTAAGTCCAAGTGGACTTGAAAGAGCAAGAATGTACCATATGAGTTAGGAAACTGCAGGCTGCATGTAGCTCCGAAGCTTCACATTTGTTTTATACAAAAAAAGCCACCGTTTTCTATCTGAAAACCGGCCAGACATATCTCAAATTGCACACAGTTGTAGCTGAATGCCTCCTTTCACAGATGCTTCTTTTTCCACTGGAAAACTCATGGAAAATGGTGGTCCAAAGTGATGTGATAGTACTTTTAGTGTGCCAAGTCAGGCGAAGGGCCATAGGGAGGGTTGCCTACCTTGGGGTAATGCCATAGAAATTTCAGTACAAAGTCATTCCTCCTGGAAGTAACAAAAAGGCCACTTTCTTCAAAGTAATAGACTTCTGGGCGGAAGATCAACCATTGTGTGAAAATACAGTTGGACACACTTCAGTCTTGTGAATTTTGTCTTGGTCCTCTCCCCCACTTAGTACCCTGAGAGTTGCCAGGTGGACCCTTGGGCAAAAGACTTACTCTTAGAATGAAATAATTTCTGAGCCCAGGGATTTATTTCCAGCATCAGAACTGAAGAGCATCCAAAAATCCCCAAATCCAATCCTTGCCACAATTTTCTTCTTGAGTATAGTCTAGGGTACCAATACTTGTCATGAGCATAGTCTAGAGTATCATTTTGCTGGAGCTCTTATTAAATAACCAATGATATAGTTCAATGTCTTTCTTTGGTTCTGAGGCTTCTCTTCCTACTTTTTCAGGAGCAGCTGAACAAGCTGATGGCCACCTTACACAGCACCGCTCCCCATTTTGTGCGCTGCATCGTTCCCAATGAGTTCAAGCAGTCTGGTATGTGGTTTAACTTTTAACTGCTAAGTCAAACTTATTCTAGATATCATTTTGGTTCCTGTCTTTATCCTTAGAAGAGTAAGAGTTGTTTCACACAATCCTGCTTTGTAAAGTTCAAGCTAGAACTTGATCGTAGGGTTTATAAAGGCTGTGTCCAAGGTGACTTAATTACTGGTTTAGTGGTTTGAGCGTTGGACTACAACCCTGGAGACCAGGGTTCAATTCCCCACTTGGCCATGGAAACCCACTGGGTGACCTTGGGCAAATCACATACTCTCAGCCCCAGAAAACCGTGTGCTAAGTTTGCCTTAGGGTTGCCATAAGTTAGAAACGACTTGAAGGCAAACCACAACAGGGGGATCTATTAGTGCCATACTTGGGCAGAGTTTGAGAAAGTTTGGACTACTGGCCAGGCTAGCTAGAAAAGTCTGAGTTTTAGTCTAAAGCTGCCTATTGCTGGGGAATATAGGGCTACATTTCTCAGAAACCTGAGCTCAGAGGAAGAAAGGTCACTGCAGTTGCATATAGCTCACAAAAGTTACTTTTTTGGGACTATAACATGCAATGGCTATGCTGGCTGCAGGATTCTGGAAGCTGCGGTGCGAACAAGTAATTTGTACAATCTTTGCACAGGAATCAGGGTAACCTCTGGAAATTCTGGTTTGATTCCCTCCCACACCTAGCAACATGTATTTTGTGAAGTCGAAGGCTTTCATGGCCAGCATCCATAGTTTATTTTGGCTTTTTCGGGCTTCTCTAGAACATGGCCACATAGCCTGAAAAACCCACAAAAACTAACATATTTTGCCTGGGGATCCTCACATATTATGTGAGGGTAACATCCCCATTGGTCTGAGTCTGAATGAATCAGTCTTGGGGTATAACTGAGAAGATGGAGCAGTAGTTTTGTGGTTGTTTTTCCTGTTGTTAAATCATGGTGAGGAATCCTGACTGCTGTTTTGTGGTCCTGCAGGGGTGGTGGATGCCCACTTGATCCTTCACCAGCTGGCCTGCAACGGTGTACTCGAAGGCATCCGTATTTGCAGGAAGGGCTTCCCCAACAGACTGCAGTATCCTGAATTTAAACAGAGGTGACTTCTTTTTTTATTTTCATTCTCAAAAAATGAGTGGTCAAGAGTGCTGGCAGGCTGCTAATGCCCTTCTACAGTAATTAAAGAAGAAGTACAGTTGCTAGTTATGAATTCTATACCGCTAATAGGGATATTTCTAGGGTGCACATCTATACATACAAGAATTGGACTAGGATGCTAGGAGAACAGGGTTTGAATCTCTGCTGAGCCATGGAAACCCACGGGATGATCTTGGCCAAGTCGCACTTTCTCAGCCTCAGAGGAAGGCAAGGGCAATCCCCTCTGAACAAATTCTGCCAAGAAAACCCCATGATAGGTTCATCTTAGAATTGCCATAAGTTAGAAATGACTTGAAGGCCTACAACAACAAGCACATCTATACATTATGTTATATTTTTGATTCAGCATTTGAGTGCTAAGCTAATTCAAGGACTAGATTCATGTATTTTGATAAATGTCTTACTTCTCACGAAACTCTAATTATAAGTTTTCATTCAGAAGAACATATGTTTGAGAAGAGATCATGCATGATATAAAGACAGACAAGCAGAAACCCGAAATGAAGTATCCCTTATTTCAGACAAAGCACAAGGAATTGAATGTTTCAATATTTTCTGTGTTGGCTTATGCTCAAAGGTTTTGTAACTTCTCATTTTGTCTATATGACAATGCTACAAAATAAATTCTGAGTAAGGATATTGTTTTCCTGTCCTCACTTTGGCTCCTATTTGTAACTCACCCCTAACCAAGAAAAAAAGTTGCTCCTTTTGTTTAGCTGTTCTATAGTTTACCAGCCCAGTGGTTATTGGTTTTCAGATGCTTTACAATGCTTGCTTGTCTCCTATCCATCTCAGGTACCAAGTGCTGAACCCCAATGTCATCCCTCAGGGATTTGTGGACAATAAGAAGGCTTCAGAACTATTGCTGGGATCCCTTGACCTGGGAGAGAACGAGTACAAAATTGGACATACTAAGGTATGATTGCCAATAGGGTTAGAAGTGGAAATGCCTCGAGGTAAAATCTGCAATCCTCTGTGACTTGACTGAAAACCGTGTGTCCACATTAACCAATTATAGCAGTTTAATACTGCTATAACTATCATGGATCTATTCTATAGAATTCCGGGCCTGATAGTTTCAAAATATACTCAGAATTCTCTGATCTACTCCTTTAAACTGAACCACTAACATTTTCTAAGTACTGTATCTCATGAATTCTAAATACTCCTCCCTAAGCCACAAATCCCAGGATTCCAAAGGATGGAGCCATGCTGTTGTATCAAACTGCTATATTTGTGCAATTAGATACCCCATGAAGAGTCTTGATAGCCCAAAATGTTCTTGTGATGTGTCTTCTTTGCAGCTAAGATAGCTGAAGATGTTGGCAGTTGGAGGCACTGACTCATTCTTATTCTCCCTTCATCTTTGTTTTAAAAAAATATCTTGAGCAGGTGCAGTTTTATATTCTAAACACACTTAAATCATCATACTATCATGATTACAGCAATAAAATTGAGTTTGGAACCCTAGTGCTATATTTAGGAATGTGTGCCATTTTGAAATATGTATTTTTGGAGTAAAAATAATTGGCAAAAACGAGCATCTGTAACTATAAACCTACCTCATTTTTAAAAACAAAAATAAAAATAAATAAGGACGGCAAAAACATTAAAGAAATTGGTTGATGCTCAGGTGTTAACCTTGGGCATTGCTGCCACTGTTCCCATCACCTTTTGTTTTCTGGGTGATTTTGGGGGCCGCCTGGGGCACAGATTCCTGTAATGTAATGCAGCTTAGCTGTACCATTAGTTCTTCTTCAGAAACAGAGCCTGGATTAGGTACTTCTTTGGACAATATCTCCAAAAATCTCCTTGTGCTAGGTGGAGATGCAAGGAAATAACTTGTCCAAGCTCTGCCAAGCTACTTTGTCTTGGAGACTAGAGGTTGTCTATAGCCATTATCTTTGTATAACCTAACCAAACAGCAATATTTTTTCCCTGGTTTCTACTCACTATATCTCCCCAAAAACAGCATCATCCATGCACAAAATGGAGGTACCAACAGATAGATCAGGGAGGAACGCAATGTTGTCCAACAGCACCATGAGCCCACTAATTTCCTAGAATCATTCTACATGAGAGATGTAAAAGAAGTTAAATTCAATCTTCATATATGGGGGACTGTCCATTGATACCAAGGATTCTAGAAGGATATACAGTCAAGAAATTAGCCACCCGACAGAACACCATTTCACTCTTGATCCAGGACTGGCACTACTAAATTCATTAGAGCTGCAAATAAGGAAATAATATACAAAGATTTGGTTTCCTTTCTGTTCTTAGCAGCCAGGCAGGTCATTGCCAGCAACTGGAAGAACCCTGCAGCACCGATGTATGTCATAAGAAGTTTTTGAATTTAGCACTATCAGAGAGACTAATGGCAAGTAAGACAAGCTAGAGAACAAAAAGAGGATAATTATCTTTGCGGTAACATGGTTCCCGTTTGTTTCTGATGTAAATCAAATTAATGAGGAAAGAAGCCATATCCTACCGACCCACGGGTCCATCTGGAAAGGATTAATCCAATAGAACAAAGGGATTCGCTTTGCATTTCAGGAAAGCATAACTCATGTCCTGTGTAACCATTGTCAATGTTTTTGTTCTGTTGTTCTACTTTTTTCATGTTAATCTTTGTTTGTTTTTTTAAAAATGAGTGAAATTTCAAAACGTTTAAAAAAGGAGAATTATCTTTTAAAAAATGTGTCTATAAGAAGTCATAGAGAAACTTACATACGATAAGGCTCAGAGACTAAGCTGTGTGAGGAGCATTGCTCTTGTCGTTGGACCAAGGGCCACATGGAATTTAACTTTAACACATGGATCCCTGTGTCTCCAGGTGTTCTTCCGTGCCGGAGTCTTAGCCAAGCTGGAAGACATGCGAGACGATCGTTTGGCCAAGATCATGACCATGCTGCAGTGCCGGGGCCGGGGCTTCCTGATGAGGATCGAGTTTAAAAAGATGCTGGACAGAAAGTATGTTGGTTGCCCTCCCTTGCAACTCTTTTTACGAAGGGAAGAAACCCTTGTAGCTGTTCTGCTTGCAGCTTCACCATTCCTTTTCTTTTCATTATAGGCTGGGCCTGATGCTTATCCAGAGGAACGTCCGCAAATTCTTGCAGATGAGGTTCTGGGGTTGGTGGAAGCTGTACAACAAGGTGAGGAAAGGGACCATACACGCCAGCTTGCCTGTGATGCCAGTTCAGTGGGGTGGATTTGGGGTTGAGGAGCCCTTTTTGCTATCCATGCATAAAAGATAATTGGATTTCATTGTGAGGGTGCTGTACTTTTAAGGACTTTATCACACAAGGCTAAAAAGCAGACCATTAACTGGATAAAAGCATCTTTGCCCAGACTTTATCACACAGCTTTGGAGATTATCAAGCAGAGGATGGGACGTCCTTGTCCTGCCCTTTCCACACAATTGTGGGAAGCACTTTCAGATGACATCACACTAATCCTGTCATTGTCCCGTCCGTGAAGCACACGTGACAGCGATCGCGCAAAAGCCTTTCAAATGACACTGTGCTTATGCTATCATTGTCTCATCAATGAAGTGGAATTGTTCCATCCTTGTCTTTCATTTTTGCTTCATGCTTGAAATTTCTAAATGACCCTCCCTAAGCTGAAAATCTCAGGATTTCACGCTAGAACTGTGACAGTTAAAAGTGTATTTATTCATAGTGCTGTGTCTGTGTAGCATGAAAGGGCCCCTGCAATAGAGTGGAGCCAGTTTAGCTGCATTCTGAATGGTGATAATGATGGTGGTGGTGGAGACTAGATGGCAAGATCCATTCTGTTGCTCACTTCATGGTCTGAGTTCCCCGTCTCCCACAGGTGAAGCCTTTGCTGAATGTGGCCCGGCAAGAGGAAGAGATGAAGGCGAAGGAGGAAGAGCTCAGGAGTGCCATGTCCAAGACCCAAGAGCTGATGGACCGTGTCAAAGAGCTGGAAGAAAAGACGGCCACCCTCAGCCAAGAGAAGAACGACTTGACCATCCAGTTGCAGGCTGTGAGTTGCCAAAGAGCATTCCTCCACCTGTGTATGGTGGTTGCACATTCATTTATTGGAGCTCTGTGTATACAGCAAAGCTATCTGTTAGTGAGTCACTTTGGAGGGCCAGATCCCCAAGAAGTCAGCTACAATCCTATTTGGTCATTTATTCTGGAGTTCTGTAGGGCAGCCACATTCAGGTAAACAGTTTGCTCTGCTGCATGCATGCTGCCCTAGCCCTGCAGAGAGTAAGGCCCTATTGCCACATTGGATGGAGTCTTTTTGCAGGTTAATAGACTGACCGCCGGTGCAGTGTGTGTTAATACACAGTGGGTCCTTGTTATCCACTGAGGGTTGGTTCCAGCATCCTCCATGAATACCAACATCCATGGATGCTCAAGTTCCATTAAATGCAATGGCATAGCAAAATGGTGTTTCTTATATAAAATGGCAAAATAAAGGTTTCCTTTAGGTCTTTTAAAAAATACATATTTACAAACCATGGCCGATTGCATCTGTGGATAAGGAATCCATGGATACGGAGGGCCTGCTGCATCACCAGTGTGTGGAGGAAAGGAGAGAAGAGAGAAAACCTAGACATGGGTTTCCTGCAGTCAATAGTACTAGGGCTGAGGTGGTCCTTGGGTTACCTTTGGAGGTAATCTAGACAGTTGCAGCAGCAGCTCAGGAAAATACTTTATATATATTGAGTCACACTCTTGGTCTATTTAATCCAGGATTATCAACTCTGACTGGCAGCAGCTTTCCAGGGTTTTAGAAAGGGATGCTTTCCTAGCCCTACTTGGAGATTCCTGAAATTTCATAGTGCCCCCCCCATCCATGTACACACCGCAACTGATCCTGCTTGGCTTCTGAAATGAGACAACATCGGAATGTGTTCAGGATGGTCCTTCCAGAAGAGCCGGTTGTTGTGTTGCTGCTGACCTTTTCTCTTCCCCCTTCCAGGAACAAGAGAACCTGTCAGATGCTGAGGAGCGACTGACCCAGATGATGAAGTCCAAGATGGACCTGGAGAGCCAGATCTCGGATATGAAGGAACGCTTGGAGGAGGAGGAGGGTTCAGCCGCAGCGCTGGGTGCCAGCAAGCGCAAGCTGGAAGGGGAGCTGAGTGACCTAAAGAGGGATCTTGAAGGGCTGGAAACCACCCTTGCCAAGACAGAGAAAGAGAAGCAAGTAGGTTGATCGGACCATAGAAACCTCATGCCTAGGCATATGTTTTGTTTTAAGGCAGGGGTAAGGAACCTTGGGCCCTCCAGATGTTATTATGGATTGCAACTCCTGAAGTTGGTGCTTCTGTAGGCTGAAACATCTGGAGAGCCAAAGATTCTACTTCCCTAGCTTTTTAAACCATTGATGCTTTGCCTTTCACTTGGGAACAAAACGCTCAAAGTGTTTTATGTAATGGATTTAAAAAGAGGTATGACACTGTAACAATATTTTAAAATAAAGTGCTGCTGTGGGGTTGAATGCAGCGGCCAAGGCTCTTTTTGCAAACCGCATCCCCTCTTGTCATCTGGCAAAAAAGGAGAATAATTTTCTTGGAACCCTCCAGGAACAGCTATTTATCTTATAAATGGGTGCCTCTGCACAAAATACCTGTTTTTCAAAACTAGAAATGGACTTCTAGCACATTCTGGGTTTCCTGCAACAATTTTGTGGTTTTTTTGGGTCATCCATGCAGCCCACAAAAAGTCCTGGGGCAGAAAATTGGTTCCTGTGCCCACTGAAGTTCCTCACCTTCCTTTTCTTCCTACAGGCAATTGCTTGGCTGCTGTGTGTAGAGCATGTTGCCTAATAGGTCTGTTGGTCTGATCCAAAATGTTTCTTCTTCTGCTCTTATCTTTTCTTCAGGCTTTGGATCATAGGGTGCGGACCTTGACTAGTGATCTCCAGGCACGGGATGATTCTGTTGCCAAACTCCAGAAAGAGAAGAGGGCTCTGGAAGAATTACACCAGGTAAGAAAGATCCAGCAGAGTGGAATTAATATTAAGTTCCAGGGCTGACTTAGCCTTCTATCCTTTCGTAGGCCAGCAATTGGCTTATGCATTGTAAACCACTTAGAGACTGCTTAGTTCAGTATAAAGCAATATAGAAATGTAAATGCTATTGCTATTGCTATTGTTAAGTTCTATCTATTAAACTGTAATTTTCACAGAGAGAGTTTCCTAATTTAGGTTTTTTAACCTTGGAGGAAATTTCTTATCACAGGCCACACTTCTAGTTTAGCTGTTATACTTTCTTCTTCCTTGCTTCTCAAGGTTTTGAAGAAGCCTAGTTCTGACTATTTCCCCCCACTTCCTTTGCTTATATTAACAGTTTCTCTTGTTATGTCTGTCCCCTTAGAAAACATTAGATGACCTTCAGGCTGAAGAAGACAAAGTGAATCATCTCACAAAAAACAACAGTAAACTTAGCACTCAGATACATGAGGTCAGTATGGAAGCATCTTCATTGGAGTATCAATTAAATTAATCAATTAATGTTTGACTTCTGTACTATTCTATTGGTGAACAACCCAGCATCAGGAATATGGATGTAAGACCTCACCATAATAAATAGAATCATTGACACAACTGAAACTCAGTAATTCCAACATACATGTATCCAGTTCTGGGTGCCACAGTTCAAGAAGGATATTGACAAGCTGGAATGTGTCCAGAGACTTGTCATTGACTAAAATAAATCTATGTATGTGTCCAGAGAAAGATGGTCAAGATGATCCAAGATCTGGAAACTAAGCTTTATGGGGAACAACTTGAGGAGTAGGTTATGTTATGTCCAACATTTATGCATCCAGTTCTGGGTGCCACAGTTCAAGAAGGATATTGACAAGCTGGAACGTGTCCAGAGACTTGTCGTTGACCAAAATAAATCTATGCATGTGTCTAGAGAAAGGTTGCGGAAGACTGAGAGGTGACATGATAGATATCTTTAAATATATGTAGGGATGTCATATAGAACATGAAGCCAACTTGTTTTCTGATGCTCCAGAGATTAGAACATGAACCAATGGGTTCAAATTACAAGAAAAGAGGTTCCACCTAAACATTAGGAAGAATTTCTTTACTTTAATAACTGTTTGGCAGTGGAATAGACTGCTTTGGAGGGTGGTGGATGGTCCATCTTTGGAGGTCTTTAAACAGAAGTTGGATCGGCAATTTCAGGGATGCTTTTGTTGTGTATTCCTGCATGGCAGGAGGCTGGAATAAATGGCCCTCCTAGCCCTTTCCAACATGAAGATTTTGTGGTTTTAGTTGGGACTAACCAGTATGTCCAAGCCATTGAAAGCATTTCCTCCTGTTGCTCTTTTCATTTATTTGTTCCAACGACTCCCTTTCTGTGGGTTTTCTGGACCAGCTGGAGGACAACTGGGAACAAGAGAAGAAGATACGTGCCGAGGTGGAGAAGGCCCGGCGCAAAGCAGAGGGTGACTTGAAAATGACCATTGAAAATCTCAATGAAATGGAAAGAGCAAAGCTCGACTTGGAAGAGGTGGTGAAGAAGTAAGTGTGTATTTTAATTTTTACTGCATAAACATGAAGAAAGTACTGCTAGTGACAATGAAGACAAGATATGTTTATAATCTCTTATATGTTAATAAAATATTCATTACAAAAACAAGTATTTATGTAAGGAAACTCACCCACCAGTGAAGGAGACTTCAGGACGGATTTACGTAACTTTGTTGTTCAACAGTAAAATGCAGAAGAGATGATTGTAGTATAAGGATGACCGGCTAGGAGTTTGTTTTTGGTGTTCGGTTTGTTTGTTTGTTTCTGTCTTTTTCATACATTAGTTGTTGTTTGTCATTAAGGCACAATTCACAAAGAGTCCTGTGGCTCCTGAAAGACTGACAGATTTTAAAAATATGTATAGTAGGGGTAGGAAGCTGCAGAGAGTCTAGGGAAGGCTTTCATCCTATTTTCCACCACCTCTAGTCACCCGCAAGCAGCAGCCGCCCATTTTTATTTCAAAGTAGAAATGTCTAGATGGTTTCTTCTGCCTTTGAGGGCAGTTTGTAGACTTCTCACTGTAAATTTGCCACCCCTGAGCTGGAAGCATGAGCTTTGACTATACACCTAATTTCGTCAGGTATATGGAACGCTAATCCATATACTTATATATATTTGGAGAGAGAATAGACATTGTTGGAAACAAATTGCAGATGGGAAAAAAGGAAGGAAATTGCAGATGGGAAAAAAGGAAGGAAATTAAATGCAGAAAGTACTGATAGTGACAATTATATAATTAACACCAACAATTCAAAAACTGTCGTAGATCATGCAGATATCCTGGCACTAGGTAAGCCAATTAACACATGCGATGAGAAAAGAAACCTGCTTCAAACTTTTGGTGACAGACTGGAACTTCCTAACAAACTGAGAGTAGATGGCAACCTTCTATGGAGAACATTGGCTCACCAGAGGTTTTGGCTTCCAACTCCCATCACTCCCACCCAGGTTGGCCAATGGTAGGGGATTGTGGGAACTGTACTCCAAACTATCTGGTGGGCTAAAGGTTCTCCATTCCTGATTTATACCACTGGTAGACTGTAGACCAGTCCTCCAGATGTTTTGGACTTCACCTCCCAGAATTCTTGATTGTTGGCCAAACAGGCTAAAGCTTCTGGGAGTTGAAGTCCAAGATAGCTAGAGGACCACCAACGTTTGGGAAACACTGTTCTATACAGAGCTTGGAAAAGTGACCTTCTGAACTATATATACTTCTCATTGTCCTTTAGCCAGTTAGGGGATTCTAGGAGCTGTAGTCGAAAAAGTAACTTTTTGGGGCTTCATGTCTAACACAGCACTATTTTCTGGCAACAGTTTTTCAGAATTTTCAATATCTTCTTTCACAGAGTGGCTCAAGTTTTCCAGGCATGGTTGAGGTTAGGAGCTCCTTTCTTACTACCTGCAATATCGCTTAACTAGCTTTTTGCAACTTTACTTTGTAGGAGAGACATGGAGATCAATTCTGTCAACTCCAAAGTGGAGGACGAGCAAGCACTGAACTCTACACTACAGCGAAAACTCAAGGAGCATCAGGTAGAAGGGAAAGAGGATGAGGAGGACAGCTCAAAATTGTGCCCCCTTTTCTTCACTTGCTTAAAATGACCATCTTTTCCTATGATCTTCTTAGAGTAACACATTAAGATAGGATGGTGCCTGCCAGGACTTCAGGGTCTGGGCTAGAAGATGACATTTTGGAGTTACCAAAGGCCAGTTAATTCTCAGAATTAGGTAAAGTGGATTTCTACAGGCTTAGGAGGTATGACACTGGAAAACCATCTGGACTAACTCCATCCTTGGTCAGCTCTAGATTTTATATATAATATTGTTGGGGTGAGCTCAAGCAAATGGCATGAACATCAAGATGCAGAATACAGAAAGAACAACATTTTGGTAAATAGGGAAAAAAACCTCATAAAGACCTCATCTTGTCCCCAATAGTAAAAGACAATAATAACAAATTATGGGCCTGATTTGTTCTAGAGCAGAACAAGGCAGAAATCTTCCTGAAAGCCAAGATGACAAAACTGAGGTTGATGTATTTTGGCCATATCATGCGAAGGCACAAATCATTGGGAAAAACAATAATGCTAGGAAAGGTAGAGGGAAGTAAAAAGAGAGGAAGGCCACATGCTAGATGGATGGAGAGCTCCCGTATGAAATGAATCTGGAATAAACTTTCACCGGTCACTAACTACCCCACATCTACCATGTGCCGAAGTAGTACTCCGTGTTTCACAATCACGTGTTTTTCTGACAGGCCCGAATTGAAGAGCTGGAGGAAGAACTTGAATCCGAACGGTCTATGAGGGCAAAGGTAAATCAGTAAAATAACTCACTGCATTTTTATTAGTGTTATTTTAAAGCACTTTAACATCTTTCAATTGCTTTGTCTTTGCAATGTAATGCAAGTTGCTTCTATGCCCATTTTACATATTGGGCCACTGACTCGGAAATATATTGAACTGTTTCTGTGGGCCCAGGGATTTCAAAGCCCATTTGAGACCTAA
Source organism: Urosaurus nigricauda (assembly GCA_034509955.1). Taxonomy (NCBI): domain Eukaryota; kingdom Metazoa; phylum Chordata; class Lepidosauria; order Squamata; family Phrynosomatidae; genus Urosaurus; species Urosaurus nigricauda. The sequence continues at coordinate 19,625,742 of JAOEGL010000008.1, forward strand.
GCTTAGATCTGCTGAATCCAAGTTAAATAATTGGTTCTCATGTGATCTAAATTATGATTTAATAACAGACAGAGAGTTGTTGTAGAAAGCTTAAATGGGCAAATAGGGATGACATTTGTTTTGTTCCATAGTGGGTTGTTAAATATTTAGTTCCACATATAGCCTATGCAGGAGAGAATATGTGGCTGTAGGTTTCATAATTCCACTGGACAAAGCATGCTAATATTTTACCTTCCCAACATCTTTCAGATTGAGAAACAGCGCAGTGATCTCTCCCGGGAACTGGAAGAGATTTCTGACAGACTGGAAGAGGCTGGAGGGGCAACTACTGCTCAAGTAAGTCTGTATCCATTCATCCAGTCTCTGCTGAGACTGAGAAAGTGAAAGGTAGAATCTATACCAAGAGCAGAAATCTGTAGCTGCAATTGCCTTTTGCTGCTGGGGAAATGATGCATCACTTGAAGGTCTGAGACTGATTGGGAACAAGACTGTTTAGTTGTTTTAATAAAAAAATGTCCATTGGCAGATGGCAAAATAAGTGGAAAGTTCTGGCAAAACCAAACAATCCATACACTTCTTAGACTTAATCATAATGGATCTTTAGGATGTAAAAAAAAGAAAAGAAAGAAATTCCTCTGAGGTTGTTCCCTACAATTACAAAAACAGCAAGCATCATATGACATTATATACAGCAATTTAATTTAATATAAGTATTCATAAATGTATGTATCATACCAGCCAAAAAGGATTTTACAGAACAAATGAATCACAGGGACAAACTAGACAAGACATGGTTAGGAATTTAAAGCTGAGGTGCTCCTTCAAGTGGAGAAAGTCTTCTGTTTGCAATAGCCTGTGATTTACCTCAATTATGTATCTTTGCATAGTGTACTTTGCTTTGCAATTGGTCATCCGAAGGTAGACACAGCCTTTGTTTGCAAATCTGTTGGTTAATGAAGGCACCTCAAGTAAAGTTCCATCGCGGAAGAAAAAAATTAGACAATCTGATAAACTGTAGGGAATATAGTTTCTTGTTAATTCTTTTACTTTTAGCTTCACACCTAAAAAGTGGTAGAGAGGGGTGCTTGAAAGGGAAGGATTTTCACAATAGTGGCGCCATCACCCAAAACACCTTTCTGAGATACCTGCTCATCTAACCATCACTAATGGCAGGCGAGGATCAAGGTGGTTTTGTGGTCCAGCACAGTTATTAGGAACACAGGCAAGGGATCCTTGAAATAACTGGTTTAAAGTTTAGAACTTTAAAGATTAGTAGCAGCACATTAAATTAAGTCCAGAAATGAATTAGCTGAAGGAAAAAGGGCTGAAGCAAGGACTGTTGTCACGAATTTACACTTTGCCCCTCCATCTCCAGATTGAGCAGAATCGCAAGCGTGAGGCTGAACTGCTTAAGCTTCGGAGGGAACTGGAAGAAGCCGCCTTGCAGAGCGAGGCCACAGCTTCCACCCTGCGCAAGAAGCACACAGATGCCATGGCTGAGATGACAGAGCACCTCGAGAATCTGCAGAGGGTGAAGTCCAAGCTGGAGAAGGACAAGCAGGTCATGAAGGCTGAGATCGAAGACCTCAACGCCAGTGTGGAGACAGTCCAGAAATCCAAGGTATGAAGGATGAAGAGAGCTTGGTACAGCTTCAGTACAGGTTGCTCAAGTCTGAGGAGCAAATCTGAGGTTAGAGGTTTTATAGGACCAGACTGAACAATAACAACAGAGCTGGGGGCAATAACTTTGTTGTCTGATAGCTCCTTTCATTAAAAGTCTAGGATGAGAAGGGGAGCAGACCTTGGAAATGTTACTCATTTGGACTACAGCATCCAGAATCCACCAAGAAATATAACCAGTGGTAATGAGGTTTCTTGGCCAAAACCTTTGCTCTGTGCCTTTTGCAGATGAATGCTGAGGCTCATGTCCGCAAACTAGAAGACAGCCTGTCTGAAGCCAATGCCCGGCTGGCTGAGATGGAAAAGAACCAAGCTGAAATCAATGCTATCAGGTCCAGGCTTCAAGGTTAGTTCATTCACTGTTGACTGGGCTGCAACATTTCTTCTAAACAATGCACCTCTCACTTTAATGTGTTGGACCACAGTTGCCCTCATCCCCAGCCACCAGTGACTTTGACTTTCTTGCTGGAGATGCTGTGTGTTGGAAAAGCCTGGTCAGAATCAATTACAGATCAGTATTATGCACATTTGTCCAGAACTAATTCCTGCTGATGTCAGCCCCAGCCTGTCTAGTTGATCATCAGGGAAGATGGGACTTGTAGTCGGACATCTCAAGGACCACCCTTCCCCACCCTTCTTCCATTGGGCTTCTGTTTCCTTCATGGAAAAGTTAGACAGTTACAGAGCTGGGAGAAGTTACTTTTAGGATTACAATTTCCCAAATTTTCCAGCCAGTCTGGCTATTGGGAGTTGGTGTCCCCCAAATTCTAGGAGTCCCCCAAATTCTAGGAGTCATAGTCCCAAAAAGTAACTGGGAAAGGAGCCATGCCAGAAGTCTTTCTTCTCTCAAGTATTTCTTTACTTCTCCCTCTCCCCTTCAGCTGAGAACAGCGAACTGAGTCGAGAGCATGAGGAGAGCCAGACACGGCTGAACCAAGTTCTCCGTGTCAAGACCTCTCTCACTTCCCAGGTGGATGACTTCAAGCGGCAGCTGGATGAAGAGTCAAAGGTAAGGAAGCAAAAGCAACCACATGTATCCCACATACTAAACATATACACTGCTTTGTTATTGCCAGGTATTGCAAATTTTAAAAGGAAAGATTGCCAGCAGGTGTTGCCAAAGTTGGCAATGTGCATTTGTTATAGGAGTGCCATGTTAGGTTTGGGTGCCTTGCCCATCTACGCGCCACAGGTACAATCCAAATGGAAACACAACCAAAGTGAAAGGGATGCCTTGTTTTGTATGATCCTCCTCCTGCCTAGTAACAAGGTCTTTAAAATACCTATAGTAGTTCTAGTATGTTTAGGGATTTAAAAATTAATATGAGTACAATGAATTAATGAGCACAAAAACTGAGCCAAGGAATCCACCTGAGGAATAAAGGCCAAAATTTTAAAACATAGGATATGAAATATAAGAGAGATGGATTGACTGACTCTGCCTTTGATGTCTGTAGTCCCGAAGTGCTGCAGTGGTAAGTCTGGCCAACACCAAACATGACCTGGACCTGATCAAAGAGCAGCTGGAAGAAGAACAAGCTGGCAAAGCCGAGCTACAGCGCCTTGTCTCCAAGCTCAACACTGAAGTCACGACCTGGAGGACCAAATACGAAACGGATGCCATTCAGAGGACAGAGGAGCTTGAGGAGACCAAGTGAGCAAGGTTTTGCGGGAGGCATGGGGCATGTCTCTCAGCCCAGGGGACATTCAATTTCAGATGAAATTAGATTTCAGAGAAGTTCTCAGGGGCCATATTCCAGTGGTGGGTGAAGCCAAAGGGGAAAGGGTGGGTCTAAAAAAGCAAAGTTATTTTATCTTATCCTCTTACTGCCAGTAGCTAACCCTTAGGAGAGGAGTTTAAGCTTTTTGGAATTGGAAAGAAAAATTATACAAATTCCACCAAATGATGTATCCTGAGGAAGAGGACGTGGTCATCTGGGGAAATCTAGAAGGTCAGATTAGGAGCCTAAGAGGGTCAGATATGGCTCCAGGGTGCAAACTTCCCAACGTCTGTTTTAGAGGGACCACAGACACGTTGGTTACTTCTGACTGTAGATTAGGAAACAAAAACTCTGAATGAATCCCATGTCTTTTTCTCATCTCCCCTTACTCATTCACCAGGTGAGGACAGTGAGGCAATGCATTGGTGGTGCAATGACAAAGAGTTTCCCTGATACTTGTCCTTTTTTCTCCAGGCCAGTGGCAGGCAATGATGGTTGCTACTTGCCATCATCTCTGCTAGTCTGAGCAAACAGGTAGACAAGAGTGAAGAGGAGCCACTGTAGCAATGTCTCTTTAGGCTGGGTCAAGGCCCTGGGTCTTAACAACTTCATAAACACAATGACTTCTGAACCCAGCCCTGATGTTGGAACCCTGTATAATGCTAAGTTATGGGAGTGGGTAGAGCACCAGACATTGTTGGGCTCCTACTCTCATTCCCAATTAGACTGGCTGGTGCTGAACTGAAGTCTGCCAACATATGGAGGGTCATAGGGGTTCCTTAATGTTCGTTTATATGGCATTTCCCTATCAGTAGGAGTTGTTTCAGGAATGTTGTTCTGTAGGCACAGTGCCTTCCAGGTTAATTCCAAAGCCTCTGCCCTGTTGACTCCCCATTACAATCCCCCCCCCATCTTTTTTTGCAGGAGAAAATTGACTGCTCGGCTCCAGGAGGCTGAGGAAACAGCTGAATCAGCTCAAGCCCGTGTGGCTAGCATGGAGAAAAATAAGCAGAGGCTCCAGATGGAAGTGGAGGATCTTACCCTGGATCTTGAGAAGGTAATGGGAACCGGCAGTGCTTTTGAGTATCAGTTACACAGATAACATCACCCAGAGAGTCATCCTTTTGGACCTCTGTGATTTTCCTGGCTCATTTGCCCTGAGGGTAGTTGCAGGGTGTTCAGTTACATTTTTTTCCACATTGGAGGGGATAATGATCAGAAAAAGTTACTGCTGAAATCCAGACAGCATAGCTAATTCTGCCATGCAATTACAAGTAGGTGGATTATTCTGTATAGGTACTTTATAATTCCAAAACACCCAGTTCAGAAAAGCTGGCTTAGTTGGATGTAGGAGAGATGCTGTTTTATGACGTTGTCCTTCTCCCAAAAGAGAGATTTAAAAAAATGTATGTGCCTTAGTTGGAAATGCCATAGTTCACCATAAGTTGGACATGACTTGAAGGCACACAACAGTCCTTTTAATAATCCATTTGAAACAGCTGCAGGGGAAGTCTACTGACCTGATGACCCACTGCCAGTTGAACTGTGAAGAACTGGCAGGGCTCTGGGTGGGACTGATCTGCCGTGGGGATCAAAATCATGCCTTGCATACCCATGGCTTGCTTGGTTTCCTCCTTCCAGGCCAACGCAGCCTGCGCAGCCCTGGACAAGAAGCAGAGGGCCTTTGACAAGATGCTGGCAGAGTGGCAGCAAAAGTGTGAGGAACTGCAGCTGGAGGTGGACAACTCCCAGAAGGAGTGTCGCATGTACATGACGGAGAACTTCAAGCTCAAGACGGCTTATGAGGAGGCTCTGGAGCATCTGGAATCTGTCAAGAAGGAGAACAAGACTCTCCAGGGTAAGTGGATCAGGGCCTGCAAAGGTTGTGGCCAGGTGAGCAAGCTTTTTGATATCCTTGGTCTGTATAACGTACACTTTAATCTACTTCAGTTTTACCTTCTGGGTGTTTCTGGATTACAGTTCCCATCAATCACACTGACTAGTGGGCACAATGCATAGGCCCACATAGTCCCTAGACTCTACTTTTGTGGCTTCTGAAGCCCCACACCAAAGTCTCCCCCATTTAAAACTAGTTTTGGCAAATCACTCTCAAGCCCTTTGGATGCATGAAAACATGCAAAATACCTTCCCACCCCACCTAGTGAGAACCTCATTCTACCTCTGTTTTCTTCTGCAGTCACTCTTAGGCTGCGTCCACATGGGGAAATAACCTGGTTTGGAACCGGTTTAAGTGTCTTGGCTCAAGGCTATGGGATTCTGGCAGTTGCAAAATCGCTTGCTTTCCCTTTCTTCCACTTCTCTGCATGTGCCTGGCGGCTAAGGTTCATTTGATAAGTCACCAGGGTTAAATGTTGTCAATCAATTAGAGCCCTTTCTTTTAGGAGTGTGTTGTCACGATTGCCACATGGTCACTGTCTGCAGTCTTGAAATTTTTACAGTCAACATCCAATAACTTTCTCTGTATTTTCTTTCTTTCTTCAGAGGAAATCAAAGACCTCATCGATCAGTTGGGTGAAGGTGGGAGGAGTGTGCATGAGCTGCAGAAGATGAAGAAGAAGCTGGAGATTGAAAAGGATGAGTTGCAGGTGGCCCTGGAGGAAGCTGAGTCTTCTCTTGAGGTAAGATATATATTTTAAAAAACAAGCCTTTATTTATTTAGCAGCCCCATCTGTCCAAATGACATTGCATACATTCAAACTGTCCCAATTTGGAAGGGACAGTCCTGATTAATCCTTCTCGGTAGTCTATGGCAAAAGCAAACTGCTTCAGCCTATCCTAGCTTGCATGTTCTTCCTTAATAATAACTTGCCATCCATCTTAACCACACACTGATGTTGTTTGGCCACAGTGTGTTCCGGTTTTCATCTCTGAAATGTTTGAGGCTATGTAATACACTACAATGACTCTTTGAGGCTATGACATGGCCTCCATTCACCACTGGATGCCTGATCCTGATAAAGAAGCAGTAGGAATGATTTGAAGAGACCTCCTCTGTGGCTTTGTAAAGCTTTACCATACTAAGCAATCTGGGAAAGTTACCTTTTTGGACTACAGTTCCCAGAATCCTCCAGCCACCATGGCTGGCTTGGGCAATGCGGGATATTGAAGTCCAAAGTTGTACAATTTTTCCCCCAGACTTGGCCACTGTGGTAGCATAGTATCATTGCCTCTTAAAGAGTCTGCTGTCCATGGCTTTTATTTGTACGTTTTTTGTCAACAGGTAGAAGAGAGCAAACTCATCCGCATTCAGCTGGAACTGGCTCAGGTGAAAGCTGACATTGACAGGAGGATCCATGAGAAAGAGGAAGAATTTGAGGCCACCAGGTACAATACAATACAAATAATCTGTGCAGAAGGCATGCAAAAGGTTAGACAAGGCAGTGGAAGTATCAAAATTGCAATGACAAAAACCTAAGAAAATCAAGAAGTATGTCTGAAAGCAGGAAGAGCAAGACAAGAATAAGAAGAGCCAGCAAAATCCAAGTCACATTCAAACCAAAGAGTGTGGCTGCAATTCTGTGTGAGACAAATCCAGAGCTTGGAAACTGTACCTTGAATGAACTTGTTTCAGTGCTAAGATCTTCAAGAGATGCCCTTACATATATAAACACATTATTGGTGTTTTCATACATTTTAATCCGTACAGTCTGTAATAATTTGTAAGTTTGTGGGCACTGAGTCTCTTGTTATACAAAACTCTTTACATTAAGATGCATTGGGCTGGACCACACATCTTGTTGTGGGGTATTTCAGTCTGATTCTTTTGCTGTCCTTTTGGCAGGAAAAACCACCAGCGTGCCATTGAGTCCCTGCAGTCCAGCCTGGAGCTGGAGGCGAAAGGACGAGCTGAGGCGCTTCGCCTGAAGAAGAAGATGGAGACAGACCTAAACGAAATGGAGATCCAGCTGGATCATGCCAACAAGAACAACAGTGAGCTTGTCAAGACCCTGAAGAAGCTCCAGCAGCAGATCAAGGTGTGAACCGACTGCAGGAAGGAGGGAAGGGAGTGAAGAAGCAGCTAGGCAGGAAGCAAAACAGCACCTGGCGATGATGTCTCCTAAGATAAATCTCTGGTGCTCTACAGCAACCATAAGAGGGCTCAGGTTTGCTGTGCTTTCAACAAGCAACGTGAAATATGAGCAGAGCCATTGCCAGCAAAAGATTAAGGCCTCACTATTGAGAGCTTGGACAAGGGCTTATTTTGAACTATTGCTCTTGTATTGGTGACTGAGAAATTCTGAGAATAGTGGACCAAAAAACAACAAACATCACTTTCCCAGGCTCTAGTGCCACTAGTGCCCCAAAAGTATCTCACTTGGAATGGAAACTGCAAATATAAATTATTATTATTATTATTATTATTATTTTAAAACTGGTGAATTGGAGGACAATTATTACTCTGAGTGCCTACCTCAATCTCCTTCTCCTCTGCCCTGTGGGTGCAGTGCCCATTTTTGAAAGGAGTGTGATCCAACTTGGGCTTTGTTTTGCATGGAGTGACTTCATAGCAGATGATAGGAAAGCACTGTTGACAGGTGTCACATTTGGTTCTTTTTAAGTGAAAGCGTGGGGTGAGATCAGGTGAGGACAAAGAATACCTACTGAAAACAGCTCAAAACAGCTCAGATAGAAAGCATGCCTGGCCTGGCCTTTCATATAGTAGTCAGGAGTATCACATGCTTCATGCTGGCCAGTCAGTGTTAAAGAGGTTTGTTTCCCTGTTTCATTTCCTTCCTTTGACTAGTTCAGGATAGTTGTGCAAAGGTACAGTTGGCCCTCAGTATCCATGGAATCTGCATTCACAGATTCCTTGAACCAAACCCCAGTAGATTAGAAACGATGTGTGATGGTCCAGCTCCGCCTTCATACTGCTGCCCCTTTTCTGCTTCCAGGATCTCCAGATCCAGATGGATGAGGATGCCCGCCAACATGAAGAACTCCGGGAACAGTACAACCTCCAGGAGCGGCGCCTCAGCCTTCTCCAGACTGAGCTGGAGGAAGTGCGGACAGGCCTTGAAGGCAGTGAGCGCTCACGCAAACTCCTTGAGCAAGAGCTGGTGGAGGTCTCTGAAAGGCACAATGAGCTCAGTGTCCAGGTAAAGTTCCATTTAAAAAAAATATATTGGGCTATCATTTTTCTATTCCACCTTCTTTTATTAAGGTAAAGACAGTATACATGGCTCTCTTCTCTGCAGCTCATCTTTATCCTTTCCACTACTCTGAGAAGTAGGTCAGGCTAGGGATGCAATTCCTCCCCAATTGTCTTCTTGAAGGAAGCAACAAGTCATTTTCGAAATTTTCTTCCCGCTGTGAGAAAGTCTGCAATATATTCTTCCCATCCTTAGTCCAGGCTGATGGAAAGTAACTCGCTCAAGATCACCCAGGGAGTTTTGCAGCTCAGTGGGGGCTAAGGATGTGGATCTCCCAATGCTTTTACTACTACCCCATGTTGGCTCTTTTAGATTAGATGGCCAAGGCTGGTTTACCAATGGTGGAATGGGAACAAATGCTCCAGGGCCTTTGGTAACTAGGGACCCCATGCTGCTGTGAGCAACGTGTGCAAACACAGAAATACAACACAAACTTCTTGTACTGTGACATTGTCAAGAGAAAAAATGCTGTTGAGGGCAAGAACTTAATTTCTCTTCTCCCTCCACCATCACTTTCCACATGGGTTGGCAGTGATTGGTAGCCCCATTTTCCAGCTGCATAGTGAGTGAAGAGGATGGTGCATTGGCATCACTGCTCTAAAATTCTGGCCTTCATCACAACCAGCTTGGACTCAAATAGGGGAGGCAAGTGGATTTGCCAGAGCTGCCCTTTCCCTTTGGGTACCAAGGGTGATGGCAGGAGCGGCGCCTCAGCCTTCTCCAGACTGAGCTGGAGGAAGTGCGGACAGGCCTTGAACTCCTCTAGGAACCCCAATCACCTTCATCCAGCCTTGTGGATGGCAAGTCATTTGTGCGGTAAATGGCTGAGAATTGGTGCATGCAGGTCCCAAGGCCATTTTCATGGCCCTCAGCTGCTCCAGTGCATTTTTTCTGCACAAAGAAAAGACTGAATTGCCACTCCTGGAAAACTCCAGAAGTGTCATTCACATAGAACCACAGAGTTGGAAGAGGCCTGATAGAGGCCATTGAGTCCAAAGCCCCACTCAATGCAGGAACTCCAGCTAAAGCATCCCCAACAGGCAGTTTTTGAAGCTGTCCAGAGAAAGAGACCCCCCCATCACCTCATGAGCTAAAATACACAAGAAGAGACAAGTCTGATATGCCACCTTCTGCTACCTAGTTATAACCCCTCCGTACCATCAAAATTCTCCATTTTCAAAAATCTGCCCAGATTTCTGTCTTGCTCCTTGTATCTATGATGAGAGATACTACAGATTACACCTGGGTGTGCCTAGAGTCACTGAAGTCTTAACCTTTGCTTTGCAGAACCAAAGCCTGCTGGTGATCAAGCGCAAATTGGAATCTGACCTTGTGCGCATCACGAACGATCATGAGGAGCTGATCAGCGAGTTCCGAACAGCAGACGAGAAAGCAAAGAAAGCAGTGGCTGATGTGAGTTGCTGCCTACCTGGGCCTTGCATGCAAGGAGTATGCCATAGTGAAGCTGTTCTGAACATGATGTGTTGTACTACAATTTCCAAATATGTTGGACCACAACTCCCATCATACCCCTTCATTATGGCCAGTGGTTGGGGGAAGGTGTCATAGACCTTTTCAGATACCAACAGTTCAGAAGGAATTCTGTCTGGCAATCATAATAATGTTAAAATTATACATTGCTAGGAGGGCAGTTCCACATGGATATATAGGAGCTGGAATCTTTGCATATTGATAATAGGAAGCTAAAAGTGGAGCAACCACTTTCTTTACATATGCCAGGGTCCCCCATCACCATGTGCATATGTTTTGCCCAGGCTGTGTGTAGTATTCTGTGCTATAAAATAAAAATTTCTGTTCCCAGATTCAGATCTTGCCCTGTAGAAATTATGCAAATTGGTCATATTTGCATCTTTTTGTACTTTGATTAAGATATAATTTACGCTGCATAATTTAGCTGCGTCTCAGAGGAGCGGCCAAATCGTGCAGGGTGCAGAAGGCGTTATCCCTCCCCAACCACTGGAAATCCTTCTTTCCATCAGAGATTTCGGCAGGCAGTGCTTGTGCCCTTTCACACCATAAGGGCTAGAAATATGCTTTCAAAAAGTGTAAAGTTAAGAGTGTCAGGATACTGGGCTGTGTCTCCACCTCTACGTTCTGTGTTTTTTCTATCCCCCTGCAAGAATTGCTACACACATGCAAACACAGCCCTGGTTATCACTCAACATCTTTCCCTCCTGGTGGAGCTGATTTCAAAATATCATGTTATTGCGTGCCTCCAAGTCATCTTCAACTCACGATGACTCCATGGCAACCCTATATCAGTGTTTTCTTGGCAAAATTTGTTCAGGGGAGTGTTTGTCTTTGTCTTCCTCTGTTGCTGTGAGAGTGTTACTTCCCAGTGAGTTTCCATGGCTGAGTGGGGATTCAAACCCTGGTCTCCAAAATCTTAGTCCATCTCTCAAACCACTACAACACACTGGCTCCCAACTGTTTTTTCTACTTCTGCAAGCATTGCTACACACGTGCACACACAGTCCTGGTTATCACTCAACACCTTCCCCTCCTTATGGGGCTGATTTCAACACATCATGTTACAAATGCACACAAGATGAGACAAAGCTCCGATACCTGCTGTTCTCTGTGAAAACTGTTCTCCTGTTTCTTAAACTCCATCCTAGGCAACCCGCATGGCAGAAGAGCTGCGCCAAGAACAGGATCACTCCATGCACCTGGAAAAGATCAAGAAGAACCAGGAGGTCACCATCAAAGACCTGCAGGTCAAGATTGAAGAAGCAGAGCAACTGGCTCTTAAAGGAGGGAAACGCACCATCATGAAGCTGGAGACCAAAGTAAGAAAACATTACTGGATGATTGTCTAGGGATCAGTCACTTTCTCCTACTGTGGTTGCAGGCAAACAGGAGAAACACCTTGCCCACCTTGGGCCAGAGCATCTATCAGTCCTAGCTTCTATTTCTTCTCCCCCAGATTAAAGAGCTGGAGACAGAGCTGGACTCAGAGCAGAAGCGCCACGTGGAGACAGTGAAAATCCTGCACAAGAACGAACGGCGCCTGAAGGAGCTGGTCTTCCAAACAGAGGAGGATCATAAGACAAACCAGCGCATGCAGGAGCTGGTGGAGAAGCTTCAGAACAAGCTGAAGACGTACAAGAGACAAATTGAGGAGGCGGTAAGTACTTTTAAAAGTCTTCCTTTTCCCAGACATCACCTAAGAAGTGGGGCAAAATGTGGCTCTCTTGAATACACTGCCAGCCCCCCAAAGCCCCTAACCCACTTTTTTTTTTAAATCAGCGCTATTGCAAGGCTTTTTTCAATCCAAAACAGAAGATGAAAGCCCCACTTTCTGTCACCATTTTGAGAAAGACTCTGTTAACGTCTTTCTCAAAATGGTAACAGAAAGCAAAGCAATGTCACTTCCAGTTGCCATTTTGGGAAAGACTCCAAAGAAGATAGAGATATTTAGGAGCACTGTCAAGGGCTGCAAGTCAAAAATTGGCCCATGGGTCGTTGGCCACCTCTTACTTTAGGGAATCCTATAACTGGACCAGGTTAAGGCATTTTGCTACATGCCCTTTGTCTAAAAGAATTTTTTTTTTGGAACCTGGATCTTCCAACATTCAAGAGCAAAACAACAACCCCTAACCAAAATAAAAATATACATGTGGAATCTTTTCCTTGGGGGGAAAACCCCCACAATGTATATAAATGAAAAGGAGGATGTGGTACTGAGCATTTTCTAACATGTTCTTTTAAAATTGTGTTCCAAACTCTTCTTTGGTTAATTTCCTGCAGGAGGAACAGGCTAACCAGAGCATGGCAAGGTACCGGAAAACCGTACATGAGCTGGATGATGCCGAAGAGAGAGCTGGAATGGCTGAGTCGGCCCTCAACAAACTGCGCACCAGGCACCGAGTGGCAGCTGGCAAAGCCTTCACTTCGGTGGAAATCATCCAGGTCTCCAAATCGGCCAGTTCCAAGTCATCGGCTGAGGAATAGATTTCACCTCTCTGAACCTGCAGCTGGTAGGTCTTTGCATTCCTGCCCTTGCTTTTATGGGCCCCTGGAACGGGAGCTATTTACTATTTATTATAAAAATTTATAACCTGGATTTATACTTTGGAAAGGGTCTCAGAGAGGTGTAGTGGTGGTGGGCTGTGCATGTATGCTTATGCCTTCCAGTTGCCTGACAACTTATGGCCGCCACATTACTTTTATAGTGTTTTCTTAGGTAGGGAATACTTTGCAATTGCCTTCCTCTGGTATTCCTTGGCCTGACTGATCCTGCTTAGCTTCCAAGATGGGATTTGGTGCCTTCAGGGTATGTTGTTGCTATCTCCTGTCAAACTGACCTCGACTTCTGGTGACCCTCAAATGAGAGACCTTCAGGAGCTCTGTTCATCAGTTGTCTTGCTCAGGCCTTGCAAATTTAGGACCGTGGCTTCCTTGACCGAATCAGCCCACCTATAGTGCAGTCTCCTTCTTTTTCTCCTGCCTTCCACTTTACTGAGCATTATTAATGCAAAAAGCGAACCCGGTCAACTTGAGTTTAGTGAGTGGTAGGTATCTCATGCTGTTCTTTTCGGGCAGCAAATGTCCTTGGTCATCCCTGGGGAGATATGCTGTAGCTACACTTTGATGGAATACAACTGTGATACTTTGACAACCTACAGGAGGTGTGGAAATTGTGTAGCCCTCCAGATGTTGGTGGACTGCACCTCCAAGAGTGACTGACTGAATGGGTTGTTACAAAAGGATGCCCAACCATGGCCTGGATCTCTCCGGAGTTTATCATATGACAGAATTTGGGGGTATAATGCAATGGCAATCAGAACGCAATCATGGGGTTACCTGTTATTGCGAATGAGTGCATCACACACAATTTCGGGCAATGGGAAGTCTTTCCAAAAGCAATCATGGGGTTTCACATAATTGCGCATTAAAGTATCTCACGCAATTTCTGGCAATGGGGGGGTCATTTTCGGGAAATGGGAAGTCATTCTGAACGCATTCCGAATGCAATTAGAATTCACGTAAATTCGCTAAACTAGCGAATTTACGTGAATTCGAATTGGCTCCATTGGAAATTGGGAGAAATTCCTCCCGTGTGATAAACTCCTTCAACTCTTGGCCTCTCTCTTCTCTGTATTCCTTTGTCGCCTGCATGCTTACCTCCTGTTTTCCTACAATATCTAGCTCCACCATCTACCTCCTAGGCAAATTACTTGTTTTTCTTCACAGGCTGATGGACAAAGTACCTCCAGGCAGCTGCCCCTTGCAAGATTGCTAGCGTAGTGATGACTGGAGCAGCTTAAGCCTATTGGAAGAGAAAGAAGGAGAGTGGAAGTGGCGAGCATCTCTTGGAATGTGAAGAAAGAAGAATGCAGGAAGATGCAAACATCCACATCATGCAAGAGCTTGAAACCCACTGTTTCATTTCCCCTAAAGCACATTTCACAGTGCCTTTCCTGTGAAGGTTATCATTTACTTGTTTTCTGAGTTGGAACCAGTATGTTTTTTTTAAAAGACATTTTCATGTCAAGGACGGAAAATGTCACGAAGGCCGTGGCTTGAGCTGTCTCTTGTAAATAATTCTTCCTGCTTAGTTTAAAGCATAGCCTTAATAAAGCTTTATCCTGTAGAAATAAGTTGTGGCTCGGTTTATTCGTTCTTCCTAGGCTACAATATGGACTCATTGACACAATCCATGTCTACCGGGAATCTTAAAGAAACAAATGATTTACTTTTTTTGCCCCGTAAGGAATCTATAACTTCTCAGAGAAGCTTATAATACAAAAATCACGGTGGCTGGGTGCATACATCGTAATATGCCTCCGGAAAAACCAGACTTTGTGATTATAAGGAACACAGTGGTGCCGTGCAAAATAGTTAACAAACACCCTTTACAAGGGATGTGTGTGTGTGTGGTGTGTATTTTAAAAACCATTCCTGCCTTTCATATTACGGGGCCTATCTAAAGTCTCAACTCTTAATTTTATTTCTATCCGCTTCATACAGTGTATATATATATATATATATACACACACACACACATATACATTTAAATATACAGTATGAACATATACTTATTTGTGTGAAATCCAAATATTCATTTCCCTCAGTGTATATTTTGAAAACCATTCCTGCCTTTTATATTACGGGGTCTATCTAAAGTCTAAACTCTTAATTTTATTTCTACCCACTTCATATGTGTGTATGTGTATATATATATATATATACATTTACATATATATCTATATATGAACATACACTTATTTGTGTGTTGAATTCAAATATTCTTTCCCCTCAGTGTCTATTTTAAGAACCATCCCTATTTTTAACATTATGGGGCCTATTTAAAGTCTCAACTCTTAATTTTATTTCTACTCGCTTCATATATATATATATATATATATATCTACACACAGAGCTACATTTACATATATACCTATTTATGAACATATACTTATTTATGTATTAAATCCAAATATTCGTTTCCCTCAACGTATATTTTAAAAACCATTCCTGCCTTTTATATTATTATGAGGCCTATCTAAAGTCTAAACTCTTGGTTTTATTTCTATATATATTCATATCTATATATATTTGAACATATATTTATTTGTGTTTTGAATCCAAATATTCATTTCCCTCAGTGTATATTTTAAAAATACATGTTTTTAATATTATGGGGCCTATCTAAAGTCTAAACTCTTAATTTTATTTTTACATGCTTCATATATATATATATATATGTGTGTGTGTGTGTGTGTATATATATATATATATATACACATTTACATATATACCTATTTATGAACATATACTTATTTATGTGTTAAATCCAAATATTCATTTCCCTCAGTGTATATTTTAAAAATACATGTTTTTAATATTATGGGGCCTATCTAAAGTCTAAACTCTTAATTTTATTTTTACATGCTTCATATATATATATATATATGTGTGTGTGTATATATATATATATATATACACATTTACATATATACCTATTTATGAACATATACTTATTTATGTGTTAAATCCAAATATTCGTTTCCCTCAGTGTATATTTTAAAAACCATCCCTTTTATATTATTATGGGGCCTTATGTAAAGTCCAAACTAAATTTTAATTTACTTAATTTAAATGTATAAATTTAAATTAATTAATTAATTTTAAATTTAATTTAATTATATTTTTTATTTAAAGTCCCTAGACTTTAGGCTCACAGCCTACGCCTTTCACCTACATCTCTTGGTCTCATCTGCGCATGCGCACTGAGTAAAAAAAAAATGCCCTCAGTAGCTCTCTTATCCGCGCAGGCGCACTAAGACCAGATTCGCGCTTCATTCGAGCAATCTGCGCAGGCGCAGTGAATAATACTCGAAATGAGCCGGGCGGCGTCGCTTAAGGACTGGAGCTGGCCTTTCCGCGCAGGCGCAGTAGCGACGAAGAAGAAGACTCCGCTTCGCTTCTTCACGAACCCAACCAGCTGCGCATGCGCAGTGAAGGGTAAAGCAAGCGGCTCGCTTTGCTCTTTCGCGCAGGCGCAGTAAAGGAAATAGACTCCAGGGGTCGCTTTTTATAAGCCTTGGGAAGCTGCGCACGCGCAGTGAGAAGATGTCGCTCGCGCAAGCGCAGTGGACACTCTCTTTCGAGACTCCGCGCAGGCGCACTTGAGGAGGACTCCGCGCAGGCGCAGTTGGTTCGCTCTCGACTCCGCGCATGCGCATTGGGCTCTCTTGAGCCTCCGCGCATGCGCGCTGGGGGGTCTCCAGAGACTCCGCGCATGCGCAGTAGTAGTTTCTCGCAGAACCGGGCCCTGTTTAGCGGCCGCGCCTTCTTTCATCCCTCAGACTAAGAGGAAACCCCGGCGTCGCGTTGACTGACCAGAGTCCGCGAGCCCCGCTTCCCTTTCAAAGCCCCAGAAGGTGAGTACCGCCTTGGCTCAGGGCTGTGGAATTCTGGGAGTTGTAGTTCCTTGTGGCAGCATTTAGGCTAAATGGTCTCACTGGACTACAGTTCCCAGAATTCCATAGCATTATGAGCCAAGGAGGTGTTTTTAATCCTGCAGTGTCTTTTGGGCCTCAGAGAGGATAGTTTTGACATTGCCTTGGCTCAGTGCTGTGGAATTCTGGGATTTGTAGTTCCTTCTGGCACTAGAGCTCTGTGACCGAAAATAATAATAATATTCATATATATATATATATATATTATATTATTTACTTATTAATATTATTAATTATTATTATTATTATTTATATTATTATTATTTATTTATACCTAGCTCTTCAGCCGTAAAGGCTTTCAGAAAATAATAATATTCATATATATATATATATATATACTTTATTTATTAATATTATTAAGTATTATTGTTATTTTTTTATGCCCAGCTCTTCAGCCCTAAAGGCTTTCAGAAAATAATAATATTCATATATATATATATATATATATATTATTTATTAATTAATATTATTAAGTATTATTATTATTTTTTTATACTCAGCTCTTCAGTCCTAAAGGCTTTCAGAAAATAATAATAATATTCATATATATATATATATATATATATTATTTATTAATATTATTAAGTATATTTATTTATTTATACCCAGCTCTTCAGCCCTAAAGGCTTTCAGAAAATAATAATATTCAAATATATACTTTATTTATTAATATTATTAAATATTATTGTTATTTATTTATGCCCAGCTCTTCAGTCCTAAAGGCTTTTAGAAAATAATAATAATAATATTCATATATATATATATATATATACTATTAATTAATTAATATTATTAAGTATTATTATTATTTATTCATACCCAGCTCTTCAGCCCTAAAGGCTTTCAGAGCGGCTTATGATTATTATTTTTAATTAGAGACGGCTAAGCGTCTCCCCAAAACACTTCAAAGATATAGCCGTGTTAGTCTGTAGAATCAGTACATCGAGAGATCTTGTAGCACCTTTGAGGCTAACTGCATCTGAGGAAGTAGACTGAAATCTTCGAGAGCTCATGCTGCCAATTTCTTTCTTTCACTTAGTCTCAAAGGTGCTACAGGATCTCTCTACCTCCAAAACATTTGTTCCTGAATTTGTTGTGATGTTATCAGATGGAACTAAATATTAGCGAGAACAAAGTTGGCAAGGTCTAATCTAAAGCATTGCTCCTTATCAATTTCAGCTTCATCCTGCTTGGATTTTTAAGACCGTTCCTCGCTGAGAATGTCCCTGCACCAGTTCTTACTAGAGCCAATAACCTGCCATGCTTGGAACAGAGACCGAACCCGTGAGTGTCGCCTTCATTGTTACCTGACCTGGTTCTTTCCTTTCACATGTACATATTGCTAGTTTTGTTATAGAATCATAGAGTTGGAAGAGACCCCGAGAAGGGCCATCTGGTCCAACCCCGTTCTGCCATGCAGGAACTCCCAATCAAAGCATCCAGCCCCTGCTTAAAGACCTCCAAGGAAGGAGACTCCACCACTTTCCAATGAAATGTATTCCACTGTCGAACAGCTCTTACTGTCAGGAAGTTCCTCCTAATGTTGAGGTGGAATCTCTTTTCCTGTATTTTGCATCCATTGCTTTGGATCCTATTCTCTGGAGCAGCAGAAAACAAGCTCGCTCCCTCCTCTATATGACACCCCTTCATATACTTAAACAGGGCTATCCTATCACCTCTTAACCTTCTCTTCTCCAGGCTAAACATCCCCAGCTCCCTAAGTCGCTCCTGATAAGGCCTGGCTTCCAGACCCTTCGCCATCTTAGTTGCCCTCCTTTGGACCCGCTCCAGTATTAGTTTGAGGAAACATGTGGGACTGCTCCCCTTTTTTGTGGTGTAGGAACCTATCCCTATTTTCCCCATTTTAATTCTGCCTCTGGTACCAAACTATTTGTTAAAGAACTAATGCCCAACAACATGACTGCTTTGTTAACCAAGGTACTGTATATACCTGTACTAGGAAGAAGCAGTTTGCAATGACAGCAGCGTTTTTTGCTGGTAATTTGTAATCCCTAAGGCATTTTCCCTCTGTGCTTCTGTCAGAGATTTTGGTCTGGAGCCCTTGCAGGTTAAGGGGTGAAGGGAAAGGTTGAACCCCACTAGCCCTTCTCTGCTGCAGATCCCTTCTTCCTAAGGCTGCTTTGCAGTGAAGTAAAAGTCATTGGAATTATGCTACCTACAATTCCCATTACAATGTGAAGTTTAACCATACAAGCGAATTCCCTTCTTTCCTATGTGTTTGCTGCCTATGTTAAGACATTGGTCAGCTGATTTTATATTGGTACTTATATTTTATGCGTTCCGCTGTTGTGCCACTGTATTAGATACTAATCATTTTTATGTTCATTACACTGAGATCTTTTGTACTTTGAAATACTGAATGACGCATGTTTGTGTATATTGGAGACTTTGAGGTTTTTTAGAGCATTCTTTACACTAATCAATTTGTCTTCTTGGCAGAGATTGCCATTAGCCCTAATAACCATGAAGTCCATATCTATAAGAAGAGTGGTAACCAGTGGGTGAAAGCTCATGAGCTGAAAGAACACAACGGTCACATCACAGGTAAGAGGAGCATCCGTCACAGCAGATTCTACCTTGTCCATAATAAGACATACCTGCAAAGGTACTTTAAGTCTTGCAGTTTTAGATTTCTAAGTGTAAAGTGTAATATCGCCTGATTTTGAATAAAATAGTAAAGTTGTCATATGGTCATTTGGTCTGTTCCTAACCAGGAATATCTGTTAAAATCATGCCTCAGTTCTGATAGTGGTGTATTCTGATTGCACATGATGGCCCATATTCAATATAAATTATTGGTATAGTTATGTTTGTATGGATTGGGCTTGAATTCCTTGTGTAGTCCACTTAAATTAGGAAACAGTATGTCTTTACATATAATTATTTATGAGTCCGTAGCACAACATGGATATATGATTCGATGATATGTGCGTATCCAAAATGTGCAAACCTAGTATGGTAGCATGTATCTTTGTAGTAAAATGCCAGTTTTCTTTGGGTTTCATCAGGCCTCATTGCTACCTCCTTCCTCGGAAACTTGGTCCTGCTTTTCAAGGTACTTTGAACTAACCTGAGGTAGGAGAAGAGGTTTCCAGGGTACCTCTGATGCTATTTCATTGCAGTAACCATTCTTGCTGGGCAGGATGTTACTGTAATGGCAAGCGGAAGCAGCAGACTGATACAGAGATAAGGAGCAGGATAATAATCTGGCTGCAAGGATTCTCATCGACGTTTTGTGTCCTTTGATTGGAAACAAAGGGAGAGCAAGTGATCATATCTGGAAGGTTTAACGGAGTAGTGTATCGAGAAGTATCGTAAATGGAGATGTTCTCATTGCTGTAAGGGGAAGAGATGAGACATGCCCACACATTTTGGTTTTCATTATGAGCTTCTGTGCTATATAACCTTTGGGAATTGATCTTCCATTTGCCTAAGCCTAGCTGGGAGTGCATCCTAACCCAGGTGCCCTATAGATCCAGTGACAGGGGTTTGATTTGACTGCTGGCAAAAGGGATAAATCTGGGTAGAATTTATGTGGGGCCCATTCTGTTGTTGGCTGTGAGGGTATCTGGATCCTATCAGTGAAAGAGCTGGAATTCTTCTCTGCTGTATACCATCTGCTGAATTGCTTACCATCAATAAAGCATATGCTGTAGCAGTAATATATCAGAGTTTGGCACCCAAGTATTTATTGAGGAGTCCTAAAACTACAGCCAGTTCCTGATCAAGACAGCTTGACTTCAGCAGTTATTAAATAGTAACTATTAATATATGTTGGGCATTTTAGTACAGTGTTGTTGTTCCACTGTTTTATATCGTAAATGTGGTCTGACCTATTGTAACAAAATATTTTGGTTTGAAGTATATAATCCATCCTATGCAACACAAAAGAAGAATTCTGCATAAAAACAGAGACACTTATACACATGTATCACCAGTGAGAAAAAAATTGCATGGCAGAAATGCATTAAGACTGAGGAACTAGATAAAGTTTACATATCGAGGGAAGAATACATTGCATTAAAAGCCCAGCAATACTTCCATTTAAATTGTCATTTTGAGTTAAGAAGCAGCAACTTACAGAAACAGATGGGATTTGTATCTAGGACACCTGTGCACTAGCTATATTTAACTTCTATTTTGGGGCCTCCTTTCTAATCAAGAATTAGAATTTTTTTTTTCAGTAGAAAGCTTAGGATGTAAAGCACAGTAGGAAGGAGAGGGGAAAAAATCCCATATATGTGGACTTAACAAAATCCTTGTCATCTTGCTTGTCACAAAAGCTTAAGTGAACGTAATCTGTGGGATGCCAATTAAAATCTAAGAAAAGAAACAGTGCCTCCCTTGGATGGTGTGCTGCTCTATTTTGGGGTGAATCCTTGACTTTTGGCTATTATCCCTTGTACCAGTCATGTGAATGAGAGTGCCTGTAATTAAAATAAGCTAATTTTTATTAATGTTAATTAATGAGTATGTTGCATTTTAAGTCTTTTAAAGGAAAAGCTTGAGCTGCTTTCCAAAGGTGTAATATGCTGGAAATAAAGGAAGATACAATATGCTCATGAGTATTTCTTGCCTAGGAAAAACCTATAAAATTCATATGGTTGCCATAAGTTGACCACTGACTTAGAGGCACATGCACATTTATTTATGAAACTATATGGAAAAAGATACCGTTAAAAGTTGTGTTTGTTTATATTGTCTACGTAGATAACACATACATGAGTGCTTAGCATTTTGAGTATACAAGGGACAGATTTTTTTTTCTGAAGGTACTTCATATCTGTAATAAATCTGTAATGAATAAAGATGGTCTCTACATTTGCTGTATGTTACTCAAGTGAATATACTTACCATTTCTTTGCAAAATGGAGGTGCTGTGCAGGGAACTTGACTGGTATCTTGAAACACCATGATCTTCTTGGAGCTTTCTTGCAGGGGCTTTTTATGTATCATCAGAAAAATGTGGATTTAAAAAGAAAAAATCTTTTAAAAATCTTTTTCTTAATGCTTTCTGTATATTTTATGGTCCATATTTGTGGATCATATTTTGTTCACTTCTGAATATAGTTTTTTTTTTATTGAAAACTGAATAGTATTAGTGAAGATTTAAATGGCATTTGCAACAAAATATTGCTGCATTGGGCTCTTGTTGAGGGTCCCAACCAGCCATAGCTTTCCATTCTATTCCTCCTTCCGCATTCCCTCCCTTATCCAGTAATCAGTATTCTGTGGCCAATGAAGATTTCATTGTACATGTGAAATACCTTGAGATTTTGAAGTAAGGAATCTCTAAATTCTTTTGATTTAGCTAAGGGTGAAGATACAGTAGTTTGAAAGAGGCTTCATTTCCCATAGTCTGCTTACTCATTCTCTTTTTACTCCTATGTTGCCTTTTGTCATACCGCTCTTGCCAGTTTTGAAACAATACAAAAACCCGCGAAACCTGTTTTCTAAAATTTCCATAGAAGGACTGTACTGTACACAGCAATAGTTGCAAATGCCTCTTTCAGGTCACCTTTAGCTCACTGAGAGAACTGTCTCTACATTAAGAGAAATTATGAGATAAAATCTTTTTCTGAAACACTTGCTTACATGAACGTAAAGAACAGAGGAGTGCTTGAGATGATTATTATGGGCCTGCTTTTCATCACTTCATGTCAGAGCTGTTTATACTATCCAAGAAGTTGAAGACTATGTAGTCATATTGTTTTTCCCCGTCTTCAACAACTTGTCATTGTCATATATTTTAAGCCTTCCCTCCAGTCTCAAATGTCATGTGTTCCATCATTACAAAAAAGGCCAAGGGGGTCCTTCTAAAACAGGAGTAGGCAGAATGTGCCTTTGGTGCAGTCCCCCCATGCCTGTTTTATAGCCCCCAACTTTTTCAGACGGGTTGAAGTCACGGGGCCATGACAAGTATCTTGTATTGGGAGGTATTCTCTGGCCTAAAAGTGCCAGATGCAGCCACCATGCTGAAGTTACCAATACGTTTTAGTCCTGAGCAATGTCTGGATAAAAACTATTGGGGTGGGAACCCTGCAGTATGGCACAAAGAGTCCATCATGGAAAAAAGGCAGGGCATAAATACAAGAAAGCAAGTAGTAGATACAGTTTTGGAGTGTCTTATGTGATGAGCAGTGATTATGTTCTTTCATTTAAACAAAAGTATTGTCTTAATTGCAGGAATTGATTGGGCCCCAAAGAGTGACCGTATTGTCACATGCGGCGCTGACCGTAACGCTTATGTCTGGAGTCAGAAGGATGGTGTGTGGAAGCCAACCCTAGTCATTCTGAGGATCAACCGAGCAGCCACTTTTGTGAAATGGTCCCCACTGGAGAACAAATTTGCTGTTGGAAGTGGAGCCCGACTTATATCTGTGTGCTACTTTGAGTCTGAAAATGACTGGTGAGAAGACTAATGCCAGTTGCTTCTATTAGAATATGCCTCAAATTTATTTCTGTAATACAAAGACCAATTTGAAATATAGGTTCATGATTATCTGTGAGCTCTGAGCTGTTCAGGGTTTGGTATTTAAGCCTTTTTTTCTTCTCTAAATTATTTCAAGGAAATCCGACAAGTCTGTCTCATCATGACCCCTGTCTGGTTTGTCATAGTCAAAATCCAGAAAATCACAAAATAGCTCCATCTGTCTAAAGAATCCTTTAGTCTTTCTATGTGTGCTTGAGAAGTTTTGTTGATTTCTTTATCACCGATTTTCAGATTATGATACCTGCCTAGTATTACTTTTGAAACCAAGATGTAAAACAGATATTTTGTGGACTTAGCTAGTTCACTAGTTCTTCTGAGATCTACTGTGGGGCAAAAGCAGAAGACTTGTGTGACTCTTGTAGTGCAGTGCTAAGCCAATAATTAAATGGAAACAAAAGAAGGTCTCTTACAGAATTTTCTATGATTCTAACAGAATATTTCTGGTCTCCTCTAGGTGGGTAAGCAAGCACATTAAGAAACCCATTCGCTCCACTGTCCTTAGTCTAGATTGGCACCCCAATAATGTTTTGCTGGCAGCTGGATCCTGTGATTTCAAATGCAGGTAAGAGAAATCTAAGCTGCAACCTTTCTGTCAGCAAGGGTGAGCTTCAGAAGGTTGTCCAAAATTTGGAGATGTTTGTAACACTGGTACTCAAATATGTAGCAAAACTGTGGCATTGTAGAATTTCTTTTGACAAGTATGGCTCTAATAATGTGCAGAGTAACCCTGTGTTGTTTAGAATGGCTTGTGTCTTGAGCACATTGGCTCCATCTTCTGATGATGTTCTACCACTTCCTTCCTTCCCTACAATGCCCTTTTGATATCAACAGTCTCTATTGGTCTTCCCTAACCTTGAAACCCAGAGGTTTCAGTTGGGCATAGTGGCAAGGAAGGTTCCATGTTGTGGAAGTTGGCCTGAATTTAATATTTTGTCCTACTTGAGGAAGGCATCTGTCTCCTTGTGTTACTCTGCAAAATGCCATCTGCCCTGATGGTGCTCCACAGATTAATTGGGCCATTTTGGCTTATTGGAGCAAATCATACTCAGTAATTGGAGAGTGGACACTCACCCTGCCTTTTGTATAACCGTTTAATCCTGTCACCTTTTGTTTCTGAAAGTGCAAATAAGCAGCATTTGTCTCAAAGGCAAAACTCTTTACAGAACTGTTAAATTTAGCTGTTCTTGCAGCCACCCCTTGAGACAGACCGGCATATTGCTGGCCTTATGACACAAAATTCTCATTGGTGATTTCATACATAAAATTAACTTTCTTTAAATGCTGTGATGCTTTTGGATTTTGTAATACAGTAGTTACACATTTCTCTCATGTTTCATTGCAATTTTCCTCTGAAGTATGAGGTGTCATTTAGTATTCTGGACCAATTCCAGCTTGTTTAAATCCCCACTAGATCCTGTCATTTTTAATTGGATATGGGACGTGGCTTGTCCTGAAGCTTATTGCATGTTGTCTTGGTATATCATTATTGTCAGTTATCGTGGCTTTTTTCAGTACCAGTGGCTTCCTTCCCCACTCAGCTTCTCTTGATGAAGTTCGGATTTGACTTCCCTCAGACCCTTGGGACTTTTAGACTGGAATATCTTGTCCTGTATAATTAGCCCCTAGCCAGACAACCCAAGTTGCTGGATGTCTTTGCTGTGGTCTCCTGGAGCTCACATGCTTTTCTGCAGCTCACAAGCTGGACTTCATTTTGCGTAGAGCGTAACTTGTCAGAGAAGCCCCCGGCTGCTGCAACAACACCAGCATTTCTTCTGCCTCTGCTGTTTTAATTGGTCCTGGCTGAGCTCAAAGCACTTTACTCAAAGGAGGTAGTGATGCGGAGAAGGGCTGGAATCCCTTTACTCTTGTGGAACCAGCCAGATCATCTCCTTGAGTCATGCAGCCACTGCAGATATAGTTGTTAAGGGTCTAGGAAAACAGGCTGAGTTCATTGATAGAGTGTAGAAAAAGATACATTTTTTTTTTTTTTTGGACTGCAACTGTCAAAATCCACAGCCAGTGCCCATGCTGGTCAGGGGTTCTCAGAACTGTATGTCCCAAAATACAGTAGTTCAAGTAATGAGTCTGGCCTTGGAGCCCTGTTTCCCTCTGAAATTTCTACCGATGTGGTGGAATTACAGAAATATCACAGGTACCTGTCTTGCCTGCTGATCTAACTGGAGATTGCAGGCCTGGGACTTTATGCAGTTATACACTGAGCTGCTTGCTCTTCTTCAAAATGAAAGTAAAAGAACAGCATCCTGAAGGCAGCAGCAACAACAGGAAAATGATAATGAATTCGTAAACCAACACTTATTCCATTGTCCAAGTACCCTCTGAAATAAGCATCTAAACCTACCCAATGATGGAACCAGGTGGGACTGTGCCTTAGGTTGAATCATATCTTGTGTTCTCCATTCTGACAATTCTTCTCAAAAATCAGTCTACAAATGGGAATCAGTCTCTGCCTAGGTTAGCCATACTGAACTGGGGATGACGGGAATCCGAAAGAATTGCAGGGCACCAAGCTGAGGGCTGGGGAGGGGAAACTGTTATAAATAAAGATGGAGCCTTTTTTGATAGAAGCTTTTGCTGGGTTTGAAGCCAGGCTTTGCCAAATCATCCTTTCCATGAAGTAGGAGACTGCTTTCTTCCCAAGGAGATGCTGAAACTCTTGACTTAATTAGAGGCGCAACCTGGGATTTCCTGGGATTTTCAAGAGGCAGCTCTTGACACAGTGCCTTGTGGCTTTCTTCAGCATATCTTTTATCCTGTCACTCCCAGCATGTATTAGGAATGTTTGATGATGCATTAGAATCACTGCCATTGAGAGAGACTCAAGCTGCTCTCCAGCTCCTTTGGAGTTTGGAGCCCCTAAGCTGAGAAGAGAAGGTTAGGTAGGAAGAAAAACACCCTACCCTTATTAAAAAAGCAACATTATTAAATCAAAGGGTTCTTCTTTTATAGTCATGGTTACCTGCAGTTTTTCTTCTAGTTCAGAATAAGTTATTCGTGTCTTGTATAAAAGCATTTTCTGGCTTTAACTACCATGCCCTATTTCCATATATTAATAGAGTTTGTCTGCCTAGGCTTTTACCAATGGTCCTCTTTTTAGTTTAGCCCAGTCCATCAGCAAGCTTTTCTCATTTTAACTGGCTAGCTGCATTTTTGTTGATGTTCAGAGTTTGGGGTCCTTCAGCTATCTGAAGACATCTGACTTCTTTAATAGTTCTGAACTCAAGCTGATCGAAAAAGTATTCAAGCCTTGGTGTTAACACTGAGTAAATCAGAAGGGAGGAAAATACCATAGCTATGCAATAGGGAGGATTGCAGATCTGAATATGTAAATAAGAAGCAAACAGCAACCAAATAAAAATATTCTTAATATTATTGAAATATTTTACCACCTCTTTTGACTTATCACAACCCTGGACGGCTTTAAAAAAGTCACCAAGACTCATCTCTTTCAGCAGGCCTTTCCGGACAGCGGCTAATCTTTCCTGGCCTCCAATCACATCAGATATCACCTCGAGGCTGCCCATAAATTTTGGATTTGGATATATTATATTGTTTTACTTTTATTATCGCTGTTTTAACTTTGTGCTAATTTAATCTTATTTTAAGGGGTGGGAGGAGGGATTGGGACGTAACATTTTAATTGCACTTGTTTTTAAAAGTTGTACCCCGCCCCGATTGCTTGTCCAGAGGGGCGGGTTATAAATAAATATTTTTTTATTATTTTATTATTATTTTATAGCAGCATGCTTCATCTTAGTGCAATTTGCTCCACTCCCCCTACCTAAAGTTAAGCAACCATGCTGACCCTGTTCACTTTTGACTGTGAGTAAAAATAAGCAATCCTTTTTCACTCAACCGTTTAATATACCCTGCAGATGGGATAACAGCTGTCCTTCACTGGCTTGCTTCTTCTGGCTGGCGTATTAACCAGCTGGTCTATTTGAACATTTGTGGGATCAGGACAGTCTTCCATGGGAGCAGTCACGTACAATGCAAAATGCTGTTTTTTCAGACTGTGTTTCAGAATTGGTTGGCAGCTTATCCAGAGTTTCTGAGAGAAGTTCAGTCAGGATGGGTAAGGCTTCTTTACATTCTCTTTCCCCTGCAAAAGGGGAAAAGAAAAGGCAAGTGGCAAAGTGAGGCTGTGCCACCTCAGAGCATAGGTTTGGGAAAACTCATTTTGCTTTTCCACATTGAAACATTGCAGGATTGTATGTATGTAGCACATAGCTCTGAAGAGATCTTCTAATAGCTTTCTTCTTTCAGGGATTTTTCTGATATAAGAGGATATTTCTGATTTTTTTTTCTTTTTGAACTAGCTTGCAGACCTCTTTCAGAAGAAACAGTTGTTGAATAGCAACCATACTGAATCTGTGTCACTGACACCCGTGGTCCATGTTGGAGCTGCATCAGTTCACAATATTTAATTCATAGTCTGGTTGGGCCATTGAGGTGAATGTAGGTGAAAGCAGTAGTGATAACACCAAGCTCCCTACAAGCTGGCACATCTATTCTCCTTCCCTCTTGTAATTTTCTCTTCATAAGCTATAGTTCCAGGACATTTAGTTTACTTACCTTAACTTTACATCCACCTTCCTGGGTCCTTGTTTTTACATTAACAATGGTGTTTCTTCCCATTTTAATTAGCCATACTTTTATTGTAGTTCTCTTTTTATCCAAGATAAAATCAGTGTGTTAGATTTTGTAAACTGTGTCCTCAAATTTTGAAACATTTCTGTAAAGCTTGTTTTCTAACTCGGATATGCAAGGTTTATGCATTGTGAATGTGTGTGGAAAGGGGGAAATGGCTGCAATTCTACCCAGAAGCAGATTTGGAGTTTCCTCTTCATTCTCCCACTTGCTTCTTACTTTCAGAGTGTTTTCCGCCTACATTAAGGAAGTGGACGAGAAACCAGCCAGCACACCCTGGGGCTCGAAAATGCCATTTGGGCAGCTGATGGCTGAATTTGGTGGTGCGGGAAGTGGAGGCTGGGTCCACAGCGTCAGTTTTTCTGCCAGCGGCAACCGCCTTGCCTGGGTCAGCCATGACAGCACTGTGTCAGTTGCAGATGCCTCCAAAAACATGATGTAAGTAACATAGCATACATGCAAGGTAAATGTTCTTGAAGGTAGTCACAGTCAGGATCATGCCTGATGGCCTGAAGATAGGAACCCTCAGCACTGCACTGACCTGGGTGTGCCTTGCTTATTTAACATTCTGCAGACTCAGAGAGCCCTTAATTTGTTACATTAAAGCCTTGCTGCATCTGAGTGAAGGCTGCCATGGTTATGGTGTCCTGATGGAGGGCTCGTCTCTGAAGTGATGATGGGTTTCTCCACTATAATTCTGCTTCTCATACTAGTCCTGGTCAGCCCTAGCTTCTATTAAAAAGTATTACGGTAAAATTAAGAGCTGTTTAGGGAAATCTGCCAGCTGTTGGCTGATGTTGGAACTACAGGCTTCAAGTGTACAGACATGCTTGCATCAATTAAATTGATCAGTGCATTTTGAAAGGCAAATAAATCCATGTGCACAACCCATGGCCCTCTGAGCATGTGTGCCAGTTGTTTGAAGTCTTTGTTTCATGATCCTGGAGCTGTACTTATGACAGACACACATCCTCTTTTATGATTATTAGTGTAGATAAAAGCTTCCAGATCATCTGGCCAGTTGGGCCAAGGCATTTCTGAAAATAGTAATGCTAGTTTTTGTCCCAACAAATTCTTTACAATGCACTGCTAAGTAAACTTTTAGTGTGGTGCAACACTAATATCTTTTTTTGGGCTTAGGGTATCACAGTTGAAGACGGAGTTCCTCCCACTGCTGAGTGTGTCGTTTGTCTCAGAGAACAGCGTGGTTGCTGCTGTAAGTGTCTTCTCTTCTTTGTCTTGTAGCAGATTAAGAAGCAGCAGGCACCACAGAGAGTTAGCATCATGCTATCAGCTCCGGTAGTGCAGTCCAAAAGCCTCAATCTCCTAATTAGACCATGATTATTATACTCATAATATTTCCAAACTGAGAATCACTTCAGATATTCCACTGCACAATGTAAGGGAAAGTATGGAACTCGTGTAAATGTGTTAAATTAAAACGATCCGCATATAAAATTCATCATTTAAAATTTACCATTTAAAAGTGCTTTCCATGTGAGAAAATAGTCACCGATTAGCTTCAGAACTCAACTTTTAAAGGAGAAAGTGATGGAGTTAAGGGCTGAAGCAGATAAGAAGTCAATCTGAAGCATTAACTTGAAACGTTCTGCTGTTTTTACCCCAGGGCCATGATTGCTGCCCAATGCTTTTCAACTGTGATGACCGTGGTGCCCTCACCTTCGTTTCTAAGCTAGACATTCCCAAGCAGAGCATACAGCGCAATATATCAGCCATGGAACGTTTCCGTAACATGGACAAAAGAGCCACTATAGAGGATCGCAATACTACTCTGGATACCCTGCACCAGAACAGCATCACGTAGGTGCCACATGGGTTTTGTCCTATGAAAGTAGAAAGAAACTTGGTACCATAGGAATGGCATGCCAGCCTGTCTTGTGCCTGCAAGTATCAGAAGGCAACAGTGCTGCAACACCTCCTTGCTTCAAACACTGAATTCTCTTTGGGTTGGCAGAGTACCTGGAGGAGACAGGTTACTGTGTTTTAGTTGTGTCTGTTTTTAATTATAATGCGATCTACTTAGTTTTGGAGAAAGACACAATGATGATGAATTGTTTTCCTGGTGGTTACGTTGCGGTGATGGCTGACTGTGTCCCTCCCAGCAGCCCTAGTAACTGATGAAGGATGATGAGAGTTTCAGTCCAATAACATCTGTAGAGCCACAGTTGCCTAATATCTCTTCTGTTGACACTGCCAAATAAGGAGGACAGGTGAAGTAGGAAGCACAGCTAGTCTTTTTCTGTAGGGTTGTCCTCTCTCGGCTGCAGCTGGTCTTCTAGAAAGAGAAGTGGTGTCCCGAAACCCTTTTCCAGCAGAGGCCATTATTTGTACAGGTGACTAACAGTTATGCTTGTGTATTCAGCTATCTCTTGGAGCCTGTGTAAACACTGACATATTTTGCTACCTTTTTCTGCTGAAGTGTTTACTAACACAAAAGGTTCACATGTTGTTAGGCTAAAGCAGGGTGGAGATCATGTGGCCCTCCAGATGTTGTTAGAGTGTAACTCCCACATTTGTCACCAATATGATCTAACTTGCCCTTCCCCAACCTAGCATTCTCCAGGTGTGTGAGACTGCAACTTCTGTCACTCCCAGCCAGTTTGGAAATGGGGAATTATGAGAATTGTTGTTCCACATTCCTTATGTGCATCAGACTGGGAAAGAGCAATCCTGTTTTTTAGATTTTTAAAATCTAGTATGTTTACTGTTTAACTGATTTTGTCAGCTGTTTGTGCTATAATAACTTGAATAGTGTACTTCCACATTTAATGTGTATATAGATTGAAGGAGGAAAATGACCAGGATGCATGGATTTTGAACAGGTTGCATGCTTAATATCGTACAGAAAAGCTTGCATGCATAGTGCAGTATGGTTAAGGTTATTCTCTCTGTCTTTTAGAGGGAGAGAGAGAGATTTTGTTTGTTGTGTGACTAAATATGCATCATATCATATTGCGTTCTAGCCAAGTGTCTATTTATGAGGTGGACAAGAGAGATTGTCGCAAGTTCTGCACCACTGGCATTGATGGAGCAATGACCATCTGGGACTTCAAGGTATGCCTTCCTGGCTCTGCCCATACCAAACAAGCCTTACACATTGCTTTGCTAATCTCAGAAGGGCCACCCTTCAGGGGCTTAAGGATAGTGTCATCAACTTCAGAGGTCTCCTTTCCAAGCTATGTATGTTTCAAGTGCTGATTATTTTTGTTTGCGGGATCATTTTTGTTCGTTTTAGGAATCCTAATAAAATCCCTTGCTTGTCCTCCAGCCTCTCTCTACTTGGATTTCTGTAGCTACCCAGAAGGAAGTGGCAACCAGGGTTCAGATCCAAACATAATTTAAAGAAGTTCTCGGGAAGAATGTTGCTGGTCTTCTTCTCCTCCATTCGGCAGTTGTCTGCACTCCCTGGAGCCCTTTTAAACAACATATAATGTGTGGGCTATTGTGGATGGAGGAGGTTGCCCCAACCTGCATGGCATTCCTTAATGGCTACTGTGTGATCAAGGACGAATAGCCATAGCCAGAACAGTTTCTAGCATTCTGAAGCCAACATGGCCACTAACCATGCTGCCTATTTGCTTATGGGAATTTTAGTCTCCCCCCCGCCCCCAACCACACACAAAAAAAGTCCAAGCTCTGGCATAGCTTAGCAGTGGAGGACCTTCCTTAAAGGCAGAAGGTCTGAGGATCAGTCCCTGATATTTTCCAGTTAGAAGATTCTGAAGAGGTAGAAAAAACAGACTTCTGCTTCAGGCCTATTGAGTCATTGCCAGCAAGTCAGTAAGTGTAGGACATGTGGTAGAAAACTACAGCTTCCTATGTTCTGTTGTAGCTTGTGCTGGTTCCCTCATCAGGGAACCTAAAGACCTCCAGGTCTTTTTGGCCTCCAACTGCCATCAGCCACTGTGGGAATGGAAGCTGCAATACAATGGCAATGGAAGTGCCACATGTTTCTTGCCTCTCTCCTACACAGCAGTATGGGGTGGGATAGATACTGTAAAGCCTGTAAAAGGAGGAATATACAAAACGTCAGACATCAGTGTTGCGTTTTGCCTCAGTGAATCATTTTCATGTTTGCATTAAAACACTGGATTGGCTTCCTTCCCATGTTTTCTTCGCCATCAGCCACCTGGTTACTTTCATTTTGCCTTTGGACTGACTAGTAGATGTCTCTCTTAATCTCTTAGTTCTCCTTAGATTCTAGCTGTCAGGCAGGAGTGGCTCACCAAGCTGAGATCTAACTAGGAACATTTTCTCTTACAAATTTAACATCCCGGGCATGTTGAACTGTAGCAGTATCCCTGGATGGGATGGCAGCTATTGGTCACTCAGGACTGTGTGTAGGCCTGTGCAAAGAATTCAGCACTTCTCTGTGAGGAAACGCTGAATTCTGCAACCTGTTATTTGTGTAAATTTCAGTCAAAACTGGAAATGTAAAAAGCTAGGCAAATCATTGTATCCATATTGCCAACTACAGGGAATATTTTTCAGGCTCTACCCTGTGCATCGCTTCTGAAATTTCTGCAGGTAGTGACCCCATGCTTTCAAGCATATTTTGTTGTTCATAAGGAATAGAGACTTGGTTGCTGTCTTAACAAAAGCTTAGGTTCCTGTTGCATTTTGTGGTTCGTATAATATTCTGCTCTCTCATAGAACTGCGGCTTTTACTCAGTTGTGATGGTTTAATATTTCTGTATGTCTTTTCCCCCTTCCCCCATAGACACTGGAGTCCTCTATCCAGGGCCTGCGGATCATGTAAAGCTGGCCCTCTGTTCTCTAGCAAGACAACTCGCTATGGCACCTGCACAGACTTGAAAAGGGATGGTGGAGATGGTCACTTTTTGAAGCACTGAGAAAATGACAACTTTGGCGGATTTCCCCCCTCCCCCATTCACCCCCCATTTGGTGAAATCTGTTGGTTTGCAAATCAACTGTGATTGTAGTATATATTTGGGTTTTTTATTATTATTATTATTATTATTATTATTATTGGTTGTTTCATTCCATTCCTTGACCAATGCTGCTCCTTAAAATAGTTTATCGCAGGAAGTATGAATCACTAACTTAAAAGGGGACTTTTATGTAAAACTTGTCTGCTAGAAAATAAAAGAGAGAGAGAGAAAAACTGTTCTTAGTACACTCTTTCGGTGCAGTTCCTTTTGTAATCTGTGGGAGAAGAGAGCAGGGATTAGACATGCTCCTTTTTTGAACAGCTATATGTGATATTAACATGTCACTGTCTCTACCCCTTCTTTTCTTCTCTTGACCACCAGCAGCCTTAGGAGTTTCTTGTTGGGAATGCCTTGCGTCGCATGTTTGTGTGTCTGGTTTGGGGAGAAGTCTTGGGCCAGATGGAGAAGCTGCAGAGTGGGATGAGGAAGGGACAGAGGATCTCTTCCTCCTGATTTAGTCCCTTGTGCTGCTTCTTAGACTGGCTATCCACAGGAAAGGTGTGGAGGCAACCATCCAGTACGATTTTTCTTTCCAGAAGCTAATATTTGGGACACGCTGCTCCTGAATATGAAGGTTTCATTTAGTGCTCATGGCTAATAGGTCTGTCTTCATAAATTTCCCTAATCCTTTTTAAAATCTATCCAAGCCGGTGACTGTCACCAAGTCTTGTGGCAATGGCTATTACATGCATTATGTGTCTGATGATGAATTGCTGCTCTTTGAAAAAAACAAAACAACAATGATATCTCATCCTCTGTAGGTTTTATATCGCTAGCCCTTGGATCCATCTGTCTCTCCTACACAGTTTCCTCTGGAGGGAAAAACGCCTGGAGTTTT
This sequence comes from Urosaurus nigricauda, assembly GCA_034509955.1. NCBI lineage: Eukaryota > Metazoa > Chordata > Lepidosauria > Squamata > Phrynosomatidae > Urosaurus > Urosaurus nigricauda. The sequence continues at coordinate 19,659,295 of JAOEGL010000008.1, forward strand.
GTCACAAACAGTCAGGAACCTGAAGCTACTTCCATATAGCCACCCCCTCCAATGTTGGACTTGGACTGTAAGCTTTTGGGGAGATCTGTCTTAGCTGAGAAACAAGAGTAGATCACTTTACGTATAATCTGAACAGAAACCTTAGAGGTGCTCAAATTGTGATTTAGGCTGTTGTGAAGCTGGAATTCCAACAGTGACTCTTCCAATATCTCATAGAGAAATAGCATTTAAGTATTAAATACTACTTACGCAAGAAGGAAAGGGCACTGTGAGGTATTACTTCTAAGGTTCCTATAGTAGTGGGGGGAAAGGGCAGGAAAATAGGAGAACGTTACAGCAGTGTTCTTTCCTGAGGTTAAAAAAAGTTAATTAAAAAAGCAGCAGTACAATTGGCAAGATTCTTGAAATGGGAAGGAAACATGAGAAAACAGGAGACGCTATGGTTTCTTGTTACGGTATTAAGTATAGATGCTGAGCATTAAGAAAACAACAATAATAACCACAGAAGATCCACAAGAATTCATCCTAAATAACGGGAAAACTGAAATAGTCAAAGAGTTCCCTTGGGTCAAATATTGATCAGAATGGAGACTGCAGTCACTAAGATTGGGAAGGGGAGCAATGAAAGAACTGGACAAGATTCTAAAGTGTAAAGAGAGGATAACTGAACATTAATGTGAGGATCGTCCAAGCATTGTATTTCCCATCGCCATGTACAGATACAGGAGCAGGATAGTGAAGAAAGTTGACAGAAAGCAAATCAATTAATTTGAGATGTGGTCCTGGAGATGAATGCTGAGAATACTGTGGGCAACCAGTAAGACAAACAAATGGGTTGTAGAACAGATCAGGCCTGAACTCTCCCTGGAAGCCAAGATGATGAAATTGAGGCTATCGTACTTTGGACACATCATGAAAAGGCATGGATCATTGGAATAGACAATGATGCCGCATGCCAGATGGATAGATTTGATCAGAGGTAGTGGGCCTGAGCCTGCAAGACCTGCAGAAGATAAGTGGAGAACAGGGGGTCTTGGAGATATCTCATCCACAGGGTTGCTGTGATTTTGGAAGCTAAGCAGGGTCAGCTCTAGACAGTACTTGGATGGGAGACCATCAGGGAATACCAGGTGCTGTAGAATACATTTTAGAGGAAGGGATTGGCAAAACCAACTCTGAAGATCCCTTGCCTAAGAAAACCCTGAGTCAGTGTGGTGTAGTGGTTTGAGTACTGGACTGCAATTTTGGAGCAGGGTTCAAATCCCCACTCATCCATGGAAACTTACTGGGTGACTTTGGGCAAGCACACTCTCTCGGCCTCAGAGGAAGGCAAAGGCAAACCCCTCCTCTGAAAAAAACCTTATTAAGAAAACCCAATGATAACTTCACCTTAGGGTTGATACAAGTCAGGAACAACTTGAAGACATACAAGAACAAGAAGAAAACCCGATTAAATTCGTGTGGTCACCATAAGTCAACATAATCCACCATAAGTCAACTTGGAAGACACATACACACATTAACCCATTTCCTTAGATTTTGCTCTTGCTACTGGCTGCAAGAACAAAGACATTCCTGCCCAAAAGAAAGAGCCTTGGCTGATGATCACAGTGTTGATCATTGTCTCTGGTCCCTGCCATGTTTCCATCTGACTCCCATTCTGACCAGGACTCTTTGGCCCATAGCCTAGAGCTGCTTCTAACTCAGTTTCCGGTTGTTAAATTGCTTAACTGGAGGAAGAGGAGGAGGAGAGAAGGTTGCATCAGGCCCTGCCTTTCTGGCCAGCCCGAAGGAGGAAGTGAGGCGAACAACAGCTTGGGGGAAAAAGTTGCAGACAGAGCAAGAGAAGGGCTTTACATTTGCTGAGAGGTGAGTTTGCTGGAAACAGAACTGGGGAAATCACTTCTGTCTGGCTTGCTGAGATCTCTGGGTCAAAATGCTGCTTCATCTGTGTTTACCTATGGGGCAAATTTCACAAGTAGAATACCTTTGGCATTTAAGTGTTCATAGGGCAGGGCTGGGAATTGTATGGCTTCCAGATGTTGTCAGAGCGCAAAAGCCAGAAACCCAAACCAGCAGTGCCAGCGGTGAGAGATGTGATTCCCATCCCTCGCCCTATTGATAAGAAACTTTATCTTAAAGCAGAGGTTTGCAAACTGGAGTCCCCAGATGTTGCAAACTTCAAAACTAGCAGTCCAAGACAGTATAGCCATAAATCATTGCACAGAACTTGTCATGGTTTGGGGCTACACAAATCTCCAAGCAAATACAGTTGGCGGAGGAATAATGGGAGTTGTAGTCCAAATGAGTAAGCTTCGCTTGATCTTGCCTCAAATGGCGGCAATATCTACACCAAGTGATGCACTGAAAACATCACTGTTAGGGGAGTAGGCATGTATGGAGCCATGTATATTAAATTGACTGCAATTCCTATGATGAATAAATGGCAGGATTTTTAACTGGGGGAAAGCCTCAGAGAAAGGAAAAACCTCTCCCTTTTCTAATACTGCAGTCTTAAGCCTGTTTGCTCAGAAGTACTGTGTATATTCATGTATAAGTCTACACGTTTTAGTCAAAAATTGCCCCCAGAACCTTGAATCGACTTATCCATGGGTCAATATAATTAGTGTACTTTAACTTGTATTTTAAAAAGGAACCATCCCTTGGTAAAATGCAAGAGTGTCCTGGAAGCACTGGTTTCATTCTTCTCTTTCATCCATCCAACCTTTAGTGTGAGAACAGTTTTGCCTGCCGGAATTTGGTAACTTCTTTGGCATTGTTTTCCTTTGCTTCAACCTTTAGATCAGTGCTTCCCAAACTTTGGTCTTCCAGATGTTTTGGACTTCATCTCCCAGAATTCCTGATTGTTGGCCAAACTGGGAGATGAAGTAGAAAACATCTGGAGAACCAAAGTTTGGGAAGCACTGCTTTTTAGATCCTTTGTTCCATGCCTCTATCTCGACTTATCTGTGGGTCATATCCAATCCCAAAACCTGCATTCGACTTTTCCATGAGGTCGACTTGTAGTTGAGGATCTGCGGTAAGCAAAAACATATCTGAGTATCCGTTGCCTAAGAAATTAGGTCGCCATAAATTGAGAGACAACTTGAAGGTACACACACACAAATGCGCAAAAGCCCAGATTTGTTTCGGGTTCCCAGATAAGTAGATACAAGAATGTACCTGGAATACTTTAAATCAGCTGGCTTTAAAATCTTTGCATGCGTGGACATATATATTTTCTAAGCGCTGGGCGTTGTTCCACGTCCCGTTTGCCAAATTTCCATCTTCCTTCATTCCCGCCCAGCTACCAGCAACACACATAACACACTTCACAACTTGCCGTGTCTTACTTTGACATTTCTCTGCTGTAAAGAGTAACGTCAAAGTAACGGATGTCACGGAGTGAAATGACCCTGCAAAGAATTGTCCTGCAAAGAGCAAGAAATGGGTTTACGTCTCCTATTGTTATTCGAAACACTTCAATTCACTGATAATGAAATGCAAAAATTAATTCAAAAGCATTAAAAGAAATCAGATGGAACACCGGCATCTCCTGAGCAATAACTAAACTTATTTTGTCGAAAATTGGGATTTGTGAAAGAACTGCATGTGGCATTACGTATATATTCAGTGCCCAAAAATACGGGTTGTGTGTGGCATATATATATATATATATGAATGACACACACACATACAGTATTCATATATATATATATATATATATCAGTGCCCAAAAATAAATTAAAAACCAGTTACAATACAGGTTAAGCGGCGTGCTCTCTTTCTCTCTGTATATATATATTTTGTGCCCAAAAATACATGAAAAGCCAGTTACAATAAATACATTAGAAACCAATTACAATGTGTGGCAATATATATGTGTGTGTGTGTGTATTGAGTACCCAAAAATATATTAAAAACTAGTTTCAATACAGGTTGTGTGAGGCATTTATACACACACACACACACACACACATTCAGTACCCCCCAAAATATATTTAAAACCAGTTACAATATGTTGTGTCTGGCTATATGTATGTATGTATATATATATATATATACACATATATTCAGTGCCCAAAAACACATTAAAAACCAGTTACAATATAAGTTGTGTCTGGCTATATATATCTATATCTATATTATATATATATAGTGCCCAAAAACACATTAAAAACCAGTTACAATATAAGTTGTGTCTGGCTATATATATCTATATCTATATTATATATATATAGTGCCCAAAAATACATTAAAAAACAGTTACAAAATAAGTTGTGTCTGGCTATATATATCTATATCTATATTATATATATATATATATATATATATATATTGCCCAAAAACACATTAAAAACCAGTTACAATATAAGTTCTGGCTGGCTGGCTATACATATATATATATATATATATTCAGTGCCCAAAAACTCATTAAAAACCATTTCCAATACAGATTGTGCTGCTCTGGGCCCCACAACAACAACAAACTCCATCTCCCAGAATTCCATAGCAAGGAGGAAGCAAGTGGTTTAAATTAAAACATATATTTATATATATATATATATATATATATATATATAGAGGAGAAAAAGGGGGAAGTCTGTGTGAGAGAAGAGAGAAAGCTGCTTTCTTCTCCTCCTCCATTTTCTTCTCAGAAAAATCGCCTCAGAGCCTCCCTTTTTCCTTTTCCTTCTTCTTCGACGACGACTCCATGATTAAGAAAAAGCCCACCTGAGGCGGCTTTGTTAATTATTATTTATTTATTAATTATTTTTTTCCTTCGAGGTAAGTCGCTTTCGAAGCCAGGGGCGCCTCTCTGAGCGTCTACACTGCTGACTTAACCCGCTTTCAAACCGCTTTAATTAACCCATGCTTGCTGACTGAGGGACTTTGGGGGGTTTTGTAGTTAGAAGAGAGAGAGAGAGATAGTTTGCCAGTTCTAGGGCCTCAAGAAAAACTATAAATTCCCAGGAGTTTGGGTTACTTTATCAATAGTAATAATAATAATAATAATAATGATATTTATTTATACCAAAAATATTATAAATAATATTATTTATAAATAATATTATAAATATTATAAAATAATATATATATATATATATATATTATTATATAATATTATTATAAATGTTTATTATCATGGCATTATTTATCAATCAATAAATAATAATTATAATATAATAATAATGAGTTCATAATGATAATATATTTTAAATTAGTCATCAAGAATAATAAATTTATCGTAACATTGTTTATTAATAAATTAAATAAATTATTAATGCATTATTAATAATTAACAATTAATAAATGACTATTCTAATAAAAATAATAATATTTCAATAATAATAATAATAATAACATATTTTATATTATTTATCAATAATAAATAATACCTAATAAATAATAAGTTAATTTATTATGAAATTATTTATTAATAATAATAATAATAATAATATATGATAAAATATAATTAAAATTATTTTTATTATTTATTATTATTAGGAGAGATAGTTTGCCTTCTCTTGTCACAAAGCTCTGCCCCCCCCCCAGCAAACTACAGATCCCAGGACTCCCCAGCACCAGCACGGTCCCTGAGCAGTAAAAACGGTATCAAAATGGATTAATATTAATTCAGTAATTTATTCCACCATTATTTACATTACTGCAATGTTTATTGAATAGCCCTAGGGCCATTTCAAACTGAATATATATATATATATATATATTAAAAAATTAATCAAAATTCTAGTGGTATTCCAAAGACAGGAACCTTTCTAAACTTGGAATGTGTGGCTCGGTGTTTTCTTGGGAGTGCCTTTTAATGCTTTTCCCTTCCTCTATAGGATCTGGAGACGTGCATCGTATCGCCCCAGGCTGGGTGACGTGTGTCGGGTTCGGTTTCTGTGTTTGTCCAGATCTGCGTTTGTCTCGGCGGTGTTACATTTCTGGGCGAGGTAACTGCGGCCAGGTAATCTACAAAGGTGTGCAGGTATGTGTAGTGTTTGCGTTTAAAGCAGCAGAATATTTCAGCAACCGAGGGAGTTTAATTTTTCTTTTCTTTCCGTGGTGCAGCAGGACAGAGCTTTGGGGCACCTTAAAGGCTAGAGCTTGGGGGGAAATTAAATCAACAACAAAAGGGGTGGAAAAAGTTCTTCCAGGAGTTTATCATACGAAGGAATTTGGGGGTATAATGCAATGGCAATCCAAACGCAATTATGGGGTTTCATGTTATTGCGTATGCAATTTCGGGCAATGGGAAGTCATTCCAAACACAATCATGGGGTTTCACGTAATTGCGTATTAGAGTATCTCACACAATTTCGGGCAATGGGGGGTCATTCTGAACACATTCCGAACGCAATCAGATTTCACGTAAATTCGCTAAGCTAGCGAATTCACGTACTTGCGAATTGGCTCCGTTCGCAATTGAGAGAAATCCCTCCCATGTGATAAACTCCTTTGTATAGGGAGCATGAAGTGGGTTGTGTGATAAATACAAAACAGCAACAACCATTGTCTGCCACTCCCCCTCCCTACGTTGCCTGAGGCGGTGGCCTCACTGTGCCGAACGTCAGGGTTAGCTCTGGACAATAATCCAAGATTAGATATAACTAAAGAGACCGGCCCTGGCGGGCAAGAGTCATCCCTATCACACACTCTTTTGACTCTCACTGATAAATCTCTCTCTTTAGCCTTATATGGTGTTGTCAAATTGCTCTTAGAGAAGATTCAGCATTTCCTCTTCCTCTTCTTAGCTATACAGTACACACACACCAGTGGTTTTTTATTACTTTATTTAGCAGAACCCATTCTGGTAAGTTTGGCTTATGTGGAAGTTCTGGGGCCCTTTCCTCTCAGAATACAGTTATAGAACCATGGCTGCATCCTGTGGAATCCTGGGTTTTGTACTTTGGTGAGGTACTAGAGCTCTCTGGTTTAGGATTTTATGCTTTGATTGGGAGTTCCTGCATGGCAGGGGGTTGGACTGGATGGCCCTTGTGGTCTCTTCCAGCTCTGTGATTCTATGATTCTATGAAATACAGATACTAGGATTTCACAGGATGTTGTATCAGCACTTAAGCCTCAACTCTTAAGCTGCACATGCCATATTTTAAAATAATTTTAAAAAATCATCTTTTTTCCACAACCGTAATATGCTTTTGGTCTGTTTCTTAAAACTGTTTCAGTTGATTTTACATGCTTACCACATTGAGATCTCTGGGGGTAGGGTGTAATAGGAATATTTTCATAAATAAAATAAAACATCCTCCAGATGTTGCTAGATTGCAACTCCCTCAGTCTTAGTTAGCATAGCCAGAGGTGGTGGATGGTGGGAGCTGCAATTCTGACAGCATTTAGAGGGCTGCTGGAATCACACTCCTTTTCTAGTGCTACCAATCCAAGGGTTGTGTAGCTGTTCCTCTTCTCCCTCCCACGGATTTAAAACAAAAAATTAAGGTGATGCGAAGATTATAGCAATAGCATATACATTTCTACACCGCATATCAGTGAACTCAGCACTCTAAGCCGTTTACGGTCTGTAAACTAATTGCCCCCAACAAGCTGAGTCCTAATTTTGGTACTCTTTTTAGGTACTCCTTTTAGATTCAGAGAAGATTACAGATGAAAGATGGCAACAGGGTTCTTTAGCCTATCTCATTCCCCCAAAATGTTGGGACTGTGTCTTCCAACCTTCCCCACCGTTGGCTGTGCTGACCGGGGCTGAAAGGAGTCCTTGTGCAGCAACAGTTGGAGGGCAGCATGTTTCCTACCCTTGGGACTAAATCCAAATGTTAGTCTCAACTAGAACAGACTCATTCCATGGGAGCCTAGGAAGTCAACACTTACGTAAATTCCATTTATTTAGTGCGTCATTTAGTGGGCTAATGATCGTTGTAGGCTTTTGTAAAATTCCATTAATGAGCCACAGTGAATGCCCAATAAAAGCTGGAAAACACACCTTGATTTTAGTAGAAAAATGGTTGTAAGGAAACAAAGAACTAATGAATAAACCCCTTTAATGCTGGCTTTCTCTTCTTTCAGCCAGCTTCCTGTTTTTTAAAGGTTATCCTTGGCATTTTGCTTCCTTTCAATAGCCACTCAAAGACAAAAGATATATATTTTTTGAGAGACAAGAGGGGAATTTCTGCCCCAACTCTCCAGGCTCCTTCCAGAAGGTTTTGTTCCCTCCCTTGCAGAATGAGTGAGCGGTGTGTTTGAAGGCCCAATGAATTCCAGACTGAAAATCTTTCCTGGCTGAATGCCCCAAACCAATGGTATGACTGAGTGGGCAGAAGGAAGAAACAGCACAAAATATGTCTCTTTTCCATAAGAATATAGGAGTCCTGGTGGATCAGATCAAGTCTTACTAGCTCAACATCTTGTTCCCACGATAACCAACCAATAACCTCTGGAAAACCCCACCAGCAGGACCTGAGTGCAGCTGCGTCCTCCTGTCTTGTGTTTCCCAATGATGTAGTAGACAAACAATATGTTTACTTAAGTGTTAAACAACGTAAAATGAAATGACGACAAAACACAAACTGGCTGGTGAGCCAGTCAGTGCTGTGCAAGGTAAACTGCAAATCACACAAGTAACAATTCCCCTGTGTCTCATTACATGGGGAAAAAATGATACAGTTGGAAGAGACACGTCTGAGGCTAAATTACTGTACAAGGGATAACACCGTTTGTTCATGACAGGTAAAAATACCAAAAATGAGACCTAAAACTGCAAGTCACACAAGTAACAATTCTCCTGTGTCTCATAATATGGAAAAGAAAGGGAATGAAAATACAGTTAAAGGAGACACCACTGAGACTGAATTACAAGGGAAAACGCAGTTGGCTCATTACATATAGAAATACCAAAACCAGGACCAAACGCGTTTCGACGAAAGCGTCTTCCTCAGTGGTCATACATTACTGTAGAAATAAAACGGATAAAATTCATATACAATACAGGTCAACTGGGTGCTCTGTGTGATGTACTTGTTGATCAGATTGATACTTGAAGCTCCATTTAAGATTAATATTAATTCTGGGATCCCTTTTCGGCAAAAGCTTGTGAAAATGCCCTGTAGCAATAAATAACACAGCGGTGGTTCCCAAACTTTCTGGGGCTACCATCCCATTTCCTCTTCCATGACAACCCTAGCGTTCCCATTTCTTGATATTAGGTCTATTATTCTGTTGCAAATTCAAAACAATCGTTTTTGCTCACTTTTTCCCCTTTTTGCTGTCACCCTGGGAGCAGCAACTGAGCAGCTGGTTGAGCATTGACTGAGAATTGACTGAGAAGCCTCTCACCCGTGCTGGCCTTCTGGCAAAGGTCCTACCAGCTCAGGCCCGTTGCCTCTTTGACTGAGTCCACCCATCTAGCATGTGGCCTCCCTCTCTTTCTCCTGCCTTCTGTCTTTCCTAGCATTACTGTCTCTCGAATGTTTCATGCCTTCTCATGATGTGATCAAAGTGTGACAGCCTTAGTTTAGTCATCTCGGCTTCGAGGGTGATTTCGGGCTTGATCTGTTCTAGAACCCACTCGTCTTTTCTTCTTGGTTGTCCATGGTATCCTCAGCGCTCTTCCCCAGCACCACATCTCAAAAGGGTTTTATTTCATTTCTGTTGTCATTCTTCACTGTCCAGCTTTCACATCTGTATAACAGCAGTGGGAATACAATGGATTAGATAATCCTCACTTTAGTGGTCATAGTTTTTATATCTTTACACTTTACAAAAAAGAAAAAAACAGCCTTGAGGGGCATACTTTGCCCACCCCGATGTATACTCTGGAGAAACAGAAAAGCCAATGTGAAACCTGGTAGGGGAAAAGAACTAATTTCTCCCATTGGGGCAAGGGATCCAGGATCTCATTCCATCTCTCGTGTCATGTTAGCTCTTTGGGGGAAGAGTGAGACAATAAATAAATCCAACCATTTCAAATATGCAGTCTGAGAAGAATGAATGTTTCTTTACAGGTTGAGAAGCCATGGCTTACCAAAGCTTTCTGCTGGAGCCAATCAGCTGCCATGCCTGGAACAAGGACAGAACCCGTAAGTCTGTGTACACTTTGGCATCCTAACCATAAAAGTGACCACCTCTTCTGGAAATGAGCAATCACAAACCAGGGGCTGGTCCTAGAAAACCCAGATTCAGAAGAAGAGTCAAGAGGGTGGTATTCTAACCACCCCCCTCCCAAAAAAACCCAAAGTGTAGAGTTAAGCAGTTTAGGCAAATCTGGCGATGACAGAGCTCAGTGCAAATGCTCAATTCATTTTCATGTGTACAAGGAATAATTTCCAAAGATTTCTCCCTGCTGGGCAAAATCACATGGCACTTGAACATTTGCTCACCTGGATAACCCCATCTGACATGCCCAGTGCTTGCAGTGATGGGATTTGTGGGTGGCCAGCTAAATCGCACAGCAAGAAGGGATGGGTATGACCTTTCAGATATCAGATATCATTGCACTACAGTTCCCATTGATCCTACTTTGCCAGGAGGGGGGTCATGACACAGCGCTTCTCTATAACTGGGGAGAGGACTCCTTAGGCCTTCTCATCTAACCCCCTGCCTTGCAGGAACACATAATTCAAGCATTTCTGAAAGATGGCCATCCTTTGTTTAAAGACCATCAAAGGAGTCCATCACTCTCTGAAGCAACCTGTTCTACAGTCAAACAGCTCTTCCAGTTGAGAGGGTTTTTTTTTTTTTTTTTGTAATGTTTAGGTGGAATCTTTTTCTTGTAATTTGAATCCATTGGCTCATGTTCTAGTCTCTAGAGCAGTAGGGAACAAGCTTATTCCATCTTCTACATGACATCCCTTCAGATATTTAAAGATGGCTATCATGCCACATCTCAATAATGTCACCACTCAGTCTTCTCTTCCCGAAGCTGGACATTTCCCACTCCCTAAGCCATTCCTCACAGGGTTTGGTTTCCAGACTGTTCACCATTTTGGTTATTGTCAGTATCTTTGAACTGTGGTGCCCCAAACTGAGATCAAAATTCTTGGAAAGCAAAGTCAGTCATGGTGGTTGAGAGCTGGGGGTGAGGAATGGGGAGCAAGAGAACAGAGTGTTATTATCTGTGAGATGAGGAGATTCCAACGAGAAAGAATATGAGTATTGTTTTTGTTAGATAACTGAATGCTCTGGTGAATCATTTCCTCTTCTCCAGCTGTGGGGAATTGAAAGAATGGCTGTGACTGCACAGTTGTCCTTGGAGGTGGAGAATAAACACACACTGCCTCCTTTGCCCCCGATGCAGGGTGTGCAAATGTCCCTTTTTTGAACTACAGGCCCTTGCTGGTTGGAGGATTCTGAGACCTGGAGTCCAAAAAAAGGAAAACGTTCACGCTTTGTCCTCTTTTGGGCAGTCTCTGGAATTGGCACTAAAGGAAGGGTGGGGAAAGAAATGAGATGTGAGTTTGGGAGAGATTTTGGAGATGGCCCAAGGCTTTTTTTGCAAGGGCTGGTTCCACCACTGCACAGCAGGGATGCAGTTCAGAGCAAGGGGTAGAGATAAGTCCTTTGAAAAATTGTCCACCGTTTATCTTGAACCTTTTTTGTCTTCTGTCCCGTAGAACTCGCCATCTGTCCCAACAACCATGAAGTTCACATCTATAAAAAAGATGGCACGAAGTGGAACAAAGTCCATGAGCTGAAGGAGCACAATGGACAGGTGACAGGTGAGGGGAGTTTGGGACGTGCATAAAAAGAAGGCCACTTGCACCCAGCGAGTCTTTAGCCTTTCACTCAAACAACCACTTGTGGATTAATTCTTAATATATTTTCATAGAATCATAGAATGGTAAGAGTTGGGAAAAACCCATCCAGTCCAATTCCCTGCTATGCCATATATATTTATATAGTGATAGTGTGGCTCGGGCCAGGAGTTATCCAAGAGACTAGTGTAAGCAATCTGCCATATACCAACTTTGGCCTGATTTTTAAGGCTCTTGGATAAATTTCTCTTTCTGGAATTGTTCAACTGGACAGCCATGGTTCCATCCTATCAAATTCTGGGACTTGTAGTTTGTTTGTTTGTTTGTTTATTATTTTAAGGAGTGTCTTTTGCACTGGAGAATTTGCAGAGGTTGCCTCAGTGGTTGAGAGATCGCTTTGCTGCTTGCTTTTGGTGGTGTCTGACATTTACAAGAACCCCAGCTTCCTCCTTTATGTGTTTAGGTCACGGGCAAGGGTGCCCACTATTGGCCATTTTGTGGCACAGTTTTTTCTCGCTTTTTTCTTCCCTTTGGGGCTGCAGCTCAGATTTGCATGAAGGATTCTTTCAGCTGCTTAGCCTCAACCCATGCTTAGCAAAAATCTAGAATACTGATTTACTGTTTGTTTATCTGCCACTTTTTCTTCAGGCTCCTGAGGTGAGAGAATGATGAACCTCTTCCCCATTTCTAGCATCTCAAAACTCTCTGTGGTAAATAAGGCTGAGGCGTTGGGCCAATCACTAACTTGCAGCCTGGCCTACCTCACAGGACTGTTGTGAGCATAAAAAAGAGAGATAGAGAATAGGGAAAACCATATTGCTTGTTTTGAACTTATTAGAGAAAATATGAGACACAAATTCAATAAAGTAATAAAAGTATTTATTCCCTGTCCTACAATGTTGTGTGGCGCTGATTGATCCTATAACCTGTTCCTAGAGATTTAGGACTTGGAAGGGCAGCTACGAAGGAACTAGACAAGATCCTGAAGTGTAAAAGATATATCATTGAATACAACACTTTGGATAGTTCATGCCATCGTATTTCCTATATCTATGTATGGCTATGAAAGCTAGACAGTGAAGAAAGCTGATAGCAAGACAATAAACCTATTTGAAATATAATGCTGGAGAAGAGCTCTGCAGATCCATGGACTGCTAAAGAAACAAATAAATGGTTCCTAGAGCAAATGAAGCCTAAACTCTCTTGAGAAGCCGAGATGACTAAACTGAGATTGTGATAGGACTCACTAGAAAAGACAATAATGTTTGGTAAGGTAGAAGGCAGTAGGAAAAGAGGAAGACCACATTCTAGATGGATAGACTCAGGGAAGCCACAGTGGCTCTAAGTCTAAAAGACCTGAGAAGGGCAGTTTATAATAGGATGACTTGAAAGTCTTTCATTCATGGGATCATCACATGAATGACGGCAATTAACAATGAACAACAAATAACCTGTTCTTGGACTGTAACTCCCAGAAACCCTTAATCAGCAAGGTCACTGGTACTAGTTTAAAGCAGAGCTTAGATAAGTTGCATTCTTGGACTACAATGGTCAGAAGATCACCACCAGCATGGTCGCTGATGGTATTGGGTAGAGGGAATTCTGGGAGATAAAGTCCCTGAAAGATTACCTTTTTGGACATCGTTTCCCAGAATCCCACAGTCAGCATGGCTGCTGTAATATTTCCAAGTTGCAAAATGAGCAGCATTAGCAATTGCCTCAAAATGCTTTTGACAAACACAGTTTGTTCGACTTCAGCCCTCTGATCTTGGGACCTTTACAGGCATTGACTGGGCCCCCGAAAGCAACCGGATTGTGACTTGTGGGACAGACCGCAATGCCTACGTCTGGACCCTGAAGGGGAATGTATGGAAGCCGACCTTGGTCATCCTCCGGATCAACCGTGCTGCTCGCTGTGTGAAGTGGTCTCCAAAAGAGAACAAGTTCGCTGTAGGCAGCGGTTCCCGGCTCATTTCCATCTGCTACTTTGAGCAAGAGAATGACTGGTGAGCCTTGGCAAGTTCAAAGACTATTTTTAAAAGTTCTCTCCTTTCCTAGATCATTGTGGCTCTGAGATTCTGGGATCAGTAGCTCCTAAAAGAAACTTTTTTCCAGATTTGAGGGTCTGAACTCATGGATAAAGATTTTATGTTAAAGCCCAACGCAAAAGATGATCAGCACAGAATTCATTTCTTTGCCATTGTTTGTGTGCTGCCTTTTGCAGACTTTCCTTTGATACATGATGCAGTGAAAATATCCATCTGGGTTTCTTGGCTAAAAGCAGATTTAAAACAGAAGAGTTCTTAAGGCTTATTTTAAAAGCTGGTGTATATTTCCTGGAGCTTGGAAATGTTATTTTTTTGAATCGCAGTCTCAGCTCAAGAGCTGTAGTCCAAAAATGAATGTTTTAAAACTTTGCTTGGGCTGAGTGACCTCTAAGGTCTTTTCTGACTCCATGGGAGAGTCGATGTATTTCAGGATATAAAAATACCCCATAGGAGTGTTTGTTGGTGTAGAATGTAAGGAATCTCACAATAACCAGACACTCAGAAACAGAAAACACATTTCACACAAGGCAGAACATTTGGTGTAGCGGCTGACAGATCTCGTTTTCTGCAAAAAATGTAATCAGTATAATGTATGTGTCTTAAGAATGCTATCATGTTATAGGATTGCCCACCTCTATGTTGTTCTGTACCTATCTTTATTCTTAGGTGGGTATGCAAACACATCAAGAAGCCCATTCGCTCGACAATCCTCAGCCTGGACTGGCATCCCAACAATGTTCTCTTGGCGGCTGGCTCCTGTGATTTCAAGTGCAGGTGAGGTTGGTTTGTTTTGTCTACTTATAGACTGCCTTACCGTGTGTGAATTGATGGGTGGGAATTTCAAAGAAGCCGATTCCTGCTCAGCACCAGAAGGGACTTTGGTCTGTGCATTCTAAATTTTGGCTTAAAGTTTGGAAAATGCACGTGCTCCTTATCTGTATTGCTTTTATTGCATTTTAGCACACATTTTAACTTGTGACTTTGTAGAGTAACTTTAGATAAGTAATTTATACTTTTCAGTTTGTGTTTTTAAAATATATTCATAGTTTCTGAATTTAGCTGTTATTTTATTTTGTGTTATTTTATCAAAGAAGTCCATGTTAGTCTGCTTTAGCATAAAGATGCATAACAGAATCCAGTAGAAATCTGAAACTAACTGGCTTATTCTAGCGTTAGATGCGTCTGATGAAGTAGACCTGTGTCCACCAAAGCCTATGCTAGAAGAAACCAGTTCAGTCTCAAAGATGATTGCTTTGTGCCTTCTTATGTGGATGGTTAGCAGTCCTGAACTCTTATGTGGAAGGATGGGATATAAATTCAAACGATGTTGGCGCTAGTAGTGCTAGCAGTACTAATTAAAAACTGGAGCCTAGCTCGAGTGCTATCATTTTCAAATGAATCTGAACTGGAATTGAATCTGCAGTACTGGCCCTACCATTAGACAGTGATGCTGCTGAAGTCAGGTGACAGCATATTGTAGAGAGAGAGCTGCTTGTGACATGCTATACTGCACCTTTTTCTGTCCCCAAAACTGAAGTTGGGCAGGAGGACAGTTGTAAGCACACATGGATATTTTGGTTATTCTGTTATTCACCGGTTCAGTTCTTGTTCTCCTTGGAGGTTATATAGATTTCAAGGAGCTTACTCTGCTTCACTTTGTCTCTTCTGTTACCCCAATCCCATAGGATATTCTCTGCCTACATTAAAGAGGTGGAGGAGCGACCCATGCCTACTCCCTGGGGGTCTAAGATGCCCTTTGGGGAGCTCATGTTTGAGTCGGGCAGCAGCTGCGGCTGGGTCCACAGCATCTGCTTCTCGGAGAGCGGGAATCGTGTGGCCTGGGTGGGACACGACAGCACGGTCTGCCTGGCAGATGCCAACAAGAAGATGGCGTAAGTGGGGTGTTGGCAGTGACAGTAGGGGTAGTAATGTTTAAAATGCCTCATATACAGAAGGGCTGTGGTCAGATTTTCATCTTCTGCACCTCTTGTATGTTGCACCATCTCAGAAACTGTGAAGTACTTTCCAAAAATAGAGAAAAATAATTAAATTTGGAAATGACAAGTCTCCAAGCATAACAAAAGTCCATCTGTGTAGAATTTTTCCCCAAACTACTAGGGGAGGTTCAGAAAAGGCCTGGGGAGGTGTGAGTCATCTACAGGCCTTCTTTTGTCTGTGCCTGATATGCTATGATGCCACAACCTTCTTGTCTTAGGACAGAGTTGATCTGAAGATTTAAAAACTTGGGATGATGTTTGGGGCCAGTCACCCCCAAATGGATACTCTCCATGTGTTATATAACTCTCATCAACCCCAGACAGCTGGGCCTGATGGGATCTAGAGTCCAATACCAAAGGCACCAGCCTCCTTTTTATTTTCCTCAGGTTCCACCGAGCAGCCTCCTTTTTATTTTAAAGCAAGCTGTATGGTTTGTTAGTGGTGTTAAGTGGTTGGTCACTGGGCATAGGTGGCAGTATTGTTCTCCTTCCTGTTCTAAGTCGCAGTCTGTTGTAGCCAAAAGGACAAAGAATTTTGTGGCACTTTATATTATATTGAGACTTATTTGGCATCAGCATTTATGAACTCCAGCCTGCTTGCTCCTGACCACTGATCCCTAAATAAAGCTATGGTTTTTGTTTTTAAATGTGCCAGGGAATTTCATCAGCTGCTAGTTGAATTTCATGGTAGGCCAGATGGCTGTCAGGCTCTGAAGTACCTAAGATAATACTAATCACTCTTGCCTTTTTCTTTTTCCATCAGGGTGGCTTGCCTATCCACAGAGACTCTTCCCCTCCTGGCTGTGACTTTCATCACTGAGAACAGCTTAGTGGCTGCAGTAAGTCATGCATTTGCTCTATCCTGGGGTTTCATTTACTAGAATGGTTCGGACTTGGTTCACTTTCTGTGTTTCCTTATATCTCTGTTTTCAACCTCATACTCTGTTATGTACTTTGCTGGGATCTGGGGCTGGGCAGCCATGGCCCTATAGATGTTTTTATCCCTTACAGCTTCCGTCAGCCTTAGCAGGTAGAGGCATTGTTGGGGGATTGTGGGAGACTTGCTATCCAAAAATTCCTCAGCAGGGGACAGCTGTATGCTTTCCTGGTTTAGATCCTAAGCTTTAGTACTCTAATACTTTGTTAACTGAAGTAAAAGCAACAAAAAATGATGATTTTATTAGTGGACTGCCTACTGTATAAGGCTGTTGTAAGGATTTTATTTAATATGAAGTGTTTTGGCTGTTTGAAGGGTGGCATGTCAATAAAACAGAGCCAGCTCCAAACTTAGACACAGAGATCTTGGTGACAGATGCTGGGCTGCAGTGTCCCCACCATTCCTCCTGAGTCTGCTGCTCAATGGAGGACAGTGTTCCATGGTCTGTGTTGATGTCTAGATTCAGCTATAATTTCATTTGCCTTCCATATACACTTTGGGGTGATCTTGATTTTAGGCAGAAAAATTCTGTACATGATCTTACACTCTTTTAATCCATGCCTTGTTTTCTTTTCCATTCAGGGCCATGACTGCTGCCCGATGCTGTTCACTTACGATGAGCAGCAAGGCACACTGACTTCTGGAGGGAAGCTGGACGTCCCCAAACAGAACTCCCAGCGTGGCCTCACAGCTCGTGAACGCTTCCAAAACTTGGATAAGAAGGCCAGCTCTGACACTGCCAATGCTACTCTGGACACTCTCCACAAGAACAGTATCAGGCAAGTACACACTTCAGCCCAGGTCCTTCAAAAGCCTAATGGGATATACCTTGCTCAACCGCTGTGGCAGCTCCATTGTGAGTTGAGAATCAGCCTCATAGGACCTGAGTTGCTATACTGGCAATGGCACTTTTAAAGGCAATGAAGAGGGTGGAATTTCACAGTGAGATCTACAGCTTACCTTAAAAAAAAACCCTGTTCTTGACCCACTTCCTCACCTCATCAACATTATATGCCATAAAGCTGGCTTCAACATATGCCAAGGTCCCTTTCATCAACTGCCCTGCTCAGATCTTGCAGACTGAGGGCTGGAATTTCCTTTGATTAAAACAATCTATCGGCACTGCAGTCTTTTTTTCCCCTACTGCCCTCCATTTGACCAAGCATTGGGTATGTCTGGGCCTACAAGTCACCTGTTGGCCTATGACAACCCCATGAATTTCATAGGTTTTTCTTAGGCAAGTGTATTCAGAGGTATTTTTCCAGTTCTCATTTTTCAAGTCAATCACATGGTCACATTGATATGTTCAAACTATGACAGCCTGAATTTTCTCAACTTGGTTTGTAGGGAGAGTTCAGACCTGATTTGCTCTAGGGCCCATTTGTATTTTAAGCAGCCCACGGTATCCACAGAACTTTCCTCCAGCACTATATATCATATGAGCTCATGTTCTTCCTGTCAGCTTTTTCACTATCTAGTTTTTACAGCCATACAAAGTGGAAATGCTATGGTATGATTAATTCAGACTTTGATATTTAATGAGATAATCTTCCCTTTCAGCCAAATATCGGTGATTGCTGGAGGGAAAGGAAATTGTTCTAAGTTCTGCACCACAGGAATGGATGGGGGCATGAGCATCTGGGATATCAAGGTAAGTGACAAAGGCAAACAAAGGTTGCCAGATGCAGCCTAGAACAATATTGGGTTGATCCATCCATATCCTCTGGGTTGTTTGTCCTGTTAGTTTCAACAAGATGCAGGGACACTCAGTGTCCATTGGTCAGAACATCCTTCCTACTCTCCTTGCTCTTTACACCAGGATTTATAAGTTGTATGGCTGGGGAGGAACAGTTCTCCCTCCAGCAGGACCCGTTGGAGGCTGTACTCCTTCCCCCAAACTACACTAAAGTCTGCTTTCAGGTTTATGAAAAAACTGTCATCAAAGTAAGATGTGTCTATACGTCTTGGTTTAAAAGAGAACTGTGTTTTCTGAAGGCGAATCACCCTTTTTAACAAAAAAGGAAAGTATTCTTTGGTGGGAGCAAACATCCTTAGTTGGAAGTGCTGGAGAGAATTTTTTTTGTACACCAGCAATAGTAAGAACTCCAAGTCAGTTCTAGCATTGGCCATTCCCTGACAGCTCCCATCTTGATTTTTGTGTCTCATAAAGTCATGGATCTGTTTCTGGGTGTGGCTGTGTGGCAACTGTCAACAGCTCCCAACCGCACGCACCTGGAATGCCAGTCTTCCTCGCCACCATTTTGGCAATCATGTATTTTCTTTGCAGAGCTTGGAGTCGGCTATGAAGGGCCTCCAGATCAAGTGAGTAGGCAAGTGGAAAAGAAGCCGTTGCAGCACTGTTTTCTTCCCCGCCTCCCTGAGACCAAGAAGATGCCAGCTATCAGCTTAGCTGATGGTGCCTGCTTCCTCCTATGAAGAAAATTCCAACCGCTACAAGCTTTGCAGTTTCTCTTTCCCTCACAGGGGACAGAAACATAAGGAAAAGAATATATATATATATATTATGCCATGCTAAATAAAAGACACAGATATGCTGGTCATAATTAGCTGTGCAGAACTCAAGCCTTGCTCCCCAATACCTCATTCGTTTGCAGAAGGAGACTAGTTAAGGCAACATCTAGATGGTTGGACTATATCTTCCACCAACCTCAATGGCTGTGCTGGTTGAGGAAGACTGGCACTGTCATCCAGGGTGCCAGGTTCAAAGTAGTTTTCTATGAGGCAAGGTCACACCAAATATTTGCCTGCTTCAAAGCCCTAATGCTTCTACCTCCTTAAAAAGTGCTGTATAGTACTTTGCTGGGCTAGGATTCTGGGAGACCAGAATTCGAATCCCCACTCAGTCATGGAAACCCACCAGGTGAGCTTGGACAGGTCCCCCTCTCTCAGCCTCAGAGGAAGGCAACAGCAAGATTCTCTGAATACATCTTGCCATGAAAACTCCATGATAGTCACCATAAGTCAGAAATGATTTGAAGGCACACAATAAACTGGGCCACATTGCCTTTCTTTAATGGCTGAGGATTTATTTATATTGAGTGTACGTATTTCATACATACAGATGCAGGAAAGTGACCAGCCAACGGCATGAACTGCGTATCTGCCATGAACATCAGGCAAACTGCTCTTAGTCAATTCAGTCAGTGAGATCTGTTATAAGTACTATTAGCAGTCTTGTTCAGGGGTTTGAATCCCATGTAAAAGGGGAAAGTATCTTAGTTTTCCCCTGATTTCTCCCTGTGTCCATGCTGCTTTTTAAACAGATAAGCTTGTAGCCACTCTCCACATATTGACTAATATTTTTCTTGGTTTCCTAACTGAGTGGAAAGTGTACACAAGTAATGCAGATTCTTCTGTTTTTAAGAGTTAAAAAATGGTGATGGAACCAGTGCTTTGTTGCCCCATGCAGTGCCAGAAAGCATACTGAGTAATTTGTTTTAAGTATCCTGAACACTTGAGAGCACTGTACCAGTATTTTATACCTAGTTTTCTCTGCCCTCTCCTTAAAAAGGAAATGTGGAAGAAAGTTACTTTAGGTCAGGCTGTGATTTATTACTTCAGGAGGCGGACAGATGCTACCTGCAGGCATTGAGTCCAATGACAAGAGTAATTTTTCCCTTTCCTGGGAGTCCACTGGGTGCGATGGACACCTGAATTCAGATCACAAGTCAAAAAGCATTTACGATAATTTAAACTTTATTCAGCCAAATATACAAGGTTTTTTTTTTTTTGCTTCCAATTTGCATCGGTTCCAACGTGTTACACAATCAAGAAAGGGCTCTCTGGTTTTGTTTTGCAGTTTTAAAAAGTCACTATCCCTTTTCGGAGGAGAAGGAAAGCAATTAAGGATGGCTTTTTTTATTTTAAAAAAAATGGGGAGGGAGGGTGTAAAGTGGGAACGAAGACCAAAATAACAGCCACGTGGTTAGGCTCTGTTCATTGGTTTTATTTGATTCGGCTGCTCGGCAGCTCAGTCTCATGGGCTGCTCTGCCGTCGAGTGCCAGTTACACATACACAAACACCCCCCCCCAGTACTTTCAATATGCATGTGTCACTTTGTATGCCCAATTACCATCCACATGCTCCCCCACCCAGTCTAGTTGCCTACCCTCCATCTTTCCCCCGAATTATGTGATCTTTCTTTAATCCAAACACAGCAAAACCATTCCATTTATCTGGTGTTTCGCCCAGAACACTTCTGCCGATAATTCATTCCTCACGATTCCGCATCGAAAGATTTAACAGCTTCCCCTAACCCGGCCCTCCCCAGCCCTGCTTTCCCTACCTCCCCCCCCCACAAAAAGAAAAAAACAACTCCTAATGGAATTCTGTGCCCAGATGAAGACAAACATGTTGCTGTCAGTGTCTCAGAAGGTGTGAAGATGTCACCGAGGCCGCTGTGCCCTCCACTTGGCCTCCCTGGGATGTGATGCAGCGGAGCGCCCAGCGGGGGCTAGCCAGGCACAGTTCCTGCAAACTCCCTCCTCTCCGGGTGGCCGGCACTTACTTGTTAAGGGACAGCGACTGCAGTCTTTTGCCTGCGGAAGCGGCTTCGTCTTTAGCTTGTAGGTGAACAAGAGATATGGGAAGAGAGAGAGAAAGGAGAACAGATCTGAAAGCAGCTGCGTTACAGAAGATGGCCTGCCAGAAAAACACCACTTTGCCCAGATAGCCAAGAAGTGACCAAAAAAAAAACGGGATTGCCGTATTTTGGCAATCATAAATAATGTGGCAAGAGAGGCAGGGAAGATGACGGTGCATCTTCTGCAGAAAAGCTAATGCCTCAACTGCAAAGGGGAGAACGGTCCAAAACACACTGCAGATACAATCCAGTTTGAGACTGCTTTAACTGCCCCGGCTCAGTGCTAGGGAATCCAGGGAGCTGTAGTTTATTGTGGCACCCGAGCTCAACGTCCCCCAAAACTACAGTTCCTAGAATTTCCTTGTTTTGAGCCAAGGGAGTTAAAGAGGTCTCAAACTAGATTATTTCTGCAGTGTGTTTTGGACCAATGATAATGAATTTGTAGCAGCTTCCCTAAAGTTTAACCCCAATAATTATTATACAGCCTGACATGGCAGCCAGTACGCTGTTTGTCAAACAGCATACTGACTATTATGGTTAATTTTGCAATTGCAACAGCCACAGTTTCAGATCTTTTGCTAAATTCTCTCTGCACCTTGATTCTGTCACTTCTGAAATTGAAGAAGTACTAAGGATTTTATCTGAAAATGGTCTGAATCAAGGCTGATATTTACAGTGAAGTACCTGAACATTCAAACAATTCAACATAATGTTAGTAATCCTCAAAGCAACTCTGCCAGGGTGGCAAAGGACCCCGAGCTCAGTGGACACAGCACTTGCATTGTAGGCAAAAACCTTTAGGTTTAGTCCTTGGTCTCAGGTGGGGCCAGGCAAGAGACTAGTGCCAACAACGTTGTGCTAGATAAGTCAACAACTTGCATGGTGTAAGGTAGCTTCTTATGTTCTAAAGGCACATAGGAAGGGGCTCCACAGCAGCCAAAATCCACATCAACATAAATCAAGCTAAGCATTTAAATTGGGGCACTTGGGCTGCCTTCTTACCTTTCCTTTCTTCCTCTTTTTTTTTCGCCGCTTCTTCCCTCTGTTTCCGGATGATGGCTAATCGGGCGAGATCTGCCTTTGCCTGTTCTGTTTTTCCGGCGAGGTGCATCTTCATGTACCTTTCTTTTGCTTTCTGCTTTTCAATTTCTTCCCTGTTTGAGGAAAGTAATTCAGTGAAGAAGAAGAAACCGCCCTGGAGCTTTTTCCCTGCATACATAAGCACCAATGGCTTTTTATTTTCCCTTTTTATATGAGCAGAAGCACACTGCTTGGAAAAGAGCAGGACCTGTATCCTTAACAATCAAGACCATAACTGAACCCAGCAATGTGATAACCTTCAGTGGTTCTGCCATTCCCTAACATACCAGAAGTGTCATTGACAGTGGCCACATTCCTCATAAAGTGTCAAAGAATTGTAACAATAATCCTAATGATTTTTTTAAAATCCCAAACTCTGGTCCTTGCCCTGTGCCTAGCCAGATTTCAGTATATGGGGAACTCTAATCACTCCAGATAGTCTCAAGAATCGCCTCCACAATCTTGAACCACTGGCCATGCTGGCTGGATGTCTGGGAGTTGGATTTCAACAGATGGAGCGGAAGCACTGTCTACCCTGACCGACCTGGAAACTATACATTCAAAGCCACTGACTATGATAAGCTTCACCATGACTGTGTGTATGTGCCTCTGTGTGCCTTCAAGCTGCCTGTCGAGTTGTAGCAACCCCAATAATTATTCTTGGGCAAATCAGGCTAAAGATTTATTGTCTCAGATAACTAGGGATTAAGGACTCCAAAAGAGATGAACTTTAGGATATGAAAACCTATTATTTGTGGGCATGAAACCTGATTATGGGATTAAAGTGGCAACATACTCAGAAGTGTTAAATCACCCAAAATAAGAGACGTGGTCTAACACTATATAGGTTCAACATTTTACTCTCTGTACCACTGCAAAGAAGACTTGAAGGTAAATGAAAAGGTAAGACTGGAAAAATCTCATTTTCTTTTCATAGTATTTATGCTGAATTGTGAATGTAAGCAATCTTTGATAATTTATCACAGACCAATAGTAAGGGAACCTTGTTGACTTCCATGTCTTACTTGTGGGCTTTCTGGAGGCATGATAGAGTTGCCTTAGGGTTGCCATAAGCTGGAAATGATTGAAGGCACACCACAATGCTTGGCCAGTGTGAAACAAGGAAGCTGCTGGATCAGATGGGAGTATAGTCTGGTCCAGTAGGGCTTTCCTTATGAAGAGGGTTTGTCCAATGTGAGTGGGAAGGAGTTACAGCTCTTTGTTGTAGCGTTTGGAGTGCAAGCAAGAATGTGAGCTCCATCCCCATGTTCATTTGTTGAAAGAATGTCCACAAAAACAGAGCTGGCAAAGATCTCTCTCTTCTCAAGACCTTAGTAAACAAGTATGGAAGCAGGATTGACTAGCATGATGCACTCCACATTCAACTGTAGGAAAACAGCCCAGAACCTATACTGAAAGGTTGGAATTGTCTCTTATCTCTGGAAAACATGCCAGCCACTTGTTGTGATCCTGCAGGCCACCCCACAGCAGCCCATAGGACACAACTTGCAAATCGCCATACAAGAACAAGACAAATTTCTTACCGTTCTCTTCGCGACAATTCCCTGGGGCTCTCCAGATCTATCTGAGTTACTTTTTTGGCTGTCTGTGCAACACGATTAGGATTCTCTATGTCTATCATGCCTTCCACTCCTTTGTGCTTTGGCTGCAACGAAAGAGGCCCAACAGAGACACATTAGCAGCCGCATCATGATGCTGGAAAGACCCTTCCATGAGCACTCATGGAAGAGAAGGAAAATGTTGTTTATACCTGGTAGTCTTCATCCTCCTCCTCCTCGCTTTCATCTGAATCTAGTGACTTCTCCTTCTTTTTGGGCTCACCTGTTGCCCCGTCTCCTCCTTCCTCTTCTTCTTCCTCATCCTGTGGATTTAAGAAGCATTATGATTATGAAGCTAGCGGGGCAGCATGACTTTCAGTGGGTAACTCTGGGTTGGTATTTTACCCCCAGCTTAACAAATCTGGCCTTCCAGATGTTTTGGACTTACAGATGCCAGAAGTCCAGTCAGTAGGGCCGATAAACAGAAATTCTGGGCGTCCTAAACATCAAGAGGACTGCAGTTTGAGAAACACCCACTTGACACAGGGTTGTTCCAGGGATACAATGGGAGAGAAGGACAGTTGTGTATACCACCTTGAGCTTGCGGGTGGAAAAGTGGGGTGCCAATATAATTAATAAACAGACTGATCCTCATATAGTGCAAAAAAAAAGCCTTCCAAGGCTATTTCTGTGAATCTATAAAGGAGGTAAGACTCCAACTGGAGATCTCTCATCTCACAGTTCAGCTCTTGTCCTTTGCCAGTTCCTTAAAAAACAAGACCACCCTTGAAGAAGCTTACCTTGGCCTTCTGTTTCTCTGCTTGGAGTTGGGCATCAATCTCCTCTGGGCTTGTGTATTGTCGCGCTCGGCCTTTGTGGCCCCCTTTCCTACCTGAAAAGAAAGAAACAGTTTAAGGCTTTGGGGGCTGAACGACCCCCTTTCACAGGGGTCCCCTAAGACCATCGGAAAACACATGTTTCCAATAGTCTTAGGAACTGAGACACCTCAATTTTATGGTTGGGGGGTCACCACAACATGAGGAACAGTATTAAAGGGTCATGGCATTAGGAAGCTTGAGAAGCAAACACAAAAGTAGACTATGATAACACTCCACACTCAACAGGAAAGCTAGAGCTTTCTCCATTTAGCAATCAGAGGGAAAAGCTACCAACAAACATGCCTTCGGTCAG
This sequence comes from Urosaurus nigricauda, assembly GCA_034509955.1. NCBI lineage: Eukaryota > Metazoa > Chordata > Lepidosauria > Squamata > Phrynosomatidae > Urosaurus > Urosaurus nigricauda. The sequence goes on from JAOEGL010000008.1 coordinate 19,684,443, forward strand.
TGTACCCACATTTTACAAACCTCTCAGTTCTACCACCATTATTTTTCCCCCTAAGTTAAAAAGCCCCAAAAGATACAGCTCTTCATTGTAAGGTAATTGCTCCATTTGTCACAGGCAAGCCCCCACACACTACAAAAGTCTAGCACATCCACAAACTAGATTAGTCCAGCATACCCATAGAGACACATTTTCTATGATAGATGACTTGAAAGGGCTGACGTCTCTTTTTTGGTTTACAAAAGCTTTTATTTCAGGACCCAGACTATAATTCTTTCTAAGTAGAGGCAAAGAGCTACTACAAGTCTGCCCTGGGCATTGGGAGAAGCATGCGGCTAAGGGGACCAGGCCGAGTAGTGGCCCCTTGAGAAAAGTCCAAGCTTTATGATATATTTAGAGAGAAGTAACAGTAGGTTTGAGCAAAGAATGTAGCTACTCAAAGCACAGAGATTTGCATACCATCACTTTCTAACAGGGCATAATGTTTGCATGCACCCAGAAGCTGAAAGTACCAGGAATACATTTTGCATCCGAAAGAGCCACCTCTTTGGGCAGACAGTAATGCTTTGAACAGCTGTTGCTTTCTGTCTATCAAGCAAGGAACCTTGGATGCTGCTGTTATGTTGGCATGGAGAAGGCCTCAGATACACACTATGAGAAAACAACATCAGGAATATTGAGTGACAATGGGCAAATATTTCCCATCAAGGGTCATCCTCTTGTCAGTTCACAATCCCTTCTTACCAATAACCAGGGCTTGGAAAAGTGACTCATATAAGGCTACAACTCCCAGAGATACCCCAACTAGTATTGTTATTTAATAACCCCCTTACAAAGCTGTATTTTACCAAGTTAGATCCTTGTAGTTTACACAGTGCTGTACATACAAACTTATAAATTAGACGGTTCCATGCTTGTGTTTCAGACACAAGTGCCATTCTCAGCCCCAGCTGGAAAGTGAAGGTAGAACCTTCTTACATACAATGGAAGTGCTCTACCCACTGAGCAACAGTGTTGTCAAAAACAATTCTCTGGGCACTAAATTCAACTAGCCTTGCAACAGCTTCAAGAGTGAGCAGACAAATTCATGGAGCCTAGGCCTATCTGGCCTTCAAATGTTCAACAAGTCTCTTTTATAAAAAGACCAGTAAGATGCTGAAATGAAACAGAAAGGAGGACTTCTGCCTTTGTCCTCTCTTAGTAAGTTATTGAGAGAAGGTGTAAGACATGGAACACCTGATCCATCCAGGCTTCTCTTGAAACTCCTTTCTTATTTAAAGGAAATAGAAATTCCCTCCGGAAAGTGGGAAACTGTTCAGAAATCACTTCTGAAAGTGAACCAAAGGTGGGGGAACCAAAGGTGTGGCTCTCTGGATGTTCTTGGACTCATCTCCCATCATCCCTACCCAGCAAAGGGATGACAAAACTAGAGAGCCTTTGGAGGCAGCAGGTTCCTCATCTCTGGTGGAAACTGCCAGCCTTGCTTATGTACAACTGGATAGATTTACAATACTGAAAGAGGCAGGGAGGTGAACTTGGATTTTTTTTCTTCTTCTTCTTCAGAGTATCTTCCTTTTTTCCGAGGACAGACCTGGCTCCTCTCTCTCTCTCTTCTGGGCATCTAGGGAAGCGGTGGACCCGAGCGCCCCTCCCTGCCTCCTAAGGAGAAGCCAGCATGCAGTAAAGGCATGCTGGCAGCATCCCTTGGAAGATCTCCAAACCGGGGTGTGGTGCAGCAGGAGTCCCATTTGCTAGCTCTCCCTTCCCGATTCTTGCAAGCAATCGCTCAGGTTGCCAGACTCACAACAGCGAGCCAGCTTCTCCGCCGAGGTGGGACAAGCTCAGTCATGTTCCTCATCTTTGCTAGACGCTCCGCCAAGCATCCAGTTGCTTCGTTCTCTCCTCCGCTCGCTCACATCCTTTTCCTTTGGCTTCGTGGCACCAGGACTAGATGGCAAGGGCTTTCGTTTCATCCACTGTCGATACATTAAGGCTCGGGGCTGGGTTTTTCAAAACTGCAGGCCTACGTCTTGCCTTACACGTGGAATATATTTATTCAGCGAAGGCAGAAAAGATGGCATACCTCGCCAGGTGAATCTACAATTCCCCCAACGGGAAGGTTGAGCTTTGCCTGCAACTTTATACAAGCGCCAGAAATAGGCATGAGAACTACAGCTAGTACATTTTTGCCTACCACCCCATGCAGCAAAATTACACCGACACAGGTGTTGTGAGCTGTATTTTGTGGTGAATTTTACCCCAGGAGCAATCGTGTTGGAGGGTTTTCAAATGGACATATATGCATTTCTTCTTTCAGGTTCTGTTTATACTGTGGATAAAGTAAATCCACGTGATTAAAAAGGAGAATTTTGCCTGCAAAACCCGTAAGACAATGTCATAAAAAAGAAATTGGGGAGTGACCTTCCCTTTTGTTAGTCTGAGTCTCTAACATCTTGTTTACATGGTATAAATAACAGAATATATATATATATTATTTCAAAACCTTTTAATTAAAAAAAAAATCACTGAAAAATACAGCCAACTGTGTCAGTTTAATTTTGCTGCATGGGTTGGTAAGCAAAGTTGTTAAAGCTCTGCCCTACTTCTCCAGTAGTTTTCATGAAATTAATTGGCAACCAAAACATTTACTAGCTGTAGTTCCCATGCCTATTTCTGGCATGCATGCATGCTTGCACTTGTATAAAGTTGCAGGCAAAGCTCACTCTTACTATTGAGGAAAATAATTTTGGGCACACCCTACGGTAGACTGTGGACTGAGGAAGGAAAGATGCATCTGCTTTTATATTTCCTTCTAGACAACTATTCAGAATAAAGGACACCAGAACCATATTGAATGTGGTAACCTTATTAGGTTGCTTGAGGAGGGGAGGAGAAAAAAAATAGCCATTTACAGAACAGATTTTGGGAGAATTAAGAGAAGCTACAGGTCTTGAGAGCCGGTGTGGTGTAGTGCTTTGAGTACTGGACTATTTTTATTAACCTTTATTTGTATAGAACTGTAAATGTACACATTACACAGACTCTGGAGACCATGGTTCGAATCCTGACTCAAGCCACGGAAACTCGCCCTCTCTCAGCCTGAGAGGAAGGCCATGGCAAACCTCCTCTGAACAAACCTTGCCAAGAAAACCCTATGATGGGTCTTGGGGCTGCCCTAAATCAGAAATGACTTGAAGGCACACAACAGCAACAGCGCTGTGGAGGTAACCTTGGACCTTGCTCGACCAATGTTGCTGGATACTGTAAAATTCGTGGCGTCACCACAAGCTGACCGACAACGTGAAGGCGCACATGTGCGTACACGCGTCTGAAGGCAAAGCTACCCTGCAACACTTCCAATACTTCACGAAAGAGTAGTTGGGCACACAGCACAGATTCTTGAGATCTGAAAACCAAACATTCAGACTTCCAACTTCACAGTTAAGAACAGTTGTTACACAACAGAGAAGGCAGGCAAGAAAACAGACGGGAAGGGAAGAAACAAAACAAATTAGGTTTCACTTTCTAAACACCTACAACATCACACTGTTTCAAAGAGACACCTCAAATTTGCTTGCGAGGAGCAACAACAAATGAGCAAGGGGAAGCATCCCAAACTTTAACTTTTTACAATCAGATTAAATGGGGATAACTGATGTGGGAGGAAAGTCCTCCATATATGTCCGTATTAGCTTAGCACACATCTAGGAGTAGAATTCAAAACTGCGTTATAGTTTTTTGTGGTTTTTTCAGGCTATGTTGGCCACGTTCTAGAAGAGTTTATTCCCGACGTTTCGCCAGCATCTGTGGCTGACACTTTTAGAGAATGCCTTTTTTCGCATTCACAGATGCTGGTGAAACGTCAGGAATAAACTTTTCTAGAACGTGGCCAACACAGCCTGGAAAACCCACAAAAACAAACCTCCGGACGCTGGCCACGAAAGCCTTGGACTTTCTGGGAAAAAAATCAGCACGCAAAGGGATCTTGTGTAGCACCTTTGAGACTAAGCGGAAGAAAGAAGTTGGCAGCGTGAGCTTTGGTCGACGTGAGCCTCCTTTTGCAAATGCAGGGGAGTTCTTGATCTTTGTTGTGAGACGCCACATGGTTTTCCGCTGCTTGCGTAAACCGAGCCTTCAGCCGGCTCCCCACGTGGCTGGCACCGCTCCAAAGCTTCATCACTTCTTTTGCCAGAAATGTGGCGCCTCTGCTGTGTCTGACGCAACCAACCAAAGCAAGCGGCCCAGTGGTACAAACAGAGGATACAAAAAGCCTATGGGCCAAAACACTTTGCAGACATAACACAATTTGAGACCACTTTAACTGCCCTGGACACAGTATTTCCAGAGCGTAGAATTCAAAGATATAGCCGCATTTGTCTGTAGAGTCAGTATGTAGAGAGAACTCGGAGCCCCTTTGAGACTCACTGAAAGAAAGAAGTTGGCAGCCTGAGCTTTCATTGACTTAAGTCTACTTCCTCAGATGCATCTGGTGGAATGGATATATGCCATTGGTTATGTGAGGATGCCAATCCTGTGTGTCTTTAATCGTTAAAACTGCAGCTGCAACTTCACTTCCGTACATTTGTAATCATGAACTGGCATCGTCACACACCAATGGCATATATTGGTCTGTCCCTGGCTTCCACTCCACCAAATGCATCTGAGGAAGGAGGCTTAAGTCGGCTGCCAACTTCTTTCTTTCAGTTCGTCTCAAAGGGGCTACAAGATCTCTCTATGTACTGATTCTACAGACTAACATGGCTATATCTTGGAACATGTATCCCATATTCTCTCCAAATGCATCTGCGGAAGGAGACTTAGGTCTAGGGAGCCTCAGGCTGCCAACTTCTTCTTTTCAGCGAGCCTCAAAGGCGCTACAAGGTTTCTAGATAGTGATTCTATAGACTTATATGGCTATATCTTTTGACTATGTCTTCCATATTCTCCCCAAATGCATCTGAGGAAGTACCTTTAAATCTACGGAATCTCATGCTGCCGGCTTCTTCCTTTCAGTTAGTCCCAAAGGGGCAACAAGATCCCTTTACATACTGATTCTACAGACTAACACAGCTATATCTTTGGATATGTCTTCCATATTCTCTCCAAATGCATCTGAGGAAGGAGACTGAAGTCTAGGAAATCCCATGCTGCCAACTTCTTTCTTTCAGCGAGTCTCAAATGTGCTACACATTCTCTCTCTAGATAATGATTCTACAGACTAACACGGCTATAGCTTTGAATATGGATTCCATATTCTCTCCAAATGCATCTGAGGAAGTAGAATTAAGTCTAGGAAAGCTCATGCTGCCAACTTCTTTCTTTCAGTGAGTCTCAAAAGGGCTACCAGGTCTCTATGTACTGATTTCACTGACTAACATGGCTATAGCTTTGAATACATATTATATATTCTCCCCAAATGCATCTGAGGAAGTAGAATTGAGTCTTTAAAAGCTCCTGCTGCCAACTTCTTTCTCTCAGTGAGCCTCAAAGGTGCCACAAGTTCTCCCTCTAGAGACTGATTCTCTCTAGACTAACACGGCTATCTCTTTCGACTATGCCTTCCATATTGTCTCCAAATGCATCTGAGGAAGTAGAATTAAGTCTTTAAAAGCTCCTGCTGCCAACTTCTTCCTTTCAGTCAGTCTCAAAGGTGCCACAAGCTCTTTACACCCTGATCCTATCGAGACTAACGCGGCCGTGCCTTTGACTCCGCCTTCCCTGTTCTCCCCAAATGCATCTGAGGAAGTGGCTCAGTGTCCCACTCACCTCCTTTGGGCATCGCGAGGGAGACGAAGACGGCGGAGGCGGCAGCTCCAGCAGAAAGAAAGGAAGAAAAGAAGGAAGAAAGGAAGCCCTCCTCCTCCTCCTTTTCCCAAATTAATCCCCCTCCCTGACCCGGAACCGGAAGTAGCCCCTATTTCCTCCCTTCTCTCTCTCTCTCTCTACTGCTCCACGGAGGACCCCTCCCTCGTTGACATAGGTGTCTACATGAATGCCTGATAAAAAAATGTGATGCGCGGATTTTCACTCCGGTCGCACCCACATTTGGATTAGTTTTGTTTTATTGCCTCTCTCTCTCTCTCGGGAATTAATCTCGCTCGGGATCGTGGCCGCCGCGATTTTGAGCAGGCGTCGAGTTAGACGCCTATGAGGGATGACGTCACGCGGAGCGACGCGTAAAAGAGGAAGGGCCTCGCCTGGACGCGGCGTGACGTCATCGCGAGGCGGAAGGAGAGGAAAAGCCAGAAAGAAGGAAAAAGGGTTATTATTGTTATTATTATTATTGATGATGATGATGATGATGATGATGATTAAAATTATTATTGTTTTTATTGATATTGTGATTAGCCTTTATTTATACAGGGCTGTAAATTTACACAGCTTTATTGTTACATTATTGTTTTGTAACTTTATAACATTATTTTTGTTGTTATTGTTGCTATAAATAATAATAATAATAATAATAATAATAATAATTGTTATTCTTATTAGCCTTTATTTATATAGCACCGTAAATTTATTATAGCATTATTGTAACATTATTATTGTTTTATAACATCATAACATTATGATTGTTCTTGTTGATATTGTCGTTGATATTATTTTTTAGCCTTTATTTATATAGGGCTGTAAATTTACAATTATTGTAACATTATTATTTTATAAAATTATAACATTATTGTCGTTGTTGTTACTGTTATTGTAGTAATTATTGTTGTTATTAGCCTTTATTTATATAGCGCTGTAAATTTACTATAGCATTATTGTAACATTATTGTTTTATAACATTATTATTGTTATTGTTGTTGATATCATTATTAATTAGCCTTTATTTATATAGTGCGGTAAATTTACACGGCATTATTTTAATATTGTTTTATAACATTATAACATTATTATTGTTGCTGTTGCTATTATTATTATTATTAGCCTTTATTTTATATAGGGCTGTAAATTTACACGGCATTATTGTTTTATAACATTATAACATTTTATTGTTATTGATATTGATATTATATATTATATATTATAATTATTGTTATTATTATTAGCCTTTATTTATACAGGGCTGTAAATTTACACGACATTATTGCAACATTATTATTTTTTAACATTACAACATTATTTATTATTATTATTTATTTCCCTTCCCTTTTTGTGTGGTCTCTTATTATAAGCCTGAAGGCAGGGGACCATCTAATTATAAGTTTATATGTACAGCACTGTGTAAATTTACAGCGCTATATAAATAAAGGTTAATAATTATTATTTATATTATTATTGTTGTTGTTTTTAATTTTTATTGGATTTTTACCACAGAGAAAAAGAATATACCAAGTCGAGAAGATCCTCATTTCCGAAGGCGGTAAATTATATCTACCGCTGTCACTTTGCATAGATTTGACTATTTCATTAATTTAATTTTCTTATTTTTCAGATCCCGAGGAGATGCCGAAGGTGAAGAGAAGCAGAAAACCTCCTCCGGACGGTTGGGAATTAATTGAACCGACCTTAGACGAGCTGGATCAAAAAATGAGAGAAGGTGAGCAGCAATAATAGTAATAATAATAATAATAATAATAATAATAAATAATTTATTTGTATCCCGGCCAATCAACGAGGAATTCGGGCGGCTAACAACAGTTGCAAGTATAGTAAAAATAAAATAAAATTTAAAAAGACAAATTAATCCCTTCCCAGCCATATAAAGCAGACAAAAGAATAAACAATATCAATACAGTGGCACTCCTTCGGTTGTGGCCATGAAATTACCTTATTAAAACAGCGGATCTTGAAAACTCTAGTCTTAGTATAAGAGAAGCCTATATCGTGGTGGAGCAGGTTGTTTAGGTTTCCAAGTTTAACCTGTAGTATTTTCAATACAAGCTTCAAAAGGGTGGAAAAATGTTCTGACACCACAAAAAGCTTCCACCAGTCTACATAGTAGGATAGATGGATATAGATAGTACTATAAATAGGCAAAGTGTTGCCCTGGAGCTGCAATGCACCCCCTAAACGTTTCTTGGGACCTTATCAGACGGGAGGAATTTCTCTTTATTGCGAATGGAGCCAATTGGAGCCGATTCGAATTCACATGAATTCACTAGTTTCGCAAATTTACGTGAATTCCAATTTCGTTCGGAATGCGTTCAGAATGACTTCCCATTTCCCGAAAATGACCCCCCGTTGCCTGAAATTGCGTGAGATGCTTTAATTCGCAATAACGTAAAATCCATGATTGCGTTCAGAATGACTTCCCTTTTGCCCGAAATTGCGTGAGATACTTTAATTCACAATAACATGAAACCTCATGATTGCGTTCGGATTGCCATTGGATTATACTTCCAATTTCCGACGTCTGATAAGGTCCTTGGGGGCCATCAATCCCTCCAGACTCCACATTTTACGATCCCAGGTATCGATTTGTCTCCTTCGGATGCTTTGAAACAGGCTAAATAAAGCCATGCTGTACTGTTAGGCATAAAACAGTATCAGTTTTTAAAACCAGAGGCGGAGTTCTTGTGACTTCCATTTGGTGTGTTTTGGCAATTTACGTACCTCCCAGAAACTCCAGGGGCAAATAAATGGCCTTCCACAGTTGCCCACTGATCATAAATTGAACACGTTTGAATTCGAACTAGTCACAACGGCTATCTGTAACATTTAATACTGCAGCCAGTATCAGGGTTTAAGGCACAGAAGGAGCATGAATTTGTTCTTCTTCTGGTTGCCATTGTAGGAACAGTGCTGTACTTAGTAGTCCTTTGCTTTCGATCACACTTTTCATTACATGTTGCAAGATAACAATCATTGAAAACATTGTTGGTTTATGCCACTGAACAAAACGTGAGAAGGAAAGACTAGTGACTGTTTGCATCCCGTTGCTCAGGATATTGTTCTTGTACATAGTAAGGTAGAATAATGAAGATGAACAACTTGATTGAATTGGAAAAGCGAAATGTTTCTGCTCCTTCTTTCCCCCTTCAGCTGAAACTGAACCCCACGAAGGGAAGAGGAAAGTGGAATCTCTTTGGCCCATCTTCAGAATTCATCACCAGAAAACACGCTACATTTTTGATCTCTTCTATAAGAGGAAAGCTATCAGTAGAGGTAATGCAACTTGATTTCTCGACGAAAAGAACATGCGTGTATTTGAAATGGCTTGTGTGTGTGTGTTTTAATGCAACAAGGAGTATAAATATTCAAAAAAGATGTGGAGAAACTGGAGCGGGTCCAAAGGAGGGCAACTAAGATGGTGAAGGGTCTGGAAGCCATGCCTTATGAGGAAAGACTTAGGGAACTGGGGATGTTTAGGCTGAAGAAGAGAAGGTTGAGAGGGGATATGATAGCCCTGTTTAAATATTTGAAGGGATGTCACATTGAGGAGGGAGCAAGCTTGTTTTCTGCTGCTCCAGAGAACAGGACTCGGAACAATGGATGCAAGCTGCAGGAAAAGAGATTCCACCTCAACATTAGGAGGAACTTCCTGACAGTAAGAGCTGTTCGATAGTGGAACACACTCCTTCCTCGGAGATTGTGGTGGAGTCTCCTTCCTTAGAGGTCTTTAAGCAGAGGCTCAATGGCCATCTGTCGGGGATGCCTTGACTGGGAGTTCCTTGCATGGCAGAATGGGGTTGGACTGGATGGCCCTTGGGGTCTCTTCCAACTCTATGATTCTATTCACCTTCCTAGTTCTTTGTGTTTGCAAGTAGAGGGATAATATTATGAGCTCTCTTTGCCTCCCGTAAGCATGCCAAGTCGTCTCTCATCTCTGTCCTGCCTAGAGTTATATGAGTATTGTATCAGAGAAGGATACGCGGACAAAAACCTAATCGCCAAGTGGAAGAAACAAGGTTACGAAAACCTCTGCTGCTTGCGGTGTATCCAGACCCGAGACACCAACTTTGGAACCAACTGCATCTGTAGAGTCCCCAAAAGCAAGCTGGAAGTGGTAAGAGTGCCGTTTTAAAATATGCCCACAGGCTCATAACAGAAGCTCTTGTAGCATTGGGTTTCTTTAGCCTTTCGTACATTTTCTCCTATCCCCGATTCATCCAAAACTCTGGAAATCTGAACTGTGTGAAAGGCAAGGTACATATGGAGCGGGTTGATAAAAGAGACCTGTTCGTCTCTGTTCCAAGTCACAAAATAGGTCCAATTACTCGGAACATCTCTTATTGAACTCAAGAGCGCTGGCATCGGTATGGATGTCCTCTTGCAGCTTTGCAGCAAAATAGTGTTTGTTGTGAATTTTGAAAGGAAATTAAAGGAAGTCCTGGGTTACATTTCCAGGCTCTTCAACACTCCGGGATGGTAAGTATTTTAATACAAAATCAGCGGTGAAAAGATTTTCCTCGTTTTCAGAATGTCTCGTGTTCTTTGATAAAGCCTAGTTTTATAGTACAATCTTTCTTACATCTCACAAGTCTACTGAACTTGGATGAAAGTTTGCAGCAAACAACCTCTCACACTCACACGTTTGCAGGACCCTATTAACACAGTCTTAATTCCAATTGCTAGTTTCAGCGAGAGTAGATTCACTGAATCAAATGCTGAATGGTAAATCGTTTTTTAAACCCCAATGATTTAGCAAATCTACTCTGACTGGGATTAGCGACTGGTTTTAAACCCTGGTTTTTCAACAAGGAAGACGTCTTGGTGCTCTTCTACTGTGTATCTGTGACTAACAGTCTGGCTTCCTTCCACAGGGGAGAATAATTGAGTGTACTCACTGCGGATGTAGGGGCTGCTCAGGATGAAGCCCGTTTTTGAAAATACTGCCACCCCGAGAAAAACCTAAATGGCTGACTCTGTACCAGGGACTGTTCAAAAGAGCTATAACCTTTCTTTCATAACTATCCAGTTGGGGATGGATCCTTTTAGCACTCGGTGCTGCAACAGCCTGAGTTGTAAATGCAGTTGCGTGTATTAATGTCTTGTGGAACCATTTTATTTTAAAATAAAGCCTTGTTCAATTCTCCAACGGAGGACGCACGCAGTTGTGTGATTATTCGTATTAATTCAGTTTCAGAAAATGTTAAGGGTGCCTTTATCCTTGAATAAGTTCAGAAAGTGTGTGTGTAGTGATATTTATTCATCATGATTAGTTGAGAGAGCTCAACTATTCAGATTTCATATTCTTTATCTCTAAGGTGAAGGGGGGAAAAAGCGAGATGTGGGTGGTTTAATCTAGCAAAATAGGTTTACACCAAGAAATCTTATTGAACAGTGAAGAGAATCCGTTCAGTTTCATTCATCTGTTCATAAAGACTATATTACTATAGAGGACTACAACATAATCTGGCTCATGGGCCAAGAGACTATGAAGTGATTGTATTTACTGTACGATGTCTTGCGTGAGAAAAGGCATAGGAGTCGCTTCACATTTTATGTAGTTTCCTCATCAGGAGCAAAGTATGAATTGTATCCAAACTTGTATTTATTACTGTTTAATACAACAAAAAGGATCCAAAACCGTACACGCTTACGGTCCTTTTATAGGTCCTGCCTATACATGTAGAGGTGGGCTACAGGATCCCCTCGTGGCAATAAGTCTGTGAAAAACAAATGATATTCATTTCTATGAATAATATAACTGCAATACAGTTATCAACCGTTTTGCTGTCCCATCTCGGTGCTGTGCTTTTGCGCATCTTCAGAATTATCTTTCCTTTCTGATCGCTTAGGAGTTCTGTATTTTGCCCACGGGTGCAGCGTTTCTTCTGCCACCATCCACTTCAGCCAGCGGAAATAATAGGCTCGAAATCCATCAATTTTCTCCAGATAAGGGTCCTTTGTTTTGTACTGCAAGAGGAAAGAGAACAGAGTAAACACTTCCTGAGAGCGAGGCTTGTGTAACGGAACAAAAAGGGACCGAGGTGACACTTAGGTGGTTTTGTCAGAGGCTATAAACTTTGACATCTTCCACAGAGAAGAGACTGTTGGCATTTCTGGTTTGAGTATTAGACTTTGGAGACCAAGGGTCAATTCCCAGCTCGGCCGCAAAACCCTTTGGGTGACTTTGGGTCAGTCATATGCTCTCAGCCTCAGGGGAAGGCAATGGCAAACCTGCTCTGAACAAATCTTGCCAAGAGAACACCTCTAAATAACGTATGCTTATGGTCGTGTTGCTATAGCCTATCTTCAAACACTTTCCATATGATCTCAGTACAAGGTAATTTACCCGATCAAACTGGGGAGGATACTGGGCTGCAAACTCCAGTTGACGTATGACAACTTCATTTGGAGGAACTTGAGCGTTTCTCATATCTTTTAGGATCTCTATCAGATAGGCATAGTCCAGTCTCTTCACCGCTGCGTTGATAAGGGTGCTGTAGATGTGCGCGTTGGGATTTAATCCAGACCGCTGAAAAACATAGCCCCAAACATTAGAGTTAAAGGCAACTCAGAACTGACACATTTGTGTTTGTAGGAATTGAGAGCTAGGAGGAAACAAAGGGCATCTTTATGAATTATCATGTGGATCGGCATTGAGATCTTGAATTCAATAAAAAGCAAGAGGTTGCTTTATGTGCTATAATAACACAGCAGAGAACCTGCTGTTCAAGAAAACATCTAGGAATGTATGAATGTTAAGATGTATTGCTCGCCACCACACCTCCAAGCTGTACTCAGAATTAATAAAAATTAAAAAGGAAAACCTTAACTTCAGCTCTCTTTTTTATGCTTTTTAATTATAATATTGATGCCATCTTAATTTCCCACTTACTACCAGAGCAGAAAGGTTTTCTTAATTCTCTTAAAGCAGAAAAGGAGATTTTATTTTATTAAACCGATTGCTAGTCCCAATTACTAAACGAGTAATTTCCATTATTTCCCAAATCTCTGGGATGAAACTTACCAGGCAACAACAAGGGGGTTGTTAACATCACTGGTAGGGCCTAGTGGTAAAGCTGGATTGTTTCTTCTGTGCTAATAAAACTGAACATGTAGGTGTTTAAAACGATCAAGACCACAGCTGTCAGTACCTTCATATCCGAGAGTAGCTGAAGTCCATCCTTCTGCTTGCGGCAGGCTATGGCCAAGTTGCAAAAGGTCTGTAAACTGGGCGACAGTCCTTTCTTCAGCAGCATGGGCATCAGGCTCTGTAATATATAAAGACAGATGGAGTGGGGGCATAAAAGCTCTATGCTAAAAATGATGTATTGAACCGCATTGTGCATTATTTTAATTAAACAAGTTGGAACGACTCTCGTTTTTTTCAGCTTGCATAATTTATTCTGCTCTTGCTAATCACGGAGAAGGAGTTATATAGGTCACTGGAAGTCTTAGTCAGTGGTGGCCAGTGATTTTCATGTGAATCAGCTCTGGGTTTTAGTCCAAAATTTTAGATGCTGAACCTTAAACACACCGTACCCCATTTCAACGTCTTGGATAGCTCTCTCAAAACTTAGACTCAAAGAGAGAATGGATTCATTGCCCCGATGATATGGAAGCAAGTGGCTGACACTGTATCCTGCAATGCCAAAATTTGCCCACATTTCAAATGGACCGTTGCGACTGAAAGAACACCAGTTTAAAAATATATTAACAGAAGCCGTAGTTGTGCACCTTCAAGTCATTTCTGGCTTATGGTGATCATACGGTGAATCTATCATGAGCATTCTTGATAGAAAATGTTCAGAGGAGGTTTCACCTTGCTTTCCTCTGAAGCTGAAAGAGAGTGACTTGACCAAGGTCACCCAGTGAGTCTCCATGGCTGAGCGAGGATTTAAACCCTGGTCTTAGTGTCCTAGTCAAACAGTCAAATCATGCTGGCTCTCAAATAAGAGCAGAGATCCTGAGAAGGTTGAACTTTGTAAAAACTACATAGCATGTAAGCTCTTACCTTTGCTCCTTCCAGATCTGCTTGCTTGCTCTTCTTCCTTATCAGGGTATTAAAAAAAGTTAGGTCTGGTTTTACGTTGTTCTCTTCCATCGTTGCCAGTAAGGAAGATTCTGCCTGGCTGTTGGGCTGCACCACTTCAGCCAGGAGTGTGAAAGTTTTGACATTAGCTGCCGCCCCATCATCCTTCATTTTCTTTAAGAAACCCTCCATGTTTCCCATCAGGGCTAGTCTGTCAGAGGCTGTGGCCACCGTTCCTAAGGAAATCACGTTTTTATCTGGCGCCTGCATATCGAGTAAGTTGGGGAGGTGGCACACGGCCTCAGGAAAACGCTTAGTGTCCACTTCTTTAATCCTTGGAGCCGAGCAACTCTTCTCGGCGACCATCAGTTCCTTGGTCTCCAGAGAATCTATTGGGTTTGAGGGACCTCTGGTCTCTGCCTCTGTACCACTGTCGTTCGTAGCTATGCTTAGCTCCTCAGGTTTTCTATCCTTTTCTGGGAAGATACGTTTCTCCAGTGTTTCTACATCCCACTGTACTCCAAGTCCAGGGTCTGCTGCTTTTCCTCTCGGGTCCTTTCTTTTCTGGCGTTGTCTTTTACCAGCCTCCAGCTGTGGAACAGCTGGCCTTTCCTCCGATGTCCTCAGTAACAAATCAGAAGCCACACGGGGATCCCCGAGGCCACACTCTCTGGCAGCAGCGAGCATCAAATTGTAGCTGTAGCTGTCGGGTTTAAGGTTCAGTTTTACCATCTGCTGCCAGACCTGTTTGAGAAAATAGGGCAGAATTAAGGGCTGGGTTCTGGAGGGTCAACTGATTCCTGTAATGTTGTCCAGAATCCTGATGAGGATTTATGGAATTAGAATTGGAAATTGGAACAGTAGAGGGCTGCTGTTACCATGAAGTAGAGCCAGCGGAGTGACCATTGTGTTAGTGGGACCAATGCACAACAAGATGTGCGTCAGATGGATATTGGGTATCCTTGCCAGTGTTCCCTTACATACCTTTGCAATTCACTAACGTCGTTTCTTGGCATCACCGCTACATAGCTAAATAAATCCAATGTTATTATAGATGGTGACACAGGATTCCAACAATCGATTGGGAATATGAAACCTATATGAATATGAATATATCAATATGAATATATCACTACGTTCAGGGTGCCCTGGATAAAGTAATTGTCTCTTTGTCGGCACTAGTTCCATGCAGAGTATCCATGCCGATAAATGCTGTGGCTTATAAAAAGATGTCTGAATACAAGCACATTCAGTAACCCCAGTTAACATTATGGAACATATCTACTTTTGGGGAAATGTCATTTGCTTTAAAAATGAGAATTAGAGCAAAACAAAACACCCAGAGGACATATCGTCACAATCATTAATATAATGATTATTAAGTATATGGCTTTCAATTTTTAAAAACACAGACTATAAGGGTCCCAATCAGAAAAAGCAATAACTTAAGGTGAAATCAGACAATGCAAGATGGAAACTCTTGGTTTATGCCATAGTTATAGTGGAAAGCAGTAAACAGACCTGCAAGGCATACCGGAATCCGTTCTCTTTGTCTTTTATGCATCCCATCAGCAGGAAGTTGAAAGTATCGGTGGTAATGTTATGGCCTTTATGGACAATCTCCTAAAAAGGGGGATGAGTTAAAGACAGCCATTTCATTATTATTGTTCTACACCGAAGA
The DNA here is from genome assembly GCA_034509955.1 of Urosaurus nigricauda. NCBI lineage: Eukaryota > Metazoa > Chordata > Lepidosauria > Squamata > Phrynosomatidae > Urosaurus > Urosaurus nigricauda. The sequence continues at coordinate 19,699,988 of JAOEGL010000008.1, forward strand.
GGTTTAATAACAACAACAAAAAATAGCATCAACAAATGCTTTGCCTGTGAAAAATCTAGAAAGATTCCAGGGAAATTTAAGAGCTCCAGGAACAATTGTTCAGGTTAAAAATCAGTGAAGGTAAAATGTGATGCCATACAGGACAGATTCCTAAAAACTTACTGAGGTTACCTAAAGAACATATATTATATCTTGTTAAGCTTGCAAATGGGCAACCTCTGCGGCATTTTGAAAGTCTGGGAAACAAAAGTATGGCCAAGAATCTAAGACCGTGCTTCAATATTCAATGCTATCCGTTTTCTTTCCTGATTCCTCACCATGGTACCCAAAACCTGTATGAATCCCAGCCACTCTCTTAACCTAAACTATACATGCCTCCTCTTACAACAGTTAATGGTGAGAAAAGCATTTCATGGCAAACCTCTCAATTCCCTGTTGTTTATTTTTGACTGCATCTCCTCCAAAAATGTATATTTTTGCTCCCCAGAAAAGCTTTTGTTGGTGCTTCACACTAGGTTTTGGAAATGTAATTACATCATTCATTTACTTGTCAAAGGAGACCATAAACCACCTTTCTGCTATATCAAAGGCACAGGATATATTCTGGTCTGTGACCAAATAAATCCGTTCTGTGCAGAACAGGCACCTCTAGTTTCCCAGATGTTTTTGGACTGGAGTGCACATCCGCTGTAGAGAATTCCAGACTGGCAACATCGGAAGAGCCACAGATGCCCGCGCTTGAGTCCGAGGCCACCAAACAGAACCTATTTTAAAGAACACATTTACACAATTCAATATATATACCAGCCCAAATGCTTCTCTTTACCTTCAGTATCTCAAAGCACATCCGCAGATCCGAGCCGAGGGCACAGGCTTTCAAGAGAGCGTGGTACGTGATCAGACTGAGCTCAATGTTCTTGCTCCGCAGTTGCTGTCGTAACTTCAGGGCCGTTTGCAGGCCCGAATCCTTCCAAGGGGACTCCGCGCAGGCGTTGAAAAGGGCGGTGTACGTGGCATCGGTGGGCTCTAAGGCTCGCTTTTTCATCTGCCGCCCAATGAAACAACAACAGATGTGCTTAACAAAAACACTAAACCACAAGGAACAGATAACTGTTTCAGTTGCCAAGTTCCTTGCAGCCGCAATCATCTGCCGTAATTTTTTTTAAAAATAGTTGTAGCAATATTGCTAGTAAATCTGCACACCTTGGATAACCATTTTATTGCTTTTATTCGCTGTACTATTAGTACGATAACACAATTTAATGCTTGGTACCCATGAGTAGGCTACGAAGTGAGACTATGGGTATTCTTATTTTCTATTGGTAAATACACTTTAGTAAGAATATAATGTAATATCCTTGTGTTACATATCAGATTCTCTGTAATTTGTGTTACTTATTTTTGTGCTGCCGTAATAAATATGTATAAAAATACTAAAAGCATTATTCTTTCAAAATATATGTTAAGAATATGTTAAGGACTGGTTAAAATACACACGAGCCGACAGCGCACATCCCGATCGTGCCAACTTTCTGCATGTAGAAGTGCTAGGCTACACTGCCATGCAGGGTTTTGGTTTACAAGGCACTCTGCCCAACAGCGATTCTCTCTCTAATTGAAAAGAAGGCTGGTCTTGAGTACTCACATCATTATAGAGTCTGAAGGCCTTCTTCAGATAGCCGACCCTGCCGCATCCACCGATTAACACCGTGTAGTTGCTCTCTTCTGGGAAAAGGCGTTCTTCCTTCAGCATTTGTATCTCAAACAGGTCCAGGGCTTCTTTCAACTACAGAGAAAAGAAAAGAAAACTGTAAGAAGGTGGCAGATATCTCTGCTACTAAGGTTTTAAGGGCCAGATAAAAATGCAGATACAAAACCAGCAGGTCTTGTTGGAAAACACTTTGAGCCTTCTAAAGACCACGATAAATTTTCTGCCCAAATGCACTGACAGATGATTTCTTCTATCTCTAGCCTCCACTTTTCTCATGATTTTCATTCTGGTGGACAAACATATAAATCAGTGGTTCCCAAACAATGGTCCTCCAGGTGTTTTGGACTTCACTTCCCAAAATCCGTGAACATCAACCAAGCTGGCTGGGACTTTTTGGAACTGAAATCCAAACACATGGAGGACCAATGTTTGGGAAAAAAGATCCATGTTTCTGTAAAATGTTGGGAGAGCTGCTGAAGCAGACTTATCTGCTTGCCTCTCTGTGCCAATATTCACATATGCTCAGTAAAGGATCCCTGAATCAGTTGCTATTTATCTTGCCTGCAGAAAGATCAACCCACAATGGATCCCAACCTTTGGTTTTTGTTTTGGGTTTCAGATCCCAGAAGCCCCAGCTGACCGACAGTCAGGAATGATGTGAGCTGACATCCAAAACATCTGGAGGATCAAAGATTAAGCTATAGAACAATCTCATTCATTTCCCAGCTCAGGCTCTCTTGAATTGTTTACCCCTGACACATTGCTGCAACCCAAAATGAAAAGTCGGCGTTTCTCCGTCACTCTTTCACCATGCTCCCGAAGTCTGAGGGTTGAATTACGGTTCTAAAAACCAGGGTTTTGAATCCCTGCTCGATCATGGAAACCGACTGGGTGATTTTGGGTAAGCTGCACTTATCACAAGGGGTAATATGATAGCCTTGTTCGAATATTTGAAGGGATGTCATATTGAGGAGGGAGCAAGCTTGTTTTCTGCTGCTCCAGAGACTGAACGCGGAACAATGGATGCAAACTGCAGGAAAAGAGATTCCACCTCAACATTAGGAGGAACTTCCTGACAGTAAGAGCTGTTCGACAGAGGAACACACTCCCTCGGAGGGTGGTGGAGTCTCCTTCCTTGGAGGTCTTTAAGCAGAGGCTGGATGGCCATCTGTCAGGGATGCTTTGACTGGGAGTTCCTGCACGGCAGGGGGTTGGACTGGATAAGGGCCCTTGGGGTCTTTTCTATAATTCTATGACTCTCAGCCGCAGACGGAGGCACATCCTCAGCACAAATCTTGTCCAGAAACCCCATGATGGGTTCCTTTTAGAATTACCGTAAGTCAGAAATGACTCGGAGACATGCGACAGCAATAAATATTTACGAAGAATATCCAGGAAGGAATGCCCAGTGTTAAAACCCACCAGAGATCACTGGTCTTCAACTGGTTATTGTGGAACTTGTTACTTAAGTCAATGGTGGACTGAAGGAAGGCAGCAACATCAGTGCTAGTACTATATATAGATGGCAAAATAAATGGGAGGTAGGTTCCCAAATGCATATTTAAGCATAAGGCGGATCCTAGCTTCAAAAGCAAGGTTGACGATTACTGTTTTAGATCCTACAAGTAGTGATCTTATATATAATTTCTGAATATTTTATTTTTGTATTTGTTTAACCTTGCCATTACTCCATCCTCAAAAGGGATTGACGGGACACAAATAAATAAATAAATAAATAAATATTATTATATTATTATTATATCTAGCCCTGTTATTATAATTTCATCCATTTTATCTGCTGACACAGATCTTTCTCCACGCCACCCGACCCATTTTAATTTGGAGATGCCGGAAAATGAACCCGGGACCTTTTATATTATTATTATTAATATTTATTTTTATATGAAAAGGTGATGGTCTATTACTGAGCCATGGTCCTCCGAAAGGGAACCAATCTCGTCCAGTACAGTTAAAGGACAGTTAAAGGAAATTACTTTATCTTGCTTTATCAGGGCCTTGCATTGCAGGAAATACCAATACGGGGTATTCCTGGGACCCCGTCGGGGTTTGGGTTCCAAATCCTCCTTTTCTTCCTCTTCATCTTGTTGCGTTCGGAGCCGCAAGTTGTAGAGTTCTGGCGTCGCTTTCTGGAAAAAACGCCGGTTGGAGAATTTTTGGGACAAAGTCCCAAAGCCTTCTTCTTCCTCGTCGGGCTCCTCTTCCTTTTCGGGAACGGCTTCGGAGGATTCGGAAGACGGTTCCTTTTCCAGGTCTCTGCTGTGCAACTTGTAAACGGTGGGAGACGAGCGGAAACCTCTCCAGCCCAGAAACCGGAGCAGCTTTTGGGGGTTTCTGTCCCAGGACAAATATTTCTTTGGAAGTGAAGACGGTTTATAAAGTGCCCAAAGAGAGAGGAGTCCCGGGAAGATGCGACGGGATGCCAGCTGAACGGCCATCGCGGTGATGCCTTTCTCCCCTTCGTCCGATGAGGTTAAGTGGCCATCGCCTGGAATCAAAACCCAAAACATTATTTAAAAGGGCTCTGCAGTTATATATATATATATATATATGTGTGTGTGTGTGTGTGTGTGTATATAATATGATTTACAATATGTTCAAAGTAGTAATAGGAGCTATAAATACATTATGTTAACGCCATTATAAAAATTAGAGGGGAATGGGAGCACTGAGGTGGGATATTAAAGAGATTTAGACAAACTGTAATAGAAAGTAGGCTATATATATATATATATATATAAAATACATACTATATATTATAATATACTATAATGTATATTATGTATTTTATATATATACATGTAATAGATAATATATATTATAATATTATATAATATATAGATTTATATATATATATATTATAAGTTTATTATAAATCTATATATAGATAGATAATTCTATATACAGTATATGTACTATATATATAGTATAAGTTTATTATAAATCTATATCTATATATATATATATAATTCTATATATACTATATTTAATACATATAATATATATATTATATCTTATATTATATATATGATATAATATATAACATATATATTTATATATATATATATTTATTATAAATTATATATATATTTATATATTATATATATATATTATATGATATATATTATATAACATATGCATATTTATTATAAATTTATTATAAATATATATACTTATATATACACTATATATATATATAAAATACATATAACATATTATATAACGTATTACATATATATAATATATAATATAATATAATATATATGTATTTATATATATGTATTATAAATTAATTATAAATCTAAATATATATTTATATATACTGTGTATATATATATATATAATTCATAATATATATATGTATTATATATATAATATGTTTAATATATTATATATACAATATAGATATAGATTATATATAATATATATTAAGTATATTATATGATATATAATAAATATATTTTGTATATAAATTAAACATACAGTATATATAATATTATAGATAATAATATTCAATGCACGTATAGTTTTTTTTATATATATATATATATATACACTACTCACCCCTCCACACTGTCCTCGTTGCGCATGCGCCCTTCTTTCCTCGCAAAAGCCCCGCCCCCTGAAGGAAACAACTTCCCATTGGGCAACGGGAGCGCCAGAGCCCCTCCCTCTCCTCTACAGACACCTCTCATTGGTTCACACTTCTAGCCACACCCACTCTTCACCTCATTGAGGGAAGCGGGCGCTTCATTCTCATTGGTCCAACCGGAAAAGGGGGCGTGGCGGAGGAGGCGGAGTCCTTCAACCTCCTCCTCCTCTCAAATCTCGGTTTCTTTTTCATCCCCACAGCCACGACTCCTCCCACAAGGGGCGTGGCCTTTCTCCATTGGCTGAAGAGGTCCTTAAGAACGCCTTGCGTCGCTTAGGCTCCGCCTACAAGGGCGTGTCCTCTTTCCATTGGCTGAAGAGGTCCTTAAGAACGCCTTACGTCCGTTAGGCTCCTCCCAGAAGGGGCGTGGCCTTTTCCCGTTGGCTGAAGAGGTCCTCAAGAACGCCTTACGTCCAATAGGCTCCTCCCACAAGGGGCGTGGTCTCTTCACGTTGGCTGAAGAAGTCCTTAAGACCGCCTTACGTCGCTTAGGCTCCTCCCATAAATGGGCGTGGCCTCTTCCCATTGGCCGAAGGGCTCCTTAAGACCACCCCGCGCCGCTTAGGCTCCTCCCAGAAGGGGCGTGCCCTCATTTCATTGGCCGAAGGAGCCTTTTGGTGCTTTTACGCGGGGTCAAGAACGCCTTTCGTCTCTTAGGCTCCTCCCAGAAAGGGGCGTGTCCTCTTCCCATTGGCTGAAAGAGACTTTTAGTGACCCGGGGCGGGGTCGAGAGAGCTCCCAGCGTCCTTCGCGCGGGCGGTTCGGTTCGGAGTCAGTCCGAGTCCCTCCCTCCCTCCCTCCCTGAGGGCTTTCCGGCTGAATCATGCAGGAGCTCATCGCCAACGTGGACCACATCAAGTTCGAGCTGGAGATCGCGGTGGAGCAGCAGCTCGGGGCCCAGCCGCTGCCTTTCCCCGGGATGGACAGTACGTCCCCGGCCCTGTATTCGTTGCTATGTCCTCTCTAGGAATCTCTAGGTCCTCCAGCGCAACTCTATGGCCGCAGGCCATAGAGTTGCGCTGGAGGACCTAGAGATTCCTAGAGAGGACACTTTTCTAGGGATTTGCCGCTCCTCCAGCGCAACTCTATGGTCACCTTTAGCCAAAAGCCGCACTGAAAGAGATTATTCCTAGAGAGGACACTTTGCCAGGCCATTATAGCTCCCCCAGCACAACTCTATGGTCAATATGGAAGATATTGACCACAGAGTTGCGCTGGAGGACCTAGAGGTTCCTAGAGAGGTGTCCCCTCAGGTAAAAACAGGGTTTTTCCCCCCTCTTATTTGTGTGTTTTCCATATTCATAAGGGTCTTGTGCCTCTAACCCTAGTAAATAAGTACATTCAACAAGCGTATATTAAATCGGCCGAGGAACCAGTTCTTTGGTTTTGCAGCTACTTGCCTCGCTAAAAAGCGAAGGACAATAGGATTAGAAACCGGTTCCGCAAACTGTCGCGTAAACTGATGAGAGCGATTCGCTTTAAATCATGACGGGAAAGCGGCAGTCGTTTATTGTGGCTCCAGAGCTCCCTCTGACAGAGAAGGGGGCTCAACGTCTCACAAAAACTACACTTCCCAGAATCCCCTAGCAGGCCTTCCCTTTGTACCCTGCTCCGAGTGTTTCATTAGAGGAGTGGGCTATAAATAAACTTTATTATTATTATTATTATTATTATTCATCCTGTGCGTCTCTTTCTCCGCAGAATCGGGAGCCGCCGTCTGTGATTTCTTCTTAAAGGCCGCCTGCGGGAAAGGTAAGCCTTTAAATACTTAAATTATTACTAGGTAGCATTATTTATACGTTCAGTGTATACAGTGCATTGAAGGGAAATATAAGGACAAGCCAGGTCCCTCATGAGAGAGAGCCTTACCAATGTTATCTCAGTCAAGCGCGCTGAGTAAATTGAGCATTTACAAGCGGTTTAATCGTTCGGTTTCTAACTATCTCTGGTATTCCAAAGTAAGGGAGGATAAATGTCCTCTTTGGTGGAAGGAGGCCTAATTGTCTTTTATTTTATATAAAATTATATATATATATATATATAGTTCTACAATTATATATATGTATAATTATATATACAATTATATGTATTCTGAACCCCAGCGACTTTTTAATCTTTGTCGTCCTTCAGGTTAAGGTATGGAACTTAAAATTCTCTCATGGTTCCTAATGGGGCTTTTGAGGAGACGAGGCGTGGCTTTCCATTTGTGGCCGTCTGAGCATTTTTGACATGTTAGCATTGCAGTAGAATCACAGAGTTGGAAGAGACCCCAAGGGCCACCTACTCCAACTCCATGGCATGCAGGAACTCTCCATCAAAGCATCCCCATTGACAGATGGCCATCCAGCCTCTGCTTAAAGACCTCCAAGGACGGAGACTCTGTCATCCTCTGAGGGAGTATGTTCCACAGTCAAACAGCCCTTACTCTCAGGAAGTTCCTCCTAAGGTTGAGGTGGAATCTTTTTTCCTGCATTTTGCATCCATTGTTCCGAGTCCTGTTCTCTGGAGCAGCAGAAAACAAGCTTGCTCCCTCCTCAATGTGACATCCCTTCAAATATTTAAACAGGGCGATCATATCACCTCTTAACCTTCTCTTCTCCAGGCTAAACATCCCCAGCTCTCTAAGTCTTTCCTCATAAGGCAGGGTTTCCAGACCCTTCACCATCTTAGTTGCCCTCCTTCGAACACGCTCCAGTTTCTCCACATCCTTTTTGAATTGTGGGGCCCAGAACTGGACACTTATTCCAGAAGGGGCCTGACCAAAGCAGAATAGAGCGTCCACATTCAGAGGACTCCCAGCCAGGAAGACAAACGCTGCTGCTGAGTCTGGAAGTAGTTCAAGAACTTCTGAGCATCTTCCGAAGAGGCTTTTTAATCTTAGTTGCAGCAGATATTTGCAATCGCAATACAGCAATATTTACACAACCAGCCATCGGCCGACATCCACACCACCACACTGTTGTACTGGAGCATTCATCCTTATATACACAGACACATGGCAGCCTGGCATTGGTCATCTCAGGATAAACTGCAAAGAAGGTTATGTCTGTTGTATTGGTGCAACATAAACTATGAGTCAATACACAGATTATATTGATGTTCAAGACTGATTCCAATTTGGTGATTTCTCCTCTTGATTCATATGGGGCTTATAAACATATAGCTGCTATACGTTTCCTCTGTCTTTTCTCCTTCCTGCAGGAGGGATGTGTCCCTTCCGACACATCAGTGGGGAAAAGACAGTTGTTTGCAAACACTGGCTGCGAGGGCTGTGCAAGAAGGGAGACCAGTGCGAATTTCTGCACGAGTACGACATGACCAAGATGCCAGAGTGTTACTTCTACTCAAAGTACGGTAAGGATGCTTTTGCGTCTGGCCATATTCTCCTGCTATGAATTCCTGATTTGCACAGAGAGGCTTGCTCAATAGTGAGAGGTATTTTGTACGGCACTTCAGAACATTCAAAGTTATCCCTATCTATGGTCTCAGCAGTCCATACAACGGTTCTGTAAATAATGGCAGTATTACAATCCCAAGTTGCAGAGCTATGCCTTGAGCCAGTTAATAAGATCTGAATCAATGACTTAGACGCTTTCAGGTTGGTTTACTACATCTCCGTAGAGTAGTTGAGGCCTTGTGGTATGATATAATGTAAAACTTTAACTTGTCTTCATCTCTGAAGACAAAGTTATGCATTTAAGTAGCTGGCTTCTTAAATGTCTAAGGAAGCATCTAAATTTCCTGGATAAGTAAATTCCTTCAAGAAGGTAGGAAAAAAGGCAGCAGTTCTTGTAGTGATAAAGGAAATGCATGTAAGTGACGTCTTAACCCTGTATCATTGTTCCTGTTTGTTTCTGACGTTGAGGAATGATGTTCTCTCTCTTGCACCCTCCAGTAAATTGTATGCTTTTCTACTGCAGGGGAATGCAGCAACAAGGAATGCCCGTTCTTGCACATTGACCCAGAGTCTAAGATCAAAGATTGCCCCTGGTATGATCGAGGCTTTTGTAAGCATGGTATGTATATGGGATGTTATTGTTGGCTCGTTTTTAAAAACCTATCTGCCATGTCCTGCTGTTGAGAGATTTTTGTAACGATAACACTAAGTTGAAATGTCTTAGGGCACAGAAAGCTATGCGTGTAGCATGAGATTTGGCTGCTTGAGAGTGTGTCGTTGCAGAAATAAGTGTTTGAAAATGTGAAATCGTGGCTTCTCGAAAGATCAGAAGCCGTAGGTGGCTTTGTGTGGTTCTGGGATGTGTGGAGGTGGGAGACAACACTTTTGCACTCTTTACATTTCCTGTAATTGTGCGTATGAGATGTAACCATACCATTCCATCTTGCAGGTCCTCTCTGCAGACACAGACATACTCGACGTGTTATTTGTGTGAATTACTTGGTGGGCTTCTGTCCGGAGGGCCCCGCCTGCAAATTCATGCAGTGAGTACATCCTAGGATTATTTCCCCTCTAGCCTTACACAGTATATCTGCTATGCCACATTTTGGCAGGTACACATTTCTGTGAAAGTTCCTCCTTATAATCTCCATTTCTCATACTAGGTAAAAATTTGAACTCTGAAGCTGGTTCTGGGATAGTAACACTAGTTCTGGATAGTAACATTTTAATCAGTGGCTCGGGGATCTATATGGTCATTGTGTGTTTCCTTATACATACATTTTCTTTAAAAATCAGCCCTCGGTTTGAGCTTCCTATGGGAACCACAGAGCAACCACCACTGCCTCCACCAACACAACCACAACAAAAGGTATGCAAATTTTCCACTGCTTCTACAGAATTGTAAGTTACTTTTTAGATGTGTGAGGTTGCATTTGTTTCTTCTATAAAAGATATTTGAACCAATCCCTGATATACATACCCACATCTATAGAACAGGTCTGGGAGCGGAGGTAGCAAAGATACAGAGTACTTACAATACTGTCTTTTTGAGATTTCACCTATGACATTGCAAAGCATTATTGTTTTATCATTGTGGCCTTCCAGTTGTTGTTTGACGCCATTTCCTTGGGAGTGTTGCTCATTATAAGGGATGATGAATATTGTAGTCCCATATTTGGCAGACCATGGGTTCACAATCTCTGCCTAGCCCATGAGGTTTAGTAAATAGTAAAAGTTTATTAGTGAGGCTGAATCCTCTTGTGTTTGTCTCTCAGAAATATTTGAAATGCATCAATGATTAAAAATACATGTATACACACATTTCTGATACAGTGCATCTATTTGATATTTCGACTATACCAGCACACTCCTCTGGTTATGTATAAATGGAAATAGCGACGCAAAATGCAAATCTTGTTGTAACTCTTCTAGAATGCAGTTGGAAGCATATTTCATTCTTGCATTCAAAGTAACTTTCTTGAGTGGCTTCAGGGGTTCCTTACATTGCAGGATAGCCTCCAGTCTTCCTGGCCACTCTCCCTTTGCCCAATGATTCTGAAGTCTGGATGGGATAGTCCAGAAATAATCTTGTCAAGATGCCATGGCTGCTGCTCCAAAGAAAGATTCTTATCCCAAAGGGATGTAGAATAGTAGATGCATCTCACATGAGACTTCAAGGCACATTTCAGCCCTTTCTGGAACCATACGAGTGCATTTTGAAATATAGTGTGGGATTCTCTTAGTGTTACAAATTAAGGGTAGACAGTGCATTCTTTATGCTACATTTGTAAAGCCTTGTCCAAAACTAATATGAGTGATAGCTGTATTTCAAGTAGTGTATAGCGCTGGCATGCTGGGTTTTTTTTAACATTATAATCCACAGTAACTGATGGTAGGGCTTGAGGTGTTGGTTAAGAACACATACTTTAAAATCTGTTCTCTGATGTTCAAGTTGCCTGTGAACTCATCACTCTGTGTGTGGCCTGTTTCCCCCCCTCTTAGCAAAACAACAACCCGCCATTACAGAGATCGTCCTCCCTCATCCAGTTAACAAGTCTGAACTCCTCTCCCAACCAGCAGAGGACTCCCCAGGTTATTGGGGTTATGCAGTCTCAGAACAACAGCATAGGGAACAGAGGTCCTCGGCCACTGGAGCAGGTCACGTGTTACAAGGTAAGTTGGAAGCAGCTAGTAAGGGAGAGTTGAATGGGGGTTTTTTAATTCTGCACCCCCAACCCAGAGGTCTGGAGGTGATGTGATAGCGAACCGTACATTGATGTTTTATTGTAAAATGTTCATTTTCCACCTCTGTCCTGTGCAGGGCCAGAGTTGGTGAAATTGGGATTTTTTTTCCTGGGGGCGGTCTTTTGGAAACTGTGATATTTTAGGACAATCGTCATTACATATGAAACCAGAGTTAGTTAAGTGAACTGGAAATGAAGAAATTTGCCTACGTGCATAAGTTATTAGGACAGATTCAGACTTTGCTATTGTTGAGCCTAGCTGAAGTCAAGTTGAGTTCAGTGTAACAGTTAAGTATGTCTAACTCTGGCTCTAACCTACTGTATTATGTCTGCCCAATATAGGACATTGGACCTAAAGTAAAAACGTGGAAACATTCTCTAGTCTGTATACTTCACTGGTGACATGTTTACTGCCATAGAAGCTCAGTTATTGAGGCTTTTTTCCTGCTACTATAAGGGATAGCCTGTTTCCTTTTAAGCCTTAAAGATCTCCCGAACTACTGAATTTACACCTTGTGCCGTTTTTAATCCAGTTTTTTTAAACTATAGGCTTCCAGACTGAGATTACTTTAAATAAAAAAGTGAATTGGCAACTGAATAGATTCCAACAAAAGATTATAACATGGCGTGTATTAATTTTAACATTTTCCCCTTCTCCCAACAGTGCGGTGAAAAAGGACATTATGCCAACAGATGTACCAAAGGACATTTGGCTTTTCTTAGTGGACAATGAGACATTAAGATGTACAGCACTTTTTATACGGGAGCCAGATTGTATACACCACAATCCTGAACTGTTTCACTTTTTCCTTAATGCCTATATCAAAAAGACTGATTAACTGAGAACTACTGATCTGCAGCCTTCGTTTTGTATTTGATTGCTTTTTAAACCTTTCGAGGGAAGAACGTACAGCTATTTAAGGACAAAGAATAGCTGTGGTCTCTCCCTTCATTCAAAAAAATACTGTGGAGCAGGGTGAGTCTCCTCAAACCCGAGTCTCCTTAAATGCAGTATTTGGAACAGGCACGGTTTTGGTATAGTCTTCTTTTTTTAGTAGTATTGGTTATGGCAGAACATAGGAAGCATTAGCGCACAAGACACTGTATCTTACATAACTTGTAAGGTGTTTGGTACAAGAACCTCTGGTACATCAGGTGGAAAAAGTTACTTAGCTACCTGCAACAGTCCCCTTTTTGTGTTACACAGAGGGAAGGTAGGGATTCACTGTAATGAACTGGTAAGTGGATAAAGTTCAAAGGGCTTACTTCTCAGCTGTGGGAAAAAAGAGCTTTTTGTGAAGCTGTTTCTGTGCTTAAGGTTGATGCAAATATAGACTAAGAACCAAAGTTACATGAAGATGACTGGAAACTTTTGGTAACGCTCATTTATGTGCATTCTGTTATAGCTGAAATCAAATAGATTCAAGCCTAGGCAGCTAATACTGCTGCTGTACTGAGCCAAACACTGTTGTAGCTCTTCTGATTCGACCTGAGAAAGTTGGTGGTAGAGAGATCAGGGCATGCAACCTGGTTGTCCCTTCCACGTTTATAGTTCTATTAACTGAAGGTGGACGAGTCGCCATACAACAGAAGCTACCCCATGAAAGAACTGCCATGTTTGCTAGGTTACCATTGAGAGTGCCTTTTTTGTGTTCGGTTGCAATATTCTGATGAAAAAAGATGGGCTGTGGATTTGTGAAATCTGACAGAAGGCATGAAGGGAAAGTAATATGTGCCTAGGAAAAACATAATTAGGCCCTGCCTCATCCAGGATCCATTAAAACCCTTTTTTTAAAAAGTGCCTTGTGTCATCTTGTGCAATAAGTAGCCATTTTTCCATAACCACAGGAATATGTTTATTAACAGAATGCAAGTTACCACTCTATGATTATTTTTGAGAGCCATTTTAAAATGTTTTGCCAGTTCTACAATATCAATGTGTAGAAATTCCCACACCTTCCTTTCGTGCTTAGTGTAACTTCTGACTAGTAGCAAATGTTTAATGGTGTTTTCTCAGCAAGATTTCTTTAGAGATTAGCCACTGCTTGTCTCTAAGAGTAGGTGTTTTTTCTGAAGGTCACCCAGTGGGTTTCCATGATTGAGCAGAGATTCAAACCATGATCTCCTGGTGTAGTGTTACTCTACCACACTTCACTGACTCTGTCCCTGTGTTATAGTGCTCAAATTAGTTCCACAAGTTTCATTGACAGTAAATATTTTATTGGTCTCAGGGTACATGTGTGAGGCTAGAACAGAAATCAACATATCAGAGCAAAGCTGCCTCTAGGTGAAATGGTCTCCGACTGCCAGTCAGTGGCAACTTGCATTCTTCTGGTTCATTCAGTGATACTTCCTCCAGCGATCATGCTCTGTATAATCAAAACAAGGCAATCCATTTAAATTGCATTGCTTTCTAACTATTCCTCTATATACAGGACAATCCTGAAAGCATTTTCTTGGTTATTTGCGCTCAAAACAACGTACAAGAATCCGATTATATTTACCAAAGCGAGCAAGCTTAAACATCAGACAATCGCTGATCCAATTCCTAGAGTTAATAGGTTTTATTATAAGAATATGGACTTCAAATACACATGTGGGTAGGCATAACTTGTGCCTTTGAGTTGTTACAACAACCTGATCACAAGATTTTCTTGCCGATATTTGTGCAGAGAGGGTGGGACTTGCACAAGGTTATCCAGGGCTTTCTATGGGTGTGTGGGGATTCAAGCCATGGTCTCTAGTCATAGTACAATGCTGAAACCACGACACTGGTTCCAAAGTCAGGTGTGTCTAGTGACACTAATAACTGAAGAATTCAGTCCATAAAAGCGACTTCTTGACTATAACCTATTTGGTCTATATGCAAACAATCTGATCCATTATGGTAGCACTAAAGTGGCTTTAATGCAATAGCCCATCTATGTTTTAGTCTCAAACCCTAAGTTCAGAGATCTATTCTAACCATGAAAGTTCTATTTCTTGATCACAGGATATTTAAATACCTACAAAACTCACTTCTACAACCAGAATAAAATGGCAGTACACGGTTGCAACCCATCTAAACATTAGGGCATGAACCACTCAAGGGTTCCAATCCATTTCTTAAAGATCAATATTAGAATGTATGCTCTTACCCAGGAATAGAGAATCTCCAGATGTTGGGAGTGCAACTCAAACAGACCATGTCCTTGGAACTGAAGTCTTAATATCTATATACCCTATGACTGCTTCCCCCAAGTTCATTTAAGATTATGAGGAAATAGTTCTTAACATCAGTTTTCAACCATATGAAATCAATTTTACTTACTAAGATGCTCATAGTTCCAGATGTAGCTGATGATCACATAACCAGTTAGCATCATAGCAACGCCGCCAATGCCTCCTTTCCTCACATCAATGTACTTCTTTATAAATCTGTCATAACCTAGTGAAAAGGAAAAACAATTTCTGGGGCACCATTATGTTTATATCTGAAGACTGCAAAGGGATATGTAGGAGACCCGCTAATACTAGATATGTGGGATTTCAACTCTCAGAAGCCCCTAGCCAGCATCACCAATGGCCTCAACTGGAGTAATATAGGGCTGCTTACAGCTAGCAATAGTTGTACAACATCTATTATAGCTCATGATTTGAGGTGCTGCTATAAAGAAAGCCATTGGGTATACTTCCCAAACTAGTCTCTAAGGGTAAACCCTCATTTTATATACCATAAGTCCTTTATCTCATTGCAAAATCACAAGTATTTCTGCAGATCTGGTAATTTGTGCAGTGGGTCCTTGGCATCCGCTGGGGTTTGGTTCCTGGACTTCCCAAAATCCATGGATGCTCAAGTCCCGTTAAATAAAGCAACATAGCAAAATGGTGTCCCTTACATAAAATGGCAAAATCAAGGTTTGGTTTTGAGGATTTTTATTTTAAATATTTTCATGCTATGGATGGTTGAATCCATGGATAAAGAATCTGTGGATACAGAGGGCTGACTGCAGATCGAAGCCTGCTACTTTCAAATGTTCCGCTACAGACATACCAGTAGATCTAACGTAAGTATTATGAAGCACTGGATATTGCAGTCTTCTTCAACCTGGATCCCTACAGATGTGTTCAACTATAACCTTTGTTACACCCAGCCAGCTATCCTAGGTCCAAAACGCACTGCAGAAATAACCCAGTCTGAGACAGCTTTAACTGCCCTGGCTTAGTGCTAGGGAATTATAGTTTATTGTTGCATCATAGCACTCTGACAGAGGCAGCTAAATATCTTACAAAACTACAGTCCCCAGAATTCCCTAGCACTAAGCCAGGGCAGTTAAAGCACTCTCAAACTGGATTATTTCTGCAGTGTGTTTTGGAGCTAAAGCGGAGATGATTTCATAATCCAACATATCGGGAGGAAATCAGATTGTGGAAGACATTGTATAGAAAATGGTCTCTCGATATACAAACACAGGTCTTTCAACGGGCACAAGATTATTTGTAAGAATGCCAGAGGTCTCCCAAATACTCACCTCCTTGACAGCTTCTAACAATCCCACCCGGGCTGTAATCTCGAGTTGCTAACCAGTTTGGCAGCTGCCCCAATTTCACATCCAGGAGCCGCTTATCCTTAATGGGTACTGCGGAGACAATAGCAAAAAATGCAAAGGATTAATTATGGGAAATCAATGTAATGTGCTTTATAACATTTCCATCCCATACCTCCTCCAAGGAACTGGGACATAAGTGCCCCTCTTTCTGTATACCTTCAAGTTGTATATGGCAAACACACGGCTTGCATAGGGCTTTTGTAGGCAAGGAATAGTGGTCTTTCCACATTCGGTGGGTTTAGAAGAATGTGGAAATATTGCATGTAAATAAACACTATTTTCACCTAAGAGAACACCTCTCTAGGAATCTCCAGGTCTTCCAATGCAACTCTATGGTCAACATTTACCAAAAATTGATCATAAAATCCTGCTGGAGGACCTACAAATGCCCAGAGAAGTGTTTTCTCTAGGAACTTCTAGGTCCTCCAGCACAATTTCCAGCAGAATCGCGCCAGAGGATCTAGAGATCCCTAGAGAGAACATATTATTATATATTATATAATATATAACGTATTATCCTGGGAAAAGAGCGGGATACAAATAAATATAATAAATATTATTCAAACCTGCAAATAATCATAACCACAAAAGTCAAAGCCACGGATGCAGAGGACCAACCGTATCCAGAGGATATTTTGCTGGTTCTTGTCTCTGAAATATTTTTATTTGCTTGCAATATTTATACCTTGCCCTTCAGCCCTAAAGGCTCTCAGAATGGCTTACAATTATTATTATTTTTATTATTATTAAACGGTTCCCTGCCCTCAGGCTTACAATCTAATATATATATATAATATATAGTATATATAAATTATATATATATATATATCCCAAAGCACCTAGTATTTGTTGGTATTTGTTGCTGTTGGTTTCCCATTTAAGTACCAACCAAGGCTGACCCTGCTTAGCTTAGATGGGAAATCTGGTGCCTTTAGGTCCACTGCCTCCTCTTTTTTTAATCTGAAGACTTAATAAAGGTTGAAAATAGGAGGTCACCAAATGTAAATATTTTAATTCATGTAAGCCGCCTTGACTGCCCAGGCAGAAAGGCGGGATACAAAAATAAAATTATTAATAAAATTATTATTAATAAAATTATTAGGGCTACAACTTTAAAAAAAAAATTGAAAATTAATTTGAAAACAAGGGAAGAAGGGCAGGAGTGGGCAACATACTGCCTACTTACTACACCATCCTTGCAAAAGAGAGATAAAAGATTAACACCTCACCCCCCCTTCCACCAAAACTACACTTCCCAGAATTCCACAGAACTGAGCTAAAGCACAGTTAAAGCGGTCTCAAACTGGATTATTTCTGCAGTGTGGATCAAGGGTCACTATTCAGACCTCCTCCTCCACCCAACCTGGCTTTGGAAGCCCACCAAAAGAGCATTTTCTTCCAAAAATAGGTGCTTCAGAAGGGGAAAAGAGTGGTCAGGGCTCCTCCTGGGGCCTTTATAGAGAGAGAAAGGTCACCTTGGAGAAGTGTCTTCAGTCCCCACTTACCTGGCCTGTCCGCCATTTTGTATCTGCTGCTGAATGAACATTGAAGGAGAAGCCACTGCGCATGCGCAGAAACGCTAGAAGAGAAGGAGGAGGAGGAAGGCGGCCATTTTCTCTCGCTCAGCAGCGTCGTCCTAGGCCCCGCCCCCAAACGGGGCGGAGCTACTTTGAGGGTATAAAGTGTGTGGAATTATAATTTAGGCCCAGTCAGTGTAGCTAGCTCTGTGAGGGAGAAGTGCTATATATTAGAGAGCCTGCTGCTCCTGTGTATATCCAGTTTGAAATAATAATAATTATTATTTTATTACTATTGATAATAATAATAATTAAATATTAATATAATATTATATATATATTATAATATTATTATAATTATTAAATATTAATATAATAAAAATAATATAAAAATGTTATTATAATTATTCAATAATAATATAATATTATATATATATTATATATATATTATATATTATAATATTATAATTATTAAATATTAATATAATTAAATATTACTATAATATAAAAATTATAAAAGGTACCATTTTTCAATAAATGAGACTATATATATATATATATATATATCTCCCGTTGTTCTTATATTATCTGCTAATTTCTCAAGCAACCAGGTATCTCTAGCATTGGTCCAGGCCAGTCAACAAAGGCTGCGTTCACACTGGAGAAATAAACCGGTTTAAGTGCCATCGTGGCTCAATGCTGTGGAATTCTGGGAATTGTAGTTTGTTGTGGGGCCCAGAGCGGAGCAGAGCTCCGCTCTGGACCCCACAACAAACTACAATTCCCAGAATTTCACAGCATTGAGCCATGGCACTTAAATCGGTTTATTTCTCCAGTGTGAACGCAGCCAAAGTGGTCTCAAACTGGATTATTACTGCTTAAGTCATTTTGGAATAAAAAACCAGCAGGTGTCAGTGTTGGTGTTTAGCAAAATTGTGCACCGAAGGAGCGAGCAAACCTGTTAACTCCAATGTCTAAAAAGGCTCTTTGGAAAGAACAAATGCTGGGTTGCAAAACAAAGAGTCTTTATTTATTTATTAATATTGAGCAAAATGTGAACGGAACATGATAAGCCGAAGGATGCTAAATGATGGAGGAAGGCTAGAGATCTCTTGGTATTCATCCTCCTTAGAGCAAGCTGAGAATAAAGAAGATGTAGGGAAAAGAAGCAACACAAATACACACACACACACTCTCTCTCAATTGCGAACGGAGCCAATTTTAGCAATTACGTGAATTCGCTAATTTAGCAAATGTACGTGAAATCTGATTGCGTTCGGAATGCGTTCAGAATGACTTCCCATTTCCCGAAAATGACCCCCCCCCCAATTGCCCGAAATTGCGTGAGATACTCCAATACGCCTGCCTCGGAGGCTGAGAGGCATTTACTTGTCCGAGATCGCACACTGGATTTCTGCGGCTGAATGAGAATTCGAACCCTGATCTCCCAGAGTCCCAATCCAGCACTGGTTGTTGGACCGCGTTGGGGTGACTCAGTAACAAAGACATCCTTAGAGGTCTTCTTTTATTCCCATATTCAAAGAGTGAGTCCTGGCATTGAAAATACAGTGGTCCCTCCATGGTTTGCCGAGGTTGGGGGCACAAGACCCCTGTGAATGTGGAAAACCCACAAATAAAAAACCGACTTTTTTAACCCAAGAGAATACCTCTCTAGAAATCTTTAGGTCCTCCAGTGCAACTCTATCATGAACATCTGCCAGAGGTTGACAATAGCATCATGGTGGAGGACCTACAGATGTCTAGAGGAGTGTTTTCTCTAGGAATCTCTATACTGTCCAGTGCAATTCTTTAGTCAACATCCAGGAGAATTTCTCTGGAGGATCTGGAGATGCCTAGAGAGAACATATTGATCAAATCTGCAAATAATCAAAGCCACCAAAGTCAACGCCGCAGATTCGGAGGGTTGATATTTCCAGGTCCGCAGAATTTGGGTATACATCAAGCTGACTCTTTGACCTGCCAAAAAGTGAGATTTCGGAGACGCAATGGGCAGAGAGCCAAAGACCTGAGCCTGAACTCTTTGGGGGGAAAAAAGAGACAGATAATTAAATGCACAGTTCCATTTCAGATATTTGTGGGCGCATTGTCCTCAATCTAACAAAGCAAGAGGAATTTATGCTCTTTGATCAAGCAGATCAGGCATTTCCTGACAACAGAAGTCAGTTTTAACATATATGTCTTCCTTTTCCTCCCCCAGTTTAAACAAAATGCTACTTCAGTTATTCCGGGGAAGGTAACAAAAAGGGAGCTGATTGCAAAGTATATTGTCAAGAGCTGACCAAAAAGGACATGCGCTATTAGTTAATCATGACTTTCCAGACAGCCGGAGAAAATAATTGGGCTTGTAGCTACTTAATAATCAATCTGGTAGAGTAAACAGCGCTGCTTACGTAAACTACATTGACAATAACCTTCATTCTCCCTTTGAAAAAGAAATCGTAGATGCAATTGGTTTCTCATACTCAGATGGTTCATTTTGCCCAAACAGGAGCTTGATGAAACTTGGATAAAAAAATGCCAACGTGGTGCTGTGGCTTGCGCGTTGGACTCCGCCTCGGGAGAACAGGATTCGAATCCACGCTCAGCCATGGGAACCCATTGGGGGAACCTTGAGCAGGTGACACACTCTCAGCCTCAGAGGATGGAAATGAGAAACCCCCTCTAAAGACCCGTGCCAAGGAAACACAACATTAACCCAGCTCGAAAGTAGACAAAACACAATTTGTTTTTCAGTGGGCCCTTGTTATCCGCTGGGGTTTGGTTCCAGGACCCTCCGTGGATAACAAAATCCATGGATGCTCAAGTCCCATTAAATATAATGGCACAACAAAATGGTGTCCCATATATAAAATGGAAAATCAAGGTTTGCTATTTGGAATTTTTACTTTTGGGGAATATTTTCAAGCCGTGTTGTGCTCACATCTGTAGATAAAAAAATCTGTGGATAAGGAGGGCCAACTGTACTTCGGGAAAACCCTGAAAGTAAAAAGAATTGTGCTTTGTCGACTTTCTAACCAGTTTAATGTTGTGTTAACCCCGACGTGCCTGAGAATCAATCACACTTTTGTGTGTCCTCGTAGGTTTTTTGTAGGTTTTAAACCCCATTTTAAATCCCATTTCTCCACAGGATGCCTCCTGTGTGATAAACTCCTATGCTATAGCTACACTCCCGGGAACGATTCAGGTACCGGTCCGTTTGGTTTGTGCACATTAAACGGTGAAGGGTGGCTGCCACCTTGTTCTTGACCTCTGGCAACAAAACGTTTTGGACCAACCTTGGAATATATGTGAGAACGAATTCTGGCTTTCTGTTGCTCTCGACGCAGGAAAAGAAACATGTTTCCTGACATTTTGATGCATCCGAGATCTCTTTTGGCTGCCTGAATTGCCATCCCTAGAGAAGTTAGAGGACAGTCTGACAAGGGCAATGTGTCTATATTTCCAGCTTGTTGCAAACTTTGTAAAACTCTGTATACAACAAGGATTCTCCCTCCGTCGCAAACACACACACTTTTTCCTTCTTTTTCTTGTATAAGCTGGATGGCCTAAGGGGCGATTATACATTAATAGCAACGCCTTTGCGAAGGGGCCATCTCTCGTCCATGAGAAAACAGCTATTTTCAGGCTACCTCGTTCCTGGGGGGGCTTCTATTTTTAGCAAATTTTATTTTGGATGGGAAGGGGCTAGCTTTGTTTCTCCAAGCCCATAGCCTTGCGCCTAGCTCCATTACTAGTAGCTACTCTTGGCCTGACAATGAGTTATCCCTTTGTGTAAGTAAGTGGCTTAAAAGAAATGGTTCTCCTGCCATGTGCATAAAGGGCCCGGCCAAGCAAAATCTAATGAGTGACGCAAAAGGCTTAGCGGCGGAGAGGTTCATTTCTATCTGCGCATCAATGCTACAGTGGGTTCCATTAAAACACAAAGGGAAAAGAAAATATGCTTTGCTGAAGAGAGGCCCACGTTCGCTTCCAGCGTATCTCAAAGCATGGAGTTTAATTCAAGTTCTTCAAGTTTTCTTGAATCACCCCCAGTTGTTGGAGTATCGGGGCACCGAACTTTGGATTTGGAGCTAGACCCTTTGTGTGACTGTTGCGACTACAAAACTAGAACATCTGCAACTTTCTACCATTGCATTGCGTGTCAACATCTCCAGTTGTTGGAGATGGGAGCAACATGCAGTCATGATGTTCACAAAAGGTCTAGCTCCAAATCTAAAGACTGGTGGCTTTTTCTGTAGATTGAGCATGGATCCTCATGAGAACTTGCTCAACATACAGAAAAAAGCCACCGGTCTTTTGAGTTGGAGCTTGACCTTTTATGAGAATGTTGGTGGACAACATATTAGTAACTACACAACATCTGCAACTTTCTACCGTTGCATTGAGCATCAACATCATGATGGCATGTTGCACCCGATCGCTCTCAGTTATTGGAGATGCAGTCATGATGTTCGCAAAGAGACTAGCTTCAATTCAAAAGATAGCTGTCTTTTTCTGTAGATTGAGCAAGGATCCTCATGAGAATTGGCTCAATCTATCGAAAAAGCTAGACCTTTCGTGTGAACTTTGGTGGACAATAAATCTGTAACTACAAAACTAGAACACCTGCAAGGATCATCCCAGTGACTGAGCTTTCCGGGGCCAAACCTGAGTCCAAGGAAGGAATGGGCCTCGGTGGGATTTTGCTCCAGTTGATCCGACTGTAGCTGTATGTGCTTGATTACAACAGATAAGCACCTCATCTTCACTGCAGAAATAATCCGGTTTGACACCACTTTAATTGCCCTGACTCAGTACTATGGGATTCTGGGAACTGTAGTTGGTTGTGGCACCAGGGCTTTGCTATACACACATCAACCAAAGGAAGCTTGAACTGAGACTTCACTGCAGCAAAAGGAGGCAAGTTTTTCTTACTTGTATTTGAAGATCAGGGTCATTTGCCGGTTGGAAGGGACTCTTCTCAAACCGCCTTTGGCTATTTCATAGGTTGATGTGAAACAGTTGTTGCCCTATGGATTCATAACAAAGGTGAATTTAAGGACTGCGTATCTAAATGATGATTCAGTCTTACCTTGGAAAACAACCGTTCACTTATGAGTGATAGTTTTCAGATCTAGAGCTGAGGAGTTGTCTTTATGAGCAATTTTTTAAATAAAAAGATATAATTCAATAAGAACAATTTGTACTTATCCAGTGCATCGGCTGAACTTGATTAACTGCCAGATTCACTTAGTTAGTCGGTGCCAGTTGCAGGCAAATTGTTAATTCTCACCTACATGCTTTTATTCCGACGAACATGATACCAGCAAGGTGAAACTATATTTATTCCCTTTCACTTGAAGATAAAATTTAATGGTGACATTTCAATGTCGTACAGCAACACACAGTCATATGCCATCTTTTCCTGCCCCAGCATATGTCCAATTACTAATAATGCACGTATGGTCACCAAAGGCGAAAGAAAACTAACTTTCAGGTGAGCAAGCAGGGAAGCTTTTGGAAACAGAAGGGATTTTCCCCACCATATTTTTATTTTGCTCCATACAGCTGAGAAACAACTAACACAGATATATGTGGGCTAGTAAAGACTTTTGACAGACTTATGGAGACCAAACCAGTCATGATGAAGACCATCCTGGCTGCTTTTCTTCGGCTAGTTAGCAGGCTTGACGTATGGTACCGGGAAGTCTTCCTTTCCTTCCCTCTTTTCGTCTTGTAAATCCTCACCACCCTCTGAAGCTGCTATTGCTTATGGAGTGTGAAAAAAACAGATTAACTTTTCCAAACCCAGCATGGTAATCATAGCAATATGTGTCCGCCTCTCTGTCCGAATGTGCCCCTTTGCGCCAAGTCTACAGCTCTTTGAGAATCTCCAGGCCCTCCACTGCAACTCTGTGGTCAATATCTGCCACATGTTGATCACAGAATCATGCTGGAAGACATTTAAATCCCTAGAGAACTATTTTCTCATCTAGATTCTCCAGCACAAATCTATGGTTAACTTCTGGCAAGAGTTATCCTGGAGGACCTAGAGATTTCTGGAGAGAACATATTAACCAAAACTGCAAATAATCAAAGCCAAAGCTGCAAACGTGGAAGGCCAACCTTTTTAGGAGTTTATCAGACGACGGAAATTGGAAGTATAATCCAATGGCAATCCGAACGCAATCATGGGGTTTCACGTTATTGTGTATTAAAGTATCTCACGCCATTTCAGGCAATGGGCAGTCATTTTCGGGTAATGGGAAGTCATTCTGAATGCATTCCGAATGCAATTGGAATTCACGTGAATTCGCTAAACTAGAGTATTCACGTGAATTCGAATTGGCTCCAATTGGCTCCATTTGAAATAAAGAGAAATTCCTCCCGTCTCATAAACTCCTTAGAAATGCTACCAAAAGCTAAGTGCTTTCAAATCCAATGTAATTTCAAAGGGAGAAAGTTGAGCTGGTGCCGAGAGACCTCCTGCGGAAATCGACAAAACTTAATAAGTGCTTTGCTTTGTCTGGATTGTGTGCGCCTCTCATGATGAATAATGTTTTTGATTTGCATGGATGTCTCACCACTCTTTGAGCTTCTGAAAAGGCTTGACAACCTGAGCTGTTCACAATCCTTGGCCACTTGAGGTTCGTTCCCACCCTCAGGTCCCAGCAACACTTTACGAGAGAGCACAAAGATGGCAGAACAACTTTGGTTGAAGTTCCATCTAGACCCCTTAAAAACAACCCAGACAAGAAGAGACAGGGATCAGCACAACATGACACCCCGTTGTGTCTTTCAAGTTTTCATGTTGTGATGAATTCTCAAGAAGTATTTTCAATTGGGGAGAACATGAAAGGGATCACCATTTTATTTATTCAGTATATTTTAACATACAGTAATATGTTTAAGTTACATTTCATTTAATATCATACTGATGCAAATTTCATTGAGTCCACAGACTGGGTAGTCAATGGAGAGGATCAAACTTGTGCTGAAATGTTTGGTTTGTTTTGTTTTGATTGTTGACTCTGAAGACCAGGGTTCGATTCCCAGATTGACCATGAAACCCACTGGGTGAGTCAAAAGCTTTCATGGCCGGCATCTAAAATCCGTGGATGTGGCCATGTTCTGGAAGAGTTTATTCCTGACGTTTCTCCTGCGTCTGTGGTTGACGTCTTCTCTGAAGATGCCAGCCGCAGATGCAGGTGAAACGTCAGGAATCAACTCTTCTAGAACATGGCCACTTAGCCTGAAAAACCCACAAAAAAACTATGAAGTCTTTTGAGTTTCCGCAGGGGGACTCTTTTGCTGCTCCGGCTTTGAACGCTGGCCGTTGTGCATTTTTCCGTGCCCTGAGCTGGCCCTGTGGGCTTTGTTCTCCTCAACTTTGGACATTCACTCAGTCATCCTTCGGAGCGAGTCGGGCAAAAGGAACAGGCTGATTAGAAAAGAGGGAAGGATCTGATAACACTGTGTTCCACCCTCCATGCCTCGTGTGACATTTCAATCTGTTTTAAACATCTGCTATATCATTCCAGGAGCTTCATATTCAATTGCAGCCAGGGCGAGAGCTATTTAAATCCCTCATCATTCATCATTGGGCCCTTTCCCATCTTTCTCCCCTTCTCTCTCTCTCTCTCTCTTTTTCTCTTTATTCCTCCATCTGGTGTCCTGCAGGCACAAAATTCCCAACTTTGAAAGCCACTGGAAAGGTCAACGAAGGGAATGCGCAGACACAGCCGGAGTGAAATGAACATTATTTCAACGATGATCATCAAGGAAGGAAAACATTGGGCAAGGATCGGATTACCAGAGCCAGCACTGACCCAAGGTATTTTGCTGCCCGAGGCAGAAGACATGATAATGTCTTTCCATCTCAGTTCTATGTACAGAAAAACAGACTGGACTGAAACTTGACTTCAACATTGGGAATGGTACAAAATCTTCACAGCATTTGCGGCATCAATCTATCTGTGGAGTTTATCACACCGGGGCTAATTTCAGCATGACAGAGAGATTAAAGCACTTTTAAAGCATCCTGCAAACAAAGCAAAAATTGTGAGCAATTGCACAAATGATAATCGCATGCAATTGTGCAAATAAAGTGATGCTGGAAATGTATTGTTGCCAAAATCCCCAAAGTAAAAAGATGTACATTAATGTTTCTTTGGGACCACTTTAATGGTGGGTTTTGAGCAATGTTGTGTGAAATCATTTTGTGTAATTACAAGATTTTTCTCGGATATTCATGGGATAAACTCCCAATCTGCTTCTTGTGATAAACTCCTTAGAAGGTGCAAGACAGATGGGAAGATGGGATAAGGCTGTTGCACCCCAAACAGGAATCCTGCCCTTCCGACCCATGAAATTTGCAATACAAATTTGCAAATTTCATGCACTGCAGTACCTTCAAATTGCAATCGAGCATTTAGAAATGCAGTTTAGGCATCCAAAGAAAAGAAACAAGCAAAGTGACCAAGGGCACAACAAATAGAAAAGTTATCCAGGCGAGAGATGTTCATCCTCTTGCTTTCTGCAACGGTAGACATTTGGGGACTTCAATCCAATTTCATTAGGCAAGGACAGAATGTTTATTTTACTTTTTAATCCTAAGTAAAAATAAAAGTAAGCATGGCTCTTCTCCTTCACTACTCGCAATGGGATTTTATCTTGCATCCTCTCCAACTGCCCTGATTTGGCAAAGTGACCAAGAGAATGAGAACTCAGTACCATAAGAATTCCAGGTGTTTCTGGTTTATTTTTGTCCCACAATAAACATAACAAACATAAATCATAAAACATGACATAATGAAAACATGCCTACATAACTAAATACGGACGAGGAACAGCCTGAAGAAGAGAGGATCAAGAGGAGACATGATAGCTATATATTTCAACATTTGAAAGAATGTCATATTGAAGATGGAGCAAGCTTATTTTCTGCTGCTCCAAAGACTTGGCTGCTGCTACATTGCAGAATTAATGTAGTTTGGCACTGCTTTAACTGTCATGGCTCCATACTATGGAGCCCTGGGATTTATAGTTTATTGTGGCACCAGATCTCTTTGGAGATGTTTTCTTCTTGTTTTGGGTGGGGGATACATTATTGGTTGTAATTTTGTCCCCTCTTTGCGGTCCTTCTCCAACCAGATTTTTATCCGCCAGATTTTATTCCAATTGTCTCCATTAGTTGCTGCCATTTCACTTCTTGGGTATTAAAAAACTGTTTTTGCATTCTGACTTGGGCATGCCTTCCCCCTTTATCTACTCTGGATTTATCAAAGTGAAATGACAGTCGTTTAAAAATAAAATTGAAATATTATAAATTAGCGAAGTACAAAGCTGCTCTTGAAAGTATCAATGCCTTTTGATTGAGAGCACTGGAGAAGCTGCTCTTGGGAAGCAAAAGAACTTCATTGACTTCAGTGGAGTGGTTAAGGAGTCAGATTCAAACACAGGAGATGGAAATCCAAGCGTCTGCTGAGTCCCTATCGTTCTCTCACAACCTAACCCACCTCGCAGGGCTGTTGTAAAGATAAAAATAGGAAGGCGACCCGATGTATTCCCTTGGGATAGAACAGCTGTTAGTTACGACATCGTAAGCTAGGCTTATGACTACATTCGTCGTTGTTGTGTGCCTTCAAGTCATTTCCACTTATGGAGACCCTAAGGCAAACCTCTCATGGGGTTTTCTGGGCAAGATTTGTTCAGAGGAGGTTGGCTATTGCTTGTCCCTGAGGTTGAGAGTGTGTGACTGAACCAGTGTCACCCAGGACTCTTTCAAACGGGGAGGAATTTCTCCCAACTCCGAATGGAGCCAATGCGGATTTATGTAAATTCGCTTGTTTAGCGAATTTACATGACCCCCTGCTCCGTTCGGAATTACTTCCCATTACCCGAAAATAACCCCCTCCTGCCCGAATTTGCATGCGAAGCTTTAATTCGCAATAACGTTAAACCCATGATTGCATTCGAATTGACCTTAAATTATACTTCCAATTTAGCCTTGTATGAAAGAGTCCCCAGTGGGTTTCATGGCTGAGGCAGGAATCAAACCCTGGTCTCCAGAGTCATACTCTCACACTCAAACCACTACGGCATGCTGCCTCTCTGTTTTCTATTCACATTTACAACTGTGGTACCATTGCCAGGATTGTAATGCCTCTGAAGTCCATTTTAAAAGCCAGCCAGTGGTCTCAAGTGGCAAGAGATCTGAGCTTCTGGTGAGCATAGAGCTGCAGGAAGACATGCCCAGCAACTTCCTGCAAACAGAGGTGCAAAGACCAGAAGCCGGGACTTCTTCAGGGTCTCATCTCAACCCTTTATTGCACCTCACTTGCTGGCAGCAAAGGACTGGATATGTGCCAGATCTGCAGAACTCTGTTGCTCAGGTGGGTTTCAGGGGTCGGATCAGGAGATGGCATTTAAGGTGGCATTAATGGTGGATTTCAGGTCAGATCAGGGGATGGAGCACAGCCACGATATCACAGCTGCGCCTCTCATGCCGGGTCTTGGCCAGCCTTTTCCAACCCTCCCTTTGTTTCTCCTTCCATCCCGCGCTGGAGCCGGCTCTCATTA
The DNA here is from genome assembly GCA_034509955.1 of Urosaurus nigricauda. Taxonomy (NCBI): domain Eukaryota; kingdom Metazoa; phylum Chordata; class Lepidosauria; order Squamata; family Phrynosomatidae; genus Urosaurus; species Urosaurus nigricauda. The sequence goes on from JAOEGL010000008.1 coordinate 19,728,197, forward strand.
TACAACCCGTGGGGTTGTGGGTGGGGAAGCGTTGAAGATTGATTTAATTACCATTAGCTGCTGGTGGCAACGGCAGAAATGTGAGAAACTCTTCAGAGCTTCTCAGGCACTTTTGCTTTTGTTCCGCAGCCTTGAGCGATGTGTCTGTAGGCAGCTCCGAGTCATTCGTAACAATGGAGATCAGTAACACCGGGTGACTCAGAATCACACATGTGGGACCTGCCAATCCTTCTTCTTCTCTGCCCTGCTGTGAGAGATGAGAGAAGGTTGCAAGGCTCATTCTGAGGTGAGCAGAGCTTGGAAGTAACTAGGTACAAAGAACAGGTTGCTTATCATTAGTTACAAATCACCAGTTGCTTGTAATCCATTACGAACGATGCGCTGTGCTTCAAGTTGATTCTTGACTCTTGGCCGGGTTTCTTCAGAATAGGTTTGCCACTGTCTTCTTCTGAAGTTGAGAGAGTGTGACTTGCTAAAGGTCTCCCATTGGGTTTCCATGGCCAAGCAGGGATTCGAACCCTGGTCTCTCCTAGTCTTTGTTCAACACTCAGACCACTACGCCACCCTGTTTTTCTTCAAATACGGGTAGGTCTGGAATTGTACAGCTTCTAGACCCCTGATTTGTCTCAACCGTCTCCTTCGACCTGTCTCCACACTGGAAAAAGTGGCCTAAAAAGATCCATCAGACCCCAGAAGCCTCAAAGTATATGTTTGTTCTTTAAAGGTGATTTCGGTCCAGTGGCAACTGAAGGCAATGAGGGGATGAAGCCATTCCAGGTTTTCATAAGCTTTAAATGAGTTATCCATGGTCCTGAGCCTATTTAGGAACAAAGTCTCGGTACCTTGGACAGTTCATTTAAAGCTATTATATGGGAACCACCAGCCACTACACCGCACAAGCTCTTACAAATAATTAACTATTTGCAGTGAATTCATTTTCCCCATAATGGATGATGGAAAAGTAACTTTTCCAGTCTCTCTCTTCTTTCCTTCCCATCTGCTCACTTGTGAGAGTGTCTTGTAGGGCCATCCAAACCAAGAGAAATAAGAAACAGAAAACACATTGTTGGATTTTCATGTGACCAAAAAGCAAAAGCTAGGCAGAGGGTGATGGTAATCACCAAGGAACCCCAAATTTGGCAAAGGGACATAATTTGGCAAAGGGATATATGGAGAGGAGATGCCCCAAAAGTAGTTGAAGGAGGACTGAGCATGTTGGGTGACACCCCATACTGTGACATTTTTGCAGGTCCCATTTGTGCCAAATTATTTCTCTATAAAAAAGAGCTGGCAATTACCATTCCCACTTCAGACTTTGAGCTTAAACCTGGTGCTTTTCAGATCCCTATTTCAAACGTCCCTTTCCATCAGTTTGCCAGTCAACATTTTAAAAAATGGAATCCATCATGTCAAACGGTTGTCTCCATTCTTGTCACAACCCCATCAGTATGGTCCTTCTGAGGTATAATGGTCACCTGGAGTCCATACCAGGACAAAGAAAAGGGAATGTATAACACCTCTTCAGTGTCCCTCCATCCTGATGAAATTTTAATTCTCCCACTGCACTTTCTTTGGATCGAGCTACATAATGTGATGTTTGACTACCGATTTCCTCCATGCAATATTGAGAAGGTGATGTGCCACTTGACGCTGTGTGTTTGAGAGAAGGGTCACGGACCCAAAGATATGAAAGGCTGGCACATTTTTGAAGACATCAGCTTCTCTTTTTGCTGCTCACTGGCATGGAGGTTCTTTAGAGCTGATTCATACTCTCCAATTGTCTCAGTTTGGAAATAGTCCCTATTAATGCTTTGCCACCCCACTTTTCCAGCTGCTTTTAAAATATCCCAGTTTGTCTCATCTCCTCCCACTTTCCCTCTTGGCCCTCAGTTTCCTTCAAGTGCTGCAAACAGAGTTCGAAAGGTAAGAATAGTTTGCTGTTGTTGCACGCCTTTAAGTCCTTTCCAGCACTCAAACCACTCCCTAGAGTAGACCATAGCTCTATAGAGTAGTAAATCTTAGGCTCAGGAAAGGCCTTTTTCTGCAAGAGGAAGTGAATAGGAAGTGACATTCAGGGGCATTTTTTGGAATTTTCTTTTTCTTGTTGTTGTTGTTGTTGGGGATGTGGTGATGGTCTAGCCCCCCCAATTCTCCTGAGGATCTAATGTGAGCCAGGTCATAAGGAAGCAGGTAAAGGACTTTGATAAGACCTCATCCCTCCGACACCAATGGCCAACCCTGGTTGAGGATGATATGGAAAGTCTGTCCACAAATGGCCTCCTTTTTTAGGGCCGGCTCTACCATTATGCAGATTGCGGCAATAACTTCAGCTCGGATTCTGCATGCCACCGTGTCCTTTACGCCAGGCAGCAAAAGATTGTGGGCAGGCCCCTGTTCTGATAAGCAGACAGCAAATAACCTGCCGCTTCAGGCTCTCGGTTCAGTCCTCAATTTATTTATTTTTTTGTCTGTGTGCTAATTCATTCCTCTGAAGTGGGGAAAGCAATGCTTGGGGTTTTTTTTGTACGCTTCCATCACTTTAAGCCGATGCCACAACGCAGGCTGTGACAAGCCCTTGTCAATCTCTTTGCAGCGACAAGATGCTCATCAACTCTTGTTTGCACGACGCCGTTTCTGGGCTCTTTCTGGAAAGCCGGCAGCACACAAAGCCGCCTCGGTTCTTCCCACCTGAATGCACTTGCTGTCGATTTTATGACTGATGCTTCTGACTAGGGGTGTCAATAAAAGGCAGCTGATGTTGCCAGGGTCTCGTATGCATGTGCCACGGGGGAAAGGGTGGTGGGTTCAAAGTGACTCATTCGGATTCTGCCGGAGAAAAGAAAACGTGCAAAGCAATGGAAGACACAATGCTGAACGGCCCACAATGAGGAAAGCATGATCGCTTTGAAGAGGTGGCCTTAGTTCCATGTGGGGCAAGGACCTACCAGGTCTTTTTGTAAAAAGCAGCAATTCCACAGTTCCTCTGCCACTAAAAATAAAAGAACAGAAAACATGCTTTGCTGCTTGCTTATGGGACTATAGCTACAGTGTATGTTTGAGTGTTGTGTGCCTTCAATTCATTTTGACTTACGGAGACCCTATCATCGGATTTTCCTGGCAAGATTTGTTCAGAGGAGGTTTGCCATTGCCTTCCCCTGAGGCTGAGAGAGTGTGACTTATTGCCCAAGGTCACCCAACCCAAGGGTTTCATGGCCAAGCAGGGAATCGAACCTTGGTTTCCAGAGTCATGGTCCAATGCTCAAACCTCTTGCAACAAAAGATCTCTCCCCGTACAAGCCAGTCGGCAACATATAATCTACTTCAGGCATCGAGCCTAGTTTGGTGTTTGCAAGATCTCCATTTCAAACTTCCCTTTCACTCAGGTTGCCAGTCAACATTTTTCAAAAACGGACTCCAACGTGTCAAATTTGTGCCAGCGTCTCCATTCTTGTCACAACACAACTCCATCAATGTGTTGCCTCTGAGCCATGATGGTCACCTGGAGCCCAGACCAGGAATTTCTGACAACCCTTAAGTGTCCCTCCATCCTGATGAAATTTTTATTTTCCCACCACACTTTATTTTGATCAAGGTACATTATGTGACGCCCGACTTCCTCTTTCCTCCATGCAATATTGAGAGGACGATGATGTGCCAGTTGCAAGTTGCGTGTTCGACAAAGAGGTCACAGACCGATCCTATGAAAGCGTAGCACATTTTTAAGGACATCAGGTTTTCTTTTTTACTGCTCAGTGGCATGGAGGTCCTTTCAGAGCTGGCTCGCGTCCTCCAATTTTCTCAGTTTGGGGAGGATTGTCCCTATTAGTTGCCTGCCACCCCACTTTTTCAGCTGCTTTTTTAAATATCCCAGTTTTCTCACTTCCTCCCGCTTTCCCCCTTAACAACAACTTTTGCTGAGCTACAATGTCCAGGTAATGATTTTAAAAAGAACATAGGACTGAGCTGATATGAATCTGTAATATACATATACGTTCACACTTTCCCCCCTCCTTTTTGTAGCCTTGGTGGCTTTCTGTACACATGCAATGTGTTTTATATTTTGGGTTGGCACGACCTTGGCGTTGCGGTTAAAAACGTCCATTTTATTCTGATAGAAGGAAGTCGGATCTCAAGGCTTGAAGCTCTTAGCGGGAAGCGTCAGTGACAGTAAACTGTTACCTTCCTGATACATTAGAGCAAAAGGAGGAAGCGAAAGGTCAGTTTGCAAACGTTAATAGGAAAAAGAAAAGAGAGGGCCACATTTTGTCCGTTTCTGGACTAGAGCAAGGACAAAGAAAGCCAGACTGACAACATGGCACGAAGGAGTTAGGAGGCGCACTTAAAATGCTCAAGGAGTTTTCTCACTGGAGGAGAGCTGGAGGGAAAACAGGCCGATGCCCCCGGCTAATGCGCCACGTTCCCGTGCGCATCAAAGAAAGTGCCATCAAACCCATCTTTCTTCCTCTTGTGTTGGATACTTGTGGATGCTGGTCCATGTCTGGGAGTGGCCCATCTTCCACAGGGAAGGATGTTTGAAAGATAACGGACGGAAAAGGTAAATTGCTCTCCCCCCTGCAAAGACCTGCAAAGAGGCAAAATTAATAACAACCTGCGTGCAACAATTTGGGTGTCGCTGTGCTTTTGATAGTCTCTTCATCCATCTGCTCATCCTCTTTCTTGCACAGAGACACATCCCAAACACCGACATGCGTGTGCCTGTGCCTTCAAACTGCCTGTCGACTTATGGCGATCTCATAATTTTCACAGGTTTTTCTCAAGCAAAGAGCACTCAGAAGTGGTTTGTCGTTGACGTCCTTTGGAATATTGCCTACACAGCACCTGGTATTCATTGACGGCCTCTCATCCAAGTACTGTCCAGGGTGACCCTGCTTAGCTTCCAAGATCAACCAAGATATTCTGCCTTTAAATATAATTTGCTGGAGATTATATCTTCTCCCTTTGCTCTAATGAAAGTTTCCCTGCAGCACCGAGAACAGTTACAGGTCTCCAAAATCTGGAACGGAATGGACTTGGGGTAGGATTTAGAAGGGCTTTAAGCCTTTCCTTTCCTGAATCCTTGATCCAAAATGCGATCCCTACACATTCCTGTCATTTGTGTGGATGAACAAATCTTCATTCCAAAAGGCAGAACATCTCTCCCTGTTTACCCTTCCCTTCCTTTTCCTTTTCCTGTTCAATTTTAGGCTGCAAGCTCCTTGGGGCAGAAACCTGTATTTTTGCATCCAAATGCATCCGAGGAAGTAGACTTCGGTCTATGAAAGCTCATGCTGCCAACTTCTTTCTTTCAGTTTGTCTCAAAGGTGCTGCAAGATCTATTTACGTACTTATTTTACAGACTAACACAGCTATGTCTTTGTATTTCTGATTATTATTATTATTATTATTATTATCATTATTATTATTATAGCATAGTAGTACACAAAAAGGTTCTCAGTTACCTACTACAATATTCGGGTGTAACAAAAGCAGAAAAATAAAAACACAAGAAGCGAAAGACAACAACATCACATATTGATGGTGCTAAATAAGCAAACAACAGAAAGATTTAAAGCCTTATTAAGGAATTCTAGGCTGTTGTAAACACCCACGGCCGAATGAATCAACAAAATGAAACCAGCCTTTTGAACTATTTTAACACTTACCTAGGGATCTGAAGGTTTCCTCGATATTTTTCACATTTATTAATTACCCACAACCCCAAGAGATTTGAGCTTCTCAGATAATGGCCTCCCATTCACCATTGCAGTGGGAAGAAACTAATAAATATAAAAACTACATTTAGAAGAAAAAAACGGTACAATAAAAATGTGTTGGGTGGCAGTGTCCCCTCCCAGTAATAGGAAGAATGTTTGAAAATATTTGAAAAAATAGTTGAAAAACCAACCATCCTGAGTTTCTAGAAACCCTGATGGGAAGAATCCTGGATGGATGAGAACCTTTGCTGTTCAAGATATCTTCCATGGAGTTTATCAGATGAGGGAAATTGGAAGTATAATCTAATGGAAATCCGAATGCAATCATGGGGTTTCACGTTATTGCGTATTCAAGTATCTCACACAATTTCGGGAAAAAGGGAAGTCATTCCAAACGCAATCATGGCTTTTACGTTATTTCGTATTAAAGCATCTCACGCAGTTTCGGGCAATGAGAAGTCATTCTGAATGCATTCCGAATGCAATTGGTATTCACGTAAATTCGCTAAACTAGCGAATTCACGTGAATTCGAATTGGCTCCAGTTGGCTCCCTTCGAAATAAAGAGAAACTCCTCCCCACAACAGCCATGTGCAAATTTAGGGTAGAAGATGCCCTGAACTTTAAAAACCCTGTGCAGAAAATGTTGTTTATGACTGTGTGTGGATTTTGCATGCAGTTATGTCCTGACCTGCAAATAGTTTTCAAAAATTATCACTTTTGGAGTTTCCTACAGCTAAAAGAAAATTGCTAAAATTACTTGCAGCTTCCTTTGAGAGACTTAGAGAGAGAGAAATAGTGATGAGTTACATCCCTATCCAGTCCCGAAAGCAGCACCTGCCATGGTGCCATTGAGACACCCAGGAGGCATTGGTGGAATGTCGCAGCTGTTTGGGTACCAAGCATCTGTTGTTTATGCCTTTTCATTCAGTGAGTCCTGCCTGCCAGTCGGGGCGGGCAGGGAGATGACCTGGCACTCTCCATGGATGATCCTATTTTCCTCCCTCCTCACCTTCCAGGAGACCCTTTATGACAAGGAGATGTGTACTGCTGGCCTCTGTTATGCCAGTTTATATCTACTGTGCCAGAATATCTGTTGTTGTTAACTTCCCTCGAGTTGATCTCGACCCATGGTGACCCTACGGATGAGACATCTCCAAGGTCCTTATCAGACGTGAGGAATTTCTCTTTATTGCAAATGGAGCCAATTGGAGCCAATTTGAATTCACGTTGCATTTGGAATGTGTTCAGAATGACTTCCCATTACCCAAAAAGGACCCTCCATTGCCCGAAATTGTGTGAGATTCTTTAGTTTGCAATAACGTAAAGCCCATGGTTGCGTTCGGAATGACTTCCCTTTTGCCTGAAATTGCGTGAGATACTTTAATTTGCAATGACATGAAACCCCATGATTGTGTTTGGATTGCCATTAGATTATACTTCCAATTTCCAACATCTGATAAGGTCCCAAGCCCTCTTATCCTCCACTGCTTTGATTAGATCCTGAAAATTTCATACCTATGACCTCCTTAATGCAATCTATTCGTCCAGCTTGTGGCCTTCCACTCTTTCTTCTTCCCTCCACCTTTCCTAGCATTATTTTATTTATTTATTTATTTATTAGAGTATTTATACCCCGCCCTTCAGCCTTAAGGGCTATCAGAGCGGCTTACAATAATTATTATTTTTTTCCAGTGAGTCCTCCTTCTCATGATGTGTCCAAAGTATGACCGCCTCAGTTTTGTCATCTTGGCTTCCAGGGAGATTTCTGGCTTGATCTGATCTAGGACCCATTTGTTTGTCCACGGGATCCTCAACACTCTTTTGCAATGCTAAAGTTTGGAACAAATTACTTACTTTGACTACAATTCTGGTTTTTAAAATTACAGTTCCACCGGCTATATTTGGTAGGCACTGAATAGCCCTTCCAAAATAATTTCCTCATTGCATTTCTGCAATGCTAGAAATTTGGGGACTGGAGGCAGATTCCATGGGAAAGCAGAATTCTTACTTGGGATCGGGGGGGAGGACCCTCATTTTTACCTTCCCGCCACCATAGCTGCATCCCTCTGTCTTTTACCTGGAACCATCTGGAAAGCATTGGGATCTTATTTTCTACCCTGACAGACTCCGATACTCTCTGACAGGCTTTGCTGAGACAAGCAATGCCTGGAGGCAAAAGAGGAAGAAAGGGTGCCTTTAGGTTTTGAAATGTGCCTCCATTTCTGAAGGCCTGGCGTATCTTCTGGAAACAATCCTCTCCCCCCTTTTTCGTTCCAACCTGTCATGAACCGGAGATGCTTGTAGAAAGCAATAAATGCAATCTTCCCTTTGCTTTTCTCTGAGGAACCTGGATGGAAAGGAAGGGGGCAAAGAGGGCAGTGATGCAGGCCTGAGTTGATTGACTCGGATTCTAGTCGGACACAGAGTTAAATGAAGATTACAATTAAAAAAAATATTGGCCATCGAAGTTGAGGATAACATTCACTCATGTCTGGCCTTTGTTTTCTTGAGAGCTTGTTTAGACCCATGATCATGATCAACAGACCTTCACATCCATTGCTATAAAATCCTATAGACTATGCATTAATTATATATGGTCTATTGATTGTTTCATAGATCCACTGTGAACTTTTTAACACGTGTTTCTTATATGTGCATTCCATTTTCTTATTTCCGTAATACTACAAGTTGAGTCTGAAATAGTTTTTTGTGGGTTTTTTGGGCTATGTGGCCATATTCTGGAAGAGTTTATTCCTGATATTTCATAACTCTTCCAGAACATGGCCACATAGTCTGAAAAAATGTCACAATCTTTAATCCGCAATAACGTAAAACCCATGATTGCGTTCGGAATGACTTCCCCTTTTGCCCAAAATTGCGTGAGATACTTTAATTCGCAATAATGTGAAACCTCATGATTGCGTTTGGATTGCCATTAGATTATGCTTCCAATTTCCGACGTCTGATAAGGTCCATAGTGAAGTATGCATACAGCTACACAACTTAAACAATAATATAGAATCATGGCTACAGCTTGCTATTTGCAGTTCACAACAAAGTCCATTGATTACTGATCTCGTCTCACCATTATGAGCTGCAGCTTCTTGAATCAAAAGCCAAGCGTAGACGTTGGTTCTCCTCACTGACACTGTATTAATGGACATGGTGGAATCTGACATACGTCTTTGGGCTAATTTATTGTTCCTTCTCTGATGGGATTCAGAGCTGCTCTCCTCTTCTCCTCCCAGAGACTTCATCAATTACAGTCAGACATTTTTCAAGCCTCCGGAATGTTCATTCCATCTTATTATTACTTAATAGGTCTTACCGAGAGAATGAATAATTAAAAGTCCATTTCCTTTGAGTAATTTGGACTCAAGTGACAGGGAGAAAAGAAGTCTCGGCGCAGATGGAGAAGCCTGTATACTTATCCCAGCAGCCTTCCAGTTCTACACAGTCCTTGGTCTCTTATTTTTCTTGGGATACACTGCGAGGTGTCACAAACCTGCCAATCTTTGGGGATCAAGATAAAACAAAAAGTTTTTATGAGTGAGGATTGAATTGCTGGTGAACCACTCTTTCACCCCATCTTCCGTGCTTAACTTTCTGTGATAAAAAACAGAGGATAAAAAGTAGGGGCAAGTGAAAATTTCATCACTTTTCTGGCAAAGGCGGTAAACTTGCATAAATCTAAAGAAAAGGATTGGAGATTTTAACAATCTGAGCACGGGATCTGGAGGGTTGTGTGTTCCTCACTCCTGATTTACAACAACAACAACAACAAGGGCAAGAATCCTGTTGGGAAATTACGTGTTTGTAAGTGGGCTTAAGTCTGCAAGAATTTGGGAAGTTCTGTTAAGGTCCGTGTCTGGTAAGGGGCTGCTGTTAACATTACTATATGTAAGGGAGTTGGCAAAGTGATCAATGGGGATCAACACCTATGCACAATGGGATCAATACACATCAGTCCCAATGCATTTCACTCCTGTTGTACATCAGGATACTAGCTAGAGATGTGCATCGGTAGAGACCTCTTGCCTGTGTCATGTTATGCATCTTTGCAGTACGCTATCAGGATTTCTTAGTCTCCCTGCTACATAACTAAGTCTATGGTTCATTGTGATACCGGATTCCAGCCAACAACAACAATATTAATGCAAAACATATTTATGCATTATAAAATGCGCTCCTGCACTGTGAGAGGATTGCAGGAAAGGTAGAAATGTTTCAGCAGCCCTCGGCTGACAACAATTGCATCCTGAGTCCAATTAGGGCTGCAGCAGGGCTATTTATCCTCCCCGTGTTTTCCATCTCAGCTCTGGCTGCCCATCGTCCACAGGGCACAGATCGGAGAGGGAAATGAATCCCAGATCTTTAGTTGTTATTCCCATCCATCAATTGTCTCTTCCCGCTTCTTCTCGCAGCTTGCTTGGCCAAGAATGGAGGCCACCCAGCTTCTCCGTCCGCTCCCTCCGGAGCCTGTGCTCCAGATCCCATCATTCCAGGTGGAAAGGTCGCCGGATTGCCATTTGCAGAGCCGGTCCCAAATCCCTTCTTACAAAAGTAGGAACAGCAGGGTTTGAGGTGCTTCCTAATGAGCTGTCTTGAGAGGAAAAGGGAATGTTGTGTGGGTGAGTGAGAGAGAGAAAAATACTGGTGGTGGAGTGGATTGTTTTCTAGTTCATAAGGCAGTTCAGGCTGCTTCAGAGGAAGAGGTGATGGGGAAATCTGTCTTCTTTCCATGCCAGCATCACTGTGCCAGATTTCATCTTGGATGCTGAGGGACCCCTGAGAGCCTTCAGAGAAGGGACTATTGATCCCTCAGTTTATCACATAGGAGGAATTTCTCTCAATTTCAAATGGAGCCAATTCGCAATTACGTGAATTCGCTAGTTTAGCGAATTTACGTGAAATCTGATTGCATTCGGAATGCATTCAGAATGACTTCTCGTTTCCCAAAAATGACCTCCCATTGCCCGAAATTGCGTGAGATACTCTAATACGCAATTACGTGAAACTCCATCATTGCGTTCGGAATGACTTCCCATTGCCCAAAATTGCGCAAGATACACTCATTCGCAATAACGTGAAACCCCATGATTGTGTTCGGATTGCCATTGCATTATACCCCAAATCCATCGTATGATAAACTCCAGACTGAAATTTCCTATTGCTTCAAAGCAGAGCATGGAAATGCGACTTTGGGGTACAACCCTGTGGGACTCTGGAAGCTGCAGTAACTTTTCTATGCCCTACTTGAAATACTAGGACAACCTATCATCCACTCACTTTGCTATTATTTTGGAGAGTTAGCACTGTAGGGTAGCAATCCATCCTATTTTGCAGACAGTCCTCTCTTTCAAGGGACTATAAGAGGACAACTGTTTGAAGATGAGCTTCTAGTTGCACTTAAAATTTGGAGCACCCATGTTCTTTCTTTCTCTGTCTGTATGTATTTCTCTCGATCTCTTTGTGCCCAGTAAGGAAAGATGATTCCTGTATTATCTCTTGATGGTCTTGAAGTCACATTGATGTACATGCAATGGAAAGACTTTTCTGATCCTCACCCTTCCCGATACCAATTCCCAATTTTCTCCTTCCAGACCTTAGTCAAATCAGCATCAAGGCAATTTAACGTAGCATGAAAGTAGCCATTTCTGCTTTGGGAAGAGATCCTAGGAAAGAGACCTCAACTGCCAGCCTTCTGTGGAGTCAGCAGCTTCCAGTAGTCCCTAAATCAGGGACATGGTTTGCGACAGATGCTCATTTTCAAGTGGGTGGAAGAGCAAAGAGGAAAGAAGCCAAGGAAATAGAGTCTATTTTGGTTCATAAGGAGATGCCTTCTACTGTGTTGGAAAGTGGTGGCACTGCAGATATTAGCCCAAACTTTAAAGAGATATCCAGCGTGGTGTAGGGATTTATGTTGGGCTGCAACTCTGGAGATCAGGGTTCAATTCCCTGCTCAGCCATGAAACCCACTGGATGATCTTGAGCAAGGCACACGCTCTCAGCCTCAGGGGGAGGCAATGGCAAGCCTCCTCTGAACAAACCTTGCCAAGAAAATCCCATGATAGGGTCACCGGGATTCAAAAATGACTTGAAGGCACACAACAACAACAACCAGGGTACTGAACTTTGTTTTGGGACAGGGCACCTTTGACGGCTCTTCTTCTTCAGACAAAAAAACCCCAGGATGAATTCAATTCTCCACTGCCATGGAAGTCACCAGATACTACTCGTGTCTGACTGTGTTTGTACATCTATCCCAGTATTGTTCATTTGAGTACAAAGCATGGGAACATGCATTTTTGGACGATCCATATCCGGTGTGCTTGTTGGGTGCATGCAACGATTAAATTCTCTCCTCTTTTCCTTGGGACCCTGGGATAAATTCTCCCGTTTTATTGATGCACTCCTTCTCCTGACTTACCTCCAGTTGGGTAGTGATAATCTAAAGGTGACTGGAGGCTATCATTTTAAATTTATCCAAGGGCAGTTGGGAAACTTAAAATGCCAGGTACCTGTCTTGGTCCAAGCTGCTGTTGGGTGGCTCTACCTCCTTCTGTGTTTATTATATTGGTCTTTGTTGACAGTCGGGGGCTTCAGGGAATGGGTCTCCTATCTGGAGAGAAAGATAGTGTAGGAAGAGTTGAATGAAAGGAAAAGGACGAGGAGGAAAGACAGAGGAGAAAGAAGAAGAGGAGGAGGAAGGAGAAGAGGAAGAAGAGAAGGAGGAAGAGAGGAAACAATAGTAGTAATAGTAGACCTAGCCAGGGAAATCCAGGTGGTATTCATGTACTTTCTATATAATTTAAGAACTGATTAAATATGTGGCATAATGCAGAATGAATCGCTTACAAATGGGAAGCAAATGAGGCCTGCCAACCACTTAACGGCATCTGAGCCGAGTTGTTACTTGCCTTTTCACTGATCCGTTCATTCATTCTTTGATTAGATGTAAATCCATTTGCATAGCATCGCAAGCTGAAGGCAAGGAGGGTTTCTGAGGCAGTCATATACATATGTGTATACCTATACATATACTCCTACAGCTTATCCTAGCTTGTCTCGTTTATAACGTTTGCTACCTTGACCACACTTTGATGTTGCTTGGCCACTTTTGTCTATCGATCTGTGAAATGTTGGAGGGTATGATGTTATAGGAATTTATCATACGACGGAATTTGGGGGTATAATGCAATGGCAATCTGAACGCAATCATGGGGTTGCCCATGATAAACTCCATAGACAGTCCTTTACATGAGAGCAAGTCCCACTGAAGTCAGTGCAGCTTACCTCTGATGTAAAAATCCTTAGTGGACTTTCCCCATTAGCTGATTCCATCAGAATCCAGAGGCCTTGCTTCTGAGTCGCGAGCCTTATGACTGCCTTGTGACAGAAGTGCAAAACGTCATTTAAAAGAAATGTGACTTGCAATGTGCCAAACCTGTTTGCTTTTTGTTAGAAGGTTTGGCCTTCTCATCTGGCACCTTCCCAAGGGACAGGAAGGACTCCGGATTCCTGGCAAAGACGGCTGGCCTCGCTGCAGCTCCCAGAGAGTCTCAGGACTTTGTCAGCTCCAAAATTATCTCTCATCGTTACACCGTTGGGAAATAAAACCCGGATTGTTTCCCGGTGACAAGAGAAATCTCCGATAGGAGTGAAGGAAGACAAGAGGTCACAAGCCAATGCAGACTCACCCAGTCAAGTCATTGGGCTGATTTGCCTTTGGCTCATGATTCCAAGGGGAAGCCGTTCCGAACGCAATCATGGGTTTTACGTTATTTTGTATTAAAACATCTCACGCAAATTCGGGCAATGGGGGGCCATTTTCGGGCAGCGGGAAGTCATTCTGAACACTTTCTGAACGCAATTGGAATTCACGTAAATTTGCTAAACTAGCGAATTCACGTGAATTCGAATCGGCTCCAATTGGTTCCATTGGCAATAAAGAGAAATTCCTCCCGTCTGATAAGGTCCAATGTCTTCCTTCTGCATCACTGAAGGACCCTGCGAGGACCCAAAGTATGCTTTCTTTGTTGTGTATCCAACTGCAGAAACACCACCAGATGCTATCTAGTCATTCCTTACCCTCCTCCAGCTCCTAAATGATGATGATGATGATGATGATGATGATGATGATGATTATTATTATTATTATTATGCTTTTGTCCCAAGATTGGGACCCAAAATCCCCCCCAAACAAACCCAAAGTACAATTAAAAGCCTACAAAATTGACAATTAAAATGGTATTAAACTATTACAATCTTTAAAAGATCATTCATATACAAATAGAATGCAATTTTTAAAAGATAAAATCGCTTTTAAAAAAACCTCCCATACATTTTCAAACAATACCCGCGAGGGAGGTAGATTCTGTAAGCACGGGATCATTGCGGATTGAAGTGCTTGATACCTCCATCTGCAAGGACCTCACAAAAGGACGTATGTAGGCGTAATGGAATATTGTGCCTGCGTGTGTCGCCTAACACAATTAGGACCAATATAACATTAAATTTAACCATTTGAGCAAATGTATGATTTCTGTTCCAAGATAACAAAAGCTTGTTAGTCATCAACTCTGCCAAATAGTAGAAGATGGTTCATTGCAGGCATTCTTGTTCTCTGTACTGTGATTGTCAGCTTTCTCTCCAACATCCGACTTCCCAGCCTAAAGGTTTCATCTTGTTATGAAGCTGCTTAGCAGCTTATGGAAACAGCGAAAGTGGCTTTCTCTTTAGGGGCAGGGCAGATGGTTTCCATGATTGATTTGTCTCTAAGCTGGATTTCTGCTACAGATATTCTCATTATTATTTTTTTAGCGCAAACATACACATATTTTAGGGTCGGTCAGTCTGCAATATTATAATCTTCAGGGTCGAGTTCACTGGAAAGACTGTCCTTCCATTTTGGTTTGAATCCAGCCCTCCCTTGTCTCCTGGCTCAGAATACTTGGGCTACATCGTGAGAAGGCAAGACTCAATAGAAAAATACAATAATGCTAGGAAATGTGGAAGTAAGCAGAAAGAGAGGAAGACCACAAGCTGGATGAATAAAGTGTATTAAGGAGGCCATAGATATGAAATTTTCGCCATCTAAGCAAAGCAGTGGAGGATAAGGGGGCTTGGAGATGTCTCATGCACAGGGTTGCCATGAGTTGGGATCAACTCGAGGGCAGTCAACAACAACAACGACAACAACAATCTGTTTTAAAGTTATATATATATATATATATATATATATATAACAGATAGTGCACCATCCAGTGAACTGTGATGAATGGGCAGTTTAAATGTGCCGTCCATCATTCATTCGGTCAACTGATACACAAACTACTCTGAAAGACTGTCCACTTGGAAGTTGGGACATGATGCAAGCATGTAAGCATGGAAGTAACTATGTAAACTCAGGAAACAATAGACTTGTTTTCCAAGCTCATAGCCGGATCCCCTTTCACTCTTTTCCTATTTGCTGGAGTAATATTTCCGTCGTCGAATGGCTCTGAAGCCAGGACCATGGACAGAGAAGGCTGCTTCTTGGAAGGCCATGGATGGTCCTAAAAACCACCTGCTCAAGTCAGTCTGCCTCTTCTCAATGCAAAGGAACTCCCTGCTAGGCAGAATTTTTGCAATTGTTTTGCAAGGCAAATGCTAAAGTCTGCAAAACCGCGTCGGATGAAGTAGACTGTGTCCGCGAAAGCTTCTGCTCCAAATTTCTTCTTTCCAGTTAGTCTCAAAGATGCTACTAGGCTGGCTTTCATTTATAAATGAAGAAGGCCTTAAAGTGGTGGTCTCTGAGCTATTGGCTGATGGTCTCTGGTGCATTTCCAGGAACGAAAGAAGAGACTATCATCACTGGATGCAAAAATGATGCCAGTCCCTCGAACATTGGAAAAATGTATTGCCAGTCCCCACATCAGAAAGCCCAAGAAGCATTGCTCTGGAACACAGATCAGAAGAAATGCTTTGGGTTTTTCTACTAATAGACTACCATCATTTGAGCATCTTGAAACATGTCTCTTGCTTCTTCAGTGGAAGAAGTTAAAAAAACAATTCAAAAAAACACGTAAAAAAACAGAGACACTGTGGTGTAGCGGTTACAGTGACCCAGTTTAAGAATCCACTGATCCGTGTCATCGACATTTGGGCTAGTTATTCCCTCCAAACCTGATCTACCTTGCAGGCTTGTTTTGAGGAAAAAGTGGGGAGGAGGAATGAGTTGAGCACATTGGATGAAAGGTAAGATTCAAATGTGATTAACAAAGAAAAAACTGGATTAGCTTTTGGTCTTTGTCTGCATTCCCTCTCCGAAACGGCTTCACTTCTTTTTGGCTCGCTGGGCACCCTTGTTATCGATCGTTCGGTTAAGAGCTGCAAAACGCCTTGGCAAAGGCAGTTTCATGGGAAGACTCACCAGAGTATTTGGAAATACAAATGCACCCATTAATAAAGATTTGGGCCAAAGGGACCAGGCGGTTCGTGCGCAGACATGCATTTGCCAACGTAAATAACTCCTCCATTGACATTCTGGTCTTCTCCTGATGGGAAATAGAATAACTTAATACGGTCTGCTACATGACCTAAAGGGACAGAGATTGTTTTCACTTCAGAATCACAGAGACAAAGCCGTGGGACATCACGTACAGAAGGTGTGTGATGGAAACCTTTTGCCTTGCTGTCCTTAAGACACATTGTCAACCCGGATTTTTTTCCTTAAATAATCAAAATTTATAAACAGTATCAATTATAAATTTTGCGTCTGAGGGAAACAGATTCTGGAGGAAGGCTCACCAATTGTTTGGGGAAATACTTTCTTGGACACCCACTTCCTATGAATTTACCATTAGAGGGGCAGAGATACACATCATGAAGTTCTGCTCTTCTCTTTTGAACAGTGGACATCCTCACTTACTAATGTCTGCCCATTGACCTGTAGTTTAAGGACCTTATCAGATGTTGGAAATTGGAAGTGTAATCTAATGGCAATCCGAACGCAATCATGGGGTTTCACGTTATTGCGAATTAAAGTATCTCATACAATTTCAGGCAAAAGGGAAGTCATTCCAAACACAATCATGGGTTTTACGTTATTGTGAATTAAAGCATCTCATGCAATTTTGGGCAATGGGGGGTCATTTTTGGGTAATGGGAAGTAATTCTGAATGCATTCTGAATGCAATTGGAATTCACATAAATTCACTAAACTAGCGAATTCACGTGAATTCGAATTGGCTCCAACTGGCTCCATTTGCAATAAAGAGAAATTCCTCCCGTCTGATAAGGTCCTAAGTCACATCTGCAGGGATGGGTTGAAAAGCTGGCACCTATGTATTGCTGCTCTGGAGCTACTGTAGTACCATGGCCACAAATCTATCTGAAAAGCTTCTGCAGCAGCTCTGTCCCTTAGCCACAAATGTGTTCAGTAGCTAGTCACAGGCAAAGGGAGCTTGTGGCACCATTGAGACTAACTGAACAAGAGAAAGTTATAGCAGAAGCTTTCATAGACTTAGTGCCCAAACAGACAGGTCAAAATAAAGCTGTTTTGGGCCACTTTGGAAATGTGCTGTTTAAATGATGCATGCATCCTGAAAGGCCAGAAGAGGTGCCAAAGCCATGCTCCAATCCTAAGGACTGGAGCGCAGCTTTGGAGCAGTTTCTGGCCTCTGAAGATGCGTGTGTCATTTAAACAGCATACCTTCAAAGCGACCTGAAGCAGCTTTATTTTGGCCTGTCTGTTCAGGCTATTAGTCCACTTCCTCAGATGCGTGGAATGAATTGTTACCCAGGAAGGACCTTTATAAGACCGCGTATGGTAATTGAAAGACAAAGACAGGAGGGAAAATGTTGCCAAAGGTCAGGTTGGGTGAACGACCGTATGAATGGTGGAGAAGGTTTTGGGATGGGATGTATGCAGGCTAGAAACCAGAAGGAGATGCGATAAACTGGCCAAGAGCATCTTCATGAGGCTGAAGCGTTCGCCGGTGTTATATCCATAGGTTCAACCATCCACAACATGAAAATAGTCCCAAATTCCAGAAGGCGAACCTTGATTTTTGCCATTTATATAAGGGATGCCGTTTTACTATGCCATCGTATATAATGGGACTTGAGCATCCATGGATTTTGATCTCATTGAAGGGTCCACTGTAATACATGCTGTGTGCCAGGAAGCCACTATTGATGGATTGGAGTCTGCAGATATATATTCCAATTTAGTTGTTTCTCTTTCCAGTCTTCCTTTGTAGGTTTTATTTTGTTTGCTCAAGGACCACTGTCCTGAGGTCAGAGGTGGAATACCCCGAAAATTGAAGTGTTCTGCAACTGGTTTTTGTTTATTCCCATTCCTAATGTCTGGCTTATGCCCATTTATCCTCTAGTGTACAGACTGGCCTGTTTGCCCAATGCAGAGTTGCCGAAGGGCACTGTTGACAGAGGGTGGCATATATCACATTAGAGGATGAGCAAGTGGAAGAGCCTCTAATATTGTGGGTTATACGATTAGATCCTGTGATGACATTTCCTGAGGAGATGTGTGGGCAGAGTTGGCATCTGGGTTTGCGGCAAGATCTTGTATGTTGTGTTGCGCATCCGCCTGTAAGTCAGTAACTTCTGAGATTGCTTGGAGTGTAGACAAGCAAAGGCCTGCCACCAAGTGCCTTTGAGAGGGCAACATTTGGGTCCAAAATAGGCTGGAGCTCAACCTATTTGTAGATCCTTCCTGGGCACCAGTTCATGCCTTGCATCTGGGGAAGTAGACCATCTATGAAAGCTTTTGTTCAGTTAGTCTTAAAGGTGCTACCAGATCCCTTTGTATACTGATATTCTGAACGAACACAGCTATGTCTCTGAATTCATGCCACAAACAGGCAAAGGGGATGTTGCTTGGCCTCTCCAGCAAGGTGGTTTGGAAGACCGCTGGGGAGAGTAGATAAATAATATCTAATGTAATGCACGTTATATAAATGCCAAGGGACTTGCTAATGTAGAGAAACAAGGTTGAAAGAGAAATCGTCATTTAGGATTTGTCACTTGAAAAGTGTTTCTGTAATATGGCATCTAAGGGGGACCTTGGTTTTCCATCACCAAAACTGAGACGGAACGGCAGGAATTAAAGCTTGTATTTTACCTGTTCGAGAGTCCTTCTGCTCGGCTCTCCTCCTATTATGGGCCCCAACAGATCAGCAAAGAGATTTGCTTCAGAGTGAACGAAAAAGAAGGAAGCAAGAATCCTTGGGTAGCTATTTAAAAGGGTTGCATTCAATTCAAGTGGGGCACGGAGAGACCGAGGAAGACATTCTCTCTTAATGCTAAGAGGAAAAAAGAAAATTGACATTAGAAGCAGCAGAAAAAGCGGATGATGTGTTACTATGGTTACTTCATGTGAGGCAACTCATTCCCCTCCCAGTAGAAGAAAACCCCAAGGAAGGAGAAGAGGAGGGTGGTGGGCCCTTCCCAGGAGGTCTCGGAAATGGGAAGGAAGGAAGGAAGGAAGGAAGGAGAGGATAGAAAGAAGCAAAGAGGGAAGGAAAGAAAGAACAAGAGGAAGGAAGGAAGGAAGGAAGGAAGGCAAGAAGCAAGGAAAGAAAGAGGGAATGGAAAAAAAGGAAGGAAGGAGGAAAGGGAGAGAAAGAAGCAAGGAAGGAAAGAAAGAAAGGAAAAGAAGAAGGAAGGAAGGAAGGAAGGAAGGAAGGATATCAAGAAGCAAGGAAAGAAAGAGGGAATGGAAAAAAGGAAGGAAGGATAGCAAGAAGCAAGGAAGGAAAGAAGGAAGGGAAAAGAGGAAGGAAGGAAGGAGAAAAGGAAAGGGAGGGTGAGGAATTAGAAGAAAGTAAAAAGGAGAGGAAGGAAAGAGGAAGATAGGAAGGAAGGAAGGAAGGAAGGAAGGAAGGAAGGTGCAGAAAGGAAAGAGAGGGTGAGAAAAGGAAGGAGACAAGAAATTAAAAAGCGGAAGAAGGAAGGAATGAAGGATAAGGGTAGGGGAAGGAAATGAAAGGAAAGGAAGAAAGAAGGTCTAGCTTCCCTAAGTATCAAATGTGTAGCTCTAAAAATCAGGATGGGGATTGCATTGATTTTCAGTGCTTTAGGTGTTGTTGTCATTGGATATTTATTATTTTTTAAATGTATTTAAATTTTAAATAAAAATGTAGGTAATTGAATTAACGCTATTTAAATATGCAGTATATGGAATACTTCTATCAAATACAAGCTGAGGAACAGAATATTACCCCCTGCTAGCATCCCTTTTAGTTGGAAGCTACATGCCTTGTGGTCTCTTCCAACTCTAAGTTTCTATGATTTTAAGCTTGTGCTCTAGAAATGGCCAATTCTTTATACGTATGAAGTGGTTTCTTATTAATGCAATATGAGACCAAACGTGTATCGGTATAGATATATATTTGCCCCAGGGACAACTATGAAAAGTGCATTACAATTTGCCATCTCCCTGACCGTGTTATTTTTGTCCTGGTTCGATAAATATTTCCCTAGCTCCTCCACCTTTCTACACCTTTGCCTCTTCCTTGGTGTCATTTTTCTCTTTATTGGTTACAGGGGCATCTCTCTGTTTTCCGGTCCCCTATTTTCTCGGCACGCCGGTATTTCTCCAACTTATTGACCTTGCCGTCCCTTTCTAAATATACTTTGTTTTCCTAAAATCCTGGCCACTTGACAATCATTCGGTGGATAGTTTGGAAGCTTCCGTTCAAGAGATTGTATAAGAACCCCTTCATCTTTCATCTCTTTCTTAGAAATAGGAGCTGAAATCCTATATTAGTTGCTTAGTAAGATATACTTTGTAAAACATCTCCTTTCCCATTCCCCAAACCTGACACAAATGCCATCCACCTGTGCTCCGATCGCTGGCAGAATGGCCCTTTTTTGCCCAAATGCAGCAAATAACTGGCAAAATAGGTTTCTTGGGGATGGTTATAATCATGGCAAGAATGTCGCTATCGTGACTAAGGAGTTTATCACACTGGGGCCGATTCAGACATTAAAGAGAGATTAAAACGCATTTAAAACATCCCACAAATAAAGTAGAAATGTCAAGGAATTGAGCTAATGATCATCACACGCAATCCTGCAAATAAAGTGATATCGAAAATGCATCGTCGCTGAAATCCCAAAAGTAAAAAGATGTGCATTAAATACTTCTTTGCAACTACTTCAATGGTGGGTTTTGTGCGACGTCATGTGAAATCATTATGTGTGATTACATTGTTTTTCCGGGCTATTCACAGGATAAACTCCTGGTCTCCTTCGTGTGATAAACTCCTAAGTAGCAATCATGAATAAGAAACCGTTATTATAAAGCCTCCATAATGTGCAATTGAAACACATCTGGATTGGAGCACAGATGTGGAAACTCTCTCGTTGGCCTTGGGCAACTCACAGAGGCCATCCAGATGTCTTCTTTTTCAGCACAACGATGTGAATTCACACCGTCACGCATTCCGATTTTGTTGTTCAGACTACTTTTTTGGCAGAACCGAGTTCTGTTGCTCATACACATCAGCATGGCAAATAAAGATGGAGTTGAGATGCGGATGTATTATTCAAGGCATGCAGATTTTATCCCGGTTTATCCTGGGTCTATTCACATTGGTGATTCAATGAAAATCTTTTTTTAAAAAATTCAGGGGGAAAGCCCACTATTGATTATCCTGGTTAAGTGTGTTTTTTGGCAGCCCTCCTCCAAACCTTCACCAGATGCATTCAAAATGCATGTGAACAACAAAGATTTGTACCATGTTCATCCCGTTCCCCCCCCCCCCCCACCATCTGATTGTGCATTTCTCATGGCAAATCTACTCCAAATAAATCTTGCCATGAATCTCTAGTTTCACTACAGTTCAGAGCCAACTAGGACTCTTTGAACTGCAACCTATTAATGCATCACTAAGAAAGACAGACAACTCTTTCAAACAGGAGGAATTTCTCCCAAATCCGAATGGAGCCCATTCGGATTCATCTAAATTCGCTAGTTTAGCGAATTTACATGAATCCCCATTGCGTTTGGAAGGCGTTCGGAATGTCTTCCTAGTACCCGAAAATAACCCCCCCTTGCCCGAAATTGCGTGAGAACCTTTAATGTGCAATAACGCAAAACCCATGATTGCATTCGGAGTGACTTCCCTTTTGCCCGAAATTGCATGAGAAGAATTAATTCGCAATAACGTGAAACCCCAGGATTGCGTTTGGATTGCCCTTGCATTATACTTCCAATTTCCCACGTCTGAAAGAGTCCAGAGATTAACATGAAACAGAACCAGTATGGTAGAGTAGTTTAGGCCGTCAGCCAATTGGACATGTTTAGGGGATGCACAGCATCTCCATTCACTTCAGGGTTGCAGAAATGGAGTTGCACATGCAGTGCCAGGAACACACATATGTGCATTGAGCGTAGGTGCACATGCATACTAATGTGTGGCGCATAATTCACATCCATGCACAATGTGCAATGCATACCCATTTATTGCACATTTGGTATCAGCTGCATAACATTACCATTCAACGGCTGTGTTCACACTGGAGAAATAAACCGGTTTAAGTGCCATGGCTCAATGCTGTGGAATTCTGGGAATTGTCGTTTGTTGTGGGGCCCAGTGCGGAGCACAGCTCCGCTCTGGACCCCACAACAAATGACAATTCCCAGAATTTCACAGCATTGAGCCATGGCACTTAAACCGGTTTATTTCTCCAGTGTGAACACAACCAACATAAGCACAATTAACCCCTAACTCTGAACGTGATGCTCTACGCTCTGCAACCCCGATGTAAGATCTAGGCTGTTAATTTTGTTGTGTTTTTATTTATTTTACACCTCTACCCGTGGTCCTGGGTGGGGTGTTTCTGCATGCTGTAGTCCAAAAACGAGACTGTCTCAATGCAACCACAGTTGAAGCTTGTTTAGCTTGGCCTTCAGACAATACCAACCAACTCAGCACAAATCAGATCATTCTGGATCAAAACCGTTCATAAACCGTTTTGACCCGTGGTGGGTGTTTGGTCATGTAAGCAACCCTGATAGACGTTCCCAGAGTGGTGAGCTTAGCAAGAACGGAGAACTAGCCCCTTTGGAGCAGTGAATATGATACCTTTTGGTTTCGCTCCAGAGTGAAAGGGAAATTCACAGTCGCTGTGACTGTTTTGTGTACAAGGAAAAGCTTGAGGTGCATTCTCCTCCCATTTCTTACTCTTGGCTTTCAGAGCTGCCTCTGCCATGGATCTGCTCTTAACCTTTCAAGAATCTGTGCTTGCTTGACCTTTCGTAAGCAGTGAATTCCAAGATACCTTCCCTATCTTTAATAAGGCAGAAAAAACACCTTTTTAAAAGCTACTTCTTTCTTTCTTTCTTCTTTCTTTCTTTCTTTCTTTCTTTCTTTTTCTTGGCTTTGATGAAAATTCACACAAGATTCTTTTCTCGTTTACTTTTTTAGGACTCCAGAGAGAGAGAGAGAGAGAGGACTCTTTCAGACGTGGGAAATTGGAAGTATAATCCAAGGGCAATCCAAACGCAATCCTGGGGTTTCACGTTATTGCGAATTAGAGCTTCTCACGCAATTTCGGGCAAAAGAGAAGTCACTCCGAATGCAATCATGGGTTTCACGTTATTGGGAATTAAAGCTTCTCACGCAATTTCGGGCAAGGAGGGGTCATTTTCGGGTAATGAGAAGTCATTCCGAACGCCTTCCAAGTGCAATGGGGATTCACGTAAATTCGCTAAACAAGCGAATTCACGTGAATTCGCATTGGCTGCATTCGAAGTTGGGAGAAATTCCTCCAGTGTGAAAGAGTCCAGAGAGAGAAAGAGGGTTAGAAAATACAGTCAGCCCTCTGTATCCACGGATTCTGCATCCGTTCAGCTATCCGTGGCTTGAAAATATCCGCACACACCTCGAAATAATTCTAAAATGCAAACCTCGATTTTGCCATTTTATATAAGGGACCCCATTTTACTATGCCACTTTATTTTGATGGGACTTGATCATCCATGGATTTTGGTATCCATGGGGGGGGGGGGGGCTCCAGAACCAAATGCAGCAGATACCAAGGGACCGCTGTATCTTTTATTTAGGGCTTTAAGGTTGCATCCAAATTTTGCAACACTATTGAGCAGCATGGGCAGAAGAGTCCTGCACCGCATTGGATGTGTGGACCCTTTGGACAGTGTAGATGTGACAGATTTAACATATAATTTGTTGTATCAATGTGTGTGTACGTACATTGATTTATAGTGCAGTTGTGTTTGCAATATTCAACAATAGTTGGCCCCATAGAACCCAGAAAGAGGTATATCAACCTGGTCATTTCTGTTGTGAGAAGGGAGACCGAAAGACAATGCAACAGAAGATGCTCTGCTTGTTTGATTTTGGAATGGGAGGCTGCTAAAAGCACAGGAGCAAAAGGAAGAGGAAAAGGTGGCAGCCCTTGTAATTGTTATTTGGTAAAAACAGAGTGCCTTCTTAGGTGGATAGTTGGAGAAATGAGCCACTATAACACTCAGAGGTAGGCCAAAATATATATATGTATATATATAAGTATGTATATATTATTATACAATATATAACAGCACATTCAGTTTCTAGAGCTATACATTTTTATATAACATTATTCTCCATAGCTAGGTGTTAAATCTCCAGGAAAGAGATTGTGGCGCAGGACTAAGAAGAAGGTAAAAGATATTGTCATTTGCTATTTCCGCATGGCTTACCTACAAATTATTTCATGGTGATCTATGCAAGTCGTCTTTAAAAAATACATATGTATATATTCTTCTAGTCTCTGAGACCGGACTGTACAATTATATAATATAGTTTAAAAAGCAATAATTACTTCAAATAATCTTTTCTTTACTTCTTTTTTTTTACAAATATTTACTGTGATATACATTTAGAAATTAATTTCCAGAGGTACACTTTCTCCTGCCCTCCTCTTCCAAAAAAACCCCAGACATTACTTTCTTAAAAAACCCACACGTACAACCGACATTATGAGCTTATAAAATAAATAAATAACATAATTAATAAATAGATTTGATTCCACCTCGGGATCTCAAGCAGTCCGTTGCATCATTTAAAAGGATTCCAAGGACATTTAAGGACATTCCAAGTAGAAAGCCTTATATAAGGATGGGTAAGTTGGATGGGGAGCTTGGAAAAATGTTATTTTTGGACTGCAGCTTCCAGCATCCCCCAATGGCTGGGGGATTATGGGAGCCGTGGTCCAAAAAGGAACTGGTTGGATGTGGATTCTCCGTATTTGGCTGGATGAACCCGTACATAATACAAGAGCACTAAATGAGAATAGATAGAGGTGCATTTAGACTAATTTCTAAATGAGCCCCAGTACTTTATTTAATCAGCTTGTCCTAATAGGTCACTTTTGGGCTTGTGCAGATTGAAACGGGTTTAGTGGCAGCATCCTCAAGGAATTCTGGGAGCAGTAATTCTATGTAAAAAATATTACGGGAACAACTCTTCTGGGAGCTTGGCCATCATTTTG
The DNA here is from genome assembly GCA_034509955.1 of Urosaurus nigricauda. NCBI lineage: Eukaryota > Metazoa > Chordata > Lepidosauria > Squamata > Phrynosomatidae > Urosaurus > Urosaurus nigricauda. The sequence goes on from JAOEGL010000008.1 coordinate 19,753,416, forward strand.
GATCTTCCACATCGCCTTAGACCACGCACCCTTTTTTGGCATGGAGGCATTATGGCCACCGCAAAACAAATGCGGTAGAGAATATTTGGAGAAAACACCCCCAAGTCATCTTTAGGAGCTGAGGACAAGAATAATCTCCAAATTTTCCTTGGCGGGGAGCCTTCTGAGAAATTCCAACTCACCTGTACCATGCCCACTCTGTTCCCTTTGTAGCCCTGAATGTATATTTTTCCATATGCCATTTTGATGACCGCAGTCCCAAATTCCCCTTACCTAAGTGTACGATCCATCCAACTTTCTTTTTAATTCTAAGGAGTCTATCAGACAGGAGGAATTTCTCTTTATTGCAAATGGAGCCAATTGGAGCCAATTTGAATTCACGTGAATTCGCTAGTTTAGCAAATTTCTATACCGCTTATCAGTGCACTTAAGCACATTAGTGTAAGCTAATATATATATATATATATATATTCCCGCAGAATCCTGGTTGAGAAACTCTGCTCTAGAGGAACTCACAATATGCCAAGGATCTGTCTCTCTGGAACAAGGAAGAGGCAAACCAAAGACCCCGAAGACCCCGAGAGCCATTGCACCGAAGCCATAATAGACAACGTGTGTGACATTTAAAGCTGGCCAATTTATTTATTTCTTTTTCACCCTGTGCCTCAAACAGCGACTTTGACCTACGGGCCTCTGCGGCTTATCTCTCCATGCTGAGAAAAACCTCTCGAGAGGCTGGTTTTTGCAGACTGTTGCGTTGTTAAAGGCACAGCAGCAGGCCAGGCTAGTTTCCCTCCTCCATCAGTTGGCAACCTTAGGACATGCAAGACTAAAATCTAATTTTAGACAGGGTTATTATTATTTTTTTCCCCCCTCTCCCTTCCTCTCTTCTCTTTGCAAGCTGTCACGAACATCTGATGTCCTTCAACTCTCACCACTCTTTGCTCCTGGGCAAATCCAACCAATATGAGTCCTCCCACCCACCCACCCCCCCAACATTTTTTTTCTTTCTTTCCTTAAAAAAAAAAAAAATGTTTGCCTTTTCCAATAACAGATAGTGGCTGGGATGGGGAGAAGGCGATCGATATTTGCCTGCAATATGTGCCACGCGAGCTGCGTTTATTGCTTATGATCTGCTAGGTTCGGTCGGTCACACGCTTTCATCCAGATGGATGGGCATGTGACACCCACTAAGGCTGGGGAAGAGGAAGAAGAACAGAGTGTTACTCGGAAGTTGCACAGAGGAGATGAAATAGGGAGGTGGTGGTGGGGAGAAACGACAGATCTCCACAGTATGGCTTTTGGCGCATAGAAAAACTGAACACTTCACATCTCTTTCATTCTCTTTCTCTCTCTTCCCTAAGGCACATCCCCACTGGAGCCTGGGAAATTAAGATACTCGGGGGGGGAAAATAAGTCAGTTATATTTTCTTGATATCTCTTTTCTGCAATCTCTTTTCTCAGTGCAATCGAGGATGCTCTGGAGAAGGGGAAGTGTGAGAGCAAAGTTTGGAAAAGTTGCCTGTCGGTGTCAATTCCCAGACCCCAAGCCAGGGCCTATGCTGGCAAGGAGGACTCTGGAAATCTCTCCAAGTAACTACAGTCCTCCCTCCGAATCTGCGGGGGATCCATTCTGGACCCTCCTGTGAGTTTGGAAATTCATGTATATCCTAGCTTTGAATGGCCGCGAGCTCCTGCGTCCGGCCATGTGCACGTGTCATGGGCGCGTGCACCATTAAGTTTAATAGAGGTTGCCCCTCCATGAATAATCAAACCCGCAGATCTCTAGTCCTTGAAAACGGAGGGGTGACTGTACTTACTATCCAACATTTCACAGATAAAAATTACTACGTGTGTCTGGTCAGTTTGAGATCCTGCACTGGAGGTATTGCTGCTGTATCATAGCTTCGCACCGTCTCCTGATCCGACCCTATGAAATCCACCTTAAAAGCCAAGTCACCATGACCAGCCTCCTCAAGAGTTACTACACCAGTAACACCGTTGCTTGCTGGTGGAAAGCGGGGGTGTCATATTCCTCCAGCGACACATTTACCAACACCAACACCACGCTCCATCATTCAGGATGGCTGACTGGCTTTTAAGGTGGGTTTTAGGGGCATCTGCAGTGGTGGCAATGGTGCCACGATTGCAAATGACCAGGTCATAAATCTAGCTTATGGCATCAGAACTGCTCCATTTGATCCGGTAGAACTTACCTCCAAGCAAACATGGCTTCAGTTTCTATGTCGTTCCCCCTGTTTCTGACGTAATCACATTTTATTTTAATTTTACAAAAAAAAATATATTTTTTTTTGGTAAACAGTCTCCCGAATGGGAAATTGGGCAAACAAATTAAAAACAAGCCGGCCCTTTCCCTCTCCCCCAAATGAAAAAAAGAAAAGAGTCCTACAGCTTGTAGGACTCGAGTGCTGATCTAGTGCAACAGAACCACCTGTCTTGGCAGTATATCTATATTTATATTTTTATATATAAGATAATTTGTTCAGTTCTTCTTATAAAAAAACAACAACCGCGACACATCCTTGGTTTTGCTTTCCTGATACTTCCCTCCCTTTGGAGCCTTTAGAGCGCCTCGCTTCTTTCTTTCGTTAAAAAATTACCCTCATTATCATTAAAGAAAAAGGGGAGGCAGATTTTTTACCACCATGGTAATTGCATGCCATGCATGCCATGTTATTCCTGCAGAAGGTGGGGTTTCGGTTTGCTTCGAGCGTATGGTGCTGCCATATTGAAATCTGCCTTCCGGTACATTCTAGAAATACCTTTATTAGCGCTGGATGTTCGCAACACTTTGAGGTCGGCAATGGGTTCTCAGCCCACACCGTTCAGTGGTTATTGCAATGACATTTCTTTTTTAAAAAAATAACAAATCAAAACACACCCTACAAACCACACTAATTTCTCAGGCATTCCTATGGCACTTGCATTGTTCTGCATAATTCGGGTTGGGTTTGTTTGTTTGTTTGTTTGTCTGATTTAGTGCAGGAAAGAGACCAGAGGGGGAAGAAATGCCCTTGAGGTCAGTTAGAGGGACCTGGGTCATATTTCTGATTCTCTTCTGTAGGACCTCTGATCCAAAGCAACAGTAGCCTGAAGCCTATCAAATTCAGGTTGGTTGTCTGAACCCGGATCGTCCAAAGCTCTGCTGTCATCATCTTCCTCTTCCTCCTCTTCCTCCTCCTCATCGCGGCTTATGAAGGCGAGTTCATTCTCGTAGCAGAAAGAATTGGTGCCTGGGAGGAGGAACTTGTTTTCCAGCAAGTCCTTGGCACTGCAACAGGGAGTTGACGGGACCTCGTAGGTCTTGTGGAAGTGGGAATAGTCCACTTTGTATTGACATTTCTCCTCAAACAGGACCGGCTCGAAGCGGTGGCCCCAGAGGATCTCGCTGGACAGGTATGAGCTCCGCGCTTGCGTCGTCATGGCGGTGGCTTCCACCATTCCTTCCAGGATGACCACAATCTCAAAATCGTCCGTTTCCAAATCCTGCCGGCTGATCCCAAAGAGCGGGCTCTCTTCGTTGATCTCGTGGAGGATCGTGAGCGGGGAGACCAAGAAAATACGGTCCAGGCCTTTGTCAAAGCCGACGTCGATGTCTATTTGGTCGAGCGGGATGTATTCTCCCTCTTCGGTGATGCGGGACTTAATGAGCTGAGCTCTGACATGAGCTTCCACGATGTGGCTCTTGCGCAGATTGCCCACTCGCCACATCAGGCAAAGTTTGCCGTCCCTCATGGCTATGACGGCGTGGTGGCTGAAAAGTAAGGTTTCAGCCCTCTTCTTGGGCCTAGCCATTTTTGCCATGATTGCCCCAATCATGAAAGAGTCAATTATACACCCCACAATGGACTGGAGGACCACCATGAAGACAGCAAGCGGGCACTCTTCCGTCACGCAACGGAATCCGTAACCTATCGTCGTCTGAGTCTCGATAGAGAACAAGAAAGCAGCCACAAAGCCATTCACTTGAAGGAGGCAAGGCGTGAATGTTTCATCCTTGGTTGGCTTCTCTATGTCACCATGGACAATGGCTATTACCCAAAATATAAGACCAAACAACAACCAGGACACCAGGAAGGCAAGCGAGAAGAGCAGCAACATATATCTCCAGCGGATGTCCACACAAGTGGTGAACATGTCCGCAATATACCTCTGGGGTTTATCGTCCATGTTGGTGAACTCCACGTTGCACTGGCCATTCTTCTTAACAAACCGGTTCCGGCATTTCCTCCTTGTGTGGATCTTACCATTGCCAAAGCCATTGACTCCAGGCATGGTGGTCAAAGTCAACCCGTCTTCCTCGGAGGATACTATGCTGTATGGGTTGACTCGGACTGTACTCATCCCTGAGGCAAGAAGCAGTGTAGGGTTGGAAGGTCTCTGGATTCCTTTAGGATCTCACCTTTTCCCCTCCTCCAAATAGTACTGCTGGGGGAAAATGATCTTCAGATTCGGAAGCAATGCAACTGGATAGAATCCGGTGAGAGTCTCTGTAAGGAGAAAACACAGAGACAAGGATTATCTCTCCAAAAAGGGACAGGAGGAAGTGGAGAAAAGGGAGTAGGTTTGCAAAGAAAAGGAAAACTAAATACTGTGATGGATAAATCATATATCAAATAAGGAAAGTTTTACATTCTTCGTGCGTGTTCAGGAAAAAAAAAACCCGAATGCATACTGGGTACAGAATTATACATATATACACACAGCTGTTGCATATGAGAAAGGAGACCAAGTCTACAAAAGCTTATGCAACAAATTCTTTTGCTCAGTCTCAAAGATGCTACAAGATTCCTTTGCATACTGATATCCCAATCTAACATGACTATGAATTCTACATACACACAGAAAGAGAGAATCTCAGTTTTCATTTTTAACAAGCTGTTTCCCATTGCTGTGTATGACTGTGAAAGCTGGCAGCGAAGAAAGCTGATAAGAAGAAAATAAACTCATCTGAGATGTGGAGTTGGAGGAGAGTTCTGAGGACTACTAAGAAGACAAATAAATTGGTCCTATAGCAAATCAATTGTCCCCTAGAAGCTAAGATCACTAAACTGAGGCCACATCATGAGAAGACATGACTCACTTAGCAAAGACAATGATGCTTGGTATGGTGGAGGGCATTAGGAAGAGAGGAAGACTGCTTTCAGGTAAAAGAAGCCCCTTAAAAGGAGCTTTCAATCGGTCTTGTTTGTTATGTAGTTGCATGACAAGGAACTCCTGTTGAAATTCCCTCTTCTATACTTGTTTGTTGTGTTCCTTCAGGTTGGTTCCACCTCATGGAGAGCCTAAGGCAAACCTCCCATGGGGAATGTGAAGTCGAAGGCTTTCATGGCTGGCATGCATAGTTTTTCTGTGGGTTTTTTGGGCTATGAGGCCGTGTTCTAGAAGAATTTATTCCCCACGTCTCGCCAGCAGCTGTGGCCGGCATCTTTGGTGCATTTCCCTGAAGATGCCAGCCACAGATGCAGGTGAAACACCAGGAATAAATTCTTCTAGAACACAGCCTCATAGCCTGAAAAACCTACAAAAAAAACCTCCCATGGGGATTTCTAGGGCTGAGAGAGTATGACTTGCCCAAGGCCACCCAGTAGCTTTCCATGGCTGAGCAGGGAAGGGAACCCTGGTCTCCAGAGTCCTAGTCCAGTGCGCAAACCACTATGCCATGCTGGCTCTCCCTCTTCAACACAACCATCAGAGGGACAGGCGCTCTCTCCAGTTTTCAGTCTGGCAACCCTAGAAGTCAGGAGGAAGCCCAGTTATGGAGGACATCAAATGGTACATGGCATGCATGCGTGCAGACTAAGCTGTGCCAGGGAGAGGAAATGGAAAAGTCTGTGACACGGCGAGGCCCGTAAGTCCACCAGATGAGCATTAGGCACCTTTTGGAAGCCACAGGGCTCAGTGATGCGCATTGGAGCTGGGCGATCTGGGCGTGTTTGTTGTTCTGTATCTCTCTGCTAGACTAGTCAATAGAGTCGATGCCTGTAATCATTGCCAGGGCCCCGGGGAAGAAATGTAACCAAAACATCCTTGCGGTCACATTGAAGGGCTATGTGTTGGCTGGCGCTGCAGAAAGAGCACATTACAGCAAGGCAAAGCAACATCAGTTCAGGAAGTCAATGCATCTTTGACATCCCAGCATACCCAACATATTCAACATACCCAAGCATGATGGAAACTATAGTTTTTGGGTGGGTTTTTTGGACTATGAGGCCATGTTCTGGAAGAGTTTATTCCTGATGTTTCGCCAGCAGCTGTGGCTGGCATCTTCAGGAATAAACTCTTCTAGAACACGGCCTCATAGCCTGAAAAACCCACAAATAACTATGGATGCTGGCCGTGAAAGCCTTCAATTTCACATGATGGAAACATTGCTTTGAGGAACTACAGCTCCCCAAATCCCCATCCGGCACGTCCAGCAGCCATGGATTCTGGGAGTTGTACCCCCAACACCTAAATTCTCCAGGCTTTGGGAAATGATGATATGCAAGAAGCTTTGTATGTGTGCATCTTTAAAATATTTTAGCTGGATTTTAACTGAAATTTTTTTAACTGGATCTCTGAGGTCTAATCTGCACTGAAGAATTAATGCAGCTTGGCACTGCTTTAACTGCCATGGCTCAATGCATGGTGGATTTGTAGTTTGGCGAGATATTAGCCTTCTTTGTCGGACAGTTCTGGGGCCACAACAAACTACAAATTCCAAGATTCCATAGGATGGAGCCACGGCAGTTAAAGTGGTGTCAAAGTGCATTAATTCTGCAGTGCAGACCTAAGCAGCTGAATAGATAACGTGGAAGTTAAGATTGTTTTCGCATGCTTGAGAATATGAACCAAAGGATTCAAATAACAAGGAAGGAGATTCCGCCGAAACTTTAGGAAGCAATTCATTATTGTAAGAGCACACATTCACGTATATTTATTTTAGTCAATGACCAGTAAAATTGTAAGAACTATTCGGCATTAGTCGGCAAAGAAGGTGAATAGAGCCTCCTTCTTTGGAGGTCTTCAAACAGAGGTTGGATGGGCATCTCTCAAGAGTGCTTTAGTTGTGTATTCCTGCATGGCAGGGGGTTGGACCGGATGACCCTTGGGGTCCCTTCAAACTCATGATTTTATCAAACACACCTGGAAGATCCTTTAAGCCTCTGCGGGATTTTCTGAACTCTCTTCGCCGCCGCCGCCGCCTTTGCAGCAGCAGCAGCAGCAGGGCATTTCTCCATCCGGAGATTTGGCCAGGAAAAAGGGAGAGCACAGGAGAGCTTTAATTGAATTTCTAGCTTAGCCCAAGAAGACCCTGTAATCTCTTTATATACAACCTCTTGTCAATTTCCTTCGGTCCTTCTGCTGTCTCCGGTGATAGGGCTTAAATGGGAAGGATTTCTGGATTCCCTCTGCAATAGCGGCTGGTGGCTCCTATGTCAGTGGAGTAGGTTTCAGTATGAACTTTTGCTGCATTCACACTGGAGAAATAAACTGGTTTAAGTGCCATGGCTCAATGCTGTGAAATTCTGGGAATTGTAGTTTGTTGTGGGGCCCAGAGCGGAGCTCTGCTCCGCTCTGGGCCCACAACAAACTACAATTCCCAGAATTTCACAGCATTGAGCCATGGCACTTAAACCGGTTTATTTCTCCAGTGTGAATGCAGCCTTTAAAAGGTCTATCCACAGTTCTGAATCCTAGGTCCAAAACACAGTGCGAGGGAATCCTGGGAATTGCAGTTTATTGTGGCACCAGAGCTCTCTGACAGAGAAGGCTAAATGTCTTGCAAAACCACAGTTCCTAAAATTCCCTAGCATTGAGCCAAGGGAGTTAAAGTGGTCTCAGACTGGATTATTTCTGTAGTGTGTTTTGGACCTGAGTCTCCAAATAGTCATGATCATGATCATGGTCATGATCATGATCATCATGATCATCATGATCATCATCATCTCACCTTCTCTACCCAAGAATCCTGGTACCTCTCAAAACTACAAATCCTAAGATTTTGTAGGATGGAGTTATGTCAGTTAAAGTGGTGTCAAACTGCATTATTTTTTACAGTGTAGCTGCATCCACTGGTATCGGGGAGACATATGTGTAGTGGTTAGTTCAGAAGTGGGAATTTAGTCTTTCCATTCAATATGAGTCTGAAAGGGCTATCTTTTTAATTAAAAGGAGGCTCTGGCTGGCATCCATAGTTTTTTGTGGGTTTTTCGGGGAATTATGTGGCCACGTTCTAGAAGAGTTTATTCCTGACGTTTCTCCAGCATCTGTGGCTGGCATCTTCAGAGAGCTTTCTCTGAAAGTACCAGCCACCGATGCTGGTGAAACATCAGGAATAAACTCTTCTAGAACATAGACACATGTTTGATAAACCCACAAAAAACTGAGGAATAGATTCACCACCTCACAGCCATAGATGCCATATATACAGAGGCATATACAGAAGCCAGATACCTGGATTTATAATAGAATATTATTCCAGGACTCGGAAGTGAGACAGTGTTATCCGCTATTTGGATGAGTTGTGCATCATATGCAGCAAAGGTCCAAAACACACTGGAAAGTGCAGTTTATTACGTCTCATGTACTGCAATTTCCAGAATTCCCTAGCATTGAGCCCGGGCAGTTAAAGTGGTCTCAAACTGGAGCATTTCTGCAGTTCTCTTCCTAGATCTGGAATTTATTCCTGTCTGGGTGGAGGAGGAAGAGACTATTTTTTTCCCCTTATCTAAATCAAGCCAAAATATTTGCTAAAGGGAAGAAGAAAGAAGCAATAGCAGTCATGATGGCAGACCGAGGGAGGGAGGAACAGGGGGGAATTTAATGATCTCCAACCAAGTGATGAGTTTATTACTTAAAGGGGAAGGACTTATGTAACTTGGGGTGGTTGTCATTTCCCCCCTGGAGGGATCATCAGGCTACCGGGTCAATTAATCCTTCCTAATTCATTGCCCTTGGGGACCTTCCACGAAAAAGAACCAGGCAACAGAAATTGCAATCTGCTTCAAGGCCGGCTTTGGCTTGGGGACTAGAGAGGCACTAGGTTGGTATCGGGGCACAGGTGGGCGGTTGGGTGGGCAGGAACCTACCTGCCCTTTACGTCCATGGCTGATGTTGGCTCTGAGAGAGAGGAAACCCATGCGAGGAGGTTAAAGAAAGAAAGACCCGTTTCAAGATTTACATTTACAGTCAGCCTTTTGCATCCACAGATTTTATATCCATGGATTCAAGCACCCATGGCTTGAAAATATTTCATATATATATATATATATATATATATATATTCCAAAAGGTTTGATTTTGCCCATTTTATATAAGGGTCACCATTTTACAATCTGTTGTATCGAATGGGACATGAGCATCCACGGATTTTGGTATCCACAGGGGGCACTGGAACCAAACGTCAGCAGATACCAAGGGCCCGCTGTACAAGTATTGTTAACTATTATGCAAGGGCAGAGCTCCGTCAGTCTTGATCTTTTTTTATCCACGGATTCAAGCACCTATGGCTTGAAAATATTTATATACAGTATATATTCCAAAAGGCTCGATGTTTGCCACTTTATATAAGGGTCGCCATTTTACTATCCGTTGTATTTAATGGGACTTGAGCATCCATGGATTTGGGTATCCACAGGGGGCACTGGAACCAAAACTCAGCAGTTACCAAGGGCCCATTGTACAAGTATTGTTAACTATAATGCAAGGACAGAGCTCCAAGGTGTTCCCTTTTGGACTACAACTCTCTCACCTTACCAGCCATCTCAGAGCCCCTTTGGTTGAGAGACAGTGTAACTTTCCCACTTACACAAAGTGGGTTTATGTGCTTAAAGGAGATTTGAACCTTGGTCTCCCAGAGTCCTAGTCTAACACTCAAACCACTACACTGCACTGCCTCTCTCTTTTTTTGTATAACTGCCTCTACCTGAATCCTTGGTGGGATTGGGCAGGAGAAAATGGCATTGCGTAGTGGTTTGAGTGTTGGACTATGACTCTGGAGACCAGGATTTGATTCCCAGTTTGGCCATGAAACCCAGCGGGTGACCTTGGGCAAGTCACACACTCTCAACCTCAGGGAAAGGCCATGACAAATTTCCTCTGAATATATTTTGCTAATAAAACTCCACGATAGGTTTGCCTTAGGGCTGCCATGAACTGGAAACTACTTGAAGGCACACAAAAAACAACAGCAACGAAATAGGAACTTCGTCTCTCTCTCTCTCTCTTTGACCACAATCATTCCCCTTCGTTCTTGGAAGACAGAATAATCTTATCACGCAAATGCACACTACTAGCAATCATGCTTTCCTCCTTCTGAATAAAGTCCCGCTCAATTTTTATTCTGAGCACAGAGTCATTTGCAATTCTTCAGCGGGGTTTAGGAAAGAACGGTTATTCTGAAGGTACAGGGTTATGAACGGCTAGCGGGAGACGTTCTGGACTTTTAAACCTTGTATATTGTGCACGCAGGCAGAAGGCTATAGAAATGGGACTCATGGCTTCATCATATCAATAACTCCTAGCTGCTGTCGATTCTTTGCTAAAAACGCTGACTGTTCCTAAGCACGGTAGTTACGTAATTCTGTGTTAAGCATCCTGCGTCATGCACAACATTAAAGCATGTGACCATATTCCTATCAATGTTCCCTTAGCCATCGGTGGTCCCCGGAGGCTAATAACTTTGAAACAGGAATAAACAAGAGTACATTCGGTGAGGTCTCCTCCTCTGCACAGGCTCCTATCATTAGATCGGAAATTCAAGAGATAAGGGAATGGGGAAAAACTAGGAAACCATTGCTGGTGACTCCAATTTGCTTGCAAAAGTATCCCATCGATCAAACGTATTAATCTTCTCATTCAGACAGACTCTCTCTCTCTCTCTCCCACTATTTCCAGTTCTGGACATTTCTAGTTCTGGATAGTCTTGAAGGTGATGACAATATAATGAATTTGGGAAGAGTTTGTTTGACTGCAATGGATTATCTAATTTCTAATTAGTCGCCAACAAGCCTCATGATTCAGGGTCTTTAAATGACAAAATTTTGCAAATGAAATCTTTGAAATCTAGAGTTTAATGTGTGAATTTTGCAGTTTTACCAAACCGAAGTACCATACCCCAAAAGCATGCATTAAGCCTTATTATTTATTTCATAGCAGCATAGTAGCACAGAATTAGAAAGGATCCCTAAGGGCTATCCAGTCTGAACCCCTTCCAGGGCCAGAATCCACTGCTCAGGACCCCTGAAATGTAGACATCCAACGTCTCCAAAGTAGGCAAATGCATCCCCTTCCAATGAATCTATTCCATTATTGAACAGCTCTTATCATATTACCTCAAGCAATTTACCTAAAGCAAAATAGCTCCCAGAGCAGCTTTACTAAGATTAGTAAAAAGACTTGATTCCTCTCCCTGTTTTCCCCAGGTATACAATCCAGAAGACAGAAGACAAAAGGTAAAAGGAAGGGGGTGGGGAGCCCAGATCCAAGTTCTTATTTATTATAATTATCAGCTGGAAGCAGCCCAAGCAGAGGAAGGGTCAAAAGTCACCGGCGTCTCAAAACAGCGGATGAAATACAGTGGTCCCCCAGGTTACGAAAATAATCCGTTCCAGCACCCCTTTCGTAACCCAAAAACATTCACAAACCGGGGGACCACTGTAAGTATAGGAAAAGACTTGGCGTGATTTGAATTTCGCGCCGCTTTTCTTTCTTAACCCGTTTTTTTTTTCCAGAAACCGGGGCCGTTTTTCCAGCCCCGGCTCTTTCGGATCCCGGGGTTTTCGTACCCCGGGGGATTCGTAACCCGGGGGACCACTGTAACTGTTTTCTTTTCTTCCCCACTGCAATCTGGAACTCTAGTTAGTGACCCTCTGCCAGGCCCAGGTCCCATTGAATGGCGGGGAGGTAAAGGTGACCATAAGATCACGGTCTCCTCCTCGATGAACGAAGACATGCTGATGATGCTCTCACTTATACCTGACATATGGGGACCCTATCGCAGGGTTTTCTTGGCAAGATTTGTGCACGGGGGATTGGCCCCTGAGAGAATGTGACTTCCCCAAGGCCACCCAGCGGACTCCCATGGCTGAGCAGGATTTGAACCTCAGTCTCCAGAGCTGTAGTTCAATGCTCATACCACTACACTACGCTGGCTCTCAAGCCAAGGAGATCACCCAATTTCTGGAGCACTTTTATCGGAGTCAGGAAAGAGCAGCCCGACCTGCTCTGGTGTGCAGACACTTGCTAAAGTGCAGAGGTGCATACTCTCCAATATTTCACCAAGACACTATGTGGCCAAACAACATCAGAGGGCAGTCAAGATGGCAAAAGGTATTACTAAGGGTTAGTTGGGACTATCCCTATCAAACTGGGATGGTTGGAAAGCATGCTTTTATAGCACTAGAATAGTCGGTTTACCAGGCAGATTTACCAGGCGCCTACATTCCTATTTTTCAGATGACAAAATTCCCCTCTTTTTTTTTTTACCCTGATTATATTTCTCATAGAGCCGGTGGCGTATAGTGAGTTGAACATTGGACTAGGATTCTGGAGACCAGGGTTCAAATCCCAGCTCGGCCATGTAAGCCCACTGGGTGACCTTGGGCAAGTCCCATTCTCTCAGCCCCAGCGGATAGAAGTAGCAACCCCACTCTGAAGAAACTTGCCAAGAAAACCCCATGTTAGGTTCACGTAGAAACAACTCAAAGGCACATAACAACAACAACAACAACAACAACAACAAATATTTCTCATGCTTTTCATTGCCACTATTTGTTTAATTTCCATAATTTATTTTCGAGTTCATTGGCAGCTGTTTTCAGTCTGTTGCTTTTACTGCAATGCAATGCAATGCAGGATCTTCAAACTTAGTTACTGTCAACATGTATTGTGGGAAGGGGGAGAATAGTAGTGGAAAGGTAGGATATGAACATTTTAAAAATGAAATAAATGGGTGAGATAGCCCTTACACAAACTGCAATTAATCTAGAAAAGAGTGTTAACACAACAAATTGCTGGTTTAGATAGAGAAAGAATACCAACAGAAAGGTTGCGACCTCTTGGTCTTTCCGATGGCTGATGGAGTTTGTCTGTGTGAGTAAGGACAAGCTACACCAAAATCTGGCATTGCATCAGATGTGCTGCCTTTTGTTAAGATGGCTGCTGTCAGCAGGTAGCTTTGGACCTGCCGCTTCCAATTTAAAATTACTCTCTGCTCGATTGCAAATGTAATTTGCAGTCCGCACAACTGGCAAGAAGCCCATTGTCACCATGGGAGCTTAGAGGAAGCTTGGCCCAGGGAAATTGCTTCACTGGATGTGCGGAGTACAACACGTTGCTGCACACCCTAGAACGTTTCACAAATGAAAACTAGGAAAAGCATGTCCAAGCCACATCAAGATGGCAAAAGTTATTAATGAAGAATTCAAGTCCGGACAGTCTGCAGTAGTTTGCTTTTGCCTGAGCTTACTGGAAGAGATAAGATTTCACTGTTCCTTTTTCTCCGGAATATAAACTACTTTTGCACTTCAAACTCAGTTTGTAGGAACTGAAGTAAAGTGAGGGGAGAATCTGCTCCGATGTTTAATTGGGATTTTACAAACTATCCAAGGTGCTGAACTTTGGATAGCTGTCTTAAAAGTTCAAGATGCTTTGGATGTTAGACTAGGACACTGGCAGACCAGGGTTCAAATCCCCGCTGGGCCTTGGGAACCTATTGGGCAAGTCACACACTCTCAGCCTCTGAGGAAGGCAAGGGCAAGCCCCCTCTGAACAAATTCAGCCAAGAAAGCCCTGTTATAGGATCACCAGAAGTCCGAAATGACTTGAAGGCACATAGCAACAATGTACATTTCAAGCTTAAAGCAGACTGCTAATTCACTGCTCCAACTGCTGTCTCGGTTTATTCTCTTCTCTCTCTATCTGCCACCCTTTTTTCTCACTCTTTTTGATATCTTTCTCCACTCTGTCCATCTTTCTGTCAGTCTCTCCCTTTACTCATCCTTTGCATCTAGTTGGCTACTAGGGGAGGGACAGATCATTCTTGCAATGGCTTAATAACATCACTTTCAGAGGGCTTTTTCCAAGTTTGGTCAGAAGCTACGGTCACAGGTTGGCCATCCTTGATACCGATTTCAACCACACTTTTGAAAAGCCCAAACATCAGAGAGTTTCTCCTTTCAAGAAACATATCCAAGAGTAGCCACACTGACCATATAGCAAAGTACAATGACATCCAAAATCCACCAAATAGTGATACCTTTATTTGGACAACCAAAATATCACAAACTTTCAAAGCTCCGCTGGCGTCTTCATCTGGAAAAAGTGTTAAAACCATACAAGAGAGAAAGTACCTTTTTGGTGTTGCTAATGGGGTTTAAATGTTATTTTCTGGACTTTAAAAATGCTTTGTCTCCTAGTATCATATGGCCAGAAGGAGAAGTGACCTGCCTGCATTGAGATCCCTCCAACCATCTCAACTCAGAACAACACCAACAACATCTTGGCAAAACGCACCGTGGCTAACATCATCAGTTTTCCCCCTCTTGTATGAATTTTAATATCTTTGCCTGATGAAGAAGCCAGTGGTGTTTTGAAAGCTTGCATCCCGTATTTTGTGCATTTTGGTCAGCCCAACAAAGGTATCACTGTTTTGTGGATTTGGGGTGTTATTGTACTTTGCTTTCGAGAAGTCTTTGTTCATCATGGGGTGGAATTGGATGGCTGAGCTCTCAGGGCTGCACAGCCTCTCCAAAGAAATGTACTTTAAATACTGAGAAATGCAAATGATTCCAGCTAGGCAGTGGCTAATAGCTACAAAAGGAAAGTGCGAAGGGGAAAAACCATCCCTCTTACTTCATTAAAAGGCACCCTGAGAGGCGAGGTAGATTAGCAGATCACACTCAAGTAGCCAAGGAAAGAAAGAAAGAGTCATCTCTCAAGATGCTCAAGATGAGGGCATTCCAGGCAACGGTTTTTGCTACAAGTGGCCATAATAACACTTTTATTGTGAGTTATGGCCAAGCTTTGCAGCTAAGGGGCATTTCATTTGTGATATAAGGCTGCTTGAGCTGGGGCTCACAAAACAGCCAACAGTCCCATGATCTCACTTCCCAGAACCGTGGAATAAAGCGGGAAGAGATTGCATGGTTGCTTACGTATTACTGAAAGAGAGGGAATGCATTGCCGAAAGGAGGACAAAAGATAACACCAAGGATCTATCCCCACTATCCAATTATAGTATTTTGATCCCACTCTTGCTTCCATGGGCTCCATTTTGTAGAATCCTGGGATTTGTAGTTTGGTGAGGTACTTAGAATTCTCTGACAGACAGCTCTAGAAAAATCTGCATACCCCAGCAATAGATCTCAGGATTCTGTAGGATGGAGCCATGACAGTTAAAATGCTATCCAATTGCTGTAATTGCACAGCGTGGATATACACTTCTTGTTGTGTGACAGTTGCATATCTTAATTTATCATGTATCCATGCAACTATAGAAAAAGTTACTATAACTTAACAGAAATCAATACATCTCTCACCAGACAGTGAACTTGTGCACCAACTTAATCTACTGTCCAGTTTACAAGTGTCCCTTACACTTGATATGGAGCGAACTCGAGAGCGAAAACATTTGCATGGAGCACAAAGCAAAAGTGACACACAGACCCTTCTTTATGCCTAATCCTGGAACCAAACTGTAATGGATACTGAGGACCCAATGCATTTGTGCATTGCCTTGAGAATCCTTTTGGGCCAGGAAGCAACAGAGAAATATCTCAGATAAAAAATTCAAAAGTGTAATTGTATGCCACGAAAGAGCCTAGACTGCAGGAAAGGTCCCTTTCATTGTTATCTTTCCTCCTCCTCTGTCTCTTTCTTCACTGCAGACCCTTTACTCTTATTTGGGAACAAAGCCCGGAGCGGCTAGACCTGGCCCTGCCTGGGCTTTGGAGGCCGAGAGGGTGCCATCCGTTGCTTTGGAGACGGGAGGTCCCTTCTGCCGCCTGATGGCTCCCTTCTGCTGGGACCACGTCAACCTTTCGACTCCAGCTCCTCTGAGCTCTTGGCCACAAATATCCCGAGCATCTTGTTACCTCATTAGCAGAAAGGTTAAAGCAGAAAGCATGGCTCCCTGCAGTGCTGATGTGAGGGAGGCTCTTGCAGGCCCTGGAGCTGAGCGACCTTGCATGGAGGTTTGGGGACAGCTTACACGCACGGCCGTACGGGCAGCAGAACTCGGAATATTCTTCCCCTCCCTCCATCGACTCTCCCCTTTTCGATGACATGAAAAATGTTTGGCTACAAAAGGTACAGCTGTGTGCCTTGGCAGAAGGGAAGCTTGCTTTAAACCGGGACATAAGCTGCATCACAACAGAAATAATTCTGCTTTAACTGCCATGGCTCCATCCTATGGAGTACTGGGATTTGTCATTTCTCCGTCAGAGAGCTCTGGTGCCACAACAAAGGACAAATCTCAGGATTCCATAGCATTCAGCCATGGCAGTTAAAATGGTGTCAAACTGTGTTATTTCTGCAGTGCAGATGCAGCAGCTGTGGGACCTAAATTTGGGGTTTTATCAAGTAAAGCTCTGGCACAGAACCAATGTATTTCTTACTTGGTTTTTGGGCGCATCATGCATCCGTGAACTTGAGAGCTCACTTCTAGCCTCACACAACTACCTTCGTGCACCTTCCAAGATTTCACCAGGACATTTGTGGCCAAGCAGCCTCAGAGTATAGACCAGATTGGAAAAGTTACTAATGAGGTAGAACCGACAAGGTAGGAATGGCGGCAGCAGTTTGCTTTTGCCTGAGCTTACTGGGAAGCATACGATTCTGCTCCCTCTCTCCTTTCCCCGTTGCTACGTTTGCACTTTCAACTCAGTTTGCAGTAGCTGAAGTAAGCCGAGGGCAAAGGGAGAAAGTAAGAAGAGGAGGAATGAGAAACTGGGATGTTTGACAAGCTGCTGAGCACATAGGACAGCAGAGAATTTTAACTGACAAACCAAGGCTATTGGCGGGAATGCCACGGTGCGTTGCAGGGTTATGACATGTTTCAGGGTTATAACATGTAACAAGTTCCTCATCCTGGAAATGGAGAGCTGACATCTAGCCACACGAAGCCACCTTAATTGTCTGTGTCTTTCCTCTCCATTCTCAAAATAAAAATAAAAAAATGTTCCTGGGGGCCTTTGGCTTTGTTTCTTCCTAAGAGAAAAGGTTTTGGCCTGCTCTGTTTGTTTTTTAAATGGAGCAAGCAGGTTTCATCTGCTGTGCGCTCTAAAGTCGGAACAAAGGGTGACACTTAGTATCCTGCAGAGAAGATGCCGGACCATTGGCCCATTCTTACTGATGCCTCTTCCGAGCGACTGAGCTCGGGAGTGCCATTAGCGTATGGCAGAAACCCCACTGAGCCTCTCTTTGTGACATCAAGCAATCCCTTTCCTTTGCGTCAAAGCAATACCTAATGCCACTTTCCCCTAGCAGATACTGCCTTTAGCGAGACGTCTAGTTTCGTGCTGATCAAAACTGGGACGTATGTGGCTAAGCAACTACAGAGTGTGGCCAAGATGGCAAAAGTTCTTAATCAGGAAGAACACACAAGATAGGATGCAGCAGTTTGCTTTTGCCTGAGTCCATTGGGAAACCAAGACTGTTCCTGCCGCTCTCTTCTTCCTCACTGAGTTAAGTGAGTGAAAACTACTTTTACAATTGATTTTCAGCAGCTGAAGTAAGCTGCGGACAAAGGAGGAAGAAAAGTGGGAGGAGGTGAAAGAAACTAAGGTCTCATTCCCACTTATAAATAAATCGGTGTGCGATCCGAATCAATAGATCGATTCGACAGCGGAGCATGGTTCCCTCTACATTTGTCCCAATCGCATTTTCCCGCTGTAAAATAACCCACTTGTGGTTCACATTGATGAATGAATTGATTCAAAATGGACCCGCACCAGCCGGCTGAAGGGCAAATTTAAATCGATTCCAATCTCCATCTGGTTCACACTTGCACAGGATTGATTTATCCAAAAAGATGCGGAAAACATCGGCGTCAAAAAGACGCGGGTTAAATGGATCTAGCGCATGGCCCCCTCTCTCTGAATTTCTTTAGCGAAGAGATTCAAGTGGGAACCAGGGTCATTCGAACCGGTTCAAACCGATTTGCGATCCGGTGTAAAAGGTAGTGGGAGTCAGACCTGGGACATTTTTAAAACCACTTAAAAAGTGGGATGGTTGAGGATCAGTTGAGGGTACGTAGTTTTGCTAGACATTCTGCTCCCAAACCAGAATCACAGAATCTTGTTTGCAGGATCACTCACAAAAGAAGAGGAGAAAGAAAGAAAATACAGGAGCCACCTCCTCTCTCAGCCCACAAAAACACATCTGAGAAAGACGAAGACAAAGAAACCCACAGAACAGGTGCCTCTCCAAAAGGCAGTGAAAGATTCCAGAGCCGATGATGGGAATTTGACATGGGACTTTGTTTTGGTGGGGTGGGATGCGATGGGATCCCTGATGCAATGATGACAGGGTTTGCGAGCGATACGTTGCATGCATATTTCTTTTTGCAACCCAGATGGGAGAGAGTTGGGGAGAAAAGGAGAAACCAGCAGTTGAGACAGCTGCACTGGTTTAGCATCCAAAATAGCAAGTGCTTCTGGAATATTTGTATATTTCAGTATCGTTGTGTGTTAGTGAGACAGGATGCATTATTGCGGGGAAATGGATTGTTTTTGGACACTAAAAATTCCAGGGATATATCTAATCTTCTTCCTCCACTGATTCACATCACAATGGTTGTGCGACAGGGATAATGTGCAAAAACCAAACCAAAAAACACCCAACAACCCTGGGTGACCTATGAGGATATCCCTCTATGTTGGATACCCTTGTACTTATTCTAGACAACGGGTGCATCCATGGTGCACAATTGTAGCCCCTTTTTAAATAATTATTTTTATTCACATTATATAAAACAATAAAATAGAAAAAAAAGCAGATGAACTCAATATATATTTTGATATCACTTTAACTGTCATGATTACATCCTATGGAATCCTAGAATGTGTAGTTTCAACAGGTGTCTAAAATTATCTACTTAGAGAGCTCTGTTGTCCAGCAGCAGAGATTTCTAAGTATCTCACCAAACTACAAATCCCAGAATGGCATAGGATAGGGCAGCTAAAGTAGTATCAAAGAGCTACAATTAGGATCTCCTCTGATCAAAACTTGCCAAGAAAACCCCATGGCAGGTTCACCTTAGGGTCACCATAAGTTGGAAATGACTCAAAGGCACCCAACAACAAATGGCTGGATGCTAAGAAAGTAAAAGCAATGCAGCTGCCTGTCTTTAAATTCTCATTCTATTTGATGCAGAAGATGGTTTAACAATATGCTGTATTAAATGTTGTTGCACAGGTATGGATGCAGCCTTAAATTTCACATGTCATCGAAAGCCACTGCCAAGATTTCCTAGAGTCAGGCTTAAAATGTTCAACTGCTTTGCCACACCCCATGCAAGACATGTTTCTTTGCTTTAAGCTACAAGAGTTTCCAAATGCTATTTATAAGTGGCAGGCAGGAGGCAGAAAAGAAATGTGTTTCTAAAAAAGCAAAGTTGTTTTGATAAAAAAAAGAAGAAAGGACACCCTGCTCTCGATGATATTTGGGCAAGCACCCAAAGATGAACAGAAGATGGAGTCTATACAGGAAGATGGAAAATCCTGCCTGGTGACAGCAGGAAATATTCTGTCTTAATAATTAGAACAAGTGTTTTGCATGCAAAAATCTCAGGTACTGTCCCCAGAATCTCCAGGTATAGATGGAAAAGACATTTGAAGATGAAGTAACTTGCTACTATTATAGCGCTTTGATCCCACCTTTATTGCTTTGGTTCTATAATATGGAATCCTTGGATCTGCATTTCAGGGAAAGGGGCCTTTAAATTTACAACCAGAGAGATGTATGACTGTGCAAGAAACCAAGACAGCCGGACTCAGATGGAGGGGAGGTGGTGGTGTGCCCACAAGTCATTTCAGGCTTGCTGCAAACCATTGCAA
Organism: Urosaurus nigricauda; assembly: GCA_034509955.1. NCBI lineage: Eukaryota > Metazoa > Chordata > Lepidosauria > Squamata > Phrynosomatidae > Urosaurus > Urosaurus nigricauda. The sequence continues at coordinate 19,773,479 of JAOEGL010000008.1, forward strand.
AATTGGGGATAATGCTTACATAAAGTGGTTTCGGACATCTCATTCTGCAAGCCAGTATGATGCCTAATAGTTTGTTGCAGCTGGGCATTATGAAGCGTAATACTTCAACAGGATCCCAGTTATGTTTCCAAAGAACTAAAGAAGACAAGCCACTTTTGGATCCTCTGTGTGTATTCCATGAAACGTTCTTGCAACTGTTGGAGACAGAATAATTGGCATCTTGTATGTTGCCTCCAGCTCCTAAGAGCCTTCATAGCAAGAATCTCAGATGACAGTTGATGGATTGGACAGACAGGAGGTATTAAAGGATATTAATATGAAAGCACTTTAAAGCAATAAAGGTCTTGCACCAGGTCTACCACTGGCTCAGCTAGTCCAGCGTTGTTTGTTCTAGCTATCCTGGCTAGGCTGAAGGTCAAACGGAAGTGGCCTGAAACAGTACCAACATCCTTCATCCTTTGGACTTCAACTCCCAGAAGCATCAACTAGCTTGGCCTAATGACCAGGGATTGTGGGAAATGAAGTCCATAAGAGTGCTATTCAAAAGTGGTGATCCATGGACTGGCGTTGGTCCACAAGCCATCAGGTGCCAATCCCTGGAGAATTTTGTGGAAAGAATAATTGTAGCCAATGGCTACAAATATAGTACTGGTCCCTGGCACACTGTGAGGAAAAAATGCTGGTCTGCCACATCAGATGGTCAAAAACATCTGGAGAGCCAAAGGCTAAGACCCATGGCTTGATAATAAAAGTATCAGGTGCGATTCTGTATCACATTAGGTCAAGGAAGGCTATAGCAATGGAAAGAGGTGTCAACAGGACCTTGGACAGCAAACTACAAGAAATGCTGGCTGCAGTAACCCCTATGAAATTCATGGGGTCACCATAAATCAACAGCAGACTTGAAGGCACATACACACATAAGAATTATTGTCCCCATAGCAAAATATTCAGACAAAAGAAGTAGACTGGCAGAGACTGGACTTTCAGAGGCTCCATCCTTACTGAATGACAGTTCATTTAAAAAATCCACTGTTATTTCTGTAGCCAAATGTTCCTGTGTAGCTGAAGAAGGGGAGAAGCTATGGGGGAATTCATTCTCTTGATGTGAGCGTGAACTAAAGATAGTCTTCAGATTGAGAAAATCTGTAAGAGACAAAGCTTGGGAAGTACATTTTCGAACTACAACAAGGAGCTGTATGACAGCCATTACACAAAACTGCTGCGTAAGGAGGTGCTGGATACCTCCTTCCGCAGTGTAGGAAAAACCGGTTATGCTAGCTTAGTCTTGCTAGCTGGGGGATTCTGGGAGTTGTAGTCCCAAAAAATCTACAGCTGGGGGAAATCTGAAAGTTGTTGTCCAAAATGAAACCTACCCAAAATCTACAACTGATGGATTCTTAAAGTTGTCAACTGAAAAGAAAGTCTCCTATAAGAGAGAGCCAAGAGTTCTCCTTGAGAAGTGGTGGTATCTGGTCATCCTCTTTGGGATGATGCTGAACTACTGGATTCTCGGGAAGAAAGAGATCTTTCCCATCCTCCGTGACCACCTTGTTTTAACTGAAGATCCCAAGGATTGAACCAGAGACCTTTCACATGTGGGGTGTGCACTTTGTCACTGAGCCACAGCCAGCATAGTCATCTCTTCTAGCATGACTTATGAACGTTGTGTAATACCTTTGAGTGAAGCCAACATTGAAAAGCCAGGCTTGGTTAGGGAGGCACAACTCTTCTGCCGAACGCCTACAAACAGCAAGAGCTGGCAAGGCGAAGGCGAAGGCAGGATCCCAGCTCAATCTGTTGGCGACAGTTTGGCCTACGGTTCAGGGAGCTGGAAATAGCTCCTCCAATGCCTCTCCGTGTGCCCATGTGTGCGCATGACGCTCTTCCTTGTTCTCCAAGGGCTCTTCCTTCCTGTCACATTGAAAACGGACAGGCTTTGCCACATCTTCAGCTTGTTTTCTCCACTGTCTCAGGACTTTCTCACACGGGCCAAAGAGACGGGATAGTAGCGCTATCCTCCCATCGAAATCTCACAATAATGGGATGCTTTTCACATTATTGTTGTCATTATTGTGTTATTATCCTATCAGTAAAGTGGAAAAAGCGTGATTATCCCTTGAATAAGGCAGCAAAATCTTTTCCCATGAATAAAAAGCAGTGTGATTCTGCTGCTTTATCCACAGGATAATGGTGCAATAATGGCGACATCATGCAACATCTCATTATTATGAGATTTTGATGGGTGCATAACACTATTATTATTGGTCTAATTAAAATAGTAATAATTGTAAGCTGCTCCGAGAGCCTTTAGGGCTGAAGACCGGGGTATAAATACCGTAAATAAATAAATAAAAATTATCCCGTCTTTTTGCCTGTGTGATCAAATCCTAGGTGTCAATTCAACCTTGCAAGGGAGAGTCCATGGTACAGTCCTACCTGGCCCCTACCACTTCATCCTGTATATCAGGTGAATCTTATGCATACTATCCAATGCATGCAAAACTCCCGAGGCATGGAAAGCATGCATTTCAGAAGGAAAGGGGTTAAACTCAGCCTTTGCTAGCTTTTCAAAGACAAGGAATGAGGCTGTCTTAAAATATTTTTATCTTTTAGATGAGGGAGAATTAGTCCAGCGTGGTTTGAGCACTGGACTATGATTCTGGAAACCAGAGTCTAAATTCTCTTCTGCTCAGCCACGACAGTCCACTGGTTGACCTTGGGCAAGTCACACTCTCTCAGCCTCAGGGGAAGGCGATTGCAAAACCTCCTTTAAAGAAACAGGCCCAGGAGACCCCATGACAGGTTCACCTTAGGGTTGCCACAAGTCGGGAGCAGCTTGAAGGCACACAACAACAAACAACGACAACAGGGTTGGGCAAAGTCTCGGCTTTCCCCCAAAAATGCCATTACTGAGCATGGATGAACATCAGAAAAGAGAGAAAGTGCAAAACCAGCAACTCCAGCATGTTGAAAAAATGCATAAATCTGGCCATCAAAATGGAAATTATAAGGTTTAAAATATTTTTGTTTACTTATGCAAGACTTCCCTGACCTGGTTGTTTCATTTCACATGTTCATATTGTATATTGGTGGATAAAAATTTGCTGAAACATGTCGAACCACTCTTCCTTTTTTTATGCTACCCTTATTCTTTCCATTATTTTTGACTCCGGTACTACATTTTCCTTTAAAGAATACCCAGGGACACTTCTGCTTTGTTAAATGTATGCCTGTGAATTGCAAATTGCAAATAGTCCTGAAAAAACTGCACAGTTTTCATGGATTTTCTCACAGCAGGGATAAAAACGGTGAAATTAATCATTCTTGTTGACTAGAGTGAAATTTACTAGGACTTACATCTATACTTAACTGCTTAGGGCTCCGACGTACACAATTTCCCCTTTGTCCGTATTAAAATCCGCCACCTGGGATGATGCATCAAAGACCTGCACTATATAATTGATCAACAACAATAAGGACAACAGTCGTGACACAACAGCTTGTCACCCAGCAAGCGGTGTCAGTAATACGAAAGACAGATCCCAGTGAAACAAGAAAGCAGTTAAGAGTCACAAGCCCGAAGAGATGCTCAGCCTGAGTCAGAGATGTACCTTGTCTGACTTCGGATAGGCATCGGCATAAGAAAACATGGCTCTGTGCAAAAAATCCCTGCCGTATAGAAAGCTAGATCTTGAGTCAAAGTCTGGAGCACAGGCAGCTGTGAACAGGAGGAACCGAAAATTGAAATTCATTTGGTAAAAGGGTTGAATCTAGCTATGCAAGGTGCTGGAAACTATGGTGGGGGGTAAGATTCAATGCCTTTAATACTTTGTTTAATGCTCGAGCTAAAGCCCATAGTGGATCCACAACTCCACTGACCTGGAAAGCACCCGACTTTGGTTAGGGACACTTACAGGCAGGTTACCTATATATATCTATAGTATAATAAACAAAAATCTACCAGTGATACCTTTATTGGCCAACCGTAATGCACAATATACTTGTTGCAAGCTTTCAAAGCTCCATGGGCTTCTTCATTAGGCATGTACATAGTTTGTTGTGGTACCAGAGCTCTCTGACAGAGAGGACGAAATAGCTCACGATACTACAAAAAATCTCAGAAATTCATAACATTTAGACGTGGCGGTTAAAACGGTGTCAACCTGCATTATTTCTGTAGTGCGGATGCAGCCTCTGTGAAGGCCTTTTAGACCCCTTGCCTTCCTGTAACCAAAACTAAAGGGATGTGGATGAAAAAGAGTCTTCCTAGCAATATTTTGCTCCCCATTTCTTTCCTCCTTCTTCTGACATCTCCCAGTGTCCCAGTTTAAACTGTGGATGGAGACATCCAGGATCGCAGCAGAATTACCTTGTTTTGTTGATGGAATTTAAATTTTATCTCCTGGACTTTGAAATGCTTTGTCTCCTGGTGCCACGTGGCCAAAAGGAGAAGTGGCCTGCTTGCAAAGATATATCCCTCCATACCATCTCAACTCAGAACAACACCAGCAACATCTTGACAAAATGCACCCCTGTGACTAATATCATCATATATTTTTTTATTCCTCCTGTATGACTTTTAAAACTTTTTGCCGGACGAAGAAGCCAGTGGAGCTCCGAAAGCTTGCAACATGGATTCTATGCATTTCGGTTGTTCCAAAAAAGGTATCACTGTTTTGTGGATTTTGGATGTTATTGTACTTTGCTATATGGACAACACAGCTACCCCTGGATAAGTTTCAATTGTAAGCTCCTTTGCGGCAGGGTCACATTCTCTTGAGAAGCACTATCCTCATTGGTGGCACAAGGAAATAACTAATTCTTTCTCTCTCTTTCTCTTCCCTCTCCTCCAAAACACATGTACACATTCACTCACAAACATCCCAAAAACTAGTTCCTACCAGATGGCCTGGGACTGAGGCCTAGAGAAGCAGTATGGTGCATGGGATGGAGCAACAGCCTGCCATAACCTAGTGCTGTCCTCCTCCCACTTTCCTTTGTATTCAGCTCATTTTAAGTGCTGCAAACTGAGTTCAAAGGGCGAAATAGTTTGCACACAGGAGCCAGTGTGGTATGCTGCTTTGAGCATTGGACTACAACTCTGGAGACCAGGGTTCGAATCCCTGCTCGGCCATGGAAACCCACTGGGTGACCATGGTCAAGTCACAGAGTCAAACGGGGGTCACACACTCTCAACCTCACAAACCCCCATAAGTCAGAAGTGACCTGAAGACACCCAACAACTCAGGAGGGAGGAAAAGAGAAGAGGAGGTGGAAATCTTCCACTTCCCAGGAGGCTCAGGCAAAAGTAAACTGCTGCAGCCTCTTCTAAGTTTGTCTGCTTTTCCTGTTTTGATGTGGCTTGGCCGTGCATGGTTTTCACCGTTGGAGGGTATGGTGCCCTTGTCCCCCTTCTTGACTTTCCCATACAGGGTATGTCATTCACTCTAACTTATCGCCCTGCTTTGGGATGGATCAAGTAGCAGATGCCAGCTTGGCAGGAGAAGAAGTGGGTGAGCCAAGGCTTATATGGCCAGACTGTGGGGCCCACACACTGCGGCGCACTTAATGTCACCATTAAATGCAACCTCCTTTTCCCTGTCTAGCAGGAAGCATTTGCAGGGAGAGGGGGATACGGCAAAGTCTGAAGGGCAGGGAAAATTCCCACAAACCTATCTTTGCCGGGGGGTGTCTATTGAGCAGCCACGAAGCCTGCAAAACCTTGGAGTGGCAATCTTTCGAAAGGGCAGCGTGTCCTGCCCAGAGGTCTTGAGTTACTGCCGCCTTTTTCTCAAGGCCGGTGTATGTGATGATGGGTGGAGACGGCCTCAGAGAAAACGCCATATGCTCCGGCCCCTTGCTAGCTGGCATTTCTTCAAGCAACACTTGGCATAGAGGAAATTAAACCTATTTTTTGAAAAAAAGGTTCTGTCTGTGCACTCAAAATATGAGCTGGAAGGTTATCTATCTCATGCTATGGCCTTCTATCTCATATTTTGAGTGCACAGACGGAACCTTTTCTTAAAAGTTTTATTTCCTCTATGGAGAATATCAGATGGGAGGAATCTTTCTCTATTTCGAATGGAGCCAATTCGAATTCACATAAATTCACTAGTTTAGCGAATTTACATGAATTCTAATTGCGTTCGGAATGCGTTCAGAATGATTCCCATTGCCCGAAAATGACTTCCGATTGCCCAAAATTGCGAGAGATACTCTAATACACAATAACGTGAAACCTCATGATTGTGTTCGGATTGCCATTGGATTATACTTCCAATTTCCAGCGTCTGATAACGTCCTATGTCAAGCATTGCCTTACAATTACTTCAGTTTCTGCCTTCATAGATCCATTGATACAGTGGAAGGATGTTTTCATTTACTAAAAAAACTGGAAATACATTCCAAAATCCTCCTATACAGTATATACTTTTTAAAAAATCCTATCCCCCTCCTTGCAGAGAACAGTCTAATTAGTTTTCATAATTTCCTTTAGCTTTCCTATGCTTTTCATATTGCCATCTCTAAATAACTGAAGGGATTTCCCGCTGAATATGCAGCAAGCTTGTTTTCTGCTGCCCCAGAGACTAGGCTATGAACCAACAGTTTCAAATGGTAAGAAAACAGATTCCATCTAAATACTGGGGGGAAACATCTCAAATATAAGCTATATGAGAGTGAAATAAACTGTCTTGGAAAGTTGGTTCCTTTTCACACACATGCCTAAAACGTGCCTGGTGGGATCAAGACAGTAGTGGCTGGTAGTTCCTATGTCTGTAAGACAATTGAATTCCTAAATATGTTCATCAACATGGATAACGCCATTAAAATTAGTGAAAATCTGAATGGACGCATCAGCTCAGTGGCATGGGAGCCATCAGCTGCCCCTGGACCAAAACAGCTTTTAAAGAACAAGCATGACTTTTGGGTGAAATTTGAGTATCTCTTTTAGACCACATTTTTCAGTGCCGGAAGCAGACTGAGGGTCTGTGAGAGAGCGATCGGGGGTCCAGAAGCTGTACAATTCCAATCCTGCCTTTATTTGATCACAACAAGGAGGGTTTAGGAGTCTAAGGGTTGGATTAGGATTCCCAGAGACCATGGACTGTCACTGACTGTCACACTCTCTCAGCCTCAGTGGAAGTCAATGGTGTACCTCCTCTGAGAGCCGGCATGGAGTAGTGGTTTGAGCGTTGGCCAACAACTCCGGAGGTCAGGGTTCAATTCCCCATTCGGTAATGAAACTCACAAGTCACATGCTGTCAGCCTCACAGGATGGCAATGGCAAACCTCCTCTGAAAAAATTTGCCAAGAAAACCCTATACTGTACTAGGTTTGCCTTTGGGTTGCAATAAGTCAAAAATGACTTGGAGGCACACAACAACAACAAGGTATACAAGTTAGCATATATGGTAAGAAATCTGGGTCCTTTTTTTAAAGCTAGTGATACATTCTTGCTACCTTTTGGGGTGAGGAGAATGACATGGATAAGTTGTCGCTGGTGCATAGCTTGTGCCCTCAACCAGGATGTTGCTGTCCGTCTCTCTTTCAAACACAGTTATAACCTACTCTTCAGTTGGGTCCTAGCCAGGAAGGAGGTCATTCCAGGAGAATCTAAAGTTGGATCCCTGGTCATTCACTTTGGGGTTTATCATACGACGGAATTTGGGGGTATAATGCAATGGCAATCTGAACGCAATCATGGCGTTTCACGTTATTGCGAATGAGTGTATCTCACGCAATTTCGGGTAATGGGAAGTCATTCCGAACGCAATCATGGAATTTTACCTAATTGCGTATTAGAGTATCTCACGCAATTTCATGCAATGGGGGGGGGGTCATTTTCAGGAAATGGGAAGTCATTCTGAACACATTCCGAATGCAATCAGATTTCACTAGCGAATTCACATAATTGTGAATTGGCTCCATTCCACCCCAATCTCCCAGACAAAATAGTTGTTATACCCTTGGATTTGTAGGAAATCAAAGTTTAAATCCTTGCTTGCCCCAAAGCATAAAGAGTGACCTCTTTGGCAGGTCACTCCCAGGTTAAACTATCTCCCCGGCGAGATTAAAATATCATGCTGAGCGCCTTCTTAACATGGACAGAGCTCATATCAAGCAAATGATTCAGAGCATGTTAAGGGCAACCGGCTTCTCGACCAACGGATGTTGACTCATTGCAAGCAGGTTTCATCCTGGGCAACATCTTTTTTTCCCCAAGTAAATGATGGCTGGGTGGGTGGTTAATCCATTGTGTGTGTTTCTGTTGTGTGTGTGACTTTCTCCAGATTGCAAACTAAGATTTCAGCACTGTCAGAAAATATAGGGAATGCACCCCATTGCAAAAGAGAAAAAGCATCTTCTCAAAGTAAGAAACGTAAAGGAAGATGAAAGAGGATATATGTTTGCAATCTTTTATAGTTTTTCTAAATGGTTTATAGTTTTTACTATTTTTTGCATTTAATTTTTGTATGACTTTTTAACCAGTTTTATAGAGTTTTATTGTGGTGTTTTAAAACTGGTCTTAAACTTTTTGTAAATGTTTTGTATGTGTTGTTATGGAAGCCACCTTGAGTCCTGGCCTGGGAGAAAGGTGGCATATAAATAAAGTAAGTAACTAAATAAAATTATATGTATACAGTCCACCCTTGGCATATGTGCCCTTGCTGTTCGTCCAGCCTACGCGGGTGGTGAGTGGCGAGGGGCAAAATGGCCATTCAATTCAATGGGACTCCAGCATATACGAAATTTGCCTTACGTTGGGGAGGGGGGAGGTTCAGAACAGATCCCCCGAATATGGCAAGGATGGTCTGTACATCCAAATTCAAAAATAATTGTTCTGATTTAAATAGGTATAAAAGGCATCTTACTACAGCAAGTGAATCTGCGATAAGGTGACTTGGCCATACTTGGCCATACTGGATCAGGGATTCTAGGAGTTGTAGTCTAAAAAGTAACTTTGTCCAGGTGTCATAGGCAGCTTTAGGACAACTGGGATGTCTCTTGTCCAGGGTTTGAAGTCCAAGGGCCCGAACAGACAGGCTAAAATAAAGCTGCTTCAGGTCACTTTGGAGGTATGCTGTTTAAATGATGCATGCGTCCTAAGAGGCTGGAAGCCGCCACGCCAAAGCCATGCTTCATTTCTAGGGAGTGAAGCATGGCTTTGGCACAGCTTCTGGCCTCTTAAGACGCATGTGTCATTTAAACAGAAGGCCTCCAAAGTAACCCGAAGCAGCTTTATTTTGGCCTGTCTGTTCGGGCCCCAAGTTACAGTTGGGTTGATTCAATCGAAGAAGCCACTGCCCTGAGTCCGCAAGACCTGACCTGTTAATGACTGGAGCACTGCAGAATTAATGTAGTTTGAAACCATTTTAACTGCAGGCATTATACTTTCTCCTTTTCAACAGCTTCACTGGTTCCTTTCTCGGTACAATTCAAAATGCTACTTATGATTTATAAAACCCTATTCGCCTTAGATCCAGGCTATCTGACAGACCCCATATGAGCTTGCCCAGACTTGGAGATCTACGGTATGGACACAGGTTTCAGTCCCTCTATCTTCACAGGTACAGTTGGTACATTCCCAAGACAGGGACTTCTCAACGTTTGCTCCCAGGTTATGACAATGGCCCTCTCCTTGCTGTCCTTCTTTCAACATGGAAAGCCTATTTATTTTGAGGAAAAGGTTTTTAAGAAGTGCTGTAATATTTGAAACCATTTTTAATCCTATTTACGTGTTGAGTCATTTAATACTGTGAAGTTGTTGTTGTTGTTGTGTACCTTGAAGTCATTTCCGACTTACGGCAACCCTAAGACCATGGGATTTTCTTGGCAAGATTTGTTCGTGGAGGTTTACCTTTGCCTTCTTCCAGAGGCTGAGAGAGTATGACTTGCCCAAGTGGGTTTCATGGCTGAGCTGGGAATCAAGCCCTGGTCTCTAGAGTTCATAGTTCAACTCTTAGACCACTATGAATAGTTTAGTTCTACTTTTAGTGCAGACTTTTGATATGCTTTAACAATATTGTAATCGTTTTCATTTTCAAGACCCTTGAATCCCAAAGTTGGGGGAAAGATGGGATATAAATCAATGATGATGATCATAATGGAGGAGGAGGAAGAAGAAGAAGAAGAGTTGTTTTCTGGGGAGAGGAATATTATAATGGTCTCCAGATTGCAGAACAACTTAAGTAGTTGTGAGGAGAAATGTCTGGGATGGAAAAGGTGGAAGTATTTATCCAAAGTTGGGCAACTGCACTGACCATGCCATAGATAATTCTAGCATGATGACTTGGGATCTGTTTGGCTTTCTCCAGACATGAATAACACACCTGCATCCAGATGCACCTCTGGGGAAGCCATCCATGTCTCTGCCCTGCTATATTTGAAGGAAAAATGAGTTAAACGATTTTTGATTCAAATATCTTAGTATGTCTCCTTTCATATATTTTAAAAAAGTATCAGAGCTCAATTGCAAAACAAGCCCATCAGATTTCTTTCTAAGAATCCAGAACAAAAATAGATTCTCAGCTTGCGCCGCTTACAAAGCAGGTGGCCGGATACCAGAATAAGGATGAGTTTGAAAACACACCCGACAACCTGACAACTTTTCCTGCGATCACACCCTTTTTGCTATTCTTAATAGCCCCAAAATCCACGCTCTAGGTGTTACTCCGTCTAGTATGTTTTCTCCGTCTTTAGATGCTTACTTCTAAAGATAACCAGCTATTCCGGCCCACCTCGCAACGCAAGGGAGTGAGATCTTAAGGTGGCACTTTTCCTTCCAAATATACGACTCTCGGAGGAGGGTTGGGGGAAGCAATTTGCATTTGCAATTCTTGCACAGGGCTGTTACTATTCCTGTAGCGCAATGTCTTTTTCAGTGTGCGGTTTTTGCTTTTGTGGGGATGTGCAAGCGCTGAGCTTTAAAGCGCAGCTCAACAGGGAATAGATATACACTGTGAGCTTGTCTCATTATTATTATATTATTAATCTTTACTTATAAAGCGCTGTAAGTTTACACAGCACTGTACACAAAATAGAATAAAATAAAATAAAATGGACCTGCCAGTGGCATGCATTCTAGAAAATGGAATATAACGCAATGACTACGAAATGGGTAAGCAAGGGGAGAAAACCTTTTGAGCTGGCCTCTTGTTGGTTAGGTCCATTCAGTCAACTGTTGCATGGTTAAACCAACACATAAATTCAATGGGTCTTCTCTTTTTAGGACTAAAATTGGTTTTAGGCCTTGGAGTATCAGTTACAAGCATCCACATAACCATCATACCCTCCTACTGTCCCAATCCGGCTGGGACAGTTCCAGTTCATCCTCTATTGTCCCACTTTTTCAGCTGTTTTCCAAACGTCCCAATTTCTCTTTCCTCCTCCTACTTTCCCCCCTTTGTCTTCAGCTTACTTCAGTTGCTGCAAACGGAGTCCAAAATGCAAAAGTGATTTGCACTCGATAAACTCAGTGAAAGAAGAGGAAGGGATGGAATCATGCTCTTCCCTGTTGACTTGGGCAAAAGCAAACTGCTGCAGCACCTCCCAGTTTGTGTGTGGTTCCCCATTAATAACATTTGCCAACCTGACCACGCTTTGATGCTACCTTGTCCCAGTTTTCTTCTGTGCGATGTTGGAAGGTATTAAACACACACATACACCGAGGCACTTGTGATATATATGAATGCGTATATAAGGTCTATTTATGGTTTCAAACACAGGACAGTCAGCCCTCCACATCCACAGATTCTGCATTAATGGATTTGAATTTTTTTAAAAAAAAAAAAATCTTAAAATGAAAACCTTGATTTTTGCCATTTTATATAAGGGACGCCATTTTACTATCCCATTGTATATAATGGGACTTGAGCGTCCATAAATTTTGTTATAAGCGGAGGGCCCTGGAACCAAACCTAAGCAGATATCAAGGGCCCACCATAGAGAGACTTAATAGGACAATTCACAAGGCTAATTTATTTTATTCTGGATGAACGACTTGTGCATTGGATGAACTTCTATGCCTGAATCCTATTGTTAGTTCAAATTGGAGTAGGTTCATTGAATCATTGGGATTTACCTATATGTTGGTACACCATTCAGCCGCTCTAGTGGGACTAACCACTAAGATCCAGCATGTACTTACTACTAGTTCTGTCATTAAGGTCTCTGATGCTTTTTTGACAGAGCAGGGGTCAGGAGCTACCAGCCCCTGAGTCAAACCTGCCCCTCATTTATCTGCTCCAGAAGCAAAAGTGGAGAATGGAGAAGTGGATGCTTTAGCAATGGCAGATCATGGTGGGGTCAAAATTTGGTTATCAGCCTCCTCTGTCCTGCCAAATATGATTTCCAGCAAAACTAGCTGCTGTGCAGGGTTGAAGTGTGTTTTTGTATTGCGCTTCCCAGAATCCCCTAACCAACCTGTTGAGGGGCCACGCTAAAAGTTATTTGAGTTATAGACCCAAATAACTTTCCCTAGCCATTGGCCTCGCTGACTGGGGGTTCTGGGAGTTGTAATCCAAATGGTAATTTTTGCAAGATCTCTTAATGATTTAAAGCAGATGGATTTGCTTCTCAAAGTGTTGTTGCTTTTTAATATGTGTGCTTTACCTCTGGTTAAATGGATCAAATCAGAACCAGAGCTCGAAATAACACTTTGCAGGGAGATAAATAAAACGACATATTGTCATCATCTACAATGGACCGGTGGTAGATGATGCTCTAGATCCCAGAGCATCATCCCACTCCATGTATGTGTGTATGTGCGCAAGTGCCTTCAAATGGCCATAGTGGAATTTCATAGGGTTTTCTTAGGCAACGAATATTTGCCAATTCCTTCCTCTGAAATATATAACTTGTATCTGTTGATGGTCTCTCATTCAAACACTAACTAGGGACGACTCTGCTTAGATTACAAGATGGGATTTGGTGCCTTCTGGGTCTTTAGGCTTCATTATCCTACTACTGCTTAACTTTTCATGTCTTCAGTGTGTGATTATATTTCTTTTTTCTTAACTTTTTAAAACCAATCCTTCTGTCCTTCCAGCACCTTTTGCCTTCCTACAACTCTCTCTTCACATGCACAAAGTGGTTTGAATAAGTTAAGCAAGTGGGTGGACTGTGAATAAAGTGGAACAGCATTACCGCTGCATAGGGTTACTCAAAAGAGCATTTTCAGCAGGGCAAGTGTGCTTAGGATCGCAGCCCTAATGATCTTGCGAAGGTGCCAGAGGTGCCCAAAAGCTTTGGAAATGTTTCAAAACCAATATAAACACGACAAGGTCACGATCAGTGACATTATAAGATGATGGAAAAATGAGCATAAAGGATTTTGATGGAAAAAACCCCTAACTTCTCTTTGGAGAAATTAGTCCTAACACGAAGATTATAAATTATGTAGGCAGCAGAATCTTATTTTAGATTGTGAACCTGCACAGTGTTTTGGGCTTCATTTTTTTTTTGAACAGTTATTTTTGGTGTCTATATTTAATCATAACGGTAATCATAATCAATCATAATATGGATAACAGAATCTGGGAAATTCACTCGGATGAACCTGATGAACTCTCATACCTAAGAAAAAGACTTTCCTGTGTCCTTTTTGCTCTGAGTTTTCACTTTTTCCTGTCACTAGAATGGTCTGGTTTAGTTTCTCCCTAATTCTGAAAGTGTCCTTCCCAAATTTTGTCAGGACACTAAACTCGGCACATGGGTTACAGGTACAAGAAGGGAGCAAAATGAGAGTATTTTCTCCCCGTACGAACTCGGCCCCTCTCCATGAAATCTTCCTTCAGGTCACAAATTTTCTAACATTTCGGTAACTTAAAATTTCAGGTCATGACTTAGCAAGACAGGTTAGTCATCCAAAGCAAAGGGGCAGGAAAAGCGACCAAGGGACTTCGAGGACGACAAGCAGAAAAGTTTTAAGATGTGAACAATTTTCAGGGTTTGTTCCACTCTTAGCAACACTAGAAGGAAAATTTCACTGGGAAAGCAATGTCATTTTGTCCCCCCAATAGCTCCATCCCCACTTTGCACTGAAACTTTCTCCCACAGACAGTAATTTCTTTCTTATTATAATCACCATTGCTGTGATTTACGGGTTGCTAGCAGTAGTTTACTGCACCATCTTTTGTGCGTTTATCCAGAAGTGCTCACTGTGTTTGATGGAGTTTTCCTCCTATGGATAAAATGTGTTTAGATCTAGCAGGGAGTCCAGCAAGGTAAACCACCGTCAGTCACCGATCTTTAGTACAACTTTGCTAGGAAAACTGTGCCACGGAATCTGTCATAAAAGTTTGCTACGGAGATCTATGGAACATGCAGCTACAGAATCTTTAGTAAAAGTTTGCTAAAGAGATCTGTGGAACAGACAGCCACAGGATCTTTAGTAAAAGTTTGCTAAGGAGGAGCTCTGTGGAAAAGACTGCCACCGGATCTTTCGTAAAGGTTTGGTAAGGAGAACAACTGTGGAACAGATTGCCATAGGATGGGCTGGGACTCTTTCATGGGAGGCCTCTAAGCAGGGACTAGACAATCCTCTTTTGGGGATGCTCTTTTCCTACAGATTCTCACACGGAGGGTTAGACTAGATGAGCTCCGAGTGCAATAATCCAATATTCCTAACCTCCGGATCCAGCAAAGCATTTCTTTGCTTCTCAAGTTCTTAGCAAATCCTCCTGATCCTTGGACACAGATCAGTTTCACTGTCATCCGTCACAGTCCTGAGCACAGGATCTTGTTTTGGCTGTTTACAAAACAGACCAGCGGACTGGGTGGGTGTGTATGTTTCCAGCCTTTTAATTACAGTATTTTAAAAATTAAGTAAAGGTGGGACTCAGTAGCAGAACACCTTTGAGATTTCCTCCAGCGCCTGCAATCCAGCCTTTTATTTCCCCCCAGTTCTCTGCCTTTGACTTAATGGTTGCAGGATGTGGCATCCCTGAATCACTCAGTATGAGATGGCTCTTTTTACCTCCTTCCTTAGTTCGATTCAGTGCATCTGTCTATAAGGGCCACAGCAGCTTTTACAGTGTCATGCTAATATCACTGACATCCCTTTCCAGTAACATACAGCCTTTTTCATCACTTACCTCCTCTCACTGCCTCGATCCCGCCAAATCCCTGGTTTTCCTTGTAACTCCCAAGCAAAGGGCGATCCTTAGGTCTTCTTTCACTTCTTGCAAGACTTGGGTTGAGTTGCCCCTTGGATGGACAATCCACTGCTCCATCGTGACAACAGTGACAATGTTAAAAAAATTAGAAACAAGCAGAAAGAAAAAGGAGGGGGAAAATCCTAGCCTTGTTTTATTCCTTCCTTGGAGGAGAAAAAAATTAACGATATAAAAATAAATACTGTTTCTATATTGGAAAGAAAATTGAATGCTTCAGAGTATCCGGATGGGAAGAGAATGAATCAAACTCTTCTTCTCTTTTATCCCGTAGGACTCAAGTGGGGTTGGGAAGATGTCTGAGGACCCATCCTCCTTCTTACCTACTTCCACTCCAAAGGTACCATAAGGAAAAAAAAGTCTTCTTGCTTTGGATTCCACTTTAATCCTGGCTGGGAATCTCGGCCGGCTTGTGCCCGTAGGAAGGTGCCAGCCGGGTCCTTGCAGTTGGAGTTGTGGTCACTTTCTTGGTGTGTCTCTCTCTCCTCCTCCTGTATGTGCTATTGGTGGCTCCGGCTATTCGATCTAGAGAGAAGTGATGCTGCTGCAGTTGAGTGCAGTTCAGGAGCGCTTCTGTCAAGGGAGAATATGACACAGGCAACCAGTGTGAGACACAAGGAGGGAAGCTCTCGCACAACACTGCACTCCCTCCTACTGCTGTGCTCAAGAACAGCAGCTACCAAACATGTCTTAGCCACAAGTCGGCTTCTGCTGCATCTGCTTTCCACCTCTTTTGCTCAGATCCTTTTCCCCAGTTTTTTCTTTTCTTTCCCCTCCCCACCCTTACCCTTCCTTTGTCCCACTTCTCCCTACACACCTTAGCCTCGCATGCTCTCTCCTGACAAACAAAATCTGTGTCGGTGGCTGCCGATGTGCCGCGTGGTCCTTTTTTGGCAATGTTTTGAACTGTCCAATTATTCCTGCCCTTTGGAGAGAGGACAATAGGGAGTTTTCCGGGAGGGTTAAGGCTCTTAATGGCTATGCTTGGCCGCAGCAGTGCGCTATGCCCAGGTGGAGAAACAGATGAGCCCATTGCCAACAAATCTTTGGGAATCCACTCATCCCCATCATCTTCATCATCATTTATATCCAATAATGAGACTCAAGGCACCCAGCAACCTATTTAAAAACCGTACAGATTTTAAAACTGTGCAACAGCATCAATAAAAGTATAAATATAAATGTTAGTTTTAATTGCATTTAAACCCTTATAAAGTTAGGGGAAAAAATTATTAAAAGACTGTTGTTGGGTGCCGTCAAGTTGTTTCAAGCTTATGGTGACCCTAAGGCCCTAACGTGGGATTTTTTGAGGCAAGTATATAACTTGCCCAGGGTCACCAAGTGGGTTCGCATGGCTGAGCAGAGAATCGAACCACGATCTCTAGAGTCGTAGTCAGACGCTCAAACCACTACACCACACAGACGCTGTAAAGACTATAGACAAACCTTAAAAACAGCACCGCACAACATTAAAAGTCTGTTCCAATCAGTTTCTAAAAACCTAATGGGACAAAAAAATATTTTTAACATAAGAAGGAACATAAGGATGGAGCCATCCTGGCCTCTCTGGGGAGGGCGTTCCAAAGTCTGGGAGCAGCCACTGAGAAGCCCCTCTCCCTTGTTCCCACCAAACAAACCTGAGAAAATGGCTAAGCAAAGAGAAAGGCATCTCCAGATGATCTTAGAGATCTGGTGGGCTCACAAAGAAAGACACAGTTCTTCAAATAGCTTGGATCCACGCTGTAAGTGGGCTTTATCACTAGCGCTCTGAATTGTGCCCAGAAATGGCCCGGCAGCCAGCAGTGCTGTTGCAACAAGGGAGTTGTGTGCCTCCTGTAACCAGCCCCAGTTAACAGCCTGGATGCACCTCTTTGGACCAATTGATGCTTCTGAGCATTTTTCAAAGGTGGCCCCATGTGGAGTGCATTACAGTAACCCAACGGGATGTAACCAAGGCATGGGTTATCGTGGCCAGATCTGATTTTATCTTTGTTGTGGTTAACTTCCTTCAGGTTGACTTTGGCCCCATTCCCGCTACATTTTGCTGTGAAGCGTGACGCGGGCTATACGACCCTCGTTCACATTTGAATCAACTTCCGATTGACACATGGCGATCCTGTGAGTGAGACACTTCCAAGACCCCCTATTGCTCTACTCAGGTCCTGCAGGTTCAGGGCCATGGCTTCCTTGCTTGAATCTATCTATCTAGTATGTGGTCTTCCTCTCTTCTTCTTACCCTAAACCTTTCCTAGGGTTATTGTCTTTTCTAGCGAGTCTTATCTTCTCATGATGTGTCCGAAGTATGACGGTCTCGATTTAGACATCTTGGCTTCCAAGGAGAGTTTGGGCTTGATCTGTTCTAGAACCCATTTGTTGGTCTTCTTGGCTGTCCACGGTATCCGCAGCACTCTTCTCCAGCACCACATCTCAAATGGATTGATCCTCCTCTGTCAGCCCTTTTCACCATCCAACCTTCACATCCATACAAGGTGATGGGAAATACAATTGTTTAGACTATCCTAACTTTAGTGTTCGGTTTTATGTCTTATGTTCAGCTTTGTCTTAGGGTTGCCATAAGTTGGAAACAACGTGAAGGCACACCTGTACCACCAACAACACAACAGCAAGGTGGGAGAAAGGAAGAATGGATGGATGGTTGGATGGATGGTTGGACAAATAGATGGACAGATGGATGGATAAATTAGGTATAATAGATAGATAGACAGAAGATAGAGTCAGAGGTAGCCATAACTGGTCCACTTAAATCATTCTTAACCATCATGGTTATTATGTGGTTTTAAAAGGCAATTTGATATTCAAAAGGGCTTGAAAATCCTAAAGCTGTGAGGTGGGAAGGAAGAGGAAAGAGGGTAAGTAAGTCAGGCAATATTTAGGACAAAACAAATCCACATTACCAAAGCCATTTAATGGCTCCGTCCCTCCCTCACCCCGCATTATGGCTTTCTATCTCTCCATCACCTACCCCCCATTGTTTTTCTCCTCTACCCCTCTCTGAAAGCACTTTAGCATCAATGTAATGTTACAGCGCGGGACATTTTCTCTAGCCAAAAAGCAATCGATAGATGTCCTCGCTCTTTTTCTCTCTTACATAACAAAAAGGCGCACTTTGGAGAGGGTGCACTTGGGGGATTCTGGGAGATGTCATCCCCAAAAGGAACATTTCGATGCCCTGGGAAACTTTTGCAGAAGCAAGGTATTTCTTCATCCCAGATGTTGAGGTGCCTGGCTTTTTCCTAACCCACAAGTAGGCACCAAGGCGCTCAGCCAAGCAAGTGTTCAGATAGAGCTAAACTGGGATTGCCAAACCCTGGATCATTCCAGAGGCACAATTTTTAAAAAATAAAAAATTAACGGTTGACTGTTTTTTCAACTAAAAAAGAATTCTTCAAAGGAACCCTGCAAGTGTCAAATGTAGCTACATAAAAGAACATTCAACCAGGCAGGCATCTCTTTTAGGGTGAGCATAAAAGAAGAGAATCCTGGCAATTATTTAGTATATTATTATGTATATTACCCATTGCATGGGTTGGGAAGGCCTTGCTGAAGATACTTTAGTCCCCGAAATATCTTTGTCCATCACTGTTGGCCACTTGGTTTGTGGACGGCACATCACTCGACCACGAAGAGAGGATAATGTGAAATTTGAAAAATACCCAATTGCTGCAGGATAATTCTGGAAAGCATAAAACTGCCTCTTGCCACTGCAAAAGCAAACACATCCCCGTATTTGTCAATAAAGCGATGTACATCATGCATAATAAACCATTGCAATCTTAAGCACGGCAAACATTAAAAATGTATGCAGGGGCTGTTGTGAGTAATACATGTGACAAATTTATTTCAGAGTCGAACGTTATTTTGGGTGAAAAATCATTCCCCAAAACTACCCAGCCAGCATGCCCTCTGTGCCAAAATAACTTGGCCGATTTGGGGCACTAGGTGCCTTGACTTGCATGAGTGGAAGAAGGGAGATATTGTGCCCCAGTTAGAAAAATATCTTCACCCAACTTTGCCTTTGAAATTAGTTTTATGGAGATGATGGCAAATTGGTTTCTGGCCCATGTGGCCCTTTACGTGGCCTCCGTGGGACACATCTTACAAGAAAGATGAAAAATGTATTTCCTGAAGGTGATGGTCAGCATGGTGTAATGGTTTGGGTGTTGGACTATGACTCTGGTGACCAGAGTTCGATTCCCAGTTCATCCACGAAACTCACTTAGACAAGTCACACTCTCTCAGCCTCAGGGGAAGGCACAGACAAACCTTCTCTGAACAAAACCCTGCCAAGCAAACCCTTTGATAGGTTCATCTTAGGGTTGCCATAAATCAGGATTTCAATGACTTGTTCTCTGCAGTTGAAAAAAAAATACAGGTTTTTTTGGTAACTCTTCAAGGGTTTTTGTGTGTGTGCCAACAATGAATAAATGTTACTTGTGTCAACATTGGAAAGGTTATTGCGTTCTTGTTAAATTATTAAGAAGTAACAGTTGCCCCTCTTTTCAGGAAATGTAAGGTTACTTTTAAGGTATTATTTCCAGGTTCTCAACTGGCCATCGAATCCCCCTGAACTGGAAGGATATAGAAAAGTTCTTTCTGGTCTGGGTGAACCTTTTCGTAGGCAACAAGGGCTGCATCCACACTGCAGAAGTAATCCAGGTTGACACCACTTTAACTGCCATGGCTCCATTCTATGGAAACTTGGGATCTGTAGTTTGTTGTGGCACCAGAGCTCTCTGACGGAGAAATACAAACAGCACATACAACTACAGGCCCCAGAATCCCATAGCATTGAGCCAGGGCAGTTAAAGTGATATCGATAGCTTTTGCCATCTTAAATCCACCATGAAGTTGCTTGGTCACACATGTCCCAGTTTTCGTCTGTGAAATGTTAGAGGGTAAAGCACTCTGAATAACGCATTTACTCTGGATTGATTTATTGATTTTTTGTAATATTTACAACACCCTTCTGAGTTAAGGGCAAAGTACTTTTGCACTTTGAAAACAGCTTGCAGAAGAAACTGCAAATCCAAGGGAAAAGGGGGAAAGTAGGTGGAGGAGAGAGAAGCTGGGATGTTTTTAAAGCAGCTGAAAAAAATGGGAAGGCAGAGGATTAATCAGAATTGACCCTACCAAATTTGGATAGTTGTAAGGTATATTATTAGAGATGCGGGGGGGGGGGAAGAAACTTTCCATAGAAGTTCCTTCAATACTTGGCGTACTACTGGGAGAAAGAAGCTAAAGAAGTCATAAGTGAGGTTTCCTGGGCAGATTCCTATACGAATCAGGATTGCTTGGGTTGATTCTCCCAGTTGGAAATCGCTTACTGACTCTCTGCTATGCATAAGAAATGCTTCTGCTGGGGAACAGGACAGTTCTTAAGGTAATGGAGAAATACAGCATTATACAGCTGGCAGAGTCTTGGGACCTTATCAGACATCAGAAATTGGAAGTATAATCCAATGGCAATCTGAACGCAATCATGGGGTTTCATGTTATTGCGAATTAAAGTATCTCACGCAATTTTGTGCAAAAGGGAAGTCATTCCGAATGCAATCATGGGTTTTACATTATTGCGAATTAAAGCATCTCATGCAATTTCAGGCAATGGGGGGGGGGGGGTTTGGGGCAATAGGAAGTCATTCTGAACGCATTCCAAACGCAGTCAGATTTCATGTGAATTCACTAAAGTAGCGAATTCATGTGAATTCAAATTGGCTCCACTTGGCTCCATTCGCAATAAAGAGAAATTCCTCCCATCTGATAAGGTCCCTGGAAGTCATCTTTCCCAGTGTTTCTCAACCTTTGGTTTTCCAGATATTGTGGACAAATTCAGATTCACTCCCAGAGTCTATGATCATTGTCAATGCTGGCTTGGGCTTATCGGAACTGAAGTCTGTTACATCTATCCATCAACTGTCCTGATTTGACAGGAACAGTCCCGATTAATCCTCTGTCATCCTACTTTTTCGGCTGTTATTAAAATGTCCTCACTTCCCTCTCCTCCTTTTGCTTTCCACTTTTGTCCTCAGCCTCTTCAGTTGCTGCAAACTGAGTTCAAAGTGCAAAAGTAGTAACTTCCTTTGAGATCCAGGCTGCTCCTGTCCTGTGCCTTTCTTAGGCAGAGAATATTTGATTTCTCCTTGTAGTGTTACATCTCCAAAAAAAAAAAAAAAAAAAAAAATCCTTTAGGTGCCATATAGGTTAAACTTCCCAACTGTAGTCTAGAGTTTTACCTTTATTGGAGGCCAGTTTTACCTTTGTTAGTGGTCAGTTTCTCAAGAACTCCCTGAACTGTTACATCTAGAAAAATGTTTAGGTGCTGTATGCCCAAATGAAAAAGGGTTTACTTTTATTGGTGGTCAGTTTTACCTTTGGAGTTTATCATACGACTGAATTTGGGGGTATAATGCAATGGCAATCCGAACGCGATCATGGGATTTCACGTTATTGTGAATGAGTGTATTTCACACAATTTCAGGCAATGGGAAGTCCTTCCGAACGCAATCATGGGGTTTCACGTAATTGCGTATTAGAGTGTCTCACACAATTTTGGGCAATGGGGGAGGGTCATTTTTGGGAAATGGGAAGTCATTCTGAATGCATTCCAAACACAATCAGATTTCACATAAATTGGCTAAACTAGCGAATTCACGTAATTGCAAATTGCCTCCATTCGCAATTGAAAGAAATTCCTCCCATGTGATAAACTCCTATGTTAGAGGTCAATTTCTCAAAAACTGCATGTTATGTTTAGGTGTCATACAGGTAAAAAGTGCCAATTGTAATCCAAGTGAAAAAGCTTTACCTTTATTGGAGGTCAGTTTTACCTTTGTTAGAGGTCAAACTGCATGTACTGTTACATTGAGCAAAATGTTTAGGTGTGGTATAGGTAAAATTTGCCAATTATAATCCAGAATGAAAGAGGTTTACATTTATTGAAGGTAAAAATCACGGGACTCCATGATTCCCTGCCAAGCCCTACCAAGGTGGCTGTGGACTGAGCAATAGATCACGCTCGAAACTGTCCCAGACAGGTGAGTATATTTCAGAAAGGAAGAGCAGGTTGTCCCGCTGAACTAAATTTGGGAAGGGTTGGGGATGGCTGGGGTCCGGTTTCACGCATACTCGGACCAAACCAACTCTGCAGGGCTTATCAACCTCTTGCCAGCATCTTAC
Source organism: Urosaurus nigricauda (assembly GCA_034509955.1). NCBI lineage: Eukaryota > Metazoa > Chordata > Lepidosauria > Squamata > Phrynosomatidae > Urosaurus > Urosaurus nigricauda. Next base: position 19,795,852 of record JAOEGL010000008.1, read on the forward strand.
ATAAAATACCTCGGGCCACCGGAGCAGAGAGCAGATGTTCTCCAGTGAAATCCTTTCCCAGCCAGGCTGAGCAAACGTCACCTAATCATCTAGTTGGCATCTTGTCAACATCGTGGCAGGCAATACAGTAAATACTTTATGTAACCAGTTCTGGCCCGTAGGAACGTGCATCTTACTACTCGGTGGAGCAGCCATATGGGGGAGACATCCATCTACCTATAGGAGGAAGGATGTGGCAGTAGATGCCCACAGCCGTTGGGGTGATTTATGTTTACCGCGAAAGTGGCCAAGTATAGTTGGCCCTCCGGATACACTTTTTTTTTATCCACGGATTCACGCATCCACAGATTGGAAATATTCCAAAATATATAAATTCCACAAAGCTCCTTGCTCTCCTCTCCTCTGCCCCTCTACTGAGTGAATTGACCCGCATCTCTGGTAGTAATAATAATAATAATAATAATAATAATAATAATTTATTTATATTCCGCCCCTCTGGGTGAGCAATCGGGGAAGAGTACAACACAGTGTGAGTAAGCTATCGGATCGATTCGGATCATGTAGCCACCGTTCAGGAAATGGAGGTGCCTCCATTTTGATCTGGAACGGTGTTGAATGGGGACTTCAGGCCAGATTGAAATGCCACAGAGAGATTTCCTGCCTTAAAACATAGTGGGAATGGTGAATCGATTCTGGGGACTCTTTCATACGAGGCTAAATTGGAAGTATAATTTAAGGTCAATTCGAATGCAATCATGGGTCTTATGTTATTGCAAATTAACTCTTCGCAAGCAAATTCGGGCAAGAGGGAAGCCAATTCGAATGCAATCATGGGTTTTACCTTATTGCGAATTAAAGCTTCGCATGCAAATTCGGGCAGGAGGGGGTTATTTTTGGGTAATGGGAAGTAATTCCAAACGGAGCAGGGGTTCATGTAAATTCGCTAAACAAGCGAATTTACATAAATCCGCATTGGCTCCATTCGGAGTTGGGAGAAATTCCTCCCCGTTTGAAAGAGTCAACAGATGCAAATCTCTCATAAGTGTGGCTGGCTCCTAAAGTCAAGTCAACTTGACTAGACCAAACGGCAACTCATCGTACAATGAGGATATCCTATTATCTCTCACCTATTTGCAATCGTAAGGGGACATGATGTACCTTCATGACCGGGGAAAGGAATTAATTCCCAGTAACTCATTATTTGCAGCAGGTTATGCAAATATTGCAACTGGGATTCTTGTTTGAGGAAGAAGAACTTCCTACACTCGGTCCTGACTCTCTGCCCTTTCAGCCTCGATGGGTGACTTGTGGCTTCGGTATAAGGCGAGAGCAAGAACCATCTCCATTGTTCTGCACCGAGGGTCGACGCTGCATGTTGCTTCTCTCAGCCCTGCAAAATAAGGAGGAAACTCTGATCCAAACGACCGCCATTGTGTTTCTCTGGGCTTGCTGAGGAATCTCTCGTTGACAAACCGCTGAACCACTTGACCTGCTGGGGAGCCATTAGCTCCAGAAAACAGACAGAGAGCTCTTTGGCTCAGACGTATTATCTGAGCCCTTCAGGGAACGCCTGCGGAGCCAAAAGTATCCATTCTCTGCACGACGCTTTCTTTTTTTGTTCTGCCTTTGCTTGAGGATTTCTTTCTTCGCCATCAAGTGACATTCATCTTTATTCATGAGGTCTGCTCCGTTGCATCAGCAAAGCACCAAAACCTAAACAGCACCTGGTTCTAGGCTGGGAAGGATGGGGTGAAATAAAGAAAGGCCTCGCCTAGATAATAATGATTTTATTTATACAGTTCCAAGGGGTTCGGGTTTTCTTCACTCTCTCTCCTATCAATAAAGTGGAAAAATTGCAAATTAAGAAAAATACTATGTTTTTTTTTCCCCGAGAGAACCCCTCTCTAGGAATCCTAGGCCCTCCAATGCAATTCTGTGTTCAACATCTGCCTTACAAGGCAGGTATACTGAAAGATACTCACTGGCTGTCACCCATTCAGCATTTTAGCTAAGTGAGGATTTACATTTATTACTTTTACCGGTACTACATTCATATCTCATCATTTCTCTGAGAAGCCCAAGGTAATGTATGTGGTTCGGTTTTTCTCTCCAGCATGTCTGCATCCAACACACTCCAGCCTTGTATCACATTGATCCCCTCATCCTTTTCTGCTCCCATTCCTGACCTTAGTTACTCCGAACTATCACTTTGCAGTAAACATTGCCGTAATTTAATACAGTGGGCCCTACGCATTTGCTAGGGTTAGGAGCACAGGACCCCCCCCCCCATGAATGTGGAAAAACTGCAATTTTTTAAAAAAGGATAACCTTTTGGACATTTATGGGTTACTGTGGGAGAGTTTTTAATGGGGGTGCTATATTTTTTTCTTCTTAATTTGTTATGGTTGAAATGCTTTAAACTGTTTTTAATTCAGTGCTATGTTGCATGTAATACCTATTTGGTTTTTAATTCTTCTTTACTATTATAACTAATTTTAGTTGCATTGTGTTTTAACTTATGTTGTAAGTTAATTTAACTCATCTTGTAAACCTTGGGTCCGTGATGGGAGGAAGACAGGATATAAATCTATTCCCCTTATATTCTATAGCATTTATTAATGCAGTTTGTTGTGGTTGTATGCCTTCAAGTCATTTCTTGCTTATGCCAGCCCTAAGGTGAACCCATCACAGCATTTTCTGGGGCTGAGAGTTTGTCTAAACAGGGAATCAAGCTTCAATCTCCAGAGTCCCAAGTCCTACACTCAAACCACTACACTACGTTGCCTCTCATAAGGGAACATAAGACTTTTTCAAATAGTCTTTCAGATATATTGACACAGCAGCCAAAGAACCCTCTTTCTAGAGCAGACAGAACATTTATGCTGGAGTAGTGTCTGGTTTTCTTGTAATAAACCAATTTATTCGAGGTTGCCAAGGAAGCCTGAGCAGATGCCATGGATCTGAGAGGATCTCCTTAACTTAGCTGCCACTCACTTAAAATTTCTGGCAAAGTACATTGCACAAAGTGCATAAACATCACTTAAACAAGTGTGCAAGAAAGCATACTTTACCCATGAGATATCATCATATAAAAACACTTAGGCTGAAATCCTATTAGTGCCAACCCCAGCATAAATACTATCTGCAAGTCATTGCTTTTTCTTGGAGGTCATGCAGAGGAGGTATCCAAATCTGAGTTGTGCAAACGGTATCACAGTAGCATAACCATTGCACAAGTAGTTGTACTTTCTAGGATGTTGTCCAGTCCCTCCGTTGCTCACTTGGTGGTTGGGGAGGAACTAGATAGTGCAACAATTGTGTGATTGGTTGCAGAATGGCACAATCCAGTGTAATGTTCACGTGGTATAACTCTTCCATATTTGCACACAATGGTCTGAATTTATACTACACAAGGGCTTGAACAGGAGCAACTATGGAATTATTAAAGTGGTGGAAAGAACCCAGGATGAATCCAGGTTGAATCTCTGTGGTTCACATGCATCCCGAATACACCTTATTAAGCTTGGAGACGAGCTGCCAAATTGCCCACTTAATCGGGATAATCAATATTGGTTTTCCCCTGAGTTTTTAAAAAAGATCTGCGTTGTCAGAAGTGTGAATAACCAATGCGAAGAGAGCTGAGATAAAACAGTGTGTTCCACTGTCGAACAGCTCTTACTATCAGGAAGTTTCTCCTAATGTTGAGTTGGAATCTCTTCCTGTAGCTTGCATCCACTGTTCTGTGTCATATTCTCTGGAGCAGCAGAAAACAAGCTTGCTCCATCCCCAATATGTCACCCCTTCAAATACTTAAACAGGGCTGTCATATCACCTCTTAACCGTCTCTTCTCCAGGCTAAACATACTCCTCATAGGGCATGGTTTCCAGGCCCTTCACCATTCTGGTCGCCCTCCTCTGGACACGCTCCGGCTTCTCAACATCCTTTTTGAATTGCGATGCCCAGAATTCCTCAACCTTTACATTGATGAAGTATCCGGATGATAGCAGAACCTAATGACCTCTTGCAAAGGCCAGCGTAATTCACCCTGTGGGTTGGTTAGGTTTACTGGGTGCTTCCTTCCGGATCTCCCCAGAAATGAACATCTGATCCCTCCAAGAGGTCTGCTTAGTTGTCTCTGTTGATATCTCAGCAGATATGGCTGTGCCAGTTCCGTCTGCAAAAATACTCAGCTGCTAGTGACTCATGGGGTTTTTCTACTTACGGATAGTATGTCTCCTTTGCATCACTTCTAAAAGGGACGCTTGGTTTCTAAGCACTTCCTTTCATACCATATAAAAAAAGAGGACTCCAGATAAACAGAGGAAGGATAAAAGTAGTAGGTCGTTCTTTTAGGGTGAGCACAGCAAATAGCTCTCCTTGTTTCATTTGATTTTCCTTCCTTCCTTCCTTCCTTCCTTCCTTCCTTCTCTCCTTCCTTCTCTCCTTCTCTCTTTGTAAAAAATTTGTTGTGTGCCTTCAGGCCATTTCCGACTTATGGAGACCTGTGGCACGTTTCTTCAGAAGCGGTTTGCCATTGCCATCCTCTGAGGCTGAGAGAGTGTGACGCGCCCGAGGTCACCCAATAGGCTTACATGGCCAAGCCAGGATTCGAACCCTGGTCTCCAGAGTTGTAGCCCAGCACTCAGACCATGAAACTATGCTTGCGCACCAATTTTCATGTCCTCAATGGGAAAGAGTGCCTTGGTACATCAAAACAAAGAAACAAAACAGAAGGGTATAACTGAACGATGGTGCTCATGACAAATGGCAGCTATGTGATTTTTTAATACAAACTCCACCATGAATCATGCTAGGGCATTTTGGTTCTCCTCTATTTATAACGTTTTCGGCTGTCGCTTTCAGGAAATTGCCATAGGAAGTGGAGGAGCGGGGGAAGAGCCGTGTGAGTACACCTTGTAGAGTTATTCTGAGAGTTCATAAGCAGATTTTATTCAAAAATATGTTGCCCAACGTCTCTCCGAAATTGAGACAGCCTGCTTTTCCTTCCTCCTCTCCTGAGCCAACATCTCGGGTTCCCTTTCCTATCATTTCTCACCGGGCCAGACACTATGTACTTCCAAGAGATACTTCCCCTGCCCTCTTCTTTGGATGATCCCAAATCTTAGATTTAAATTGGCCGTAATAGTCATCCTATCCCTCCAAGAAAAACTAGGAAATGTAAGGACATCAAAGACCTCTGATGGACCGGAAACAAACACCAAAACATCCAAGAATTCTTCAAGGGCAACTATGAAGTTAAACTTGGTACAAAACCAGTGTCCCCCCCCCCCCCCCCCAGTTTGAAATAATACAATTTTGGAAAATAAGATGGGATAATTTGGCTATTTAATTTTTAGGATAATATTAAAACAGATGATAAACATGTTGTACCCCGCCCCGATTGCTCACTAATAGATGGATTAAAAAAAATTAAAAATTATCTTATACTTCAATATATTTATATTTAAAAAATAGAGAAACTACTCTAAAGTTTAAAGAATATAATTTCTCAATAAGAAACCAAGTTGATAGGAAGTGGAAAATCTTTTGTTTGTGTATATGTTGGTTTTAATTAAGATACGTTTAGGAGTTTTGAGATTATGTGTCTACATCTTGTTTATGATGTTTTGTACTGATATGTTTGCGGTATTTTTGTGCAATAAAATATCAAAAAGTTAAAAAATAATGTACTATAAACATTACCCAACTGAATGGTGCTACCCACAAATTTTCAAGGCAGACGGCTTAGAAGTGTATAAATTGTATATATTTTTTAAAGGCATGAGATTCTGAGAATGTTACATTTTTGCACCGAATGCATGGCTCCACCTTTGTACAGAAGAGCATCCATAGAGTATACATTACCAACGTACTATCCAGCCCATCCAAAGGAGCATTATTCACATTTCAGGACTGTATGCCTGAGAAAAAAAAGGGTGCTTTCCCTTTAAGTAGGGACCGATTTCTTACAAGGAGGTGTGGCTAGGAATAGACACGCCTCCCCCTGTGAGTATATAAACTTGCAGTGTGGATCCGGACACAGTTGGAAGAACGGTTTGGTCGAAGGAGGTCAGAGATGGTCTACTGTTTAAGGCGCTGAACTGGTATGGTGACTTCACATGGGAGGAATTTCTCTCAATTGCGAATGGAGCCAATTTGCAATTACGTGAATTTGCTAGTTTAGCGAATTTATGTGAAATCTGATTGCGTTCGGAATGCACTCAGAATGACTTCCCACTGCTCGAAATTGTGTGAGATACTCTAATACGCAAAACATGAAACCCCATGATTGCGTTCGGAATGACTTCCCATTGCCCGAAATTGCATGAGATACACTCATTCGCAATAACGTGAAACCCCATGATTGCGTTTGGATTGCCATTGCATTATACCCCCAAATTCCGTCGTATTATAAACTCCATTGACTTCTTATTTATCCAGAATGATCACAATATATAATAAATATAATATAATATAATTCCATCATTTATTTCCAAGAAGACATAGCTATGGACTCTCAACTGGTCCTGGAACGAATTGCATCCAACTCCTGAGTCCACTCTTATGTCTGAAAGGGCTGCGTCTGTGTGCAGCTGACCTGGGTGGCTTAGTATAAGTTTTCAGTGAAGTATCTTTTGTCCTGTTTCCAGCTCAGCCATGAAACCCACTGGGTGACCTTGGGCAAGTCACACTCTCTCAGCCTCAGGGGAAGGCAATGGCAAACCTCCTCCGAACATCTCTTGCCCAGAAAACCCAACGATAGGTTTGCGTTAGGGTCGCCGTAAGTTGGGAATGACTTGAAGGCACACGACAAGAATAACAAAAATCCTTTATCTTTCTGTTTCTTTGGTCCTGGTTTTTTGCTTGCTGTGCTCTGGTGCCACAACAAACTACCGTTCCTAGAATTCCACAGCATTGAGCCATGGCAGTTAAAGTTCAAGAATTTGGGGTCTGGGGATTGTAGCCCCCGGGAAGCAACAATTTCTAAATTCTGCTAGGATTACTGAAGTTATCGCCAGAGTTTACAGCTCAGGAAAAGTTCAATACTTGGATTTCAGCGCCAGGAATTCCATTGATCTTGCTGAATGGGGGATACTGGGAGTGATTGTCCATAAAAGGAACTTTCCAAACTCGGGTTGCAATGCGCAGAGGATGAGTTGTGTCAAGCCATTCTTCTAGACATCAGATCTAGGCACTGCTTGTGAGTAAATCTTCTTTGCAGCCAAACGGACTAGCCACTTGACTGTACAAATCTTTTCTCAAGAAGCTACCAAATTTATGAGTAACAGGACCATCTCCTTGGCCATAATTTTGGGGGGGGGGGGGGGGATTGTAATGAAATGTCACCACACCTATCAGTAAAAATAGTGAGTGGGAGAAGAGATAGAGAAGAGGTGGTAATATATGTGTTTCGGACCTTCCAAATATAACAAACCCGAAGAGGAGATTTCCCCCCCCCCCAAAAAAACTTTTGGGTCCCTTAGAGGGAGTATATTTTTAATCCTTGGCTGAACTGGGGAACGTGTGGCAGTGCCATTAATTACGGGGACGCTCTCGCTGTGACAATCTCCCTTTCGAGAGCCCGTGACGGTTTTATCAACCTGACACCCGGGGTTTATTTCAGGCCGGCAGCAAACGCTGGTGCCAGATGGGACCGCATAGTCTGGCCACCTGCATTACGCTCGGAAGTAGGGCTACGATTTCTGCTGAGTGGGCCTTTTGGAGGATGACGGAACAATAGTTTTATTACACTTTATGATGAATTTGATAATGAAAAATTAGTTGTTGTTGTTGTTTTTAATGGTCATGATTCTATTTTGTGGTCTTATGTCATGCAACTTTATATATATTTCGCTACTTAGCAAAGGTGCCATATATCATTCCTAGTGGATTGTGAAGATGCGTATCAGGGCCCCAGCAAGAGTGTCCTCATGCATAGCGATCTAACAGTTCCTGGCCATTGCTTGGATAGGTGTTGTGCCATACCCTGAGAATTCAGATTTAGGCAGATGTTGACCACAGAGTTTATGCTGGAGGATAGAGAGGAAACACATAGTACTTTTTAAAACTACAAATTCCAGGATTCTATAGGATAGAGCCATGGCAGTTAAAGTGGGGTCAAACTGCATTAATTTTGCAGTGCAGATTAGACCTGGGTCCAACTCATTTGCCTCTGCCTCTTTCAAAGCTGATTATAATGCAAATTTGTACAACGGTGACGTTAATCAAAACTCACTGAATAAACTGAGTAATAACTGTGTGCACTTCAAATGTTTTCTCTCTTTCTTCCACACAGTTATTTCTTGCCTTTTTTTCTCTCTCTCTTCTTCTTTGCATTCAGATTCTGGGCAAGGGATTTGCAAAGGGCCGCTCCTTTGTTTCCTATATAATACGTCTGGATGGAGGTAAGACGGTGGCCCGGCTTCTCCGATGGTGATGAAAATGACGTGCCAATTGTGCGAAGCAAACGCAAGGCCGATATCGACGTTGGCTGCAGTCTTCCCGTTCGTGGCGCAAACGCAGCGTTGTCTACCGCAGACAATGGCTAGTTAATTACAGAGAAACTGTGCAAATCCTGATGGTGCCGGGGAATTTCACAATGAAATTGTCAGTTCCAAGAAAGGGATTCAACATGATCCCACGTCCAGTTTCCCCCTCCGTTCCTGGGGGAGAAAATGAGCCGGGCTGCGAGATCGCATCTCGGAGCTTTAGCTGTTCTTTTAATAGAAACTAAGCTAGAAATATGCCTAGAGTTCAAAGACGCCGAATTAGAACCCGTCTCCTTTTGCACGGAGAGGGACAGAATGAGGCCATTAGCAAGAACAATATTAAGAAAATATCAAGGGAAGGCGGTGGGAAGGGATCTACCCACCCAGCCTGAAACATGGACAGTCCAAGACATGTGTTTGTGTAATTAACAAGAATAAGCTGTTTAAAAGGGATTCGACATCCTTAAAACCGCAGCCATATGGCCAGAGAGGGGAAAGACCACATTTCAACTAATGTCAGATAATTTTTCTGTTTTCGGGGGAGGGGGACAAGATTCTGTGCCGAAACACGGTCGCCAGACCAATGAAAAGGGATGCATAACCCCATAATCTGATACGACACACTCAATAAAGTTATTAATTTCAACAAGGTATTGCACATTTGGGCCGTTTTCTGTAATAATTGAAGTTTGGGCTCTGCTCTTGGGACTGGAGAGGGCAGGAGAAAATATAGCATTATAGTTCTCTTTCATGCAACGCCATTGTAGCCCTCGGTTACTTCTTTAACTACAAAGGTTCTGTCCTCTACTGGGATTTATAGTTTGGTGAGGTGCTAAAGCTCTCTTTGGCAGAGAATCCTTAATGCCTCACTAAACTACAAATCCTAGGATGCCTTACGGTGGAACCGTGGCAGTTAATCTGGCATCGAAGAGCTGTAATGGTGTGCTATGAAAGAAACCACAGTTGTGCATGGCACTACAAAACCCGACCTTTGTGTTACAAAATCTAGAAACATAGTACGAGTCATTTAGCTAATTATGGGGGATGAAATTTCTCATTTCTGGGTTCAGAGTTAGCAAAGCTCTTGCACACCACACCGCTATATCTCCCAATCTGGCAGCTGCCTTTGGATGTGTTGGATCACAACCTCCATAATCCTCCATGTCTAAACTTCTGGGGAAGATGGGGTATTGTAGTCCAACATACCTAGGAGGCTACAGGATAACAAAAATCTGCTTTAACGCTTTTTAACCTTAGGATCGAAAAGCTTGAGCTTCTCCTAAGCAAGACATCCAAACAGCAACACTGTAAAACATCCCGTCTTTTCCAAATGATTTCCCTGAAAACAAGTCCCAGATCCTCTTTGTCCGGCTCCAAAACGGAAGAGAGCACATGATATCCTCCTAATGAAGAAACTAATTAATTAATTTGGGGATTTCATTTCAACCAGAAGATCTCCATGCCTCATGCGGTGGCCTTCCAAAAGAGAATTCTCATATTATATTTCCAGATGGTGACAGGTAATTTTTGTGACATTCCCAAGCCACTCAGGACTGCTTTGAAAGACGGATGTCACCTCTGTCTGGTTTCTGCTTTCCTCACTCTTGGGTAGTTGCAAGGCAGTTATTTCCCCAGCCTGGTTCTCTTCCGATATTTAGGATTCGGGTCTGAACCAAGACGTGTTTTGGTTTGGAGAAAAGAAACCAAACGGCAGCGAGTGATTCCCAAACATTGGTCCTCCAGGTGTTTTGGATTTCAGTTCCCAAAGCCCCAGCAAGCTTGGCCCATAGTCAGGAATATTAGAAGTTAAAGTTCAAAACATCTGGAGGACCAGAGTCTGGGGATTATTGGAAGGACAACGGAAGAGGCTGCAGACTAGTTTAGGGGATCCAGGATTGGTCCGGTGATATATATAGCATAGCACCTCTTGAATCTGAACGTCTGGAAAAATTACTTAAACTGTTTGTTTTGTTTGTTTGTTTGTTTGTTTGTCTATTATCTAAGCCTGGGTGCCTTGTTCTAACCTCAGAGTGAGCAACTTGCATCAGCGGTGGTGGCACATTGCAAGCAGCCACAGTCACAGAACAAAGGGTGAGTTATTTTAAAACATTTTAAGAGGAGTATACCTTGATTTTGGTGCTGGACATTGTGTTGTTTAGACTCAACGCTGTAGGAACAGGGATTATGGTGTTTTATGTGACCCATGCAAAAAACGGTCTTAGCCTTAGGAGAGGATAGAGAGGAATCTTGCCTTTCCCTGTAGAATCAGGCAAAAACAAACTGCGGCAGCCTCTTCTAGCTTGTGCATTCTTCCTGATTATTAACTTTTACCATCTTGGCCACATTCTCATGTTGCTTCACTACATGTTTCCCAGTTTTCACCAGTGAAATTTTGGCATCCCAGTGGTACCTCAGCAACAACCCCATTTGGACCAAGTCCCAAACTTCTCCCTATCTTTCTCTCCCTTTCTTGCAAATTAAAATCTGAAATGGGATTTTTCAGAAGACAATGACTCCTTTCAGCCTTACGTGTTGAGTAATACTGGACAGTTCTCTTCCGATCATAACTCTTCCTTTTTCACATAATATACTGACCTATAAACCCTGCGGGCCTAAGGAGGGACTGGCAATTGCATTCCCTTGGCAAGCGATTCATCTTTTTTTCTCTGCCCCATGTACATGTTTAAGGAGATTATCCTACCAGGGAAAGGCATGGTTGAGGATTATTGCTCTTGTTCTTGAAATTTAATTCTCATTCTTATGCACCTGGTTTTGCATATGCCGTCCCTGTCTCTGGGAAACAGACGGATCCTGCCCACACAGAAGCAACCCTTGCAGAGCTTGGGAAGTTACTTTTTAAAATTAAGGAGGTACAGTTTGTTGCAGTTCCAAGGCTGCACAAAGTAATTGGTTACCATGAAGTTGGGATGCTTTCAAAAGTAACTCCTTGGCTGAGAGTTTACGTTGTTTTGCCGTAACACAAATATCTATTGGTGGAGTTACATTTCACTGCTGCTACACAGTTCCTATAGCGAATTGTACTGTAGTGTAATGTATAAGTGAATGTTGCACGATGCTCAGTGTGCATTGACCCACTATACTAAGCGCATTCCTGTGTTTCTGGAATGACTCCCCATGCAAAATTCTGCTCTTGCCACCATCAGCTGGATCTGCCCTTTCCACATTGACCAAAAACAGTTAGTTAATTTTTAAAAAAGTAATCGGATACTGTTTGTTACAGGGCCGAGGCAGATGCCCCCCACAAAAAAATTAGTTGCATTGTCTGTCCATAGAGGAAGAATGGATAGGGAGATCAACAGACATATAGCACAAATGGAAGTTCCCAAAAGTAAAAAGGAATGGGTTTTGTCGACTTTGCATTTGGATTAATGTTGTGTTATTTCACATTGACACAAATGTCTTCTGAAAAATTACCCACTTTTGCAGGTTATTTCTAATTTCTGTTCGGGTTAACCGGAACGTCATGTGAAAAACAACCCACTTTTGTGGGGGGTTTTCCCCATTTTAAATCAAGTTTCTGCACAAGATCCATTCCATGTGATAAACTCCTAGGGCTCCTTGAGACCAGTGTTCAAATCCTCTCTTTGCCATGGAAACCCACTGGGTGACGTTGAGCAAGTCATTTTCTCTCAGCCTCAGTGTCAGGCAATGGCAAACTTCCTCTGAACAAATCTTGCCAAGAAAATCCTTAGGCTCGCCATAGGTCAGAAACGACGTGAAAGCATACAACAGCAATACGCTGTTAAGAATAAGGCAAACAATGTTTGGCAGATTTTCTGCTTCTAGTCCATATGAGACCTTTGTGTGCGTAACAGACAGGTCTGTCCCCGACCGCACACCAATCCCTATTCCCCGTCCATTGAGTTTCTGCCAAAGGGATCCACTAATTAATTAAGTCAAACACAGGATTAATTTCCCACAACAACAATGTCAAGCAGTCATAAAGAGTAACAGAGTAGCTGGGGTCTCGGGTGCATCTTTTTTGGCCAAAAGGGGCCCATTACAACTTAATTGCTTGTGTAGTTTTGAGAGGATGGGATGACAAGGAGATCGAGACTATTCTGTGGAGACGGTCCCTTGATCTCAGGAGAGCCAAACCCACTTTAATGTGTCTTTATTGATTGCTTAAATTGAGATACTGCAGACACAGAGTGGCAGGTGAGTCATTTCGGAGATAGATCTTTCTGATGCCTTGGTGTCATTTATCCCCAATGTATTCCCAGCTGCCATGTGGTAGCTGTGATGCTGTCATTCAATGCACCAAGTCTCCCTATTGTTCCAGAGTTGTCACAATGGCCTTCTAGTTGCCAGATTCGTTTTGTGTTCGGCTCAGAAAGCCGCTGACTTGGCCAGCTGGCGCCTGACTCATTTCCTCTGACCGTCCCTTTGCCCATGAACGCTGGGCCCAGTTGTGGCGAATGCTCAACAAACATGAGCATTTCTGCACAAAACCGCGGGTGCATCAGCTGTGCTGGTGGAAAAGACTAATGCACCGCAGAGAGGTAATCAATATTGAAATCTGTATATTGATATGAACGTTGGCTTGGCCTAGAGCTTGGAAGCTACCTATTTGGAGTATGACTCCCAGAGTGGCAGATCCTCCAGCTCTCCTGATTTGGTTAAAGGAAAACTGGAAAATTTGCACTTTTGTCTCCCACCTGGAGATGACCCACAAAAATTGGAAATGGAGCAGTTAACAAGGAGAGGAAAGACCAAGTTGGGTGCAGATGTCATGAAAATAGTCCGCACCTGATTTGGGGTTTTGGCCCTGAATCATGTAAACGGGGCACAATGGAAACTGAGAGTACCCATGTAGACCAGCCCCTACTCACAAAAAAGCTGCCATTTAATAAAGCAGGAAAAATATTTATGCAATGAGGTACTGGATGCCTCCTTGTCCAATGTCCGAAGAAATGTGTATGTTGGTATAACCTTCAGAGCCTACTAGTGTAAGTCATGGACAGAATCCAGGAACCTGAAAGCCGGATCCCAGCTTGGCTAGAGGTGGTCCATTGCCTTAGTTCTTCAATGCTTCTCCAATGTTCTTTGACATCCTACCTTGTCATCCTACCTGGAGCATTTCTCTTTCATCAAACCCCATTTTCAAAGGAAAAAAGTTGTCAGCTGAGCGACGGATGAAAACCAATGCTGAGATAGAAGAGGGATTCTGGGCCGATCTTTTTCATCTTTCTCTTTATTTAGTCATTTTCTTCTCCTTTTTTTTTTTAAAGCAAAAACCCTCTAAACTGCCATTACCGCCCCCATAATCCAGACATTTTTCTAAAAACACAAAATCAGGCCTCACACTGAGCAATGGCAACAATGGATCTCTTTGAGCAGCCGGAGGATTCTCTCACTCCGTTTTGTTTGCTGCGGCCAGTGACCTCGGGGCGGATAAACAGCCGAATATAAATTACGCTTCTCTGGGATCCGTTAAATAAAAGATGCCTTTTGAGACATAAAAGGGGAGTTTGTTAAATATTTCAGTACATCTCCTATTTTCGTGGGCTCCGCTCTTCCCCTTCCCTCCTTCCCCCACTCGCGTCCCAATGTACAAAATGTTTTGCGTCGTAACTCGAACATGTGCGAGATGCATTTAAAAATAGCAGCAGCCCTCAAACATGGGAAACATCCCACAACATCAGCGTTGAGAGCTTTATGGGGAATCAATTTCACCCAAATTAAACCAGGCTAGAGACTCCATAACCCCACAGGTGGGTCCATTTGCTAATCGATAACCAAGAGCCACACCGTCTTTCCTGGAGATGTTTTTACAACTCCACTCTGAAAGCGCATTTTTATTTTTATTGTTGAACCTTCATCACACAAAAGAAAATATTTCCCCTCCCTTGATTTGGTTTGATGCTCATTTATTGAAGTTTTATGTGCACCAGCGTAAAGTGACAGAGACCCTGCCTTCATTCTTAATGAAAGGTTTTTCGTCTTTTTTGAAAAACACTTCAAATATTCCCTCTGATTGCGTTTCATCTGAAAAGTGCTAAATATAACAAAGTGCAGGGCGGTTTCTACAGTGTTTTCTACAAACAATTATTGGCATCTCTGAGAACTGTATTAGGCGGTGAATCTGCTCTGGGTTTTAGTCTGAACTCCACATAAAGTATCCAAGATGCAGGGAAAAGGGCTCAGCACTGTGGATATGGATGGACTGATTGATTGATTGAGATATCCCACCTTAATATCAATATAGGAAGCTAGTAACAAATATAAAACAGTACAAACTAAAAACAATACAAAAACATTAAAAAGTCAAATATCAGGCCCACTGGTAGCCCTGTGCCCAGACTTGTCTTCAAATCTGGATCTGGTTAATTTTTTAAAAAATCTTGTTATTTTAAACTTTTTGTAATTCTTTTCCCTTTCAAATAGTTAGGAGCCCAGATGGATGCATTTGCTGCACTTTCTTTGAATGAAAACTGCAGACTCCAATAACTGGGAGGCCAAATAAATACATTTACCATCAGCAGTTCCTTCCAACAGATTTTTATTGAGGAAGACAGATTGACTCTGATGAAGTTAGTGCCAGGGGTCACTCTTAATTGTTCCTGACATTTCCTACGGCTTGCCAGTGATGGATCTCTCCTCGAACATAAGACTCAGGTAGTAGGCTAGGAAGCCAAGAAAGTCACCTGTTTGGCTTATTACTGGCAGAGAGAGAGAGAGAGAGAGAGAGAGAGAGAGAGAGAGAAATAAAACATTGTCCTATTCAGGTGCCAAGAAAACATTCCTCTCTGCTGGGTGAAGATAAAGTTCTTGTAAAGTCAGGGTTGGCATTCAGTTGCAGACAGAGTGCTGAATTTCTATTCCTCTGCCTGGGAAAAGCTCAGAATGATGCCAGATTTTCAGGTGATGCTCCTTGCATAAGGACAGAGCCATGCTTCATTAGCAACAAATGAAAAACCATGTTAAAAACGCTGGTTCAAAGAGCGTCCGTAGCGTAATAGCAAAGCGTTGGTGCAACCCGGCTCTGTTTAATTGGCACCTATGTTTAATCGGTTGGATTTCCCCCAAATAAATGTTGTGCCGGAGGAGGATTTTGCAGATACCATAGACTGCCAGAAAGACGAATAAATGGGTCCTGGAGCAAATCAAGCCTGAACTCTCCCTAAATGCCAAGATGACTAAACTGAGACTGTTGTACTTTGACCGTATCATGAAAAGACAATAATGCTGGTAAGGTAGATTGTTGATTGACACCTAGGCCCTGGTAGACTACAAGCTAAACACGAGTCAACAGTGCAACGCAGCAACCAAGAAAACCAATGCAATTCTACGCTGCATCAATAGGAGAATAATATCCAGATCAAGGAAAGCAATAGTAATAGTGTCCACTCTATTCTGCTTTGGTCAGACCTCACCTAAAATACTGTGCCCAGTTTGGACACTGCAGTTCAAGAAGGATATGCATCCAGAAGAAAGTGATACTCCCTTCTCTGCATCTGCACTGCAAAATGAATGCAGTTTGACAACGCTGTAGCTGCCATGGCTCAGTTCTAGGAAGTTTATCATACAATGGAATTTGGGGGTATAATGCAATGGAAATCCGAACACAATCATGGGGTTTCACGTAATTGCGTATTTCGAGCAATGGGAAGTCATTCTAAATGCAATTATGGGGTTTCACGTAATTGCGTATTAGAGTAACTCACGCAATTTCGGGCAATGGGGGGGGTCATTTTCGGGAAATGGGAAGTCATTCTGAACGCATTCCGAACACAATCAGATTTCACGTAAATTCGCTAAACTAGAGAATTCACGTAATTGCGAATTGGCTCCATTTGCAATTGAGAGAAATTCCTCCTGTGTGATAAACTCCTGGGACAGTATGGCTTGTGCAGGAGGGAGCAAAAGCTGGGGCGAGAGCGTAGCACTGACTGTTCTTGCCGAAGGCATCCAAGAGTCGTCTCTTTCTTTCTTTTTTTAAACTTTAAAAATGCCAAAGGATGTGCTTGGCAGCAGCCTGGATGCCCCATACTATGAAACAGGACCTCTAGTGCCCCTGGGGAATGATGCTAAGTGCTCATGCTGTATCATTCACAAGGACATGGTATGGGAAGCAAGATGGTCCCTTCCCTGGATGGTTTCTTCCCATGAGCCATCACCCTGCCTAAAGCTGCTAAGTTTTCAGTTCCAGAACACACTTGGGACCCGTTTACGTCACGTGGGAAATGCAGGCCCTGCAAATATCCGCAAAGGTTATCTGGAAGTGGCATCTTTATATATATACACAAACCCCTGTTCAGTGTCCAGTAAATGGTGCTTCATCATGGGAGATTAGCAACCCTGTTTCAAATGGTGTAGCCTTGCTTTTATTAAAAAAAAGAAAAGTATTCAGCTTAGATTTTTCCAAAAATTTAAAATGTAGGAACGTTCGGTATCTACGATACACAGAGTGCAGCAGGGCAAGTACAATATGACGCCGCATCTGCATCACAGAAATAATACCGTCTGACGCTGTTTTGACTGTCATGGCTCCATCCTATGGAATCCTGGGATTTGCAGTTTGTTGTGGCACCAGAGCTCTGTGACAGAGAAAGTGAAATATCTCGCCAAACGACAAATCCCAGACTTCCATGGCATTGAGCCATGGCAGCAAAAGTAGGGTCAAACTGCATTATTTCTCCAGTGCAGATGCAGCCTGAGCTTGTAGTAGAAGCTGGAGAAATAACTTTGCATGCTCTTGTAAGGTTAAAAAAAAAAGTTTATTGTCTCGGGAAATCTATCTTAGCTTAGTAAAGGAGATAAGCAAAAGAGGTTGACCTAAATGTGGTTGCAAGAGCCTGTGTAAGCCGTTTTGAGTTCTTCTGCTGGGAGAAAGGTGTGAAATAATAATAATAATAATAATAATAGTAGTAGTAGTAGTAGTAGCTAGCATGCATTGCTGGGATTGGAGTCTCAAGGATGCTCCCAGACAAAAGGAAAGAGAATCTACTTAGGCTTCCTCCTGTAAGATGTTAAGAAACATCCTGGGGTCAAAGAGAATCTTTCCTGGATCTGCCTTTCCATCTTCATTCGCTGCCGTTGAGCCCCAGCTAAACTGATTTAATACAAAACCACCACATATTGAAGCCTCCATTAAAAACACAATATAATTGGATTGCTATTGATATCTCATTTGGCAGGGCCATGCTGAAGACTGGGACTATTTGTCAGCAGATAGATTTCTTTTCCTTCTCAGAGGTTTTGGAGTACAGTTGGACCTCCTCATTTGCAACGTTGACTTTTGCGGGTTTGATTATTTGTGGTTTTGATTAATATGTTCTCTCAAGGAATTTCGAAGCCCTCCAGCACAATTCTCCCGGAAGTTGACCATAGGATTGTGCTGGAGAAACTAGATGTTCTTAGAGAAAAACACTTCTCTAGGCATTTGTAGGTCCTCCAGCATGATTCTATGGTCAACTTCTGGCAGATGCTGAGTATCAGGTTGCACTACCTGGAGATTCCCAGAGAGGTGTTCTCTTAGGTAAAAAGAATAGTGTGTTTTTATTTGTGGTTTTCCCACATTCACAGTGGTCCTTCGCCCATTGGAGAAAAAGAAAAGAGGAGGTCTGAAGTTAGAAGGAGAGAAGGAGAAAACAAAGAGGAGGAGAGCAAGAAGACAGAAGGAATTGAAAAGTAGAGGAGGAGGAGGAGGAAGAGGAAGAGGAAGAGAAAGATAAGGTGGTGGAGGAGGAGATGAGAAGGAGAAGAGGAGGGAGAAGAAGAGATAAAACAAAGAGGAGGGAGAAGAAGGGAAGGACAGAAGGAGAACAGAAGGAGAAAAGGAAGAGAAGGGAAAGGAGAGAAGAAAACAGGAGGTGAGGAGGACAAGAACAACAATATCGTCTAAATATGCGGTGCGATTCTAAGGTCATTTCTAGGGAATCATTTTTGCTGGGGTTGTGTTGTCAAAAGAGTTGTACCCAAAGAGTTGGGGTTAGCAATGAATCACGCTGCCTTACTTAGGATAATCCTCACGCATAAGCTTTTCGAAAGCCACAAAGATTTCAACGCGCCGTCACCACGGACTCACGGATTATTATGCCCAAGTTACAGAGGAGGGCTAGCGATGGAAATGCATTCAGCAGGTCTGTGGATTGATTTTACGGCCTAATTATTTTGCAGTCGCTATTTTGGGAAGACTTTGATAGCTTGCAAGATGGGTGTGTTTGTATTCCTCCCCACTTTCCCGCACACACTCCTGAAAACAGTAGGCTTATATAAATGGCTTAAATCCTCTTGTTAGCCTCAACCAGAGGAGATGGGTTGGATCAATGGGATTTACCTATGTGTTTGCTCCCCATTCAACCGTTGAATTCATGAGTCTACTCTAGCTGGGACTAAGCAACTGGATTTTAGTCGATTATTAGTATAGCCTGATCAATGTTCCTTCTCAAAGACTTTTGTTTGATAGGTTCACTTTAGACTCATATAAGTCATAAATCATTTGAAGATACACACACATACGCTAACTCTACATTTCAAGATCCAGCCACGTTAGTCTGTACTATCAGTATATAGGGAGATCTTGTAGCACCTTTGAGACTAACTAAAGAAAGAAGTTGGCAGCATGAGCTTTTGTCGACTTAAGCCTACTTCCTCAGAGGCAATTCTAGAGTTTGAAGTACCTCCCCAAACTACAAATCCCTGGATCCCAGAGGACAGCGCCATGGCACTTAAAGTGGCATCAGACTGCTACAATTGTACAATGTGGTTACAGCCGGCTGGACAAGAAAGACTATAAATAGGCTTCTTGTTTGAGGGAGGCCTTCCATCATCATCATCATCATCATCATCATCATCTTCATCATCATTTGATTTCATTAATTAAAATTAGCAAAAAAATATGGGACTGTTCTCCAGGGTAAATGAGGACACCGGTGAGTACAAGGAGCCTGGTTTGGAGTTATTGTGCTGCTCCTTTGCTCTTCTCCTGGCCAGATCCCTGGAGAGCTTCTCTCGCCTGGATGGATCAATAAGGCATTGTTCAGCTCCATCATTACCGAATCTGCTTCCTGTTCCTCCTGCCTGGGTCCTGCCAGAGCGCTATTGATCCAGCAATGATTGACGGGAGCAACTTCAGATTTACACGACGGCTGTGTGCGCATATCCACAATTACGCACCCAGCAAGGTGGGTCGGCGAACTGCTTCACTCGCAATAAAGATCAGAAGAGACATTTAACCTGGTCCCAATGTTATTACCATCTGAGAGAATGCAACAATATTGGTTACCTAGAGAGAAGTGGGAGACTTGCATGTTGGAAAGGAAATTAATATTATAAGGAGAGTGCAAGGCATGATTTAGCCTGAAAAGACACAAAAGTCTTCTTCCGATCATTTTCCCATGATAGTGCCTGCTTGGTGCAATGGTTTGACTTTTGGACTATGACTCTGGACAAGTCAGAGATTTGAATATCTGCTTAGCTATGGAAGCTGCCTTGAGTCCCTGTACCAGGAGGAAGATGGGATATAAATAATAATAATTTTGCACAAGTCACCTTCTCTCAGCCTAAGAGGAAAGCAAGGACTAAACCTCTCTGAACAAACCTTGCCAAGAAACCTTTAGACAGGGTCACCAAAAGTCAGAATTGAAGGCATATGGCAACAACAAAATATCATACGAAATATGGCAAAGATAAACCATTTAGACTGAAAAGATTATTTTAGAGCAGTATAGATTTTGATTGACCATTGGGTAAGAACAGCCCAACAATATAATAGGACAGATTTTTGCTTTGCTTGGGAAGAGGGATATCCTTTGCTAGGAGGATTTTAAAATATTTAGAGACATCTAAATATCAAGCCACCCCACAGTCTTCTCTTCTCCAGGCTAAACACAGCCATTTCCATAAGCTTGGTTTCCAGAGTCATTGGTTATGTAAATGTGGGATCTGACGTAACTATTGTTGGGTATATTTTGTGATATATTTTGCATATAAGGTGAACCTATCACAGGGTTTTCTTGGCAAGATTTGTTCAGAGGAGGTTGCCATTGCCTTCCCCGGGGGCTGAGACAGTGTGACTTGTCCAGGTTCACCCACTGGGTTTCATGGCTGAGCCAGGAATTGAACCCTGGTCTCCAGAGTCGCAATCCAACACTCAAAATAGTGAATATTTTTGACCTATAAAACCCACTATTTCTCCAGCCTGATGGGCTCCAGACAGGTTGGACTACAGCTCCATTGGCGGTGATGGGAGCTGTAGTCCAATGCACCTGAAGGGTTCAGGTTGGGTGGTATTCATGTTAAAGATTATGACTGTTAAATCACCAGACACGAATACGTCATTTAATATATTTCTTCTTGGATGCTTTCTTTCCTCCGCATTTTGTCCTTCGCCTCACCTTCCGAAGATGCTTGTTGTCATTACTCAAAGCCAATTCATTAATTAATAGATTTTTGTCTCTCGCCCTTTTATCAACAGCGGCAACAAACAGAGCAAATCTTCAAACCATCATAGCTCTGGCGTGTGCTGACTTCAGCAACGAAGACTTTGAAAGTGGGGTTTTTTTTAAAGCTTTCTTATTATTTTGCAAAGGCTTCACAGCAGGTGCCTTCCACCTATTTTTAATGGCCCCTTTTTTTTTCAAAATGTCACAGCACACAAATGTTGAAAAAATAGCTTCGTGCGGCTCTGTTTGATGGTACGGTTTCTGTATACTCTCCCCTGATTCCAGGGGAAAGATATTCTGCAATCCCACCCGCCCAAAACATAATGACTTGAGAGTATTATGATGCCACATTAATTGCCTTGGTTCCATCCTATGGAATCCTGGGATCTGTAGTTTGGGGAGGCACTAGAGCTCTCTGGATGAGAAGTCTAAGTCCCACCATCCAAAAGTGGGGATTGGTTAAAGAAAAAGCCATCCCTTGGATGAATTTCAGCAGAAGTCTTCTGACAGTTCCTCAAAGATTCAAACTACTTTTCCTTTTTTATACAGTGGGTCCTTGGTATCTGCTGGGATTTGGTTCCAGGACACCTTATAGATACCAAAATCTGTGGATGCTCAAGTCCCATTAAATACAGTGGCAGAGTAAAATAGCATCCCTTCTATAAAATGGCAAAATCCCGTTTTGCTTTTTGAAATGTATGTATTTTAAAAAAAAATATTTCCAAGCTGTAGGTGGTTGAATCCATAGATCGCGAATTCATGGATACAGAGGACCTACTGTACAAAGTTTACCTGACCTTATTTTTTTTTTCCATTTCACATGTGCAGATGGTTAGTTTTACAACAACAGCAAAAAATTGAAGAAACATGTTGCTCTTATTCTTCTTATTGCACTGTAGGAACCCATCCCTCTTCTTTCCATCATATTCCCGCCTCTGGCCCCAGGTTTTCTCTTAAAGAACTAACATCTAGGAATACACTGACTTCAGTTGAGATCCTAATGATTTGCCCTGGCTTTGGAAAGCCACCATTGCCTTTGTGACTTGAGGAGCTCTTGCACCGATCCTCTGTTTTTCTTGTAGGCTTCTATGTATGGCATGAAATGCTTTATCAAGGGAAGGACTAAGCAGTTCATCAGAGGTTCCAGAAAGCTGTCTCTAGGTTTTATTTTTAGAAAAGGTCCTGCAAGCTCTTCTGCTTGGAGATGACCCGACTGCTCCAACATGTCTTCTTGGGTCCTTTCCAAATCCCCAAATAACCCTCCTACATTGTGTTAACCTTTCTTTAAATATCCTCCGGCTAATTCCAAGGAGGGTTATCAAAGTTCGGGAGGGCTTTTTTGTTTTGATCCCGTTTCTGCTACCGCTCTTGTTGCCATGCCTTCCGCAAAGCAACCTACAGATGCTCAGATGCTTTTCTTTGCAAGCAGAAGGATGAAAGAAAACCTTTGGCGATCTTGAATTAACAGGGGCATCTCGGACTGCTGTGAAAAGGCACAAGACAAAACAAGACCGAAAGAGGTGGCAACATTTCCAAGCTCTTTGGCTCCACTCACCCCTAACACACAACTCCTAACATTAGTATTTTGGCAGCCTTCAAGAATATATATCCTCAATTAATTTCTAGGAACCATCTTTTCTTATATTTATGTGCGAGAGCACCCTTAGAATCCAGATCCATTGAGCAAAAAAAAGAAATCTCACTTAGATTGTGCGAGTTCCCTGTTTGACGTGGTGGTTTTGCAATAATATAATTTGCAGGAAACAGTATATGCAACGGGGGACACAGCTTTTCTTTCTTCTTCTTTTACCAGGATCTAAAATAAGAAAGCGGGTGGGGGGGAGTAAAATCTTTTGAGCTAATAAAGTAATTTTAAAATGATGGATTTTTCCCTTTCTCTTCCGCTCCTCTCCTTACTAGCACTGATGCATTTTTAATGTTCCTTGATGTAGCTATTAAGTTTGTAATTGAAGGCGAGGGAAAGCAAGGCCCCGGTAACTTGGACGTAACAAGTGCACTGACTTTGCTTTCTCAGATTTCCTCCTCCTTCGAGATGTTTCTGTCTGACCCTGCTTTTAACCTCCAATGCTTGATCCTACTCAAGGCATACAAGAGGATGGTTTCTATGTTTCCTTGCCTCTTGGGAGGCAAGCCATAGCTGAGCGGTAGAGCAGAAGTGTAAAGATTTAGCATTAAATACCAAAGCGAAAATAATCCGTGCCATAGTATTTCCAGTTTCTAACTATGGAAGTAAAAACCAGACGGAAAGCTAACAAGAAGAAAATTAACTCATTTAAAATGTATGTTGAGAGTCCTTGTAGCACCTTTCTGAAATAAAGAAGTTGCCAACATCTTTCTTTCAGTGAGTCTCAAAGGTGCTACAAGATCTCTCCGAAGACTGATTTTACAGAGCGACACGGTGATATCTTTGAAATATGACTCTGGAAAGAGTTCCATGGATACCATGGACCCATAAATGGGTGCAAGACCAAATGAAGCCTGATACTCTTACTAGGAACCAAAATGGATTAGTCGTTTTGACTTCTTGGGAGAGTTTAGGCTTGATTGCCTCTAGGACCCATTGAGTTATCCTTGTAGCAGTCCATAGTATTCTCAGAACTCTTCTCCATCAGGGCATTTCAAATGGGTTTTCTTCCTATCCGCCTTCATCACTGTCCAGCTTCCACAATCATATGTGAAGTTGAAGGCTTTCAAGGCCAGCATCCATTTTCTCTGAAGATGCCAGTCACAAATGCTGGTGAAACGTCAGGAATAAACTCTTCTTAGAACATGGCCACATAGCCCGAAAAACCCACAAACAACTATTTCACAACCATACATAGGAATGGGAACTACAATGGCAGGGGCAATCCTAACTTTAGAATTCAATAATATATCTCTACACTTCAAGATCTCATCCAGTTCCATCATAGTTGCCCTTCCAAGTCCGTGTCTTTTTCTTTTCTTCTTTAGGTATATATTGATTAATGCATATTATTCAAGCACCAACATACATTCCTTATAGAAGTTATGAAAACAAAGTAAGACAGTTGTACCAATTATCCAACATAGAACTACAATCCTAAATTAAAATAAATTTTAAAAACATACGTTCCTCCTTTACTTCCTCTCCTCTCCATTAGTTCTTTTTCTGTTATCTTTTTTAATACTGTCCCCATTCTGAATAATGACCGAGCCAAGTATGGAAAACCTGCTCTTTTGTACTTTAAAAGTTACTTCTAATAATTTTTGTGCATTTATTCAAATATGTTGTTGTTGTTGTTGTGGGCCTTTGAGTCGTTTCTGACTTAATGGCAACCTTAAGGCGAACCTTTCGTGGGGTTTTCTTAGCAAGATTTGCGCAGAGATGGCTGGCCATTGTCTTCCCCTGAGGCTGAGAGAGTGCGATTTGCTAAAGGGCACACAGTGGGACTCATGGCCAGGCGGAGAATCGAACCCTGGGCTCCAGAGTATATAGTCCAGCACTCAAACCATGGATTTCATAAGCATAAGTGTCCCTCCAGAAAGATTCGGCCACTTCCCAACCCAGCTGGTGCTACATTTTAGACTACAACTCCCAGAATCTATTAGCAACGCTGGCTGGGAGATTTTGGGCATTGGAGTCCAAAAAATGACAATCGCATCTCCTTGCTCTGCCTCCGCCAAAGACATCTCTTTGTGCCTTTCTGAATTTTAAGCGCAGCCCAGGACTGAGCAAGGTTGAATGGATCTGTCAAGGTACCTGCTCCCGGCTAGCATCACCGCAAGTCCCTCAAGAGTTTGCTCTCTTCCTTCAATCATCCAGACAATGAGAAACAGCCTTTGCAATTACACACTTGGGTGACTCTGAGGTTTTTTGGGGTGATGACCGAGGCACGGCTTCTGCGAAGAGCTTTCTTGCCTCCCACGACCAACAGCCCATTGTACGGCGAATACAATAGCTTGTGCTTCCACCCTCTACTCCCAACAGTGACAATAGGCGGCTTGTTTCAGAGCAAACAATGGGGATTGTTGCTTCCCACAACTCTTCGCCGACAATAAGCAAACAATTCCTGGGGATAAGAATCATAAGACCTTATCAGATGTTGGAAATTGGAAGTATAATCCAATGGCAATCTGAACGCAATCATGGGGTTTCATGTTATTGCGAATTAAAGTATCTCACGCAATTTCGGGCAAAAGGGAAGTCATTCCGAACGCAATCATGGGTTTTATGTTATTGCGAATTAAAGCATCTCACTCAATTTCGGGCAATGGGGGGGGTCATTTTTGGGTAATGGGAAGTCATTCTGAACGCATTCCGAATGCAATTGGAATTCATGTAAATTCGCTAAACTAGCAAATTCACATGAATTTGAATTGGCTCCAATTGACTCCATTCAAAATAGAGAGAAATTCCTCCCGTTTAATAAGGTCCATAGATCCCTTTCTGACTCTGTCTGGACTGCAGCTCCCATTATTCTTCACCCTTCATTGTGGCTGCTGGAACTTGCATCTGCACCACACACACTCGATCCATTATTATTATTAATTATTATTATTATTATTATTCCCATCCCTCTTCTAAGCAGAAGCTGGGATTCAAACCACCTTCAATTCCAGATCCCCAACTGACCATGCACCAATTCCAGTCTCCCCTTCTCTGGCCTACCTCTCAGGATTGCTGGAAACCTAGATAAATTGAAGGGTTGTATATACACATTGCAGACAGTGTGGTCTAGTGGTTTGAGCATTGGACTAGGACTCTGGAGACTAGGGTTCGAATCCTCGGTCAGCCATGGAAGAAACCCACTGGGTGATCTCAGACAAGTCACTCTCTCTCAGCCTCGAGGGAGGATATGGCAAACCTCTGAACAAATCTTGCCAAGAAACCCCCCCTGATAGGGTCGCCGTAAGTCAGAAACGACTTGAAGGCGCACAACGAAAATATACGCATTTCCCTCAAGTGTGGTTAATTAAAATAAAATAAAAAGATTCATCCATACTGCTCTGTATGGTCCTGCCACGGACAAACGTGAACTAAGACCACCATCTAGTGGTTATTCGATATGTGGCAGTGAAGAGAAAGATGGCAAATTGTTGACAAGATTTCCCAGATCTCTGGATTTGGCCACTTATCTTGCAGGGTGCACGGGGAAAGGGAGAAATTATAGGGCGAGAGCGCTGTCCTGAAAAGTTTTTAAAAACCCCGCGCGCTGCTTTGGAGTGGCAATAGCCGAATCCTCAGAGACCTTTTAGCCTGGAGAAGAGACGATTAAGATGTGATATGATAGCCCTGTTTGTGTTCAAAGGTTTCTCATATTGAGGATGGAGCAAGCTTGTTTTCTGCTGCTCCAGAGATTCAGACCCGGAACAAAGGATGCAAGCTGCCGGAAAAGAGATTCCACCTCAACATTAGGAGGAACTGATGATCAGAGGTGTCTGACAGTGCAATCGACTTCCTCAGAGTATAGTGGAGTTTCCTTCTATAGGTTTTTCAAAAGAGGCTGGATGGCCATTTGTCAAGGGTGCTTTGGTTAGGAGTTCCTGCATGGCCAAAGCGGGTAAACTGGATGGCCCTTAAGGTCTCTTCCAACTCTTACGATTCTGTTATGCATCCTCTCCATTCTTTCTCTCATTTGTTAGACTTGCCAGTCAGTTTGAGTTTTGACCAACTGTAGTTGGTGTTTAATATATTAGATTGTCATAGCGTCACTTTTGGCCATGGCAGGACCACACAAAGCTGTATGGTTGAATCTTTTTGTATTTTAATTACTGAACCAAACCCGAGAGGTAGGCCAGACAAAGGGAGACAGATTGGTACATGGTAGGTTAAGGGGTGAGATGATCGCCATGTTTAAATACCTGAAGGGATGTCATATTGAGGATGGAGCAAGCTTGTTTTCTGCAGCTCCAGAGAACATGGACACGAAGCAATGGATTCAAGCTACAGGGAAAAGAGATTCCACAGAGACCACGGGATGGTACACACTTCCTTGGAAAGTACAGTCACGTTCTGTCGGCGACTTCGATCGTCACCAAATGTTTTCAAGAAAGCCCACCAAAGACAATGGGGTTTGGATTTATTTTATTGAAAACCAACGGCAAAGTTAGTTGTTACACATACAAACAAGTCTCCCAAATTATAAAACCATCTCCAGTCCCCCCTCCCCACTTGGACGCCAGAGCTCGGAAAAAGTTAACTTGTTTGGGGCTATACCTCCCAGAAAACTCAAGGTTGAGATTTCTGGATGTAACTTCTTCATTCATTGCCACCGCAGCTCCTTTTTGAGGCGAGGGGAGAAGGGGGGAAAAGAGCAAAGGAACCTGTACGCATAACAAAGTTAGTTAGTTGCTTTCTCCTAATAATGATTAATCCAGATTTGTGGAAAGGCCATCTCTGCTGTGGAATCCCAGTTTACATAACTGCTCTGAAGTCCAGCAAAATTCATCTTCTGGGTTCTCTAAACAGAGACTCTTACCTTCCCAAACCAGTTTTTCTTTTTATATTGGAAGGGAAGAAGTGAGAGGGGTGGCAGGGAAAAGAAGCTCGAAATCCATAACCATGCAGGGTTGTTTGTTTTTTTTAATAAATCCCACCAAAGTATGAAAGGAAAGGGGTCAGAGAAAGAAGAAAAACTCTGGGAAGGCACAACCACACCATTCAAAGTCAGAAAATTCATTCTTATACAAGTGCATAGCCATGGTTGCAAATTCAGAAGCCACAGGGTTACGGTCGGGAGAGACGTCGGGAGAGCCACCGGATGGAAAAATTGAGAGATTTTAAAAATAGTCCATGGGTTTGGGTTTATTGTTGTGGTTTGATGATTTTTTTTAAAGCAGAAAACAGAGGGTTTGTGAAAGGCGAGAGAAAGAGTTTCTTCATATAGCGTGCTTTATGATAGTTGCTTTCATACAAACCACTGCCCTTCAATGGCCTGGCAAGAGAGACTGGGCCACATCGAGGCGAGATCATGAGTCCTACTGGCCATCTTGGCTATCTCCCGACCTCTGGGTTCAAAAGACAATGTGCCACTGGCTAACTACAACTCCCATCGCCCCAGTCAGCGCAGCCACTGAGTGGAAGCCAGCTGGGAAGGGTGATGGGACCTACAGTCCATGGGATCTGCAGACCAGAGCTCCTGGAAAGTAGATGCATGAGGAAGGATGACCCAAAGTTACAAAAGTAAAAAAAGGATGAGTCCCATTTAGGAAAATCTGAACCGGAGACAAGAAGCGAACGAAAACAAATCACCTCTCTTTCCAAAGGTCCTCAGCAACACCAGACAACTGAGGCAAATCGGTCATTCTTAAGAAAGAAAACCGGGGATCTTTTTTTAAAAGGCAGCTTTTATATATGTACACACACACACACACACATTATATATAATCCTGCCACACAATTCACTCCAAAGAGTCTCAAGGCCTCCACACATTTTTCCCCTTAAAAACTGTTCATCCAAATTGCTCTCCGCAATGTTCTTACTCTTACCGATGAGTAACTGAACTTTCATAATATAATTTATATGTACAAACATGTTAGAAAGAAAATTAAAGTGGGATAGGTGGACTGAAAGGAGTAAAATTATCTATGGGAGGGAAAGAGATCCCTGTATAAAGTCATAGCTGATGTCTCCCTTTGTTCTTCCAGAGAAGATAGAAAGAAATGAAAGATACAAAGCAGGGTAAGTACTGTACAGCCCATGGGCCACATGAGTCCCTTAAAGCCCCATTTTCCTCTGTGGTCCCTCTCAAGATGGCATCTCCAGATAGGTCCCAGGGTGACCCCAGTTTGAAACCCATGACAGTTGCTGCCACTCTGAAGAGACAATATTCAATTCAACACCAAAGATCTGAGAGAGGCAGATTTATAGGTGTGTATTACGTAGCACAAGTGAGGAAGCAAGCAGGCTTCAGATGGGCTTTTTTTGTGAGTGCATGCACGGACAATGTTCAGATTGATATTACAACACATCCCAGATTTTTAAAAGACGATGGAATCTGATACCCCTCAAAATGGATCGACGGAAGACAGGGCATGCCTGCAAAGAAGCTTTGAATGGCTTGCATTGTATGACTGTGTCATGTGTTTGGAACGGTAGCACTAGTTCCGTTTTCTAAAGGAAAACAACCAATTTTGGCAAAGATTGGGCACAGCATCTTCTTCTCGCCCAACAAGTGGGGATACTTGTACACATGGCACACACAGATAGCTATCCCCCTCCAACTTCCATGTCTTTCGGCCTTTCACACTTCACAATTATTATGCTCTGATTCCACTTTACCTGCCATGGTTCCATCTTGAGAAATCCTGAAATTTGCAGTTTATGGAGGAAATATTTCGAATTCTCTCCAGTGCCTCACCAAACTACAAATCCTTAGGATGCAGCCCTGGCAATTAAAGTAGAATCATAGCATCATGATTGTTTCGTGTGAAAAAGCCCTTTGGCATGGGGTGAGGAAGCATGCAAGCAGCAATTTCACCACATCTCTGTGGTTGGAGATAGTATTTAAATAAACTAAGGGAGGCAATAGTGCTGGAATTACTCCACAGGGTTATGACTGCTTTTTACAATAAAAAGAACCCAGATCCACCCTGAATCTGCCCACTGTTGAGATTTGGCACTAGATTTTAAAAAAACTGAGAAGCAGTATCTATTTCAGGTGGGCTGTAAAGCAAAAATACAGCAGAAATAGATTCAGAGGGAGACTGTGAGTAGCAACTTGTTCATTAAAATCATAAGAGAATTAAAGGCTCCTCTGGTAAGGAAGGCAGGACAGGAGAAGAGAGGAGAAAATTTTTAAGGGGAGAGAAGAAACAAGACGTTCTAATTTAGTATCTTCTATCTTGCCTAGGTTTTCTACATACAGAGCATTTTAACCTGGAGGAGTGTTTTTCTAAGGAATGGCGACCTGATTTCTTGCAGGATTTTTTTCTCCTCGATTTTGCCAGGTACCTTGGACGCATACCGTGTTATACAGTTTGGTGTGGGTTTGGCATATCCCTGAGCATCTGGAAAAATGTTTGGGGCAAAAAAATAATAATAATTGAATTAAATGTCAATCAAAGGGGATGCATAAGGCCAATCTTTCAGCAAGACCATGTGCGGCTGCGAGATTTGTCCCTACAGAAATGCGTCATTTAGAAAGGTCTCCCTTTAAAAAAAGAAAGTAACAACAATGGCACGAGTCCAACCAGATGTTGAAAACAAAAAAAAAAAAAATCTGTTTAAGGAGGATGCGATGTAGACATTCATTCTGTTTTGTGCAAACCACTGTTAATGCTAAGAAGTCCTTACTCCCTTTCTCTCCTCGCAGGGAGAAACCGGGTCGACGCTGTGCCAGTTCTTTTTGTTCAATGATGGCAGGGCCTTGCAAAATTTTTAAGAATCGTCTCCGAGGATTTCTGTGACGAAGGAAACCACATCAGTCACTTTGGTGTCATGCAGAGTGAAGAAAGGGTGGGCCTGCAAGGAAGAAAAGAAGGCAGCTTCAGTTTGAGAGGGATAAATTATTCATACCTGTGTGAAAGCTGGCCAAAAATGAGAGAGAGATTATAAAGGACTGTGTGAAGAAAGGCCATTTTCTTAAACCTCAACCTCAGACACTTATACATTACTGACTATCCACATCCTAAGAAACAATGGTTTTTGGACAACTCCCATGCCCTGGGTGATATAGTAAAAAAAATCCTGTTTCTGCTTATAACTTCACTATTTATTTATTAGATTTATATCTGGCTTTTCTCCTGAATAGGACTCAAAGTGGTCTGCAATATAAATTAAAACAGAACACCGACAACAATACGGAATACAGATGTTTAACTTAAGAGAACATCTAAAACAATACAGAGTACAAAGGTTTAACACACATGAAACCATACGTCCAATTAAAACAGTACTTTTAAGACACTAAGAATTAAAACAATCAAAATACATATTGCATACACTGTAGGGTGAGCCTCCCTTAACTAAAAAGCTCGAAACAAGAAGTGTTTTGGATTTTTTTGAACTTTGGAATTTTTGCATAAACATAATGAGTTATGTTGGAGATGGGACCTAAGTCTAAACATGAAAATTACTTCAAAGGTCACTGCAAGGATTAGAACTAGTCGTTGCATGTTGAACAATTTAAACATCTCAAAAGACATGCACCAGCTATTTTCTTTTTCCAGAAGCCCTTTGTAGGAGGGAGGTCTTCTTAGGAAAGGAACACTCAAAGATAGTTTTGACAGTTCCTTCCTTGGAAATATAGCCTACATCATCTGGTATGCATAGGGGGAGTGTCCCCCATCCAAGTATTAATCAGAGCTGACACCCTGCTTAGCTTCCAAGATCAGATGGGATCTGGTGCCGTTCGGGTATTTAGGATATCTGTACTCATTCTGGTACAGATCCCCCCCCCTTAAGTTGATTCGCTTCTCCTAAGGTTTAAGCTACTGGCAGTAAGACCTTCAGTCTAAAATATGCTGGTCTTTTTGGACCTCCCTTTTTGTGACAGGTTCTACCCAGAATTGACGTAGATGCCCAAGGGACATCTTTGACGTTAAATCCAGCTTTTTGGTTAAAAGAGGTCTCTTACCCTGATCTCAGAGAATACAAAAGCCGCCTACAAGAAAGAAGCATTTTGTTATTCATATACTGAGACATTAGCATCCTATCCACCCCCAAGCCCACATATATACCCTGACAAATGGAGAGAAAGAATGGGAGACTCACCATGAGTTCCAAGTAGCTCATTCGTTCGGCAGGATTCTTCCTCAAGCTAGAGAAAGGGGGGCAAACACAGAAAACTCCCATCACACTCGGATTGCTAACATTAAAAAGAAACACGGGGAGCTGGGAAACGCCATTATTCTGTGGGTTCTTTTGGTCAGCCTTTATGTCACTATTTTATTTTGTCCAAGTATTAATAAAATAACGACATAAAAATAAAATAATGACATAAACGGACTCAGTTTTGGGTCTGGTTTTGGAATGCATGTAAACACAGTTTGTCCAGCTATGTTTACACACATTCCAAAACAGTTGCTTGTGTTTTGCCTTTCTTCTTAAGATATAAATTTGGATTTACTGGTTTTTGCCAATCTTAAGGTTCTGGCCTGCTATGCCAGGATGACAAAAAGTAAATCAAAGATGGCTATGCACGTGAGAGTGAATCTCATCTCCAAGGCAAGTGCATATTAGTGTGCAAATGAGTATATACGTGAGACATTGGAAAAGCTCTCTGTAAACTGTCCATGGCGGACTGTCAAAAGATTAATTTTTTTTCCCTGGATCTTGCTCTTGCAAATATCAAACTCGGCTGGTTGAGGACCAATAGAAGTAGAGCCATAACTAGGGACACTGAGAATCAAGACGGAGGTAATGGCATGCCCAGAGGAATCCTGACTTTTGCAGAATTAACAATACAAAGTAGAAAAGGGGACGAGTGATTACTGCATTTTTAAATGAGCTAATGGCAACTTTGGAGGGTTTGTTATTATTATTGTTGTAGCGTGCCATCAAGTCATTTTCGACTTATGGCAACCCTAAGGTGAAGCTATCGCAGGGTTTTCTTGGCAAATTTCTTCAGAGAGAGTTTGCCATTGCCATCCTCTGAGGCTGAGAGCATGTGACTTGCCCAGGGTCACGGCAACCATTTCAAACCCCTCTGAACCAACATGGGCTAAACCAGAGCCTCTTCCCACAGTAAACTGCAACATTAAAAACCTTGTAAAAGGAAAAGGGACAAATGTTGGCTACAACATGGTGCTGGGAGGTGAGGCAAAAATAGTATCCCTGGAGGTGTGATTTTTCCCTTTGGCAAAAAAACAAAAAAAGAGAGGCACGGACTACAGCCACAGAGGAACTACATGTCACCCGTGATTCCCACAACTGTTGCACACCCAGCATTACAGCCTCAGTCCCAACAGGGAAAGTGGCACCTGCAATTTCCTTTCAAAAAAGGAAACAGTGACGTTTCAAAGCCGGAGAAAGGCCCATGTTATTCCCCAAAGGTGAAAGCACAAAAGAGAAAATGCTGGGGCTACGAGACAAATAGTGTTAGAAGGGAAAGGGCATGCAGTGAGCAGAGAACAATTGGAGTCTCTTGAAGCACAAAAGGAGGACTGCCATGAGGGCAGATTTCTGGAAAACAAGCAGCAGCAGGGCAGGTAGGTGCTCACCACTGGGCCGTGAAGTCCACAAAGTCCTTTGAGAAACGGTCAGCAGGGAGTTGGGGTGAAGGCTCTTCCACCACTTGCTTTAGCTGCTGGAAAGGGGTGCCCCACGACTCGTAGGGGAAACGGAGAATGGCCATCTCGATCTGCGGGGATCAGAGAGAATCTAAGGTAAGCAACACTTGGCTGGAGGAGGCCAAAAGACCATCTCATGAAATATCTTGCTCTCCCAGAGGAGTAACCAGCTCCGTCGTGTCTCAGCCTCAGCAGCAGATGAAAGAACAGTGTTAAACTTAATCCTTTTCTCTGCTATCGCTCCCTTTTGCACCTTATTTAGATTGTAAATTTGAGGGCAGGGAACTATCAAATCAATAATTTGTGAGGCACCCTGGGAGCCTTTTTGGTTGAAGGACACATATTCTACTCTAAATAACAATACAATATATTAATGCTGTGTTTTGTATACTGCATGTTTTATTATTGACGTGTACCCCTCTTTTGAAATCCACTGCACACAGTTTATATATAGTCTCAAATAAATTTTAAATATCTTATCCTAATTCCCCTTTCTGAGTCAATTTTGGCTCTTTCCAAATCTGACTTGTTTTAACTCTTACTCTTGCTAACCAAAAGACTGGAAAGAAAACCACACTGTAAAATTAAAAGAAATCCTATGCCAAACTACTTCTTAAATTTGACTAAAAACCACAAGATTTGTACTCTTTCTGAGCAACAGACACTGTCACCCAGACGGGAAATAAGGCCCAAATTTATGCATTGGCCCACCAAACTTTGTTTTCCGTGAAAACAAGATGCTAAATAGATTTATAGATTTCTCACCAAGGTAATCCCAAGGCTCCAGACATCTGATTTCACATTATATCCCTTTTGGTTCAGCTCAGGGTTTATCCTTTCTGGCTGCAAATGAAAAGGGCAGTGGGGGAAATAAAAATATTAAGTATAGAGCACAATGGAAGAAAGCATTTTTGAGACCTGGGTCCAAATCCCCACTTAGTCATGGAAACCCCCTGGGTGACCTTGAGCAAGTCACATTCTCTCAGCTTCAAAGGAAGGTAATCTCTGCACTGCAGAAATAACACAGTTTGACACCGCTTTAACTGTCATGGCTCCATCCTATCGAATCCTCCTGTTTGTCGTGGCACCGGAACTCTCTGCCAGGGAAGGCTAAATATCTCACAAAACTACAAATCTCAGAACTCCGTAGCACTGAGCCATGGCAGTTTCAGCGGTGTCAAACTGCATTATTTCTGAAGTGCAGATGCAGCTAAAGAGCAAACCTTCTCTGAATAAATCAAGCCAAGAAAGCTCTGTGATAGGTTCTCCTTAGGGTCACCATAGGTTGAAAATACTAGAAAGAACACAACAGCAACAACACAGGGTACAAGCTGTATTATGAACAGGGAGAGCCACTTTCTAAATCTCATTCACCATGATTTTTCCTTGGATTATTCATGGACAAAGAGAGAGACTGCCCAAGAGAATATTGCTGTGTGGGTGAAGAACCATTTGCATCACTCAGTGGCAGGGAAAAACATTCTACATTCTATTATATTATACATTCTATTATATTATATTTACAGTGCCATATAAATAAAAGTTAATAATAATAATAATGGTTGTAGTGTTGCTACGTGCCATCAAGTTGGTTTCAACTATGAATAAGAGAGCTCCAAGAGACCTTGCTATCAAATGCCCTATCATTATGATTATTATTGCATTTATTTGTATCTCATTTTCCCTCCCAAAATTGGGACTCGGAGCAGCTTTTCAAGTCTTACAAATCCAGGGCTGGGGTTTCACTTCTTAAGTCAACCCACATTATGTTCATACACACACAGACACACACAGACTTCCCCGAGTATTACAGTCCCAAGCTATTCAAGGGCTAAGAATGTCATTACCAATAACCTAGATTTCTTACCAAAAGCATATGCTAAATTAAATAAATAAAGAGAATGACCTCTAATACAAAAAAAAAATCGAAACACAAAACAATGGGGACTGGACGAAATGGAAAAAGGATAAAAACTCACAGCCATGTAAGGTTTGCAGCCGGCATCCATAGTCTTCGCTACTGAATCCACCAAGTAGCCACTGATCCCGAAGTCGCACATTTTGACATGCCCTTGTTTATTGAGAAGGACATTGGACGGCTTGACATCTGTAAGAGGGAATGGACAGGAGGCTAGTTACAAAGCTGTTTCAGCCAGATATTTTAAAAAATCACAGCTAGAACCGGGCATTTCTGGATATTGGAATATTTGTATATACATAAAGATGCTGGGCAGAGCTCTCATACAATGCATAACTTTCAATTCTTTCCTGAGAATGTCAATATTTATTTTTACAGTAATTCATTGAATATATTTATATCTCAACTATTTTCTTGAAAATCAGACAGATTTCCAACATCTTTTCCCAATATATACAGAATACAGTTCCATGCCACTGCCCCATCCTCCTACATGCATTTTATCATTGTAAGCTTTTCGCGGGAGCCTTAATAATTCAAGTCAATGTTACAAAAACAATGCACAAAAACAGAAGAGTATCTAGGAAGGCAGAATAGTAATTGACTGTCTGGCTCCGAAAATTATGTATATGCAGTAACCTAGGAACCTGTCCCATTGTTTTTCCATTCAGTCCAGCACTATGGCTATAATCTGGAACACTATTTTATAAAAATCTGAAATGAACTGGGCGACCTAAAGACAGGAATTCCTAGCATGATTCTATAGTTAACCGTCCAGCAGAAGCATACTATAGAATTGCACTCGAAGACCTAGAAAATGCCTAAAGAGAACAATTTTTTAAAATCATGTATAACTGAAACCACATACTATGGGCATGCATTATACGTGGTCTTACTGTAGTTTAGCTAGAGATTCCACAGACTGAACATGAGACTTTCTAAGTGCAAGGTAAATCCTCTAAAACTGAGCAATGGCTTTGCTGCCACCTAACAACTCTTATAAAATGTGTACAATGCAAGATTCTAACATATAACACCTACCTCGGTGAATCACTGATAGCTTACTGTGCAAATGTTCAAGTGCTCGAACAATCTGGAGAGAAAAAGAAGTGAAAATGAATTAGTTGTTAGTGGAATCAAGCAAACTTCAAACCACAGTTTAGGCAGCTGGCTTGTTTTCACCTAGCCACACACAATTCAGATTAACTAGAAGTTAGGATTCAACTGAGATGCTAAACTGGTTAATCTGAAAACAAATGTGGGTACTTCTGATCTCATGACCAGACCAGAAAAACAGCAGAGACAGGGAAGTGCACAACCAAAGAAAAAGTTATATATATATATATATATATATATATATTTCTGTAATGCTAAACCATTAAACTGAAGACAGCCAGAACAAAAGGCGCTACTCACAGACACTGCTATTTTCCCAAGTATATCTTCAGGGATTGTTTTCTTCTTCTCCAAGACTTTCTTATAAAATTTATCCAGAGATGTATCCATTAGCTCCATGCAGATCCACACATCACCCTGAGAACAAGGACAAGAAGAAGAAGAAAAAGTGAGAGAGATAATATTTCGTAACCGTAATGATTTAAAATACTTCCAAGTGTATCTTGAGATATACAGGAGCTTATGGTATGCAAGCAAAATACCCACAACCACACACTGCCCTGAAATTTGTCTCTGAGTGGCTGAATATCCACTGAGACTCTAAGCAAAGACTTGTGAAACTGGGCTGGCATTGTCAAACTATCAGCAAAGAGTCCAGATTTCCTTCCGTTTTTTTCTTGTTGCATGATTTCAAATTATTTCTGATTTATGGAGACCCTAAGGTGACCCTATGACACGGTTTTCTGGGCAACGTTTGTTCAGACAGGGCTTGCCTTGCCTTTCTGAGGCTGAGAGAGTGTGACTTGCCCAAGGTCACCCAAGGGGTTTCTATGGCTGAGCGGGGATTTGAACCTTGGTCTTCCAGAGTTCTAGTCCAGCACTCAAAACACTGCACCTCTCTTCTTACCTCTCTGAAAAGGGCTCCATAGAAAGTGACCGTGTAAAAGCAATCGACTGTCCTCATGGAGATGTCCAAGTCCATTAGTAGCCTCTTCTGTTCTTGAGTGTTCACAGTAGCTCGGATTCTCTGGAGAAAGCAAACCACAGGACATTAAAAATTAAAGCTTCCCAAAACACACGAGACCAAAGACCTTTCATAGACCTTCCTAGGTACCTAATTAAGTCCTGGGAATATTTATTCATCCTGTTACACTGGATTCTCTTCCCTTTGCTCTTGCCCTTTCCTACCTCATGTGCTTTGGAAATTTAGATTGGAATCTCCTTGGGGCAGAGACCTGATTTCTCTTGCAGGCATTCCCTTGCAATCCTTCTGTTACATGTATAGTGTAGCAACTATAAATGAGCATTGTTATGTTCCAGAGGGAAGGACCAATTCCATTGGCTGCAGTGCTTACCTTTACAGCCATAGTAGTGTCACTCTGCGCATGGTACACTTTCTCGACCACACCGTAAGCACCTCTTCCCAACTCGGCGATGCTCACCAAATCATCCGCCTCCACTTCGAAGTTCTGTTGGTCAGGAGAGACACAGACAGGTAACAAAAAAGAAAGAGAGAGAAACCCAGAACAACAAATTAAATGCCAGGAAACTGGAGAAAATAAGTAAATAGGTCGACATGGGCCTTTGGTTGCCATCCAGCATGGCCATTAAGCAAAATCCCAACCTACAAAACCTCAATGGTAGGTACCAAGTGGAAGTGAAAACCAGTGATGGCTAGATTTAGGAATCCTGAGTTTATGAACAGGTTTACAGGCGGAGAACTGGTGTGGCATTTTGGCTAAGAGATGGATACAACTCAATAAGGTTTTTGTATCCAAATCAGCATATTGATTAAGCATTGGTGACTGGTAAGGGCCTCCAACCCCTTTGAAGGATTCCTTTGCAAAGTCAAGGCGGTATCTGAGCAACAAACAATATAGATGAAGACAATCCATTCAGGACCCTTTTAGATCTGACCAATTCAATGGAAAGTGGAGGGTGGAGGGAGCAGTCCCATTAACCTGGCATGCAGTTCTGACCCTGCGTCGACCTCCTGCAATGCTGGAAATAGCAAGGAACATGCTCCCCATCTTCCTGCTCCGTCAACTGCTCTGAACCCACAATGGCACCACTGAAAAGGGCTCCGTTCACAGCATTTTGGAATGGGAGGATATGAATCAATCAGAGCAAGAGATGCCAGACAGAGAGGTCAAAAGGTGTCTCCCCAGGATTATCCAGTGAAAAGAAAGAAAGAAAGAAAAAATACTCTGGACATTTCTTGTTCCCAAAATTCCCCAGGAAGCACATTCACTGGTACTGATGCAGTGGTTTCTATCACGGACAAGTGAAAAACAGTGAGGGCTGTTCAATTCATGACATGAAGGAATTGCGCCATCCCAACCAAAGCTTAGGAAAGTTACTCTTTGGGATTAACAATTTGCAGAATCCCTCAGCCACCTTGCCTATGCTGACGGGGGGGATTCTGGGAGCTGCTGTCCAAAAAAGTAACTTTACCAACCTCTGGGCAAGAGGAAAAAAATCAAGCCAAGGCTCTAGCCAAAATACACATGATGCACTGCCCAAATCTTCCAAGCCTAATGACCAGCTTTCCTCTCCAGATGTGGCAGTCCAAGCAAGCACAGCCAATGGGGGCTGAAGTTCAAAATATGTGCAGAGTCCCACATTGAGGAACGCTGGCCTACACTGGCTTGCAGTACTGCCCCATGGTTTACTTATTTCATCGATTCAATTCAGGTTTCATTTTCAAGCATTCTCATGTGCATTTGACATTGCAGATCCATTGAAGTTGTGAAGACGTATGGTTTTATTCAGGGCAGAGGTAGTCAAAAAAGACATTTAAAAAGAGGAAGGAAGCTTTCCGCAACATTTCCCCTTTCAAGTTTCCTCCCCTGTCTTGTAACCACTACAGAGAGCTCCCCAAGATGACTCCGTTTCCGTTCTTGGTTTTGCCCTTTGAACTAGTTAGCGTTGTGCACAATGTGCCTTTCTGCAATTATTTATATGCAGGCAAACCAAGTGAAAACAGACATGAAACTTAGAACTCCTATATTCACTTTTTTACAAAAAGCAAAACATGTAGTCCTTAAAACATATGAAGGCAATGGGGATTGACTGGGATGTCCAGTGGGAAAAGACATCCTGGAAAATAAACCTAGAAGGCAGCTGCCTGTCATCTCAGTCAATGGCTTTCAAACATTCATCCTGCAAGTATTTTGGACTTCAACGCAAAGATGCCCCAGCCAGCTTGGTCAATGGTTAGGGATTCTAGGAGCCAAAATCTAAAACATCTGCAGGACCAACAATTGCGAAGCACTGGCTTGCGAGGACACTGAGCTAAAAGAATCCAGTGGTAGAAGACAGTTCCTCCACTTCTAAAATGAAAGCCTCTATTCTTAGCCCAGGGGACAGCGAGTAACAAGAGAACCAAAGAGGCAACAGCTATTTCTAGACACTATTTGTGAGTGCGAGGTTCCCCGTTCCCTTCCCATGCCAGGTCACTACAAGGCTGATGGAAAAATTTAAAAGGAGCAACAGAAGAGGTGGGAGAAAAGGGGGGGTTTACTTTTTTTGGACTACAACCCCCAGAATCCTCCAGCCATAATAATAATATAGTAATAATATTTATACCCCACCCCTTTGAGATCAAATGGAAAGGTTGTTCTGGGA
Organism: Urosaurus nigricauda; assembly: GCA_034509955.1. Lineage (NCBI taxonomy): Eukaryota > Metazoa > Chordata > Lepidosauria > Squamata > Phrynosomatidae > Urosaurus > Urosaurus nigricauda. Next base: position 19,835,627 of record JAOEGL010000008.1, read on the forward strand.
GTTCATAGTCCAAAAAATTAACTTTTTGACTTGTACTTAACAGCTGAGATGCTGTGAGCATCAGTGTCCAGAGCTGGGAAAAGCTATTTTTTTGGATTGCATCTCTCAGAATCCTCCAGCCAGCATGGTCAATGGGAGTTGTGGTCTAAAAAAATAACTTTTCCCAGCTCTCGACACAGATTCTCACAGTAACTCAGCTGTTAAATAGGAAATCTTCCCGTTCTCCCATCTTACAGTAATAAAAACAGCATGGGGTGGTTGGGAGAGAAGAGACTACCATTGGAACGAGGGAGGAGGAATGCCAGATTCATTTGGTGTAAAGATACAGATGTTTCCCAGCTTCATAAATAAGGATCTAATCATGTTAACTTGGTTGCTAGTTAGCCAAAGTTAAACCAGAGTTTCCTGGTTTGGATGTAAGAGCGTGAATCTGGTTTAGTATGAGTCGGGAATTAGGCATCACAGTCAGGGTGAAAAGGAAAGGGTGAAGGATGGATAGGGATAGGTGGTTGTTCCCAACTTCATAAACCATGGTTTGCAAAGCTGGGAAGATGTGTCCAAACCTAGCTACTGTACATGCACAAGCAGCGATTTTAAGCAGATGAGATGTTGTTGCACTGCAATTCCCATCAACTCATACCAGCCTGGTGGATAGAAAGGGAAGATGGGAACAACAGTTCAACAACATCTGCAGGAACACGGGATCCCATATAAACACCAATCTTGCAGAGTTGGTTAGGGAGCGTTAATCCGCTTTTTCGTTGTTGTTATAAGCGCTAGGTAAAAGCTTTAGAAAAGGTACAGAACAATACTAAGTCAAATAGCAATGGAGAAAACAACAACATACTTTCTCACCAACAGTAATAAAAGTCCTGGAATCCAAGTTCCTGGGAGGCCTGCAAAGGAAACAAAGCAAAAGATTTGTTCGCACAACAGTTCAATCTCTGGTTTGGGGTTTTGTATGTTCAGTGCTAGAGGAAACATATAGTAAAATGCAGACAACTCTCCCTGTCCCTGATGAAACTGGAAGTAATGGTTGAAAACTTTCTGCTTGTTTCGCTCCTGCTGTGAACGTCTGTGTGGCAAACGTCTTTCATTCCTGGGATCTGATCCCAAGGACCGAAGTTCACCACTTGTGGTCAACATCATCAGACAATTGCTCTTCAGGAGCAGAAACAAAGCTCTTTTTTTCTACCTCTATCTTGAAGTGCTGGGCCCACTTTACTGACACTAACCAGCCTCTACCATGTTCTTGGATGCAGAGGTTGGAATCACAGAATTGGACCACAAAGGCCACCTCTTACGTCTTATTTTGCAGAGTTATTCTCAAAGGTGCTACAAGATCCTTTTTGCACACAGTTCTCAAATACATTCTGCCTAATATTTAGGTGGGGTATCTTTTCTTGTAATTTGAATTTACTGATTTGTGTTTTAAGTCTTTAGGCCAACAGAAAACAAAGATTGCTCTGTCATGTAGAGAGTTACATGTTCTAGTTTCTGTAAGATCCAGATTAGCATCCATCAAGTCAGACATTCTAGTATCTGTTAAGATCCAGATTAGCCTGGCATCAGACTGGCAAAAATTGAGCAAGGAAGTTATGAATCCTAAGAAAGCGGTTCTGTGCCAAAATGTGGGAAATGCGTCTTCTGTTGGATTAAACCTTCCAGAATTTTCCAGCCAGTGGCTGGGAGATGTAGTCCCCAAAAGTATTTTCCCCACATTTTGGTGACAGCTACAGTGGAAGTACATGTCCCAGTTTCATCTTCTGCTTTTAAAAAAAAATAAAGACAAATCGATGCAACCTGCCTCTCTAGCATGTATTAAAGAGATTATACATTAAGGACTTTGGAAGAGACGATCTTACGTTGGGGGGACGGATGGCTGCTTATTAGCTGACGGCATTCTCAAGATGGGAGGTCGTCTCTTCTTGGGCCCTTGAGAGAGAAAAGAAAATACACGATACTGTTTTTAAAGGTACACGGGGAAGGTATCATGGAAAGCATACTGGCTTTAGACTGTACAGGCCATTTTTCTAATTTCTACTCCATCATAACCACAACTATCTCGCAGTTGCTACCACACAGGGCTGTTGTGGTGACAAAATGGGAGTGGAGAAGAACAGCGGAGACTGACTTGTGGGGCAAAGATGGATAAAAACATTCATAAAATGTAATGCATCTGCAGTACACTCTATATAGGTACAGAACTCTATATAGGTTGAGTCTCCTTTATCTGAAATGCTTGGGACCCAAACACTTTTGGATTTTGGAGCTTTTTCACATTTCGGGATATTTTTCATTTTGGAAATGGGACCCAAGACTAAACATGAAATTCAGAACATAGGTTTTTCTAAGCTCCTGATCACCAGGCTACCTACGGCACTACATTCTTTCTTTCTATGGGAGCATCTCCCAAAGCTGGAGGACTTGGAAGAGACAGGGAAAAAAAGACAGGTAGAGAGAAGATGGAACATTTAAAAAAGAAAAGAAAAGCTGGTGCCTTACCTCCTTTGCGCTTTTCCAAGGATCCTTTAGGATTTAGAAGAGAAAAAGGGAGACATAAAAGATTAACAAGACAATCCAAAAGTCACAGATCTTCACTTTGAGCGCCAGCAGAGTGTATACAACTCTGAACACCAAAGTGAGGATCGTCCAAGTTATCGTATTCCCCATCATCACGTACAGATGTGAGAGCTGGACCATGAAGAAAGGAGATAAGAAGAAAGCCAACTCATTTGAGACATGATGCTGGAGAAGAATGCTGAGGATACCGTGGACAGTGAAAAAGACAAACAAATGGGTGGTAAAACTGATCAAGACTGAACTCTCCCTGGAAGCCAAGATTATCAGATTGAGGCTGCCCCACTTTGGCCACATCATAAGAAGACATGAATTACTGGAAAAGACAATAATGCTATGAAAGGTAACAAGAGTGTAAGGATTTGTTGTTGCAACAGAACCACAACTCCAGGACGGTAGGATTCTCCCCACCCAGCCATGGAAACTTTCTAACCTTGGACAAGTCACACTCTCTTGGCCTTGGAGGAAGACAAGGGCAAAAGAGATCTTGTAAAATATAAGTCCTAGCAAAGGATTGTCAAAAATCAGAGTTGCCTAGAAGGACAGAACAGTAACAATTGCACATGGAATGGCCACCACCTGTTGCACAATGGAAACATGATGCCAGCTGTGCCATCAACTGCAAAGCAGTGCAATCCAGTCTATAGGCAGCACAATGTGGCATAATCATTGGCATACATTTATACTAACGTTTAATGAATGAGTCTCAATCTACGAACACCCGGCAAACATGTCATGGCCAGAAAGGAATAGCCAAATTGAATTTTTAAAAAGTTCCTGCCAGTGACCTGGGTACCTTAAATACCTTGAAAATCCCATCTGATCTTGGAAGCTATGCAAGATCAAACCTGGTTAGTACTTGGAAGCGGGACTGCAAAAGAATTCCAGGTGACTGTATGCTGTGTTTCAGAGGAAGGAGTTGGCAAAACCACCTCTGAGTACTCTGTGCCTAAGAAAAGTCTATGAAATTTCATAAGGTCGCCATAAGTCAACCGGCAACTCGACGGCACCAGTGACCTGAGTATGAACCAGCCCTGGGCTTCTAACATTTTGGACCAGAAGAGGGCACTCCATTTCTAGCATCTCAAAACTTTGCAAAAAGCTATGGAGACAGAGGTTGGGATAATACTGGATATTTTTCACCATTTTGCACAAGACTTTCATTCAGGACCCAGCCACGGCACCGTCATCTGTAAACAGGGTGTTACACTGGGTTAGATCACCAAGTTTCCTGAGACTGGCTTTAACCGGAAGAGCAATACTTAACTAGCAACGGTTGATATTCGTAGAATAGTTTCAGCGATCCGGATGCAGGATGCCCATCCAACTGGAACGCTGAGGCTGTTGCTGTGCCTAGAAAGTTACTTTGTCCTATTATCCCAATCCTGTTAGTCATTCTGGCATTTACGAAATAAAGCATTATCATGAATCACCTATAAAAAATATTTGCACTGCTTAACTGTTACCTTTTCGTGCAGGAATAATAGGGGAATGGCATCAACTGTCCTGTTTTTATGCGGGCAACCCTAACCCTACACTTTTCTGTGCCACTTTTCTGGGGATTGCTGCCCTTGTTTCCCTCTTAGGCTGAGAGAGTGTGACTTGCCCAGAGGTTTTCTTTGGCCAACCAGGGATTCGAACCCTGGTCTCCAGAGTCCTAGTCCAACACTCAAACTCCTACATCACCACTGACTCTCAAACATTCAAATGCAAGAAATAAATGACAAGGTTTGCCCCAATGATTATTTGCAGAAGACAACTTGCCTTGCCCTGTGCAAACTATGTTAGATACTGCCAGCCGAGACATCGCAACTTGTCAAACCATGGTTTGTTTGATAATAATTTTTATTGGCGCATTAACAAAACACTTATTTAGCAATTACAAGGCTAGCGAAAATACAAAACAACAAAGAAACAAAAGAAAAAACAAAACAAAGCAAACACAAATGTAAGCAAAACCCCAAAAACCTCTACAATACTACAACCCCACTCACCCACTAACTATACTAAAGATATAATTTATATAAACGTGAAAGTATTGCACTTCCAAGTTGTATAAATTGCAGTTGAATGTACCTATCATCTTATCACTCTTCTAAGTATCCCATCTTTTCCCTTCTACAAAGGAAACAATAAAAAATCCAAAAGATAAGTAAATAATGTTTACATATTGAATCCAAATATCCCTCTATCCCTTCTCAAATTTTTCATAGTCCATAAAAGGTTTCTCAAGAATTCATTTATATCATTGGCTTTAACATAATTGGTCAGTTTTGCAAGTTCTGCCACAGCCGAGACATCACGACAAACCATGGCTTGGCTTGTCAAACCATGGTTTGGCATAATATCTATAAACCGGACTCACTAAGCAATTTAGGGCACAAAAGAACCAGGCCAAGTCTTCCGCTTGCCTCAAGAGAGACCCTGGTAAGAGTTAACCCGAAAGAGAGATTAGCCAAAGCTGTCTCCAAACAGAGCAAATTACATCAGCCTGAAAAGCAGACAACAGACAATGGCCATTTATTAAGGTCTTTTCTGTTCCGAAGGAGAGAAAAGGGGGCAGCCCTTGGGATTTCTCCTTTTATCATGAAGGGACTGAGAGAAGCTGTCAATCGCCAGGGGCCTCCTAGTTCTCCGAACAGGTTTACAGGAACAAAATGTTCCAAAACACATGACGGTCTACATGTACTTCGCAAGCCAGATCTGGAGTAACAAGGGAGGGGGCTGACCACGTAGGGCAACAGCATTTAAGTTGCTCCTTGTTTTCTTCAAATACTGTATCTTTCTTAATGGAAAGCAAAAGAAACCACGCCGACCCAGCGGTCCAGATCGTGCACCGAACCTATCTGCCATGGCAAAACGCAACCATTAGAACACATGTATCTGAGATGCTTTTGAAGGCAGCACATCCTCCATCTTTTTCAGCATTGGGAGTCCAGAAAAAGAGCAAAATGAGGCTGGCTGGGGGATTCTGGGAGTTCTGATGCCAAAATAGATTTATTATCCCCCCCCCCATCCAAACTCTGCTGTTTTGTAAACCAGATGCGTCCTTACTACTGGTAACTTCAAGGTTAGACTTTTGCAATGTACTATGCTTTGGGCTACCTCTATATCAAGTTCAGAAATGTCAATCAGTTCAAAATACAGCAAAATACTAGGAGTGATTATATCACGCCAATATTCAAATCACTCCACCGGCTGCCCATTATTTTCTGGACAAGGTGCAAAGTGCTGGGTATAACAGCGCACGAAGATTTGTATGTAAGACACGCTACAGAATTAGGGAACAATCTTTCTTGCACATTCATTCATATCTTTTCATTGTGTGCCTTCAAGTTGTTTCTAACTTAATGGCAGCGAAAAGGCTGATGGGGTCTTCTTGGCAAGATCTGTTCAGAGGAGGATGGCCATTGCCTTCCCTGAGGCTGAGAGAGCGTGACTTGCTCAAGGTCATGGAGTGGGTTTCATGGTCCAGTGGGGATTTGAACCCTGGTCTCTAGAGTCATAGTCACACATTCAAACAACCATGCCAAGATTTCTGCACTTAGTGGGTGCTGCCATATTCATGCCAACAACATATAACGGGGAAGACTTCATATTAATACAGTTAACAAACAGCCAAACTGTTCTATTAGACCGGCGTTGCAACCATTAATTACACAACTAACATTGCAAAGCAATGGACACTTGCTTTCCAGATAAATTTTTTCTGGATTTGTTTGAAATAGGGGTAGAAAATGTTTTCCCCCAGTTTCTTCCCGATACCAACTGCAGAAGCCCAGAAGAGTTATAAATTTAGGTTTGCATTTACTTGGGGAAATGATAATACCTGCCCTAGCTAGAAACTGGCATGGGTTTGCCGCAGACGGAGAAGGATGGCATGAGTAGCCCCTTAGTCACTCTGTGGTGACTAAACACAGCGCTGGTCTGTCTATAAATCTTTTCAAAGCTCAGAGTGTTTCAGCCTTTCACAGCCCCTAGGCTGTCTTTTGACTAGACACCCATTTTCAGAAAGATATTTGCATCTATTAACATAAATTAGGGGCCTCTGATCTCAGGAACGGCTTCCGAATTTAGAATACCGCAGAACGGGAAAGGGGAGTTTGAGATTTTGGTAAGCCTCACTCACAAGCATGGCAGCAGAACACTGAGGTCTACAAAGCTTGTGGGCAGCCGCGGGGTTTATGCAATAATGGCTCATGAAACTACAAATCCCAAATTCCCTACCACTGAGCCACGGCAGTTAAAGCGGTGCCAAACTGCATTAATTCTGCAGCGCAGATGCAGCCACAGTTTCAAGCAATGCCTCACTTTCCAGAGCGTATTTGTTGGTCATAACTGTTGGTAATAAAACGTTGGGAATATTTAATTGTTATTTTTTAACTTTTGTAATCCATGTTTTAGTTCTGTCTTTTTAAATTCTTGTGATCCACCTTGAATCCCACGGATTAAATAAATATATATAAATCCTTGAAATAAATGAATGCATTTTTAAAAATATTTTCAAGCCGTGGATGCTTGAATCCGTGGATACGGAGGGCCGGCTGAACTCCATCCTGAAACGAGTGGTTAAATGCTTTTCCCCAGGACTATTGCAACACAAGGAGACTGGGTTGTAATCTCAGGTTGCGTTGCGAGTCTCCACCCTCCTGTCCTGACCTGAACACCTCAAGCCAGGAGCATGCACGAAAATATGCACATTTGGCGACCTGCTCCTAACCCAACAAGCTCTGCTGGAAATTCCACCTTTTTTTGTTTGGAGGCCTCTTGGCATTGCCAGGCTACAGTTTCAAGTTGCTTTCCCAGGGCTCCAACCTTTCCCCTGCTCCTGCACACCTCCTCACTGCTGCACACATGCACACATATGAACACACCACGCCGACATATACACACACGCACACGAACACAGGGTGAAAGAAAAGATATAAATAGCACAAGGCGTTTTGCACTCAGCTGACCGCTTCTCCAAAAGCTTGGGTGAGACAGCGGAGGATGACAAACAACAAAAGGAGGAGGGAGGAAAAGATGCCAGGTCCAGAATTCCCCCTTTTGCGGGAACGGAACATTCACGAGATGCTCTTTTTTGCAAAAATACTATGGGAGACATAAAGCCGTATGATATAAGACCTTATCTTTTCTCATGAAGCGGTAGTCTTCTTCCACCATTTGCCTCCAAAATCCTAGAAATCTAGGCTTGGAAGGGTCCCCCAAAGGCTATATAGTCAAACCCCCTGATGGTCCCAGCTGCAAAGCAAGAGCACAGCCCTTTGACAGGAGGCCATCAAAACTATGTTTAAATACCTCCAAGAAAGGAGACTTCACCAGCTCTTGGAGATGCCAAATAGATCCTTTGTAATGTTTATCAGGGATTCATACTAACTTTTTTGTCCCGAGGAGATACGGATTGCCATGCTGATGCCTATTGGGTTTGCTGTTCCCATTACGTTTTGGGTTCACAAATCTCTTCGAGTCATTTTAACCCTTGTGTTATTCACACATGCTACGGTTTCGGGTTAAAACGGAGCGGCCTCCCTTCCTTTAACGATGCAGGGCAATCCAAATTGATTCAGAAGTGTGTTCACATTGTCGACAATGTGGATCTTGCAGGGAAACGTGGGGAAAAAACACACTATCGAATATTCCAGGTTAAGTAGGGTTTTGGCTAGGCCCCTTCAAAAGTGCATCGAGTACATTCAGGACACGTGTGAACACCAAAGATTCAACCCGGATTATTTTCGCCGTGTGAACAGAGCCTAGAAATCTCTTCCCTTGTCTTTGTACAATTGGGTCAGGTCCTCCTATCCTCTAAAGCAATGGTTTCCAAACTCTGGTCTTCCAAATGTTTTGTGCTTCAGTTCCCAGAAGCCCCAGCCAGCTTGGGAATTCTGGGAAGTGAAGCTCAAAACATCTGGCAGAGCAAAGTTTGGAAATAAGCAATTGTTCAACTGTCTAGAGCTTACTTTATTGGTCATAGCCAGCACTTTGAATTGTACCAGAAAACAATCTGGAAGCCTATGGAGCTGTTGGAGAAGGTGAGTTGTATAACCCCAGTAACCAGCTATTCTATCACCTCTCGGCTGTATTGGACGACAACTCCCATTATCCCCAGCCAGCACCGCCAACCAATGCAAACCAATATCATCTCAACACAAGACAAAACCAACCAGTGGTGAAGCAGTGTCAAGACTTCCAGGGTTGTATCTCTAAGGGCTTTTTGAATCGCAGGGGCTACGAAATCTGAGACTCTCCTCTCTGTCTTTAAACTGCAATCCCAACAAGGAGGAGAAATAGATATTCCCAGCTTGTTGTTGTTGTGTGCCTTCAAGTCATTTCCAAAATATAGTGACCCTAAGGTGAAGTTCTCATAAGGTTTTCTTGGCACGTTTCTCCACGGAGGCCAGCCACTGCCAGCCTCTGAAGCTGAGATTTGAACCCTGGTCTCCCAGTGTCTTAATCCAACATTCAAACCACTACGTCACGCTGGCTTTCGTATATTTCCAGCAACAATGCATTTTTATGCGCTATCTCTGTTGTAACACAACACATTCTGGGGGGGGGGGGGGGCTTGGTCTTAAGCAGGAAAAACCCATTAGCTTTACAAAAGACCTGCTCCATATGGAAACGGAGATGGCCAGAAATAAGTTGTTAGGGTTTTTTAAAAAATACTGACCAACCTTTTGGGATTCTCTTTGGGGTTCTTGCTATCAAAGCTCTTACAATGAGAGCCTGCACATCTAAAAGATAACACAGTACCAATTTTTATTTTTATTTTTTTCTGATTTCTTTTTTTAAAAATGGAACCCCTCGCTGAATTGTATCTTTAGTACACTAAACAGGACTCTTTTGTGCCAAACAAAAGCGTGCAACAGTTTCACAACATGTGTAGAATACATTTTACATTTGGAAAGTAACAAAGTGATTTTGATTTCCTCCCCATCTGTGAAAGGATGCCAATACAGTCGGTTACTGTATCCACACATTTTTAATATGCGGATTCCAAGATCCATGGCCTGAAAATATTCAAAAATAATATTAATTCCAAAAGAAAACACCGTTTGTGCCATTTTATACAGTATAACCATTTCACTATATTGTATTTGACGGGACTCTGAGCATCTACGGATTTTGGAATCCACTGAGGGTCCTGGAACAAAATCTCGGTGGATATCAAGAGCCCACTATACATTATTTCAAATTTTCTGCAAATTTCGGGGTTATTTTTCCCAGTATTTTTTTCCCCAAATCTTCCCAATTTCCAAAAAATTTACATCTGTAGGACCAAAAAAAAGCAATATTCCAAGCTCTGAAGAATGCCTTCTCAGACCAGAAATTCCCAGTTATACCTGTACAGAAAAGGTGGAAAACCTCAGGCCCTGGGATCGAATCTGGCCCTCCTACTTAGGATTCCCCTCCAGCACTGGGGGTTTCCCCAGATGGCTCTGCCCCCTTCCTTATGACATCACCATTTAGGTCACTGCAGCCCAAGGGGTTTCCCCAGCTTTGCAAATGGATTTCCACATCCCAAAAGGCCGAAACGCCTTTCCTTTGAACGCTGGCACTAAGAATCTTAAATCATACAAATACAGGGGTGGACCTGGATTTATTTAGACTGGGGTGGGCAAAATGTGGCCCTGGCCTGTTTCTGAGGTCCTCCCCCTTGAAATTTTTATTTATAAGTTGCTTTGCTTTGCTAAAAATACCCCTCCAGACACGTACACAACCTAGGCCGGGCATGGTGGGACGTTTTAGCTCCCCTCCAAAAAATGAAGAAGGGGAGCCATGGCGAGGGACCTAGCTCCCGACAGTTTGGTTCTTCTTAACTGTCTTGTAGTTGACTTCAACTTAAGGCGACCTTATGAACGAGAGACCTTAAGCCGCCCTATCCTCAAGTGCCCTGTTCAGATCTTGCAGACTTAGGGCCGTGGCGACCTTTACCGAATCCACCCATCAGGTGCGCAGGCTTTCCTCTTGTCCTACCGCACTCCTCTTTACAGAGCATTAGTTGACCCAAGTCTATGAAAGCTCATGCCGCCAACTTCCTTCTTTCCGTTAGTTGTAAAGGTGCTGCAAGATCTCTTTGCGTACTGTCTTTTCTCAGGAGTCTTTTCTTCCCATGATATGGCCAAAGCATGACAATCTCAGTACCGTCATCTTTGCTTCTGGGGTGAGTTCACGTTCGATTTGGACCCATTTATCTGTTTTTTAGCAGTCCACAATATTCACAGAACTCTTCTCCAGCACCACAACTCAAGCGAATGGATTTTCTTCCTATCGTCTTTTTATCATTGTCCAGCTGTCACAGCCATACACAGAGATGGAGAACACAGTGGGCCCGTTATCCACTGAGGTTTGGGTCCAAGACCAGCATGAATACCAAAAACCGTGTACGTTTAAGTCCTATTAAATGCAATGGTATGGTAAAACAGGGTCCCTTATGTAAAATGGTAAAAGCAAGGTTTGCTTTTTGGAATTTATATATAATGCTTTTGGGGATTTATATAAGTTGGCCCTCTGTAGCTACAGATTCAACCATCCAAGGTTTATGTGTGTGTGATATATATATCACAAACCATATATATATATATATATATATTCAAACCATGGATGGTTGAATCTGTGGATACAGAGGGCCAACTTTTGGAAAATGACTATCTTTTTGTGCGTGTAGCAATTATCTGATTTCTCTCTTCCTACATACTACCTTTTTTCCTTTTGCTCTTAAACATGCCTCCACGTTCTCTTGGATTTACAAATTGCAAACCTACTATGAACACATCCTAAACCTTCTCGAGATTTGGACAACCATGACTTGCGCTCAGTTTTTTGAGGGTGTCAACCTTAATGGACAGTAGTCTTCCATATGAAGGCATGCAAGGGGCTAGTCCTCTTTTGAATGGATCATCTTTCTCTGAAGGGCTGATCAGTCCACATTTGTTTTAAATAAAAAGGACCCAAAAAGGAGAATTCAATTAAGCTTCAGGAAGCACCTCTAGAAAGGAAGAGCTTTTAGTAGCGGAATGGATGGACTCTTTTCTTTGGAAGTCTTTAAATAGAGACTGGTTGGACATCTGTTAGAGATTCAATTCCTATATTCACAAAGGGTTGGATTAGATGACCCCTATGGTTCATCCTTACTCTGTAATTCTGTCATTCTATGAATCAGAAGAAGATAAACCAAGGATTCTGAAGTTATAGTTATAGCACTTGGACAGTAGACTCAATGGGCACATGGGTCACCTGCTCAGGTAAAGTCCTCCATATCCAAAGATTCTGCCTCCACGGATTCAATCATCTGCAGCTTGAAAATATTCCCTCCCCAAAAAAATAAAATTCCAAAAAGCCAACCTTGATTTTGCTATTTTATATAAGGGACACCAGCTTACTATCTCACTGTATATAATGGGACTGGAGCATCTACAGATTTGGGTATCCTCAGGGGGTTCTGAAACCAAACCCCAGCAGAAACCAAGAGCCCACTGCAATTCTGTTTACAAGACAGAAAAATCAGATTTTCCCTCCACTGGTAGATAAAAATTAACATGTGCAATTTTATGCCATCACCCTTTTGGGGTGGCATGATGTATATACTGTACTCCTTTTTTTCAATCTACAGTAGCCACTCTTAAATTTCTTCCAATATCCTTCAGTGCAATAGATACCGGTAGAACGTTTGTTCCAATTCCAAGAACTTGGAAGTAAGTTTTTCCTACAGTTAGCCCTAGATCTTTCGCCATCAACTGTTCAGTGAAGTCGTTCCAAATTCCTAGATGTTTTATTGTCGTTCGCTTTTCAGAAAGCACGCATGTGGATCGCTCCCAACCTCCGGGGCACTTGTTCCAGAACATTATACGTAGCTCCTAAACACCCTTAGTCTGTGAAGTTTTATTCCGACCTGGAAAGTTTGACTGAAGACCCCAAACGGGAAGGGAATTTTACGGGGGATTTTTCTTTTCCTGCCCGCAGATCAAGATGTGCGGCAAACCTTGAATCATAAGAAGAATGACAGTCACCGATTCTCATCCTCATGGGATGGATGGGCTTGAAAAATCTCAAATGTAGTTTAGCATCAGATTCAGGACTTTAGTGTCCATAGGGCTGAGCAAAAGCGTGGGGAGGCCAGAAGAGACCAGGAGTGTGTGTTGCTAATACAGAAATAGACTTGAAATTTTACTATCTGTTTTTTTATTGCTAGTAAGAGGAGGAATCAGAAGGAGCACGATTCCCACCCCTGCTGTCACTCCTGGAAGAAACAGGATGAGATGAATAATAACCATGGTACAAATGGGGAACCGCGACAAAACGCTGCAACGCGAAACCGCAAGAAAGTCCAAATCTTCTGTTCTAGCCCCGTTCCGACTTGTGCTCACTTCCCCTACACCACAGTCGGCACGCTATGACCCCTGAGCCTCCTTCCTTGTGTGTGTGTTGTGCGCCTTCAAGTCATTTCCGACTTATGGTGAACCTATCCTGGGGTTTTCTTGGCAAGATTTGTTCACAGGAGGTTTGCCGTTGCCTTCCCCTGAGGCTGAGAGTGTGTGACTTGCCCAAGGTCACCGAGTGAGTCTCGTGGCCAAACAAGAATCGACCCAGCAATGTGTTCACCTTATAAGTCAGAAACGACTTGAAAGTACACAACAACAGCAACAAGCCAGAGTTGCCTTAGGGTTGCCACAAATCGGAAAGGCACAGGATTCTGTCGGATCTTGGAAGCTAAGCAGGGTTAGACTTGGTTAGTATGCGGAGGGTAAACCGCCAACTTGCGGTAGGTTCTTATTTCAGAGGAAGAACCTGGCAAAACCACTCAAGAGTCTTAAGAAAATCCTATGAAATTCACTGCAAGCCAACAGGTGACTTGAAGGCACACACACATAGGAAGGCAGTTCAAGCAGTCTCAAACTGGATTATTTCTGCAGTGTGCTTTGGACCTTTATTCAGCCTTGACAGCCAGAAACCTGCATATGCAAACACTCCATTAATTCTCAGAAATTGCACCTCGGATACCAGAGATTCGGCACTCGCACACAAATCTAACACACAGGCCATGGCACTAAAAACGGTCCTCAATTTGGCACCTTGATGTGGGTCGATGGGTGAGTATTTCAGGCCTTTCTGCATACTGAGGTCCCATACCCTGGCCATGCACAAATGGACAACACACAACACTTTGCAAGATGCGTGCCATGCACCGCCTGCGATGTTCCAGATGCAGACCAAGCGAGCCACTGCGCATCAACAGAATGACTGCAAACAAAGTCCCATCTTAGAAATCTGGAGGAAGAACGTCCTAGAAAAACTACACAGCTTGGCGGATCACGTCAGTTGAAAAATCTAAGCACGGGAGCTGTAATTAAAATCCCAACATACGCCACGAACTGCGAAAGTTGCAAAGCCGCAATCCAGGCTGCATCTGCACGGCCGAATTAATTCAGTCTGACGCCACTTTAACCGCCAGGGCTTTAACGCTATGGAAATCTGGGAATCACCGTTTCGTGAAGACACTTAGCCTTCTCTGTTAAAGAGTTCTGTAACTGCAACGAACTACGTATCCCAAGATTCCACAGAATGGAACCATGGCGGTTGAAGTGGTGTCAAACCGGATTATCTCGCCAGTGCGGATGGAGAACAAGGGAGCACCTCAAGATGGTACCTGGAAGGCAGCAAAATAAAAACTTCCCAGAAACGGTAGTTTTCTTCTGCCCCTAAATCTCTATCAATAACATAATTTATAACATCAGAGGCGCATTAAAAATATATAGATTAGACGTCCGAAGGGAAAAGGCAGGAAAAGTCAACGATCAAGGGAATGCTACCATTATATTCAAGGTGAAAACAATTTGCAGCATCTCAGGCTGGATCCACACTGCAGAATTAATCCAGTTTGACACCACTTTAACTGCCATGGCTCAATGCAATGCAATGCAATGCAATGCTGGGGGTTGTAGTTTGCTGTTGTTATGGCACCAGAACTCACTCTGACAGAGAAAAGGTGCAATGTCTTCCAAAACTTAAATGCCCACAATCTCATGGCAGTGAGCCAGGGCAGTCAAAGCGGTCTCAAACTGGATTATTTCCGCAGTGCGTATGCACACAGCCCCATTCTGTGCAATGCAAGAAATGTGGAGACTAAAGATTTGGGGAGAGCCAGAAGTCTTGCTTGGAAGAGCAATGCCCAGAATTCCCTAGCACTGAGCCAGAGCAGTTAAAGCACTCTCAAACTGGATTATATTTCTGCAGTGTGCATGCAGCTCCATTCTGTGCAAATGGTAAAAATGTGGAGAAGATTTCATTTGAGGAGAGCAATAAGCCTTAGGTGCAGGAGCAATGCCCAGAATTCCCTATCATTGAGCCAGAGTAGTTTAAAGCAGTGTCAAAGTGGATTATTTCTTCAGTGTGGATGCAGTTCTACTGTGTGCAATGGCAGACATTTAGAGCCTCAAGGAAGATTTCATCTGGAGAACTAAATCTTAGGTGGGTAGCAATGCCCAGAATTCCCTACCATTGATCCAGGGCAGTTAAAGCAGTCTCAAACTGGATTAGTTCTGCAGTGTGGATGCAACCCCAACTCTGTGCAATGCTAGAAATGTGCAGATTTCATTTGGAGGAGAAGTCGTCGTCTTAGGAAAGGAAGCAGCAATGCCCTCAATTTTGCCTCCCCCCAAAAATACCTTTGAAACATACAACTTGGCAACCCTCCCTTTGCAATTTTGCAAACTCTCTCCTTGCAAATGGACTTTTGTTGCTGTTGCAGAAGTTGCAAAGGAGGGAAGCAGAAAGGAAAAGAGGGGTTCAATAAAGGAAAAAGGAGAAAAAGGAAAGAAAAATACCCTCCCAAGCCCTACCTAGTGGCTCAGGCACACAAAAAAAGAAATGCAACTCCAGCAGCTGCCCCACAAAGTGTTACCTGTCAAATAAAAGGCTGCAAAAAAGCAGATTTTTTTAAAGCAGCAAAACCCTGCAGCTTCCATGCAAAAGTCCCAAAACCGCTTTGGAGTCTTCCCAATTTATTGTGCAAGAGGAAAGGGTTTGCATGCATGGAAAAAGAAAGAAAGAAATGTATTTCTGGAGAAATTTTTGCACTTTTTTTTTTTGCACCAAAAGCATGCAAAACCCTTCCCTTGGATTGCACCATGCATCCCTTTTGCAAAAATAAAAATATTAACAATTGCACTATTTCCCCCCCCCCTTGCAGTTTGCATTGCAACAAGTTTTCCAGCACTTGCAGGAAAGATCTGGGGGTTCTTTTTTAAATTATTATTATTATTATTACAATAATGTCCCTCTCCCACCAAACAAATGCAAGAAAGACTCCCATTGCAACCCATTTCTTTCTCTACCTTGTTTTCTGTCCATGGTGGTGGCTTGGTTTCCCAGAAGTCAGAGAGAAAAAAAGAACAGCAAAAAGGCACGCCTCAAGAGGGAGGGGGAAACTGGATGTCTCTTGCACAAAAAATAAAATAAAAATAAAAATAAAGGAGCCGAGCTGGCTGCAAAATAATACAAAAAGCAATTATTTTCCAAACACTAGTTGCATGCTCTGATTTTTCTTAAGGACAAGAGCCTTGGCTGCCAATGCAAATTATTATTATTATTATTATTATTATTATTACTAATGCAAATTCCCCCTTTTTAATTCTATTTATTGCTATAATTTTTTTGCCCTCTTTGCTAAAGCAATTGCATGCACGCACTCTGGGCCTGCAAAGAGAGAAATGCAAAAGTGCAAAAGGAAAAAAATAAAGCAAAAATGTGCTTTTTTGGAATGCTCTCCAAAAAGAAAAAAGGAAAAAAAGGTTTTTTGGGGGGAATCTGGCTAAGGTTGCAAAAGTGCAGCTTGTTCTTTCCAACCAGCTGCTGAGGCTGGGCCCCTTTTTGGGAGGTTGGAGGGACCTGACGATTTTTAAAAAATTAAATTAAATGCAGCGAAGTTGCAAAAAAAAAGGGGGCTGCAAAAAGCAAAGGAGGCTCAGCAGCAGCAGCAGCAGCAGCAGCAGCAGAGCGGCCCGTGACGTCACTCACCCAGGCACTCAGCCCAGGCCAAAAGGGGCGGAGAGCAGCCTCAGAAGCAGACAGCCAGACCGACCAATCAGAAGCTCCGGAGCACGGAAGGCGGGACTTACAGGGCCTATAAAAAGGCAGCCAGAGCACAAATGGCTCCTTTTTACCTCAGGGCCTTTTAGAGGAAGGTTGCCTCAGGCCAAGCTGACTGGACACTAACAGGCCTCCATTATTTCAGCCTTCTGTCCTCCATTTTGAGCAAAGATAGAGTTTTTGAAATACCAAATCAAATTAATTAATATAAAACAAGTGAAGCACGATATCTGGTTTATTAATTGCAGTCCTTAGGAAGCAGGGACTGATTTATAGGTCACTGGAGTAATAATCCAGTTTGACACCACTTTGTTCCCGAACACACTGCAGAAATTATCCAGTTTGACACCATTTTGTTCCCGAATACACTTCAGATATAATCCAGTTTGACACCATTTTGTTCCAGAACAAAGAAATAATCCAGTTTGATACCATTTTGTTTCAGACACATTGCAGGAATAATCCAGTTTGACACCACTTTGTACAGGTACACAGAAATGATCCAGTTTGACACCATTTTGTCCGCAACACATTGCAGAAATAATCCAGTTTGAAACCACCTTGTTCCAGAACACACTACAGATATAATCCAGTTTGATGCCACTTTGTTCCAGAACACACTTCAGCTACAATCCAGTTTGACACCACTCTGTTCCAGAACACAGATATAATCCAGTTTGACCCCATTTTGTTCCAGAACACACTTCAGATATAATCCAGTTTGAGACCATTTTGTCCACAACACATTGCAGAAATAATCCAGTTTGAAACCACCTTGTTCCGGAACACACTACAGATATAATCCAGTTTGATACCACTTTGTTCCAGAACACACTGCAGAAATAATCCAGTTTGACACCACTTTGTTCCGGAATACAGAAATAATCCAATTTGACACTATTTTGTTCCAGAACACACTTCAGATATAATCCAGTTTGACACCATTTTGTCTATAACACATTGCAGAAATAATCCAATCTGAGACCATTTTGTTTCAGACACACTGCACAAATAATCCAGCCTGACACCGCTTTGTTCCAAAACACACTGCAGAAATAATCCAGTTTGACACCATTTTGTTCCGGAACACAGATATAATCCAGAAATTGGATGTTAAAAGATGTATCTTTCTAGAAATCGTACGTTTTCTGAACATTTCTAAAAGATTTTCTGCAGCCCACCCTAGGCTATCGACAGTGGGCACGCTTGCCTTTATTCAGCACGTTCGCTGCATAGAAATAGGTCCCTGTTTCCATAGAGAAATGCATTCATTTCTCAAAAAATTGGATGTTTTCTAAATACTGTGCCTGTATTCTGCTAACTTAAGCCAAATACAAGATTGCTTGGAGCCTAACCACCCTAAAATGGTTAAAATACAGAAGCCGAGGAACTCCTTGACACTGGCGTTGTATCAGGTTCCCCAACAGATTGGCACAATGGCACTCCTTTTTGCCGGGTGCGTTCCAAGTTAGGATTGCCAGATTCAGCCTCGGAGAGGGCTTCTGCACATTGCTCGTTGTGTATAGCAATACCAAGTGCATTTCTATACTAGCACTAGCACTATACTAGTGAGTACTACAGTACAGTGCTATACTATACTAGTACAGCACTGTACTAGTGAACTAGCATTCCTTAAGCAACGTAAACGGGAGGGGAAAAAACAATTGGAGATGTTACTCAGATGCCTCTTCCGGCACAAAGATAGGATCGGCCTGGGGACAGAGAATGTGCAGCCCTCCAGATTTTGTTGGGTTGCAATTTCCATCCCCCTTGACTTCCAGCTACTCTGGATTTGCAGTCGACTAGCAGCCAGACAGAGGGCTACCCATTCTCTGTCCCTGAATCAAACCATAGGTTTACCACTTGATCAGTCCCACTCCAGCGAAGGAGCAAATTACAGTTTTGCAGTTACAATAGTCCCTCCACATTCACTGTGTTAGGGATGAAGGACTCCTGTTAATGTGGAAAACCACAAATTATATATATATATATATATATCCAAGAGAACACCTCTCCAAGAATCTCTAGGTCCTCCATTGCAACTCTGTGGTCAACATCTACCAGAAGTTGATCACAGAATCATGCTGGAGGACCTACAAATGCCTAGAGAAGTATTTTCTCTAAGAATGATCAAGGTTCTCCAGCACAACTCTGTGGTCAACTTCTGGCAGAGATGCACTGGAGGACCTAAAGATTTCTAGAGAGAACGCATGAATCAAAACTGCATATAACCAAATCGGCAAAAGTCAAAACCGCAAATGTGGAGTATCAAAACTGTATCACTTTTTCCGTCCCAGGTTAGCGCAAGGAAGCTGATCCAGGGAAGCAATGGAGACAACCTTGCCTTTGCTGAATTTTTCAAAAACACACCGCGTGCCTGGAAAGGTTTTGTTTGTGTTCGGATGCAGCTGGGTAGCTATGGAACGTCTTGGGGGGGGGATTTTTTTCCCTCCCAGTGATAGCGCTCACCTATCTCTTTGGCAGCAAACGTCCAAGTCCGGCCTTCCTGGGTTGTGCAACCTGCGTCAGGAGAGAAACAGGAGCCGCTTTGGAACATGGACAAGCCAGCTGCCAGCTGGGGATAGGAATGGAGTAACCCTATGCCAGCAGGCATATATCATGGGGCAGGGAGAGAAAGAGAGGAAAAGTATGTTTGAACTTAGACAAATGCACAGGGGAACTCCACACTGGGCTGGATTTACAGCAGCAGTTGCAAAGAGAAATTGAGCTCTGGCCACATCATGTGGTGGTCTTGCACGCATCAGTTATTGTATTGGGGTGGGGGGGGAAGGGGTCATTTCGGTGTGTGTGTGTGTGCATTTTCACCTCTAGTTGTCACCACAACAAAGAAAACAGAGGCCACACCGGGTCTGCTGCAGTACAAAAGGACACAGGTCTCTTTTAGAACACAATACAAATATAAAGTCCCATACAGTTTAGATACAGGCTGATAGACTGACATCCCATCCACACAGCAGAAGTAATCCGGTTTGAGACCATTTTAACTGCCGCTCCGCTCACGTGCCACAACCAACTACAAATGCCAGAATTGCATTGAGCCGGGGTAGTGAAAGTGGTCTCAAACCGGATTATTTCTGCAGTGCGGATACAGTCTGCATCTCTCTCTATGAAGCTACTTAGACCCTGAGATCAGCAAAAAAAGGCCCTTCTCTTACCTAGTATGACTATTGGGGATGTAAGATAGAGCTTTCTTGGTGGCTGCCCCTAGATTTCGGAACTAAGGAGGCTAGAATGGACCATCTGATCTTGGAATATAAGCAGGGTCAGACCTGGTTAGCACCTGGATAGGAGACCGCCAACGAATACCTGGTGCGGTAGGCTCAATTTTAGAGGAAAGGAACTGGCAAAACCACCTCTGAGTATTCCTTGCCTAAGAAACCCTTTTAAAATTCATGGGGTCGCGATAATGTTGATAGGCAACTTGAAGACACACACACTTTGGGCAAGTCATACTGTCTCAGCCTCAGAGGAAGGCAAAGGCAAACTCCCTTTGAACAAATCTTGCCCCCCAAAAAACCTGCGATACATTTCCTTTTGTTGTTGTGTGTCTTCAAGTTGTTTCCGACTTATGGCAACCCTAAGGCGAGCCTACCATAGGGTTTTCTTGGCAAATTTCTTCAGAGGGGCTTGCCATTGCCATCCCCTGAGGCTGAGAGAGTGTGACTTGTCCAAGTTCACCCTGGTCTCCGGAGTCCTAGTCCAAAGCTCAAGCCATTACACCATGCTGCCTCTAGATTTGCCAGAGGATCACCATAAATCAGAAACAACTTGAAGACTAATAAAAATAACAAAGAATTATGAGTGCCAAAATTACACCGTAAATCAATTCATAGCACGTTAAATACATAAATTAAATCAATTAGTTACAATCAAATCACACACAGTTCTAGCAGAAAAGGTCAGCTGAGTTCAATGGGGCTTATTCCCAAATAAATGTGTACATGAGAAAAGCCTAGCGCATCAAGCTGAAGCACCCTGGAAATGGAGTAAGCTCACCAGAAAACAACACCATCCTTTTCAAGCAACATGTCCAGACCTGTGCCATGGAGCATTGCAGAATCAGAGTTAGAAAAGAGCTCAAGAGGTCATGTAGTCTACTCTCTTGTCAATAAAAGAAAGTCCTGGATATAGCTTTTTACCTTTAGAAGCAACTGGGAGAAGATTTGGATCCAAGATACATTGTAGAAAGTGTATTTACCATTTCGGTTTGAGTTTTTCCATATCCATAACGCTTGGATTTCGTCATTTTTTGAATTTGGGGATATTTGCATATACACAAATACCTTGGCAATGGGACCCAAGTCTAAACATGAAATTGATCTGTGTTTTGTATACACCTTATACACATAGCCTGAAGGTAATTCTGTACATAATATTTGTAATGATCTTGCGCATGAAACAAAGTTGACGTACACTGAACCATCAGAAAGCAAAGGCGTCACCATCTCAGCCACCCACATGAGCAATTTTGGAGTATTTCAGATTTCAAATATCAGGGATACTCAACCTATATTAAAATATAGAGAGAGATCTTGTAGCGCCTTTGAGTCTCAAAGGTGCTACAAGATCTCTCCACGTACTGATTCTGCAGACTAGCATGGCTATATTAAAATATTTATATTTCGCCCTGTATCTCCCAATAAAATCAATGTAAAGCAGAAAATAATAAAGCAATAACTTTAAAAGACCAAAAATATACTTATGAATGTATTCAGAATGTATACATTATATTTAATGTATAAAGTATGGTTACCAAATGCTGGCTCAGCCATGGATTTGGGGCAAATCACTCTCTCTCAGCCTCAGAGGATGGCAATGGCAAACCCTTTCTGAAGAAATCTGCCAAGAAAACCCTATTATAGCTTCACCCTAGGTTTGCCGTAAGTTGGAAACAACTTGAGGCTACCCAGTATCAACAGGAATATATTAAATATATTTATTCTACTTCTATTGATTTAGTTATTTCTGTACAATATATTTAGGTTGAGGAAGCGATGCAGAGGCAAAGTGGAGGTTAGCTCTTTCCCTCTGCATGCAATGTTTTTAAATCTTTAAAGCCCCATGCAGAATATTGTCTGACCCAAAGGCATAATGTAACAGATCAAAAAATTCGGCTGGAATTCACGGGATTAATCCTGCCAGGTGCAATTTGTTCCAACGCTGCAGCATTGCTATATTGAGGTTAGGAGGACAGAGAAAGAGACGTTTGGCAGGACTTTCTCTTCCATGCTGTTCTTCAAGGAACAGAAACACTTTGAACCTAGCAGCTGCAACAGGACACTAGATCACCCACAAGAATCCTGTGGCCCTCTTTAGTTGTCGCAGGACTATGACTCCCATCATTCCCCACTATAGCCTACGATGGCTGGCATTTCTGGAAATTACAGTCCAATAATATTACGAAGGATGCCCAACTCGCATCCGACTGCATGACACTTAAAGGTCCCACGCACACCACTCAAAGACCTTCACCCAACCCAATATCGCTCAGCTGTGCGGTACTACATCTCTCATCTTCCCTGACAAGAATGGGAGTTGTAATCCAACCCGTGTGGAAAGCAACTAGTTGGGGAAGGCTGACTTTGAAAACACTGCTTGGCGGGTTTAATACTTTACTTGCAAGCGTGTGAGTTCTTCCTCACCACTTTTGTTGTCGTGTGCCTTCATTTCCAACTTTCAGCAACCTGAAGGCGAACATGTCACAGGAGTTTCTTGGCAAGATTTGTTCAGGGGCAGCTTGCCTTTGGCTTCCTCTGAGGCTGAGAGAGTGTGACTTGCCCAAGGTTACTCAAGGCGTTTCCATGGAAAGGAGAATCTTACCTTCCTGGAGTCTTAGTCCAAGTGGGTTTCCATGGCTGAGCAAGAATTTGAACCCAAAATCCTAATCCAACCCTGAAACCACTACACCACACTGTCTTTCCTCACCATTCGTGGACAATGACTCTGGAGACCAGGGTTCGAATCTCGGCTCAGTCATGTAAACCCACTGGGTGACCCTGAGCAAGTCATACTCTCTCGGCCTCAGAGGATGGCACTGGCAAACCCCCTCTGAAGAAACTTGCCAAGAAAACCCCGTAAGTCAGAATTGACTTGAAGGCACGCAACAATGATAACAACAACAACAGAAAATGGGAAATGCATCTGAACTTGCAAAGAGGCAACTGAGCACCTTTGGATCAAAGCCCAAAATCCCAGTTTCAGCCAAACTGGAGAAACTTGTTCATCTTTTTTCAAAAAAGAACAATCATTCCCGAATGAGTCAGTCGAGGAAATAATGGAGCACCAAGCGACCTCATACCTTCAAACTAAGAGAATGAGAAGAAGAGAAAAATGGGAGGGAGGGGATATTTTATCATTGCCAAAATATGCCCCAATTACATCATGTTAAGTTAAACCATATACATCGAGATTCAGGGAAGATAGTGTTTTTTTTTTAAATATCCAGGCGGAGGTAACCACAAAATTCTTACATTATGAGGCTGCTCCTCCAAGCCTGGTCATAATGGAAGCCAGATGGGATTGGAAAAGGGGAGATTTCCATATACAGATGCACTGAGGTTGCAAGACGTTTGGATAAAATAAAATAGCGGAGATTAAACTTTCCCTAGGCCCAGCTCCATCGAACATTTCTGCTGATCAAGTCAGGGGACCGTGATCTCATGGCGAGGGGGGAAAAAGAAGGAAAATGTTTCCAGCTCAGCAGAATATTTCCAGCTCAAGCAAGGGGAAAAAAGGTGATCTGGCGAAGAGTCTGAAATAACCACAACCACCAGCTTACAAAATGTTAGGGCACACAGCTATGTTCCCAGCAGAGGAAGAGAAAACAGAGAGAGTTGGTCTCTGGGGAGCGTAAAAAAATACAAGCAGCCCTCAATATCCACGGTGTGAAAATATTCATATTCCATAGTTTTTTTGTGGGTTAGTGGCCATGTTCTAGAAGAGTTTCTTCCTGACGTTTCACCAGCACCTGTGGCTGGCATCTTCCGTTTTGCAAGAATAGACGGATTTAAATTATAAGTCGAGTATTAGGATGACAGGGAAATAAGATGAACTTGGAGAGGGAAGAAAATCCCTTGCATCACATGAGTATAAAAGTTTGTGACTACTGTAGATATATGGGTTTATATCGTGAAAGGACAAAAGAACAATTAATTCAAATAGACTTGGTCGGGAAGTAAGGACTACCTTGCAAGAGACACTCAGGAAGTTGTGTTTTACAGGTAGTGTTTTGTGTTATTAAGTAAATTCTGATGTACATTATTGGAAAGATGTGCATCTATTTGAAGAAAAATAAAGTTTTTTAAAAAATTATATTAATTCCAAAAAATCAAACCTTGATTTTGCCATTTTATATAATTAGAATAGAATAGAATAGAATAGATAGTAATAAACTTTATTCTATTCTATACATTTTATATAATTGAGACCATTTTACTTCCATTGTCTTTAATCGGACTTGAGCATCCCTGGATTTTGGTCCTGGAACCAAGCCCCAACGGATACCACTGTATCTTGCTAAAGCTCACAGTATCCAAGATTTCACAGAAAACCGGGACATGGGTGGGCCTAGAGTTGGTTTAGGTGGTAAAGGTTATCAACAAGCAAGCTGGGAAAGGCTGCTGCTGTTTGCTTTTCCCTAAGCCTACAGGGAAGGGTTCGAACAAAACCAGTGCCAGAATACTACAATTTCAAGCTGGAGGTGGCTACAGGATCAAACACCTGAACGATCCCTTGGACTCCTAAGAAGAAGCGTTGAGTGTAATTTTTTCTCCCACTTTTTATTTCTTTACTTTCTTGAATTTATACTCAGCCTTTCTCCCAGGATGAGAAAAGGAAGAGGAAAGTTGTTTCTTACTGTTTGCACAAAAAGGTGGGTTGGATTGCTTTCTTTTGTTGCAAAGAGATAAGCCGCCTACACTCAGGGACTCTGGAGCCGTATTTAAGGTGAGGGGAGGACACTTAAAACTGGCAGGCAGGCAATTATGAATTTTGTATCCTTGCAAATGCAAAAATAAAGAATACTGCAATGGAGAAGAATTCAAAGACATAGCCATCTTAGTCTGGAAAAATCAGTATGCAAAGGGATCTTGCAGGCTAACCAAATGCTTTGAGGCTAACTGAATGAAAGAAGCGGGTAGCATGAACTTTCATAGGAGTTTATCACACGAGAGTTAATTTAGGCTTTAAAGAGAGATTAAAACGCATTTAAAGCATCCTGCAAATAAAGCGAAAATGGGGAGTAATTGCATGAATGATTATCACACACAATTGCACAAATAAAGGGATATCGGAAAAGCAGCTACAAATGTGATTAGTTGGAAGATGATGATAAAATAAGAAATGAAATATTTATAAAATTGTTTAAAGCATAAAATTAATACACCAAGAAAAGGGGGAAATGGATATGACTCTTTAAGCAAATGCAAAGTGGGCAATAAATTAAGAGCGCATCTGCACTGTAGAAATAATGCAGCTTGACACCACTTTAAGGGCTGTACCTCCATCCTATGGAATCCTGAGATTAATAGTTTTACAAATTCTTTAGCCTTTTCTGCAAAAGGGTGGTGGTGCCTCCCAAAAAAACACAAATCCCAGGATTTTATGGGATGGACCTACAGCACTTTGAGTGAGGTCAAATTGCATTATTTACAGTGCTGTTGCTGTGCGCCTTCAAGTCATTTCCAACTTATGGTGATCTTATCATAGGAGTTTCTTGGCAAGATTTGTTCAGAGGAAGTTTGGCATTGCCTTCCCCTGAGGCTGAGAGAGTGTGACTTGCCCACGGTCACCCAGTGGGTTTCATGGTTGAGTAAGGACTCGAATCCTGGTCTCCAGAGTCATAGTCCAACACTCAAACCACTATGTCATGCTCGACTCTGGTGCCACAATGAACTACCATTCCCAGAATTTCATAGTGATGGCAGTTCAAGTGGTGCCGAATCGGATTATTTCTCCAGTGCGGATGTGGCTTAAGTTAGGCAGCATTGGGTTTTTCATCAAAAGGAAAAAAAAACTGCTTGGAGGAAAGGTGCTTTTGAAGGCACAGGGGTAAGAGATCGAAAAGGTTAAGCAACTCCTTGCCTCCTCTATTAACCTCTTGCAGACTCCAAGGCTAGTTTTCGGGAGTTTAAGGAAAATAAAACAAGGGAAAGAAGCACACCACAATGAATCACAAAATTAGACCTTGTAGGATGGCCTTGGTGGTGGTTCATAGCGTCTTTCACTGCCTTTCACTAGTCTTGGCTGGTTTCTCAACCATGACCAGTTCTCAGCAGGGATAGTCTTGACCACACTCTTCCATGCTCCAAGAGTCCTGATGCGGCAGAAGCAATCCTGATTAACCCTCTGCCATCCCACTTTTTCAACCGATTTTAAAACGTCCCGGTTTCTCTCTCCTCCTCCCACTTTCCCCCTTTGTCCTCAGCTTACTTCGGTTGCTGCAAACCGAATTCAAAGTGCAAAAGTAGTTTGCATTCCTTTAACTCAGCAGAGGAAAGGAGGGAGCATAGTGTTTCCCTTCCCAGTAGGCTCAGGCAAAAGCTAACTGCTGCAGCCTCTCCTAGTGTCTGCGTCCTTCCTCATTAATAAATGTTGCCACCTTGACCAAGCTCTGATGCACCTCTGTGAAAAGTTGGAGGGAAATGAATCAGGAACAGAAGTAGACAATATTTCAGTAGGAGTCGCGTGTATCAGAGAAACCTAGAGAGGTCTAACACAGTTTAAGATACAAAATTTATAGCTGCGACAATTTATACATAGATTGGAAACACCAGAGACAAGAATGGGATCTGACCAACAAATATGTGGAAGCAATTTATTTAACATCAGATTTATTAAGCTTCAGTGTATCTATTGTGCTATGGATTATATATTACGAATGACTAGATTTTATTTCCAATTAAAAAAGAAGAAGAAAAATTGGAGGGGATGCGGTTTGTACTCTTGCAACCACTTCGCCTGACTACCATAAAGCACTACACACAAGGCTACCCTTAAAGATGACCTAAGCATGGAGAGATTTGGGGGGATTCTGGGAACTGTAGTCTCCAAAGTCACTTTCCCAAGCTCTCTTTTTCTTTCGGTTCACCGCGAAACATCCCCAGAGTCTCCAAGTCGGCTCGGCAACATCCGTTGGTACCATGAGTCCTGGACGGCTGATACAAAGTCTGGCCTCCATTTCAAGGGCAACTTGACCCACTCACCTCTCCAAAAAGGATTGGAAGTTACCAAGAATGACTGGCAGAGGTGTGACTCAGCTCCAGACTGCAAAGGCTGGCATCCAGCCACGGTTCAAGAGAGGAGCCTGGCACTTCTAGGGCAAGGGCTTCTCCAGCCTTCTCACGCACAGCAGTGATAACGCTTGTATTATCAGAGCCGAAAGGGACAAGGGGAAGCCTGCCTGCCACAAAGGGATAGCAAAGGTTTTCTTGACACATTGGATGTCGGCGTGTGCCCTTTGGCACCTTGGAGGAAGCAGGCATGCCAGAGACACAAAAGGCAGAGGGAGCAAACTAGACAAATAACTTTTTTTGGACTACAACAACCAAGATTAGCTTGGTTAGCGGGAGGGTTCTGGGAGATGCATTTTTCTTTCAAAGGATCATTGGGAAGGGACAACATTTTTGAATTAGATAGAACATATGCTCTGTTTTGATCCGAACGGAGGTACAGTAGACCTTTGGTATCCGCTTTGGTTCCAAGACATACACACACACACACACACACACACCCAAATCCATGGATGCTCAAGCAGAAAAGTCTTGTAATGAAGCGATGCAACAGAACCTCATTGGATGTACAGAACTCTTGGGACAGTAAATAGCGGTTAAATTTAACATCTAGTTGTTTACTACAAAACATATTGGGATTCAAACCGGGATTCTGTTTGCAGTATCCCGTTGTATTTGGTCCCACAAAAACCAGAAAGTGGCACCAAGTGTTAATGGGCAGGAAGAGTTTTTCCTTTGCACACTTTTCCTCTTTTATAAACATATATACAGTGGGCCCTCCACGATCGCTGGTGATAGTGGAAAAACCACAAATAAAAAACTAGTTTTTTATCTGAGAGAGACCACCTCTCTATGAAACTCTAGGTTTCCAAAGTAATCCTGGAAGAATCATGCTGGACGACCTACAAATGGCTAGCAAAGTATTTTCTCTAGTAATCTCTAGATCCTCCAGTGGTATTCTATAGTCAGTTTCCAGCAGAATCTCTCTGGAGGACCTAGGTATTCCTAGAGAGAACACATTAATTAAATCTGCAAATAATCAAAACCGCAAAAGACAACACCACAAATGCGGAGGTACAACTGTATTTCGGAAAAATCACAAGTTCCCGTCCCTGCACACTTCAGTCACCAGCAAGCACCTGGCTCTGTTTCCCTTTCCGTCTCCATCCTTTTGGCTGCTGGGAAAACTAAGGACCTTTGATAGTCCCACTGCTTGGAAAGTCTGTCTGGTACTGGCCCTGTATCGCCATATCATCATTATATCTCCCCTTCGCAAAGCCTGAGGTTGGTTACAATTCCTTTTTCGCTGTGAGGATCAGAGATACCCCGAATAACAAGCAAAAGGGAAGGGTGGTACAGGAGGAACAAAAGTGCAGAGCAAACCAGAATGGCAGCAGAACGGTATGCACAGAAGTCTGATCCTTCCAGAGATGAAAGGGGGAGAAACATTCCTCGGCTTCTTTCTGTGTAATTGTTGCGAGGACAATTCAAGGAAGGGAAGTTAGCAAAGGAAACAACAGCTCATAACCAAAAACCATCTGCCTCACAGCTCAGAGTCTTGGGGAAGCTTTGATCGCCTTGCCGAAAGGATGTTTTCAGTTGGTTCAAAAAGCACCTGAGATTCCAGAGCTTCAGATATTATATGTGGGGAGAGAACAAGAAGCATGCTTTCCTCATGCTTCCTATCCCTTGCATTTCTCTGCTTCACCTGACATGGGCATTTTGCATCTGTCTGCACACTGGTGACATCTTGTGTATCATCCCATAAGAACATAGGTGTGAAACATCCTTTGCTGGAGGACACAGATAAGCATAGGGACCTTCCAATATGGTTCTTTCCACCAGCGTGAGGAGCTAAACCACGGATGGGCAGCACCAAGAACACACCATGTTTCCAATCCTGGCTCATAAGAGGAGCAACAAGCCAAAATCCCAGATTCAGGCATCACATTAAACTCTATCTGCAGATAGTTCGGTGTGTTGCATTCGGAAATTAATTCAGTGGCACATGGTTCCAGGGAGGGAAAGATAACCAGTGTCATATAGTAATAATGAAGTGTTAGAAACTAGGTCCAGGAATTAGTTCCCAATATATTTTCTCACTTTTCTTGGGAGGCACTCCATCAAGAAATCATCCGCTATTGTGATATGATATGTTTCCCCTCATTCAAAGATTTTGTGCAAAACAAACACAAAACAAGCAAGCAAACAAACCTCACAATCATTTCCATTAAAAAAAATATTTTCTTTAACTGTAGTTTTATAAAATGCAGCTTCTTGTGCACAAAAAATATGTTACTTTATACAAGAAAAGAATTAGTAGACAAAGGGCCTATTTTCTGTGGCTTTTCCCAATGCAAAAAAAAAAAAAAATGTAAAAAGAGGTGCGCAAGAACTTTCACTATCAGACCTAGCAGGGAGAAAGCGAGTGAAATTATTCCTTCCTGAATGATCAAATTAATTAAACAAAGACTTGCTAAATTTTGCTACGCTTGTGCTACCTTGCTGCTATTTTTGCCACTTTGTTGCTTCTTTTCAAACCAGCAATAAGGGCCAGCTGAAATTCATGTCACGCAGGCTTGTCAATTTGGAAGAAGTTGTTAACAAGTTTGTGTTCTGGATATGGTAAACACCAAATGAAAATATTGATTTTACTTAACCTAGACATACGTTTCTATGTAAAATTAACATATTGTCAACAATCAGAATCAAAGAGCTGCAAGGGACTGCAGTTCCAGATGTGTGTCCTTGAGGAAAGACATGATGATGATGATGATGATGATGATGATGATTTATATCCCGCCTCTCCATCCGGATCAAGGAAGGATACAATAAGAATAAAAATATAACAATATAAAAACAAACCCATGGTCCCTCCCACCAACACAACAATTAAAATTCCCTTACAACAATAAAATGATATCCCATTATTAAAATCAAATCAATCAAATAACACACAGAGATGGATACAGAGAATATTCTTTATGGGAGCCAAGCCAATAGGTGACCGGGTGAGCTATTCCCGGAAGGCCTGTCGGAAGAGATCCGTCTTGACAGCTTTTTAAAAGCTGTCGGTTGGTAATGTTTCGGATAAAAATTGTAGTTAATTAAAAGTAATACTAATAAAACCAGACACCCTTAATGTATAATTCATCATAGAGACAGATTTTTCCTGGCTGAGCCTTGGAAAAGGAAGCAAATCCCAGGCACGCAATAGTGCCAGAGAGATAAGGGAGAGAAACTTAGCAACGTTCCCATTCACAAGTTTGCCGCCCACACAAAAGAGTCCCTTCCCTAGTAGTGGCTGCCCAACCAACATCCTCCCTTTTTATAGTGTTGCTTTATTTGGTGTCTACGAAAGTGCAGGCTCTTGGGCCAATAGAGAAGAGAGTCAACAGGAAGTGCAAACAGCTGACCAGCTTTTGAATTAAACAGGCCACACCAACGCCAGGAGGAAACAGAAGGACGATTTTACGCAAAGAAAAAGGGAGGAGTGGATTGGGTTTAAAGGAGAAGCCCCAGGCACTGCCACCACCAAATCCAGGCAGCCCAACTTGTCCAAAAGAAATCCAAAACCACCCTGGGGAGCTCTTTCACATGCGTGCGTCTGCGCACCTTCAATTTCCCTCTCGACTTGTCCTCTGCAAAATCATGTTAGCAGAGCGCAAAGCATGCTTTTGACAAGCATAAGCTGCCTTGAGTATAGTTGAACAAAGACTATATGGGAGTGTTGGCCATGCGGCAAAGTGCAATAACACCCAAAAGCCAAAGATCTAGCGGTGTTAGTCTGTAGAATCAGTACATAGTGCAATAGCATCCAAAATCCAAAGATATAGCCATATTAGTCTGTAGAATCAGTACATAATGCAATAACATCCAAAACCCAAAGATATAGCCGTATTAGTCTGTAGAATCAGTACACAGAGAGATCTTGGAGCACCTTTGAGACTAACTGAAATAAAGACATTGGTAGTATGAGCTTTCGTAGACTTCATTCTACTTCCTCAGATGCATTTCGATCCAAAATCCACTAAACAGTGATACCTTTATTGGACTAACAAAAATGCACAAAATGTACATGATGCAAGCTTTCGAAGTTCCACTGGCTTCTTCCTCAGACAAAGGTGTTAAGAATCATACAGGAGGAATATATATATATATATATATATATATATACTGTACACAGAATGACAATGTTAGTCACAAGCTTGCATCTTCTCAAGTGGTTTTTGGTGTTCTTTAGAGTATATCTATGCAAGCTGGTACCTCCACTGGGAACAAAGCCTTCCAAAATCCATGAGATAAAATCAGAATTCTATTAGGTACTACTTCGGAGATATTCGTATATATCAGAGTACTTTATTCATGTCGGTAAGTGCCATCTTTTGATTCTATAAGCCAAATTCCCAATTCACAGATCTGTCTTCACTGCTCTTCACATTTGACAGTGATCACTATCTGTTTCTTTCCATTTTTAAAAATTATTTATTTACAGTTCTCCCTTTTCAAATCTTTCTTTCCTTAGAGGTATAACATTCTGCTTCCTCTGTTTCCTTTGGTGCAACCCACCAAAACTCCATCATAGGGGCTATATGTAGTCTCTCCTGATATGCCTCTAAATGAATGGGCTGGTTTGCTAGGGAGAACAAGGTCCTTTTAATATCCAGGTCCAAGAATTAGGAACAGTTATTTTGAACTACAAATCCCAGATCCTCTCAACCAATGAGGCAAGCTCAAGTAGGTCCAAATTCCATAACCGACAATTAGAAACCCCATTATTACAATGTGAATGCATCATTCATTCCTCTGCCCAGTTTACATAATCTGCTTCATCTGCATAGATTCCTTTTGGATGAGACACGGCTTTTTGATTTCTTCATGGATAGGAACTAGTTCTGCTGGAGACTCAGATCCGGGAAACTGAGAGATCTTGCAACTCATGCCTCCCTGCGAAAAAGCCCACTAGCTAATGGTCCTTCTTTTGCTTCAATGATGGCAACAGAAGGGATGTTTCCTGAAAAGGGGGGCAAATTTGGCAAAGGGTTTGCCAGCCACCGGACACCCAAGAGCCATAAATTTTTAAAACTTGTGTGAGCAAGTAGACTGGTGAATCACTAACCACGAAGGCAGGAAGATTATGGGAGATGCAGTTGTTTCTCTATGCCTTTAAGCCTTACTAGCTTTGATATAAATGAATGCACAGGTTGAGTCTCCCTTATTCGGAATTCCGAAATCCGAAATACTCCAAAACTGTCCCCATGGATGGCTGAGATAGTAGACCTTTGCTTTCTGATGGTTCAGTGTACACCAACTTTGTTCCATGCACAAAATTATTTGGAATATTATGTGTTAAATTACCTTGAGGCTATGTGTATAAGGTGTATACAACACATAAATGAGTTTCGTGGTTAGACATGGATGGCATCTCCAAAATATTACGTATATGCAAATATTCCAAAATCCAAAAAGAAATCTGAAATCCAAACGTACTTCTGGTCCCAAGCATTTCGGATAAGGGAGACTCAACCTGTAATAACAGCAACAGCAGTAGATGAGAAGATCAGAGCGATCCAAACCTTCCAGCAAGAATACTATAAGTACCAATGCTCAGTTTCTGCATTTGTCATGCAGAAAGAAGAGCTTGTGGGTTTGGAGAAGAAGCCCTGAGTGTGTGTTTTACGCTCTTGGAGTCCTGCTCTGTCCTGCCGACAAATCTCAAACCACAAGAAAACGTTTTTCCTACTATCTGCAGCTACCTTCCCTAACAAAACGGATCTTACCCCATTTCCAGCCTAAAACACATCTCAAAATGCAAAGTCAGTTCCAGTGCGCTCAACGCTTTACCAAGTACAAAGCCATTACCTTGCCTTTGCCAGCGATAAGACCGTCCCCTCCATACACTTTTAATGCTTTTTCTAAAGAGAGTTGTATCTGCTATATATACCACCAAAATGTATACACCCCCGAGCAGCTTCTTCTTGTGGGGCCACCTCAAAAATAAAGTTTATGCCACAAAACCATATGTGCTTGAGGAATTAAATATTGCAAAAGTGTCACAAAATTGTAAGAAAAATGTTGACGTTTGCAACTCTGCGCTTCGACAAACATGAGCACGGCCTTGCTCCGGAGGGACGACAATTTGAACGCATTACATAAAATTGTCATTTAAGATGGAATTTGTAATTCTGATTAAGTCATTACTATAATATTTATGCTACAATATCAGTTTATTTACTTAGCCTTCAAATAATTATCATAACCACTACAAGTTGAGTCTCCCTTATCCGCAATTCCAAACTCCAAAATATACCCAAATATTCCCAAATTCCCAAAATTGTCCCCAGGAATGGCTGAAACAGTGATACCTTTCCTTTCTAATGGTTCAGTGTATTTAAAAAAAGCTTTTCTTCGTGCACAAAAATATTTAAAATATGGTGAATAAAATTCCCTTCAGGCTATGTGTAATAGGTGTATACAAAACATAAATGAATTATATGTTTAAACGTGGGTCCCATCTCCAATAGATCTCATTGGACCTTATCAGACGGGAGAAATTTCTCTTTATTGCGAATGGAGCCAATTGGAGCCAATTCGAATTCGCATGAATTCGCTAGTTTAGCAAATTTACGTGAATTCCAATTGCATTCGGAATGCATTCAGAATAACTCCCCATTACCTGAAAATGACCCCCATTGCCCGAAATTGCGTGAGATGCTTTAATTCGCAATAACGTAAAACCCATGATTGCATTCAGAATGGCTTCCCTTTTGCCCGAAATTGCATGAGATAATTTAATTCACAATAACGTGAAACCCCATGATTGCGTTCGGATTGCTATTAGATTATACTTCCAATTTCCAACGTCTGATAAGGTCCATTGCGTCTACGCAAATATTTCAAAATCCAGAAAAACTCAAAATCCAAAACACTTCTGACTCCAAGCATTTCAGATAAAGGAGACTCAATCTGTATTGGTTGTGAATTTGCCACCTTGAGTCCTTAATTTGGGAGAAAGGCGGGATATAAGAAAATAAAATAATAAAATAATAATATTTAAAGGAAGTTTTGGGGGACACACAGTACCCATACATAGACATGAGTCTTCTTTTGCTGACAAATAACAATTTCAGTTACTCACTCCCTGCATTACTGATCAGTTCCATTTCAAGCCGAGAAAAGTCTGACTCAGCACAACTAGATGAACATACTCTTTCGCTACAAAGGGGTGGGCAAAGCATGTGAGTTGGAAGCTATAATTTCCCTCCACACTCCACGTAGGCTACACACACACACACACATATAGCCCAAATATAATCTCTCCACAATCTATGCTTTCATTTTTTCCAGGCATTTACATTTTCGAAACCTTGGTTCCCCTCAATTCCAAAATTCCCCAGCCGGTATGACCAGCGGGGGAAATCTTGGTGGTTCAATCCATACACATATTTGTGTGTGTGTGTTGTGTGCCTTCAACTCATTTCAAGCCGCCTGTTAGCCGCCTTGAATCCCTGTACTGAGAGGAAGGCAAGATATATATAAAATTATTATTAGTAGTAGGAGTATTAGGGTTTTTTTGTGGGTTTTTCAGGCTGTGTGGCCGTGTTCTAGAAAAGTTCATTCCTGACGTTTCACTGGCATCTTCAGAGAAAGATGCTTTCTCTGAAGATGCCAGCCACAGATGCCAGCGAAATATCAGGAACAAACTCTTCTAGAACGTGGCCACATAGCCCGAAAAACCCACAAAAGACTATGGAAGCTGCCCATGAAAGCCTTCAACTTCACATCATGATCATCATCATCATTTTATTATTTCCAAATGATGGAGATCCTAAGGTGAACCGTTCAGTGGAGGTTTGTTATGGCCTTCTCCAGAAGGTGAGAGACCGTGACTTTCCCTGGTCTCCAGAATTGGACTCCAATGCTCAAACCACGATGCCACACTGGCTCTCATATACAGTACGTATCTGTCTTTGTATGATGTTTCCAACTTCTGAGTCCTGGCATTTTTTACACACTCAAGGAACATATTTTGCCTACTAGGTTTATAAATCTTTACCCATTTGAGTTAGGAAGGACAGGAGATCCCCGTCTTTCCCGGCCATTCCATCTGCAAGCATCACCTTCCGAAATCAGAAACGAACGCATGCAAACATTCATTCCAAAGATCTGCAGAATATGAGTGGCCCTAATGGTTAGATCGAATGGAATGGCTGCTGTCAAGAGAGCTGCACCCAGCCTGAGTGTCTGAGCTGCTCTTCAGGTGACTGTCTCATAACCTAATGAGATCCGCGCCAAAAAAAGCAGAGGAATCAGAAAACAGTAAACAGGAGGACGTCAGGAAGTTAGCTATGCCCCCAAGCATTCCTGGGAGTGGTTGCGGCTCATCTGCTTTACATACAAAAGGTCTTGGGTTCAATCCCTGTCATCTCCAGGTAGGACTGGGAAGGAATCATGCAGGAAGCCCTGGAGAGCTAGTGTTGACAATCCGGATCCAAGGGAGCACGGTGTCGTGTTTTGACTGTTGGTTTAGGACCAGAGAGACTGGGGTTTGAATCTCCGCTTGGCCATGGAAACCCATTGGGTGACCTTGGGTGAGT
Source organism: Urosaurus nigricauda (assembly GCA_034509955.1). NCBI lineage: Eukaryota > Metazoa > Chordata > Lepidosauria > Squamata > Phrynosomatidae > Urosaurus > Urosaurus nigricauda. The sequence continues at coordinate 19,871,142 of JAOEGL010000008.1, forward strand.
CACACTCTCCCAGTCTCAGAGGAAGACCAGGGCAAAACTGCTCCGAACCAATTTTGCCAAAAGAACTCAAGGATAAGGTCACTGTAACTCAGAATCATGGAACCGTTGAGTTGGAAGGGCCCTCATGGACCCTTGAGTCCAACTCCCTGCAGGATCTTCAGGAAAGCGATTCCAAAACTTTGATCGTCCAGCTGTTTTGGACTTCAACTCCCAGACGTCTCTGCCAACTTGGCCAAGAGTCAGGAATTTTGGGAGATGACGTCCAAAACTTCTGGAAAACCAAAGTTTGGGAATCGCTGAGCTAAAGCATCCATAGCAAGGAGCTGTCCAGACTCTGATGTTGTCCAGAGATGGAGATCCACCATCTCTGTAGGCAACTGAAACCTACGAACTGTTCTGTCAAAAAGTTCCTTCTAATGTTAAATCAACATCTACCCTCCCGTAACTTCAAACTATTAGACCTGGTCCTACCATCTAAGACGACAGAGAAGGAGCCTGTACTTTCCTCTCTGGGACAACCCTTGGGATATTCTAAGAGTGATCATGTCACCCCACAGTCTTCTCTTCACCAAACTGAACACGCTCAGCTCCTTCAGCCTTTCATCATATGTTTTGTTCTCTATACCACTTTATCATCCTTGTTGTCCTTCTCTGAACCTGCTCCAACTTCCCGATATTCTTCCATTGAAGAATATAATGGGGTTATTACTTCTTCCCTTGATTTAGAATCTATGCCTCTATTCACTGAAGGCCTATAACAACAACGGTCCAAAACACACTGCAGAAATAATCCAGTTTGAAACTGCTTTAACTGCCCTGGCTCAATGCTAGGGAGGTCTGGGAACTGTAGTTGATTGTGGCACCAGAGCTCTCCAACAAACATCTCACAAAACTACAGTTCCTAGAATTCTCTAGCATTGAGCCAGGGCAGTTAAAGCCGTCTCAAACTGGATTGTTTCTACAGTGTGTTTTGGTCCAGCAATAAAGATCTAAGTAGATAACTAGTCCTGCTTTTCTCCCAAATATGTGACTCAAAGGAGCTAATAACAAGGCTGATAAAGAGATACAGTAAAAACACAATTAATGCTGCAGCCATTTGCCTTCCAACAAAAGGCCTTCGGGTCACCATTAGTCAGAAACAACCTGAAGGCACACAACAACAACAAAATGGACTAATATTTTTATTCCATACAAGGCAGTTTCCTATTTTTGCTCTGGCTTCACACCGATTCCATACAAATACAAATGTTTGGCGAGCCAGGTCGCAAGGATCTCTTTATTCTGGACTTGCTGGTTAGCTTTTGGGAGTTGGAGGATCAATGTTTGGGAAGCACCGAGGGCTTCGTTTAATATGATTTTAATGGAACTGAACTCATCGAAGCAAACATCAAAACGTCTCAGACTGTGGCAATAGAGAAGGCTTTGGATCGGGACCAAAACAGTGGGAAAACAGTTAAACCTCCCCATTAGAACTGATGCTAGAGTCTTGATCTGGACTGGATCGTCTGCCTTTGCATTAGAGTAAGAAAAAACAAGTGTAGGTTTAAAGTATTGGGGGCGGCGACATCTACGGTATAAATTCATGTGTAAGTCTAGAAATTTTAGTCAAAAAATTGACCAAAAAAACCTGAGTCAACTTATCTATCTCTTATCTATCCAACTTTTAGTGTGAGCATAAGCAGTTATGCCTGCTGGGATTTTCCAAGTTCTTTGGCATTATTTTCCTTTGGAATTTATCATATGACGGAATTTGGGGGTATCCTCCAATGGCAATCCGAACGCAATCATGGGCTTTCACGTTATTGCAAATGAGGGTATCTCACGCAATTTCGGGCAATGGGAAGTCATTCCGGACGCAATCATGGGGTCTCACGTAATTGCGTATTAGAGTATCCCACGCAATTTCGGACAATGGGGAGTCATTTTCGGGAAATGGGAAGTCATTCTGAATGCGTTCCGCACGCAATCAAATTTCACGTAAATTTGCTAAACTAGCGAATGCACATAATTGCGAATTGGCTCCATTTGCAATTGAGAGAAATTCCTCCCATGTGATAAACTCCAAAGGAGTTTGTTTCATCCATGTCACATCCCCCTAAGTTTTACCCTTGACTTATCCACGAGTCATATCAAAATACATAGTTTTGGACCCAAAAAACCTGCCCTCGACTTATACAGGAGGTCGACTTATAGTTGAGTATGTATAGTACCGGTAGTTAAAACCCAGGTGCTTATATCCACATTACCAAGCTATTTAATTTCAGATGTTTGTGTGGCTAAGTGTCCCCAAAGGCAAGTAACTTGTCATCTTACTCACCTACCAAAGCACATGACAAGTCATCGGAGGTGTCCAGTGGTTAACCAGCTCATTCACATGTGCGTGTGACAACTTCATGTGTCAAAGAATAAATAGCCAAGGGCCCTTAGGTGTACTAGCAATGAGACTCGACATAGTACGTACACACAGTCTTACTCATTCAGTGGGAGAAGAACAATATGATTTCGGAAGGAAACAGCTTGGATGCTCTCCAGATGTTGTTGTTGTTGTGTGCCTTCCAGTTGTTTCCGACTTATGGCGACCCTATCATGGGGTTTTCTTGGAAGTTTCTTCAGATTTTGCCACTGCCTTCCCCTGAGGCTGAGAGAGTGTGACTTATCCAAGGTCACCGAGTGCGCCAAACTCGAACCCTAGTCCCCAGGGTTTCGATCTTCCCATAATGATATCATACCATAAGTATGTTTTTACCTACTTCAATCTAATCGGTGTTAGACTACACCACGCTGGCACTCTCCAAACTAAATGTAGATTAGAGCGAAGATTGTAAAAGATGGACAAAAACCTTCCTCTTCTGGCAGGTATTCAAAACAGAAAGCTTTTAAGGAACGGCTCGGTTGCTGTATTGTATTCATGAATTTTAAACATTTTTATCATCTTAAAAGCATTTTATATTTTAGCATGTAATTCGTTTTAATTATTGTAGCGATTTAATTCTGTTTTAATGTAATATTTTGGCATCTGATAGCCTTTAGGGCTGAAGAGCGGGGTATAAATAAATACATATTATTATTATTATTATATGCTTCTAACTGTATTGATTTTTAATGCTGTAAGCTGCCCTGAGTCCCAGTCCTGGGAGAAGGACGGGATATACATAAATATAATAATAATTCTCTGAAGATGCCAAAGCCACAGATGCTGGCGAAAGATCAGGAACAAACTCTTCTAGAACATGGCCACAGAGCCCGAAAAGCCCACAAAAAACTACGGACGCCGGCCACGAAAGCCTTCAACGTCACAATAATAAAACCTACCTGCCTCTGTGGACCTCAGGATGCAATCCTATGCCTACACATGGCCCAACCAAGATTTGAACCCGGGTCTCCAGGGTCCCTATGGGCCCATAACGGTGCCCTCTCTGCCCATAAATATGTTTTTGGTCACTAACCTGCCTCTGCGGAGCTAGGGCCGCCAATGTTGTGCCTATGCAAGAAGAAATTCATTTGAAAGCGATGGGGTTTATTTCCAAACAGAGGTTTATAGGATCGGACGGCATGTCGGTCTTTGGTGCTCCAAAACAAACCCAGAACACGCCTCGAAGGATAAGCGTTCCTCCTGTTTGCAAAAGCTTTTTCTCTCTTTCTAATCACCCGCAGGAGGTTTTGTGCACCATAGGCGACTACGCCAGTTGCTATTTACAATCCTGGCAAAGAAGAAGGAGGAGGAAGGGGAAAAAAACCCCAAATATGAGAAACATTTGGGTATTAGCAGCCTATCTCCTTGCCAGTTACGTAAGTAGTAATTATTCTATTATGCCGAACTATGCAAACAATGCGCCGTCCAGACCTCAGTAGTCATTAACCCAAGACTTAAAAGGTTTTCCCAGCCTTTGATGTGGCGCATTTAACACACAGTGGCACACTCTTGCTCCACTTTTACACTCGACAAAGGTTTATAGGATCGGACGGCATGTCGGTCTTTGATGCTCCAAAACAAACCCAGAACACGCCTCTAAGGATCCCTAAACCCAAATAAATAAAGACCATGTAAGGCAACATATACCGACAGATAAAATGGAGGTGTCCACTTGGGTGCTTCTAAAAGAGCGAGTCTATGTAGGTTTACTTTGATGGAAATAGCACTGGGCTGCAACCTTCAAATCGGGCCAATCCTCTGGGATGATTTGTAGTTTTGGACCTTATCAGACGTTGGGAATTGAAAGTATAATCTAATGGCAATCTGAACGCAATCATGGGGTTTCACGTTATTGCGGATTAAAGTATCTCACGCAATTTCGGGCAAAAGGGAAGTCATTCCGAACGCAATCATGGGTTTTACGTTATTGCGAATTAAAGCATCTCACGCAATTTCGAGCAATTTCGGGTAATGGGAAGTCATTCTGAATGCATTCTGAATGCAATTGGAATTCATGTAAATTCACTAAACTAGCGAATTCACATGAATTTGAATTGGCTCTATTCACAATAAAGAGAAATTCCTCCCGTCTGATAAGGTCCTTTGTGAATTTTGTAGCCCGAGAG